>OY365821.1:21921283-22521283 GCA_959347315.1 Bimastos eiseni
GCCATCTATCTCTGTGTGGAAGTTCTTTGCCGTGGTACAATAGTGTATTTTGCTTTTATGTGCTTATCATTGACTTTATCGATCGGTCTATCTAAATCCATCCATCCAACCATTCATCCGTCCGTCCATCCAATCCATCCATCCATCCACCATCCATCCAATCATTCGTTCATCCATCCATCTATCCATCCATTCATCCAACCATTCATCCATCCACCCATAAGACGGACAGATAATAGCGACTGACGTTCTTGCACAAGCGAGATGGCTATACTCCTATATAGCTCTTATCGCCTATCCCTAATTATGCGTAAACGTGAAAATCATCCCTGAGATCATTTAGGCCTATTGTTCGAGTAATGCATCACCTCTATAACTGTAATGTGTCGGCAGCTCTAACTTAGTTGCGGAGGAGAGAATCTGATCTCGTCTGCTGCAGTCGAAGGGGATGAAGAATGCACAGAGTCACCACATCCTTAAAACCACTTGTCTGTGGGCTTTATAGAGGCAATCAAATAACGGGCCAGCACTTGGGTAGTTGAGTGTCTGTAAATGCAGGTCTAAACGTACCTCCTTTTCGTAAGCTGTATATATATATATATATACCTGTCTCATATATAGCTTGGCCGCCTCGACTCTGCCCGTTTGAGACTGAATCGGTTGGTTGAGATCATTTGCCATCGCTGCCCGTTTGAATGAGTGCCCCGGTCGAGGCCAAGCTACATACAGCTTACGAAAAGGAGTACGTTTAGACCTGCATTTAGTTATGTCCATTGCCCGCGCTAAGTCCAAGAGTCACCTTGATGTCTATACTCTCTCTAAGCAATTATAGTTATTCGAGCTGGAATCAAATGTCATGAGGCTAGGAAATATGCAGACGACTAAAAAGCCAGCGGATTTAGGGACATAAATTGTTTTGATTTCTCAATATCAAATGATTCTAAAACTTGTTGAAACTGATAGGTATCTTTATAAAGCAGAAAGTTGCGAAGACCCTGAGAAATTGTGACTTTTCGCAGTGAATTTGATTCGATAGTAAGCGGTGAAGATTTACCCACACTCTACAATAGCAGACATAATCAGACATTACGCTAATCCAAGCAAAGGCACATTTATACGACTCTAGTTGACTTACAGTGTGGCTCACTACTTCAGTTCAAATCTGACGAAAGGCATCTTATGTCAATCTTAAGTCAGTACTGCGTCAGTATGAAGTCAGTCTGAAATCAGTCTAAGTCTTAAATCAGTCTTAAATCTCATACAGGGTTGAGGCTAGGAAGCAGCACAATTAACCAGCTGATTAATTATAATGAGACAGGTATTTGAAAGAAGCATTGAACACAGCCAGAAAGTGTCCGTCAATTTCATTGACTTCAAGCAAGCATTTGACATCGTATGGCATAACGGAATTTGTACAGCAATTCAATAAGGATGGAATATAAAGGAGGCTAACCAAACGTGTACAAGAGATTATATCTAAATCGTGAAGTGCTTTGTATGCCAAAAAGATCAAAGAACTTTCACACGAAAACAAGTGTTGGACAAAAAAACGTCTAGTCACTAAACCAGAAAGAGGGCATGACACTCAGCAGAAATAACACTGAGGCAGGAATCAATCAATTTAAATGGAGGGCTAGTGATTAATAAGCTCCAACGTGCTGACGACGTTGACCTACACACTAGACACTGAACCGAAATTCAAAATACTGAATGAACTGATCTTCAAGATAATATTACGGCCCAGATATAGGAAACTAGTAAACGATGCAAGCTGGCTAAACTAAAGCCATGGTTGATTAAATAAACTAAAGTGACTATAATTACCTGTCAACATCTATAAGGAGGAGCTATTTAGCAGGTAGAACAATAATTAATAATAAATGACAGCAATGAATAGGATTCCCGCCTGAGAATTGAACGTACTTTTAACGAGCAGTTGGGAAAACGAACAAGATATAGAAAAGCAGAGAGATGAAAGAGAAAACCAAGACAAAAATCCAAAAGACGATTGCACAACTCATGGGACCAATTATACGGGATCATACTGCTACACAATGTGAAAGCAGGATGACAAAGGATTCTCACACAGGAAACGAGGTGGCTTCAGTAAGTCTAGAGACTATAGGTCTACAGAGAATTAGAAATGATGACATGAGACAACTGCAGCGTCTATCGAACTCTGAAACACAAAGTTCAAAGAAGAATACGATAGTTTGGACCATGTAATGTAATGTAAATCCTCGCAAATTTCTCAGCACCCACAAAAGCCACGTCAGGGAGACCAGCTTATTCACCGGCGCTATGCCAAATCAAGTCCGCAATAGCCAATCCTCTCGTTTCTGTCCGGTGCCGGGTCGATATCCAGGGAGTCAAGCCGAGGAGACAGCATGGTGCTAAGGTGGTAGTCGATGATGAGGGTGGTCATGTGGTGGCACAGGAATAGAATCTGGATAGGACACATTGAAGAATTCGGTTTTTAGTTGTGCATGGAAAGTAGCAGGGGATAATGAAAGCGGAGGAGAGGTTATATTTGAAGTTGAGATGTGGGGATGAGCAAACTGATGGAGTTCTTTTGGGAGTCTGTTCCAAAGTGCTGGTGCAGCATAGACTAAGGAGCGGTTGCAGAATTTCAGAGACTATGAGACTGGAGGTCGAGATAGAGAAAGATATGACGATGAGCGAGTTGATCTCAGCGGTTGGAATGTAAGGAGTTGACGAATGTAAGAGGGTTGAGAGGTTTCAAGTGCGTTGTATGTGATAGATACAATTTTTTGTGGATGCGTTAAGGCACTTTTAGCCAATGAAGTGATTTTAAGACGGGGGTTATATGATGGTGTTTTGGGGTTTTAGTGACTGCGCGGGCAAGAGCATTCTGAATTGTTTGTAGGCGTCTTATTTGTGAGGAATCAATGTGTGAAAGAGAGAATTGCAGTAATCTAGCTTTGAGTGAACAATTGATGTGGCTATTGTGCATGCAGTCTTGTAGTTAAGAATTGGGCGCAATCAACGAAGGTCGCGGATGTGCATATAGCAGGTGCAACATAGCTGAGTGATGTGGTCAGAAAAGGTAAGGTTCTTATCGAAGATGACTCCAAGATAAGTAGGGTTCGTTTGAAGAAGGTCGGAGGGGTATGTAAGTTTGTTCAATTGCTCACGGAGGCCAATGATGAGAAATTATGTTTTTGAAGGGTTTAGACAGAGCAGGTTGGTGGTCATCCAAGTTGATATGAGGGCGATGGTGTTTTGAATGTGATTTAATGCATCTAGATGCATCTAATGCATCTTTAATGCATTGAGGAGAGTAAGATAAAAACAGTTGTGTATCGTCAGCATAAAGGTGATGATCTACAGAAGACGAGGAAATGATTTTGCTGAGTGGGGAAGTGTATAGAATGGATAAAAGAGGCCCATGAACAGAACCTTGAGGAACACCGCAGGTGAAGCTGTGAGGATTAGATGAGTGACCAGAGGCATTGACAGTGAAAGAGCGTGAAGAAAGGTATGACTTTATCCAGGATAGGGCAGTACCAGAGATTCCAAATGTAGAGGAAAGGCGTTTGATAAGAATGGCGTGATCTATGGCGTCGAAGGCGGCAGAAATGTCTAAGAGGCATAGGCAAGACACTTGTTGGCGTCTTTCGCCATAACAAGTTTGTTGTATAATGAGGTGAGTAGTGTTTCTGTAGAGTGATGTTTGGTGTATGCAGATTGATTTGGGCTGAGGAGATTGTTTGAGGTTAGGAAGCCGTTGAGACGAGAGAGGACAACCCGTTCCGTGAGTTTGGATAAGAAAGAGAGATTAGAAATTGGCCGGTAGTTGGACAAGTGACTAAAACGCCAGCCAAGCGATTCCACACGATGCTTCACATCCAAAAGTCGAAGAAACAGAGATGGCTGGTGTCAGGAACTGATGATGATAACAACGACGATAATGACAACGATGATGACGATGATGATGACGGTGGTGATGATGATGACGATGATGATGTGTACGCATGAGTGTATGTATGTATATACGTAGGTAAGAATGTTTATGGCACGCAAATGAACTGCAAATATTCTCTAAGTGAGGTTCTTTGTGGCATGGTAGGCCTTTTAATAGCAGGCCTACACACGAGGCAAGTGTTTCGTTCACAATGGATGCGTACGATGGGCGTTTGCCATTCAAAATTAGATATTAAGATATTTTTATGAATGCCTCGTGACGTCATCCTGTCCTCACAGCAGCTGCATAAATAGCTGTACACACGTTCAGAACGTAGGGCATAGGCAAACAATTGAACAGCCAAGATGTCTTACTCTGACCCTCACCCCTCCGACGCTCACCACTCGCTCCGTCCATCGCTGACATCGACCCATCCGTCACGAAGAGTCTATCCTCGGTCGGCCTGCGGAGCTGACAGGCCAGTAGCCGACCGACCTACGTACAGCTGCACCGATTCATGTGGTCAAATTACACATGGGTCACGCTATGCTTATGGCGGTCCAAATATACACGCCACACCATTGTACACCTGTGTACATTTTTATACGTGCGTCACGGTACGTGTACACGTATTGTGTACAATTATGTATGTTCGTGTACACGCTCTGTGTACATATCAGTACGTGAGTGTACGTACACGTGCTGTGTACATTTATGTACGTATGTGTACATTTATGTACGTGTGTGTACATAATATGTGTACATAATATGTGTACATATTTATGTACGTACGTGTACGTGCTCTGTGTACAGTTATGTACGTATATGTACCTGCATGCTTATGACATAGCTACAGACTTATCTACATTCGTCAAATCATGTAAATTCACAAGCAAATACAAATATAAGCATACAATATAATATACAAATAATGCATACAACCATGCATAAGGTCATATATGATTGCATATAATTGCACATTTTATGTAATGTGCATATTTGCATACATGCAAACGGAGACATGTATACACACATAATTACATACAGACATGCATACATATCTATGCCTGTAGGACATTCCCCCGGACATCCCCCCCCCCGGACAATTGCCCCTCCCGACTAGGACAATTGCCCCCCCCTCCCGTGTAGACCATAAGCTCGCCCAAATTATATATGCATGCTTGTATGTGTATACATATGATGCATGATTGTATGCACAATATGTATGTGTGCATGAATGTGTCCATGTCGGCTACGTGATACTAAGCCTGTTAAATATCTATTTTTAGAGGGTTGACATATTGCTTTGGTTTCAAAACCTGTTAATTACTCTCCGTGTTCGGTTCCAATACCTGTAAGTTTGTTGAAGCCAATTTGATACTACGTGATATATAATGGCAGCTGTAAATAATGGGTGTTTTATGCGGCATTGACATCTTCATTCACTCTCAGAGAGATCATTATCATGTGTCACAGACTGTTAACCAACTGTAAGCATACTTACTAGCTGACCTTCACCGCTTACATTCTGAGATTATTATCCAGAGATGTATTCACCCACTCTCACTCTTATCAACGGGTGATCGTGTATCACTGACGGTTTGCTAACCAACTGTAGCAGCTTACTAACTGACCTTCACCGCTTATTAAGGTGTGTCACGGACTGTATGCACTATTTATGCATCCAGCAAGATAAATAAAGATTCAAAACTGGACTCACTTTGTCTCCTGTAGAACACAATAATTAGTTGCTTGTTTTCATATATTTAAATTTTTACATAATGGTAGTTAAATATATAACTTGTCATCACACGTTCATACTTCACCCTGTCCATTCCCTATGTGGTCTCCCTCTTTTATTTGTTCCATCCATTATTCCAAAACCATCATCCTTATGAATTAAAATAATACATCCGTTTGCAAACAATGCATAGTAGGCATATGGAAGCATATAGAAGGACCAGTGATGGTCCCACGCACACTCGTGGAGCCAACCTAGACAGATTCTCGTGGACAGCTGACAGATGGCATGGATGTTCAGAGTCTCTGCACCATACATACACATACATGCACACATCCATACATACAACACACATACATGCATGCAAAACATACATACACGCATACAGTCATATACACGTTTATAAAAAAAGTAAATACATATATACAATACATACAATAACTTCCATGCATACATACATATATCTATACAAAACAAATACATAAACAGTTTTACAAACATACAAACCTACGTAGATGCATAAAAATAAATATATACATTTAATACATACATCCAAGCATACATACATATACAATCATATACATACAAAGATACACACTTACATGCATACATGCAAACCTACATGAATACATACAAACAGATATGCATGTATGCATGCATGCATACATACATGCATGTATGCATATACACACACATATATACATACATTCATACACACATACATACATACATACATACATACAATGTCATACACACATACATATTACCGTATAGAATGACAAAATTGCGTAGGCGTAACCAAGAGGGCGACTGTGCCTGCGTGAGGGCGTGGCAAAGGTGGCTTTGTCATCCGTCCATTAGCAGCAGCAGTAGCAGCCGCACCTGGAGAGAGAGAGAGAGAGAGAGAGAGAGAGAGAGAGAGAGAGAGAGAGAGAGAGAGAGAGAGAGAGAGAGAGAGAGAGAGAGAGAGAGAGAGAGAGAGAGAGAGAGAGAGAGAGAGAGAGAGAGAGAGAGAAAGAGAGAGAGAGAGAGAGAGAGAGCGACGAGATGGTGTTATAGCCGGGAAAACTTAATATGCCAGTGCTGTAAATACTGGAGTTGACTAAGCCACTAGTCCTTGACAATGCACATCGTTTGCGAATATACTAACACACTGTATATATCATAATATATTGCACACTATATATATACATACACGTATGTATATATATTATATATGCACGCATACATAGTGCATAATACTTAAGCCTATACCTTGTATATTTATATAATAACCCACTGTGCACTATGTGCATTATTATATTGTTTCAATAAATAATCTATATAGCCTGTTGGCTTGGAAAGCAATCAACTAGGTTGAGTGGGTAACCAAATCAAATATCCTATATAAAGTATGGTATAATACTTGGTACAGTCTATAATTATGCTTTTAAAAATAACATGCCAGGCCATATAGTAGGCCTACGTGCTAGTCAATCAACCAGATTGCGTGGCTAATTATTTCATCCGAGAGTTGCAGAGCGTATATATATATATATATATATATATATATATATATATATATATATATATATATAACTTAAGTCCAAACCGCCTGCGCTCATGTTAAGCTGCCTACACATTAGCTCACTTCAAAATTGGTTTAAAAAAACTCATGGCAAATAGCAAGCAGTCCTCTGTGCCCGTGATCTGATGTGAGGCCCTCCGGGCTAGTAACAGAATTCGCATAATTAAACACAAGGCTGAAACCCACATGTTGAAAGGCTATCCATTGTTTTCTGTTTCTGCAAAATTAACGACGCGCTCGTGTCTCAATGCGTTTGACGTGATGGAGGTTGTTCTGAAATTACAGCATTTATGATCAGGCGAATGGACGATATGAACACGAAGCCCCGCCACTGTTTGCACTCTGACCGTGCTAGTCCCAAGCCGGATAGAGGAGGAGGGCAACGCTAATGTTCTGTTATCACACAGTGTTGTTAAACTGAAACCATATGAACAGGAACCATTTTCTGCTCTATATTCCGCTTAATGCACAGTCACTGTCAACCTGGTCTATGTTGAACTGTTCGCTCTCTGACGGTGCCAGTCCCACGCCAGGGAGGGCGACGCTAAAGGTCCTTGTTATCATAGGGTGCCGTTAAACTGCAAGTACTTCTACTCCATCAGTCTCCATGTCCTATGCCGCGATGACCTTTGCCATTGGTAGGTAGGTATGTCCAATTTGGGAGAACTAAGTAGAGCCCCCCCTGCCCCCAACAACTAATCACACTCAGCTCTCTGCTATTCGTTTTGTTCTGTTGACATATGATACCTACTTCATCTGCATGTTGCCTCTGATTTAAGTTGGGCCGACCTATGCACAGCTCGATAGATTACATTACGTCTAGATACATGCACAAATGTAAACACCATAAAACACACTATTTAGCTCAATCAGATATAGTCATTGTGTAGCGCCTCATGCATGTATGTGTGTATTTTTTTAGATTTGTATACTATGTAACAATCAATCAATCAATCAGCCAGCCAGCCAATGAACAAACGAACGAACCAGCCAGCCAGCCAGCCAGCCAACCAACCAACCAACCTATGTGAACTTTATCTATAGTGCCCCTTTCAATATATCCACTTAGAGTCAATCAATCTATGGATCTGTATCTGTATGTGTGCATATCATTTATCTTTTAATGAAAATTTGCATATATGCATGTATGTATTCATACTTGCATTTACATTTATTATGTATCCATGTATGCATGTATGTATGTATGTATGTATGTATGTAAATCAATCAATCAAAAAATACTTGATATAGCACCCTTCGAGATATCTACTCACAGGTGCATGTATGTATATATGTATGTATGTAAGTGGGTATGTATGTATGTATTAATTACTCTGCATATTCATTCTGCAAACGGTGCTACATAAATTTATAGATACAATTTGTAGGCATATAGGATATTAGATGTGACTGTGAATATTTATGTGTGCAGTATGCACACAGTACTTGAATACAACTAATAAGCTTATAATTTGTGGCTTGCATATATATATATATATATATATATATATATATATATATATATATATGTGTGTGTGTGTGTGTGTGTGTGTGTGTGTGTATATATATATATATATATATAATATATACAACATAGAAGACGCCAGCAATACTGTATACATGGAGGCAAGTTTAGATCTGTCAGAATAGTCATAATCTTTAATTGACCAATAAAGGTTTGCTATGAAAGGCTCTTATAAATGAGGCAATATAAAAATGCCTAAGACCACAACATCCTATTGATCTATACATAAGCCTATATGCATGCAAGCGAGCGTGCGTCGTACGCACGTATGTACCTACCTAACTACATATATACATACATATGTACGTACATACATTTATACATACATACACACATACAGGAAAAAATACATATGCTTGTATATAGATGTATTTGCTGCATTTGTTAAATTTTTTCTGTACATGTCGTGCATTTGGTTTGCAGATGTCTGATTAAAGAATATACTTACTTACTTACTTATACAAACATACACATGGATATACGGACACACATGCACACATACAAACAAAGATGCATACACATGCACACATATATTGAGGCTGGAGATTGTTGCATTGGCCTCTTATTCAGCAATCAAATTAGCTTAAAATTAGGACTCATATTATACTTCATAAAACTCTAACTTTGACCAGTCACAATAATTAAAATAAGTTCTTATTCCCCAGACTTATACATTATTCAATGAGGTCATCTCATTATCTTTGTCTCGTCGTATCTAAATCAAGCACTAAAATTGGTGAACCTGCTTCGTAGGACCCTCTGTCTGTTCAGTCATTTTTTTAACAAATGAAAACTTGCCTATTTGAAATTGCTCATCCATCATAGCCTGCATCTGTCTCTGTTAGTCTCTCTCTCTCTTATTACCTGATCACATGGATATTGACATGATTAATATTACTTGGTTCTGGTTGATGCCTTCTTGTGCATTAAACTTATATACATACCTATACGCTAACACGCATCCACTCATACACACATACATAAATATATGCATGCATGTATGCATACATATGAACAAATGTACGTACATCAGTGTTGTATGCAAGACCTGAAACTTTAAGACCAAGACGATACAGTGAGGTGCCGAGACCGACAGTGAGGTACCAAGACAGTACGAGACAGTAAAAGACATACAAGTGATCCTATATAAAAGGCTGTAAAATAAAAATGCATCTGTTTTCGGGAATAAGGTTAATCTATAATTTCAATTTGAAAATTATAATGTATATAGCACCAATTCCTGAGAACAGTTTTTATATTGCCGCGTTTTATCTTTTTCTATATCAAAAGCCTTTTTAGACACGTCTGAAATCTTCTAGACGATTTGAAACAAGCAAATTCGATGCCAAATACCAAACGAAATTATAAATTTGCGCATATGATGCATATCCTTACTCACCATGACTCCATGAGAAACTCGAAGTTGTCCCGATCGTTTGGATTATGCATGGTGGTTTTAAATCAATGACAAACGACACGCCATAGCTATTGTTTGTCAATAACTTCAAATTACGTAAAAGTAAACTTTATAATTTCAGGTTCTCTCTTAGACATTTTTCCACTTTAATAAGAAAATTGAATTGATTTCAGTATCATCACGTGACCACTGACTCGCGCGTTAACCAGAATTACCGTTTCTCATAGAAAAGCATAGATTCCAGTTTCAGTTTCTAGCGTATGAATTTAAGACGGTTAACGCGAAAATTATCGAGACGCATGTTCGAGACAGAACAAGACTGTCACTTCAAGACAGTTTCTAAAAATTCGAGACACTACCGCGAGACCGAGACAATAAGCTTCCGAGACCGAGACACTAAAAACTATCTCGAGACCGAGACCCTGTCTCGAGACCGAGACGCTGTCTCGAGACCATACAACTCTGACGTACATACATGCATACATACATACATAAATACATACAAACACGCACATACATACATCACCACATACATACATACACATACATACATACATATATATATAATTAGGGTCATAGTTTGGTACTTCCAAGAAAATTTAGGCCTATGGCTGACGCAAAAACAAGCCCTTCCTTCAAATTTCGCTCATCGCTGTCAAACTCCCACGAGCGCCAAACAAGTGACAAAGCATGACAATAATCCCAAAACAAATTACTTGAATCTTCTTTTCGTCTGAAACTATCAGCTTAATTTGCCATGAATAGGCCGTTGGAATGGGATGAACATAATATCGTCCGGCCGCAGACTGTCATGTTTGTCCTTAGGCGACAGTCACAGCCAATCGACTTTTATGTCGTTATTAGGTCGACCAATCACAAACGTCGCAAAATAGGTCAACCAATAAGCAATGTCGAGCTATTCACTGTGACGATAGAGTATTTCAAGCAGAAGCGTCAAATCGAGATCGAAATTCAGTGGCGTAGATTGTGAGAGTGTGGTTGGTGTTGTACTTTGTTTGTGATTAACTGCAAGTAGAGACTGCTTAGTAAGTGAAGCCGACTTTCGGTCCGATTCGGCCGTTTTGTCATCATTCCACGCATCCGTTGTGATCGCTGCATTTTGTCTTAGATTTCTGTCGTATTACCCGATTGTTGACGATGTCAACGCGAAAGTCCTCGTCCGACCTTCTGGTGCCGGATGCGTCCACCAATGTTCCGGCCACTCCGACGGACTCCACGGAGAGGGAACTGGCCGGCGATGCCCAATGGAAGATGATCCAGAAGAACTGCTTCACGCGATGGACCAACGAACATCTTAAGACCGTCAACAAACACGTGGCTGATCTTGCGGAGGATTTGTCCGACGGTCTAAGACTCATCGCTCTCGTCGAGGTTCTGTCTGGAAAGAGGTTCCTCAAGTTCAACAAGCGACCCAACTTCAGAACGATGAAGCTGGAGAACGTCACCATGGCCTTGAAGTTTCTCGAGGACGACGAAGGAATTAAAATCGTTAACATAGGTGAGAAATGAACTCAGATGATGAGGGGGGAGCGTATTGGATAATCCTGAAAAAGTGGCCCATTGGTAGTTATAGAGATGTACATATGTAATTCATTGTGCTCCAATGCCTATTCCTCTCTAAAAATGCTACATTGGGCTAAGGTTTCCAGTGTCCTAACCCTCCACATTTTGACCTTATGCATCACTACTCAATCACCCTTCTTTGGACAATCATACCCTTGTAGGCCTGCATTACCCTATTACATATTTGAAAATACTGCATGCAGGACTGCCAAAAAAGATTTTGGGCTACTAGACAGAAAAATTCCAGGTCCCTTGATAGAGAAATTCAGGGGCCCTTGTCAGAGACATTTTGGGTCCATAGGCAGAGAAATTCTGGGCCCTAGTCAGAAAAATTCTGGATATCTATGCAGATAAATGTGGAGGCCCTAGGCTTAGCAGTCAATGGTCTCTTAGTGAGGTTCGATTGCAGAAATCATATGTAAGGTAATAATCAGTCAACTGCTGTAGTTATGTGTCGGTAATATTAAAGTTAGCAAGGCACAAATCATATACCTTGTTTGACAGATGATGATATTTGACCTAAGTTGATTTTGGGCCTGGCCTGGGCTCCTCAAACTCACTGAACTTCTAGGCAATTGCCCTCATCTGTCCCCACCCTCTCAGCAGGCCTAAGTGCATGCAGGAAACACCATTCATGCTTGCAAAGTCTCTATTCATGTCAGCGTAATCCAGTAAAGAAAGTTTGCTCCATTAAGAACACAGCATCAGCCACATAGGGCCCTTTGAACCTCAGGCCTTTGGGTCTTTTGAGCCTCAGGCCTTTGGGCCCTTTAAACCTCAGGCCTTTGAAACGGGTGAGGTGTTTTCTGAATGTTGGACCTTGTGAAGGCTACTTGAAAGCAAATCTTTTTACTTGTATAAGACTTTTAATGGCCTTGAATGCATCTATTACAATGGCTACCTCTGTTTATTAGCCCAGGCTTGCACCTGTCTGGTTACAGGTAGATGTTTCCTGATAAAATTTATGATATTGGGTTTAAAGTAGCTACTTATTATTGATAGGCTGATTTCTGATATCATTTGAATCAATTTTGAGTTTTGAACAAATTCTAACATCTCTTGGTTTTATTAATTAAAATTGTTCTCACTTCAGTTCTCTCCACATTTTATTCCTTATTTTACTCTAAACTCCTTTGCTAATCTTGCTTTAAGGAAATTTTATCCTATAAGTAGCAACCACTTGGTGCTCTCTGGGAATGGGCTTCCCTCTTCTCAGCACTCTACTTTCTTCTCTGACCAGTGGCATATCAACCACTTTCTCACACTTTAAAAAATCCTTTTCTCTGGGGTACTTGCTCTGGGAGTTCTTTCGAAGGGCTCATGCTGTGAGAAGTGCTTTATAATTGATCAGATACTATGCAGTACAACTGCAAATAATTAAATTGCATCTCATTAGTAAGCAGAACATTGCAAAAGAAGCTGAAGGAGAATGTGTAACTCAACATTCTGAACAGATACAGAGAGAGAGTTCCTACATCTAGGTCCATTGACTGAAAAGCTGGTTTACCCAAAACAATGCTAGCATTTGGTATGACCAGACTCCTTAGAGACAGAGACTGTGAACTGACCTAGTTGCATAATGATTAGTTTGAGGAATAACAACAAATTTCCTTAATGTAGGCCTACGTATGTGATGACTTGCAACTAATATATTCATAGTCAGGGAGAGACAAAGTAGAAAACAATATTCATGTCATGAGCAGCAGCAAGGGAGTTCCCCACTTTGAACTTTATAAGGATTAAGTTGTTTTGGAGAGACCAGTGTCAGAAATTCAGTTTTAATTGGGTTAATGAAGAGGCGTTTATTGGCTGCCGTCCAAGATTGCAAACTCCTCAAAGGCTGTGGACCGTTACTGCACAAATTAGTCACATGACACACAGCATAAAATAATATAAGGTGATTGACTGTAAAATGTCCTTAGTGGTAGTTGTGTAACACATTCAGAAGAGGGCCAATCATTGGGCCTTGTGGAACTCCAAGTGTGAACAAGGCATTGGACGAATAGGTTTCCATTTTTATGCCAACTGAGAGCCTGGTACATTAAGTAGGGAACAAACTTAGTTAAGAACTAGAAATCCACTACCAATATTAAAGATGATGATGCAGAGGAAAATAATGGTCCATTGTCAGCAAAGCAGTAGATGAACAAGGAAGATAAAATTGCTGCCACCCTGTATATATATAATATATATATAATAAATAAATATATATAATATGTATATATATTTGATTGTATATATACACAATCAAATATATATATATACATTTTTTATATATATATATACATATCCTTATGCAAAGAACATGTGATCTAATTATGAACATATGGATGTCTGGTTTTTCTGTCGAATGAAATTTGAGATGCACAGGCTTAAATGGTGGAATTTAGTGAGTTGGAAGACAGTGTGAATGTACTTGCAATATTCATGCCTACTCTTTGCAAAGAAACTGGGCAAAGGAGTGGATTGGAAATTCAAAGTCTGTAATTAGACAAGTCACCAGAATAAATAGAAGATTTATTATCAGCAGATGAACTATGATGAAAGGAAGGACGGATCCTTCATGGGCCGAGAAATTGATAGTTGATGTTATGGTTAAATCCAGGGTATTAAAAAAAAGCAATCTTTCTGCAGTAAAGATGTTTAGAAGACAGGTTTCATTAAGCATGGAATAGACAAGTTTTCGAACCTCTGTAAGGGCTGTTGAATGAAAGTTGTCCAAGACAGAAGGTGCGGAATTAAGGTGCACCCAAATTACTCTGCACC
Source organism: Bimastos eiseni (assembly GCA_959347315.1). Lineage (NCBI taxonomy): Eukaryota > Metazoa > Annelida > Clitellata > Crassiclitellata > Lumbricidae > Bimastos > Bimastos eiseni. The sequence goes on from OY365821.1 coordinate 21,935,809, forward strand.
GAAACTGACCAATTTCTATCGAAGCATTTAGTAGCGAGTTATGGTTAGTCAAACACACAGCAATGGCTTATTTGACTCCTTCCAATATGATAATTCTATTCATACTACAAACTACGGTAGAACAGCCACACAAATATGTGGCTATATCTACCATGATCTGGCTAATGCTAATCTCGATTGGTGTTGGTGGAGGGGCCTTGAACTTTGCACACATGAAAGATAGAAACTATTTGGGTATACTGTATATGTCTATTGTTTTCTGTTTGCTTTGTGCTGAGTCATCCATCCTCTTGTACAATAATGAGTCAGCCGAAAATGGCTGGAGATACTCCCAGTGGACTGCAGTCCGCTGAGTAGTACCTCCACTCGAAAACTGGATGGTCCGAACATGTAGGGACATATTTGTCTAGTATAGTCAGTGTGGTATGTAGTCACTGTCTGCTGTTTGAATCACTATGAACAAGAACAGCCACACTATTTTATTACTAGACATCTTGAACTACAAGTATTTATTGCACATAATTGTTGTTTTTTGGTAACTAAGGGTATTAAGGTTTCATTTTAGCTGTCCATATATTTATCTATATTATTAATGGTACTTGTATTGGTACTGTAGTCCAGACCAAAGTGGTATTAACAAGTAAATCACCTGTATTCAGTGCACCAAAATTGGTCAATGAAGAGGTGCAGATTTTAATATGACCTTAAAATCTGTCATTGTTAACTAATGCGATTGGCTGATGTCTTGCCTTTAGGCCACTTCTTTAAAGAGAAGATTTTTGCTGTGGTTGTACTGCATATAATGTGCCTGTGACTCAGATTGTTCATTCCTGGACCATACCTTAACTTGAATGGTGCATATGTGCTGAGTAATGGTCAAGCCAAGTGAATTGATAACAACAAAGGCTTTTGATATTACTTAGGTCTTTGATAAACCGTGTGTTATGGTCTAAGCACCTTTCAAGTAGATAGTTGAACAGAGTATTACTATAATTGGAGTGGTAACACCTTGATATTCCTAAAACAACAGCAAACTTGTGGCAACAATGCTGGGTTTTGTTGTCCTAAGCTATTTGCCTGTACCAGTGAGTTAGCATCAGAAGTAGAGTTTGTGAGAGACACTGCGGAGTCACGACTAACCCATTAGGTTCCAATTTCACAGGTCTGTAATATTTTGAGGTCAACAAGGGTTAAACCGCTCAGGTCTGTCTGCTTTGAATTATGTCTGGTATGCCTTTATGTGGGTGTATTGGACCGACTGATAGTGCTGGCCTCTGTGCTTGTAGTGTGGGCGGTGGTTGACACACTTGAATGTGCTCTGATGGGTGTTGTTACCTTCTAGCAGCTCACCTGTTAGATTTTCTGCATTGAAATTGCTTTGATGGGAAGGATAGGGACACTTTTTGCTGGGTTTTCTTTGAAATTGCTGTCGCAAACAGCTTCTCAGACTGATTTCTGATCATAGGATACCTTTGATATATTGCCTCTGAGAACTTTCTGAAGGGGTGCTATAAACTTGAATTTAAAATTACCATAGGTAACATTTAGTTTGTGAAATTAGGTCCAGTGGTAATCTGTTGACATGAATATACAGGAGTTTTGAACAGTCTTTGGCTTGAAAATATTTCCAACTGATTTATCCATATAGCTCACACCTAAACACAATTGCAGTTAAACTACTCTGAGTGTAAAGCAGAATAGACATGCATTGTTCCCCTCCCCCCCAAAAAATTCTGTAATTCAATTCACGTGGTAGACGAATATGAGAGCATAGTAGCACGTTACTAATGCTAAGGCACACAAAATGGGGCATAGAATAATGTAGTAACTGGGGCAAAGACAGGGCCGTACCGAGGGCGGTGCCGTGGCACAGGGCGCAAATATTGAAGGGGTGCAAATTTCAAGATGGAATAACTTTAATTATTTCATAAATTCTTTCTTGAAAAATGTTGGAGCGCCAGATTATGCCCTAATGCTAGGCACAGGGTGCAATTACAGATTGGTACGGCCCTGGGCACAAAGCTGAGTAACGGAGTTCGATACCAGGACCACCGTCGCCGTAAAGTTGACTAGATCTTTTTTAATTTTATGCACAGCGTGATGAGCGCCTTGCATTGCTGCCAACAGTTAAATTCGACTCCTGTAATAACTTGTCGTCATTCGTTCATACTGTACTTGTAATCATACTTCAGTTTGTCAGTTTGAAATTAATTTTTTAATTATTATTTGTACATTGTTGTGACCAACGTCCTATAGGGGACATCACTTTGGTCTCTTATGGTGATGGACATAAATGTCTGACTGTTCTTAATAGCCATGTCGGGTTTAGATCTCAAGACTTCTTGGGCTGTGCCACTTTCGTCTCTTGGAGTCAACTTAATTGGCATAAGGTTAGAGATATTATTAGGACTGTCAGCTAAACTATGCAGACAGACATAGGATCTAACCTTATGTGTTAATCAGACCAGCCAGCCTGCTTCTGCATGACATTATTACCTGTCACTGCAGAGTTTATATCAACAAACTTCCGATTCTGTCACAGATCATTTTTATTGAGATGCGAAGAGACAGTTGCAGACATTCGTAAGAATGAAATCAATGAATGCACTCAGCATCTGGAATCTTAGAGAGCTTTCTGTCTGTTGTCTGGGATATGTAAAGTAACGGTCTTGATATGTTTATGGAACGGAACTGCATGTCTGGTCTTGGTGAACAGGTGACATGCCCTTAGTTTTAGTTAATTACCTGTCACAGCATTTGGCATCACGTGTGTTGATGATAATTGCCTGAAAAGCAGTGACAGGATCCTGAAGCTGTCTGGATGAAATTACAGGTCATTATGTGCATTTTGGAAATGACCTATTCCGTTTGGGGAATATTAACTGTATAAGATTTATAGGAGTTTGCATAGTATTGAGGTCTGGTCTGTGTCTGGTTTAAAATATTTCGAGACTCTAGATATCAGTGTGTCTACCAAATGAGACATTAGTAATACAAGTGTGAGATATAGAGGTCTGAAAATGCTTCAATGAAAATGCTTCATTGCCTTCAAAGAGATCAGTGCTAGACTTGAAGCTCTGCACTACTAGACCAAGGGTGTTGCCTTTCTAGCAGAAAGGTGTATTCAACTGCACTGCTTTATATTCACGACCCATTGTATGCTGGTTCATAGCAGTACTAAGAATCCTGTTAGAAACTATGTAGAATAGAATGCATTGAAAAAGTTTATCTGCAGCGCATGTTTACTTGGCGTTCCACATGAGTGCTTCTGTGGGCCTCGTACCTCTTGTGCCCTCTCTCTCCTGCCTCTTCAACGCTTGAGTTTGCACAGAAGCGGCTGAACTGAACCTGTTGTTGTCACAATGAGTAATATGTGTAGTGCTTGAGCAGCAGCTGTCAGACGGCTTCATGCAACAGCGTGTCCTCTGAGAGACTTTTTGGCCAGTCATAGTTGTTGGGCTCACCAATGGACTGCCTTTTGTGGAGGACAAACATAACCAGGTCTTTTGAGGCAGATTTAGAGGCGCTGCTAAAACATTCTAACAACTCTGCCAATGCTAAAGAACATTTGATAATATAGAGGTGATCAATCAAAAATGAACCAAAAAGTCTGTTGCCATATTCTTACAAATTACATTGGCTTGGTTAAGAAGAGAAGTAAACCTGAAACGGAAGTTCCAATGAGTTCACTCCCCTTTCAATCTTGTTCTGATCAAAGAGCTTTTTATATGAGTAAAAGAGCCTTATCATAATGGCTATCATTAGTTGTGTATGATAAAGTTGAATAAAATGAAGTGTTTGGTTTGCCAAGGAGCTACCAATAAAACTATCTGGCTGGTCCTGTTAAAGTTAATAATGGGGCTGATAGTCTAGCACTCAGTCTGGGCCATGGAGCTAGTCACCCTATTAAACTAATTAGCAATAGGGGGCAGCAGACTAGACATTTCTTTACAGGAAATTAGGGCGTTTTCAATCCTATGAATTTCAACTTATCACCAATGAATTTGGTCGAGAATCTCTTGGACACATGTTGAAACATCCCACGTGCACACACTTGCACAGGCGATGTGTGGTTTTTGCCCTGTAAAAAATCTGGGGTGAAAGTTCTGGCTATAAGCAGCTGCTTAGTACAAGCCCTTCATATCAGCCTGTTTCAGTGGTAGGTGCCTTTGGGTGTAGCCACATTACATCATTATCCTTCTAAAGCAGACATACTGATCACTGATTTATGCTCATACTATCTTCTCCTAGAAGTAGTATTTCTTGATCAGAGTTTCAATGTTGGTTACCAATGTTCAGATTTTTAGTGTTATGGCACAAAATTTATATGAAATGACATTTAACATAACTTATGCTAGTGCAGTGTGCGCTTCTGAGTAAGTATCTTGATGGGGCGCTATGCAAATGTTTGACTATGCTACATTACAAAAATGCAGGGTCTGGTGCAGGAAACATGACTGGGCAAAGATCTTGCAAAATGAATGAGTTTATGCAATCATTAAACCATTTACATTATTTTTGTATCTATTCCCAGATCCAGTTTCATTCAAATGCTCCACAGACTTAAGGTTTTCTAGCCCACAGGATATTGATTGACAGTGATTGGCTCTTGAACTTTATAAAAGTCTTTAGGAATGTTTGGAGGGTTTAAATAAATAAATGCCTGACAGTGTCCGGTAAACTGTTTACATGTGAACTGCCATAATCTCAAGCCTTTTTATCAGTAGGTCATTTATGGCTGTCTACAATGCACATCGAAAGCTTTGCTATGTTTGAGCCTTTCACACTGGAACAGAACCTACTGGGTAGTCATTTCCTTCCTGTCTCAAGCAACACACCGAAAGTCACACTTTCAAAGTTGAATGCACCCAATGGTGAAACCTAAAAGTAGTGACAAAAAATTCTATGCACAGACAGTTATGTAATCTTTTGTATTGACGAGAGTCATAATATTGTATGGATATACACTTCAAGTTCTATTAATGGCAGACAATAATTTGCTGTTGCTGGGTCTGCATCGTGCAAACTGAGCAGGCTAAGTGATCACCAGCAACACTTGCCAATAGCAGACTACACTCAAAACCATTTGAACAAGTTTCCAGTTGGGACATTTCTCCTGTTTGGAAGATTCTATCTGGACCAATGGTGTTTTCTTCCTTGTGGGGAGCTGCCTATAGACTGATGAGACCAGATGTGCCAAGGAACCCCGGGGCATTAAGTTTAAGTTAGCCCATGGATCCACCCACTAACACTTCAGGTGATCAGGACATGTTTACCAGACTGTGGTGATGAGTCATCCTTTATATTAAATTCTGTCAAGTCTTCTAGCTCTGGTTTTTTTCTTGAGGGCACTGCACTATTGTTTGATTACTGATCTTGTCAAATTTTACCTTTGAGTGAGATCTGCCTATTAGAGGATCGTCAATTTAGATTCTCAATTTACATCCTCAAACTTTAGATTTGCCAAGTTTACTGTAGAATGAGCTAAGTTTTATCTGGTTGTTAGAATGCTTCTTTTAAGAACCTAAACTGAACTACTGTACAGATATGTCTTAGGGGCGTTTCCACTGAATTGATTCCCAGTATTCAACTTCATAATCATATTATCCCGAATTTGTGGAATAATTGATCAGAGCCCCATGCCCTTTGGCAGTATCCCGTTTTCCCTTATCAGGGTTTCAACGCAGGCTTATCTCTCTGCATCTCCTGGTTAAATCAATGCATCAGGGTGTTGTTCATTGTCCGACTTCCTCTGCCTAACGATGTTGTTAGGGGTGTCTATGCTGTCGTTAATGTGCATGATATTGGAACAGGGGAGTTGGTTTTCAGTCCCAGAGGGTGGATAGGTTACACTGGATGCACCCTGTGAAGCACCATTTTCCCCAACCATAGGGAATCCCAATTGATAATTTATTATCTTTCACTGATAGACATGGATTATTCTACCCCCAGCTGAACTCTTACATCATCCTTGCCATGTAGTCATAATAGTCTTAACTCAACTTATCTAAAACGCTACTCGAATACTAAGCACAGGGCAACAGCTCATTAATAATAATGATGACACTAATAACGATAATAGAAATTTATATGGCCATCTGCTACAAGGGTGCCTCGCAAACCTAGCAATGTTGGTTTCCAATCCCAGCCATTACAGCAGTAAAAACCTGCCTCTGTGGATTTCCCAAATGGTTCAATCTATCTGTGATGACCTTTGCCTAAATTTTTTTCTTTTATTTACATTGGTAGACAGTATTTGCATTGTCGCTTTATTTGCACATTGATCATTATTGATATCAGCAATGCAATAATGAAGCTATTAAATTATGTAATGTAATCTTGTAGCATTTATATAGTACCCCTTCAGAGGTGCTCTCTGCGATGGCTTAAATGAGGTTAAATGTCACATGATCGAATTAAACATTAAATGAAAACTCTGCAAGGCGATTATGGAAAATAATGGGAAGTTATATCTGTTTGTGATTATAGACAGTTCAGATATTGTCGACCATAAGCTGAAGCTGATTCTCGGTCTGATATGGACCCTGATTCTGCACTATTCGATCTCGATGCCAGTCTGGGATGATGAGGAAGGGGCTCCACGAAAACACGAGCAGACTCCCAAGCAACGACTTCTTGGCTGGATCCAAGGAAAGCTTCCCGACAGACCGGTCGGAAACTTTACCACGGACTGGAATGATGGTAAAGCCATCGGAGCTCTGGTGGATGGGGTCGCTCCAGGTGAATAAAGATGCCCTGCTTCATTTAGAATCTAAAACTCATATGTTGTCTTTCCACAAAATGCGCAAATATTCGTAAGTGTGTTTTTGAGTCAATGTAGGCCTAGTATTGTCCTTTTATAACATGGTGCCTTTTAGATAAAATCAGCAGTTGACATGATGTGAGCGTCTAACTAGTAAACACATCATTAGATTATGGAGTAGTTTAATAATTATCTAAAGTAATTGATGCTTGTTGATTTTCATATATCTGTGTTTCATTAGACATGGTATTAAGTTATATGTTATTATTCATTATATCTTACATAGTGGCTTTCGTCCTGCACACTGCAGGACCAGGGTGATACCAGACAATTGGGTCACTGCCAATCTGGTGATTTTAGTATTGGTTTAGATGTAGGGTTTTGAAGTAATGCTCTGAAGTATAGTTTGATTATTTTTATAGAAGTTAAGTACTCCTGTTAATCAATATGTCGTTTGCAGAGTATCTGTAGAAATATGAATTGGCTAATCTAAGAGACTGTTATGTGAAGTTGTCCCTAGTGAATATGAAGTTGGCTTTTGTCAGCAGTAGGTTAGCTTTCGGACTAAGAACTTCATGCATCTAGTTTTTGTTTATGGCTGACAATTGCTGGCTGTTATGTTGATATATGGTAAAGAGAAATGTGACCTCATTGCATGCATGTAAATTAATCTTGTGCTCATTTTGTGTATACACACTATTCCCAAATAAGGAAATATGCGATTTGCTCAACCACGTCAATCCTAGTCTTTCATCATGGTCCAATGGATGCATATTGTTGTTAAGCTGTGATGTCATCCAGAAAATGCATAATGGCTCCTATTTTGAGTTGACTGATATATTTATTTCACCGACCACTGTCATTGACTGAAATTTCCCTGTCCACTCTGGGAAGGTGTCTAACTAAATGGTGATGCTCCAGCACAAATGGCAGAGAATCAGCATGGACAGGGGATTGCTTTCCTTCCATTTTCTGGAAAAGTAGCAGTATAACAGATGCATGGCTGTCATCACTTTCATGAGTCAACTTTCATAGACATGACTAGAGTCTGACTTGGGTTTGCCAGTTTTTCTTTTTTTTATTTGCTTAGCAAAGATAAATTATCCCTTGTGTTACATTCAATATTTGTTGCTGTGCATGTTGATTGCTTTGGTGTTTGTTATGGGCTATTTGTTTGTTGTAGGAAAGTGGTTTGCTATTTTTGGTGAACGGACCAATGTTCATTTAATTCTTAAGTTTATGAGGATGATTTTCTGTTTGTTTATAAGGTCTTTGTCCTGACTGGGAGTCATGGAATCCAAAGAATAACGTTGCAAACGCAACAGAAGCAATGAACGCAGCTGAACAATGGCTTGATGTGCCACAGGTATAAATGCCATAACCTCTAATCCTACCTGTTGATATATCATATTTATTGTTAATTCATTAATAGATTTTTTATTAATTTTTTGCCATGATGATTACAAACAATTGTCAAGATCAACCAAAGCTTGCTTGGATCTGGGAGGAAAACATACTAAGTCCCGAGTGATTAGATAATTGAAAATTATTTATTCACTGAGTTTAGTTGTAGTCTTTGTGACCTGTTTGAAGAATTTTTCAATATTGGTCTTTGTTTGTGTGAGATGCTTATAACAGGCTGTGGTGTCTGGTTTTCTAATTCAGATGTAATTTGACAATACCCTCCTTGTAAGAAGTTTTGAAGTGCACTTTGAAGCTTTGCAACCATCAAGGGCTATAATTTTGACATAATATTACTCCTGTATCTGGGAACTATGTGAAGAGATCATGGTGAAGCTACACAGCTCATAAGAACTTCGTCTTGCTATCATGACAATGATACTCGATGTTGGCATTTTTAATTCTGCAAATCTTGCAACTCTTGATGTCCTGTTTGTTACTCGCCATGATTCTATTCTCTCTTGTAGAATTGTCATCTGTGAAAGAATTGATTCGGTTTTTACTTTGTTTCACACCTGTTGTCATTGATTTCAAATTATCTCGCAGTATTTGTATGACTTGTTATTTACTGCCAGAAGTTTTTCTATTTAATTTTGCTGACATTAATTGCACACCTGTCAGTGTCTTGATTTAATGTCTTTTTTGATGACATAAATTTTACTATTACTTGTATGATTGTTTTGTTTGTATTTTCTCGTATATCTTCTCTTGTCTGATTTAGCCTTGTATTTTCTTATATATTTTCTTTGCTTGATTAATGTTGTAGTCTTTGCTCATATATCATCCACTTCTTGGTACAATTTGCTCTACAGATTTAGTCCTAGTTCAAAGCCAAATCTTCTTAGACTTGTGACTTGCTTATTTGGTAGCAACACAACTGGCTTTATAGTTTTCTCTATGCTTCTTCAAGGTTGGATACTTTTCCCTAATAGCCTTACCATATTTAAAGTTCTCTTCTTTTTCTTCTTTAAGCTTTACAATTGTAAGCATCTTTCTTCTTAGTTTTTGCTCTGGAGATTGTAACTGGGATTCCATCCCAGATTAATTAGCTTTCAAACGCATTTTATTTTGTTGTAAGGAGATTGTGTTAACACTGAATTTCTTTATTGTTTTCGATAGTTATGGAAGTGATCTTATTAGTGTCATTGTTAAGTTGTTTAAAACTTTGTCCATGATTTCTATCAATAGCTAGTTCAGCCGGCTGAGATGTGTAACCCGAATGTGGATGAGCTCAGCATGATGACCTACCTTTCTCAGTTCCCAAGTGCTAAGCTGAAGTCGGGCGCCCCTCTGCGGCCAAAGACAAACCCGTCTCGAGTCAGAGCCTTTGGTCCAGGTATGTTAGTTGCTGTGTGGCAGATGGCATGTTAGAAGTGACACACTAGTTAAACTGTATCCTGTTAACAGAAGCAGGAGCACAAGGACATTCGTTCCATCCACTGAGGCAGGGAGGCAGACTAAAGTTTAGGATGGAGGTTCTGAGTTCAGAGGTTATGATCGTTTAATACAATGCATATATAGTTAGTGATGGCTCTAGTACAGTACTTACTGTTGAGCATAGACTAGATTAAGAGCTGTAGCTGTAAAGAATCATAAATGCCTTGGGTTAATTAGTCATTATTACTATTAATTGACATTTTGAAGAGTAGACTGTATCCTGTTTCCTAAATGTCTGTTGTTGGTCACTTATTGGAATTGTCATTATGCTAATGATAATGATGGCAATTCTTCATAGGTTCTGGAATTAAGTGCTTTGCTGTTCTTCTATAAGCATTGAAGAGTGACCTAATTCTGAACCAAACCTCACTAGGGATGTCTTGTTGGGAAGGAGGCAGTCCTCTCCCATTTGTTCTGTTCCCACTGAAAATACACATTTCTCATACTCAGCATGCTTTAGTGCAAAAAACATGCATTCTATCCAGATTATCACCATCATAGTGGAGAATTGTGAATTTGTAGTATTGACTTTGTTGCTGTGGGGCTATAGAAATCATTGTTAACATCCAGTTTAGTGGCTGCAAACTCTGTCTGTCTAACTGTGACCCGAGTAGTCAAACTTATTGAATGGCAGAAATCAAAAAGTGAAAATAAGATATCTTAGCAGGGATATAAGGCAATAGAATTTGAGCCTATTATATGTCTGTAGTTTGAAATTTCATCTTGGCATGTGGCGATAGATTTCAGCTACGAGGAAGCGACATACCATGGGTGATGACAAGTTGTATACCAGTAGAATTGGTCTTTACAGCTGTTTAGTCACATGTGTCAACATAGTGTAACATTACTCTAAGTACTGTGTTTGTTCCCTCTGTCAGTTGTTAGAAGTGTGGGTTATATTCAATATTCAAGGGGTGTGTCACAACAATGTTGACAATACTTCCTTTATTAAAACTGCCCTTGTATGCAATATTTTCAACCTCTTGGAAATGGGTCACCATGAAATTCCCATCCTGATATACTTCCCCTACAGAACTTTGCTCAATGTTACACCAAAGAAAAAGGAATGGGGTTTAGAACAATCATTTTTTTTAATTTTTGGGTGCTTCTTGATATGTATGTCTGGTTAGTGCAGTCATAATGGATTCTCAGTTGAACGTATTGGCAGTAGCCCTGTGTAAATGAAAGGTGTGTATAAAAACAGTGTAGAGTCCTGTATTGCTGTAGCTGCAATCATACTGTATTAGGCTGAGTCATATACTGGTCATTGTCATAGAGTCCTAGTTTCCTTTTTGTTTGAGATCTGCGCTGCTAATTTCTTGCAACTTATGGCCAGTGCATTTTTTTTATCGTTTACAGGTTAATGTTGTCTTATTTATTTCATTGATCAGTATGGCTGTTCTGTGTCAAACCCTGACAGGTCTGAACCCAAATGGAAATAGCGTTGGAGCCCCTGCTCGCTTCACTGTTGAGACATTCAGTGCAGGAAGAGGTGACCTTGAAATCATCGTCATCAATCCCAATGGAGCCCAGGAAACTGTAGGTGTCATGGTTTTAGGGTTATATATCATGACAATTTTGCTTAGCTGTGGGCTTTTGTATTTTATTATAAGGATGTTAATGATACTATTATGAAATATTCAAGATATGAGATATTGATGATATTAGAGACTCCGAACATCTATGTTTGTGCGTGGGCCCACCACTGGTGACTCTTTCAACTTACTGTGCCTAGTTTTTCTAATTGATATACACTATTCATTTGTAATGACATTTAGCATCATATAGGTTAGCACTGAGAATGCCTCTGAGTAGATATCTGAAGGGAGGGGTGCTATATAAATGTTCAATTAATACATTACACTAATATTATACTATAACTGCAATAGTATCAATGCATTTTTGCAACTTCTGTCTCACATTCTCATTTGTTACAAATATATATAATATATATATGGTTTAATATAATGAATATATAGCTTATATATATATATATATATATATATATATATGGGATTGTAGGTTTAGATTACCCATTATACAAACTTGCTACCCTTGCACTTGCTAACTCCTCCACCCATCCCTCCAAGCATTCACCACCCCACCATGCTTCCTACCAGTTGTTGGGGTCCCTGGGGTATATACAGATCCATCACCCAGCTGTGGGACGAATTGGGAACAGCCACATCTGCTAGAGATTTTAGAAACTTGTGTTGCTCAAGTTTATGCAAATGTAACAAAAACTATGAATAGTCTGTAACATGCTGTAACACTGGTTTCACAAATGCAATTACTCGCTGGACTATGACTCCTTTTTATGGACAGCATACATTGGCTCTGTCAGCCTTTGTGTATGTTGGTTGGGCGTATTTGTGTATTGGAACAGGATCTACCAATTGCTTCATTACTTATCATGCATATATTATGTATGCATAGAGCAGGGCAGTTTATGGACCACCAATCAAGCCAGAATAATAAAATTAAATGCTGAAAATTAGTGTACTGACACTTGGAAAAAGTATAAGGGCAGTTGTTTGCATATAAGAACAAGAACTTAACATTTCACTCTCTCCAAAAGGAAGAATTAAATTTTGTATCAGAAAAAAAGTTGTTAAAAAAATGGCTTAATAATTATTGTAACAGCCCTTCTCAAAGCTGTTGAGACTTTATTCAAGATTGTAAACACGATGATTGACAGAGTAAGTGAAAATTGATTGATTGATTGATTGACTTGCAGTGTGAGAAGGTCTTCAACAAGGACCGCAACCTGACCTACTCGTGCCATTACACCCCTACGATGGAGGGCCAGTACACGATCAAGATAAAGTTTGCCAACCAAGATATTCCAAAGAGTCCTTTTGTTGTCGGGGTCAAGGGAATGGCTGGAGATCCGTCAAAGGTCACAGCCTCTGGACCCGGACTTGAAAAGTCGGGAGTCATTGTCAAGCAGAAGACTCATTTTGAAGTACACACGAAAAGTGCGCATGGGTTTACTTTCAAACTTTAATGTTCTGTAGATTTATATCTGACTTTACCTACCATTATTTAACTCTGCTGACAGGTTTTCAAATCTCAGGCATGCTATATAGATTAGGGTGCATCAAACTCACAAAAATTTTGCAAACTATTTAATTTGGTTTCGGCCCTATGATTCCTGTGTTCCACTTCACAAATTATGATTCCTGTAAAAATTTAATAATTTTCTGTGAAAATTTAATGGGTCCACAACGACGATGAATATCTATATTTTCGTTAATTGAGAGTAAATATTAGTATTAATGGTGTCGGTTACATTTAAACAATTAATTTACCCAAAATTGTATAGATTTTCTGGAATTACTGCAAAGACTGTAAAAACGGATAAAAGAATACTCAAATACAGTATGACAAAATTTACAATATCACACAAACGCACAGTACAATAGGTGTATTAGATACGGAATACGGTGCGATATTGTCATCTTGGTGATCGTCAACTGTTGGTGCTGTTCGTTTTCTCTCTGTCAGCCTCAACAACCTGCAGAATATTCTGAAATTCTCCTCGGTTTTGGCTGCATCTAGAAAGTCTGAACTTAGTTTCACGCCGTGTTCCGCAATGTCATTGATAACATTGACAGAACTTGTCTTCATCTTTGATGATAGAAAATCCATGTCCATCATTAGGAAAATCCATGTCCATCTCTAAAAGGCTGAAAATGTACCATGAATCAACAGTAACCAAATCTCCAAGTCTTGTTGTGGCAGTGATTTCATCCGGGCAATTGCATTTTATGCCGTAGCGATCGTACGGAAGAGCCTCACTAGGCCGCACTGCAAGAAGTTTCTCAGCTAAGTAAGTGCAATTCAGGCTTTGAAGCAATGTCACTGAATAAAGCAAGGAGTACCATTTCAAAATACAAGTACCACAGATGACACTTCAGGTCATTTAGAGCGATTTAAGATATTTCGGAACTGACTTGCGGGTACTTCATGAGGTTCTGGTAAAGGCAGAGATCATGACATGGAGCGTCAACTGCAAATCTACAATTTGTCCTGGCACTGTATATCAGACACACAAAGGCGACAAAGCTGCGAAGCTTCTTCTGCTGTGCAGCAGTGGTAATTGTTCCTACTGGAAAAAAACGGATCTGCTCTTCAAGAACGACCATTTTGATAGAGTAAAACATTTTAGACATCGACTGAGCTTTGTGGACTGCACCCGGTCGGTTGACGAAAGTTAAACTGTCTGTTTTCTGGATCAAGGTACAGCAAACGTAATTCACTAAATTCCTTGTAGTCTTCTTGCTGGTGCTCAATGGAAGATTCAGCAGCTGCTTCTACACTTTCCTTCCATGTAGTAATCTGAGAAACAGTTTGTGAATCATTTGAGAAAGGTTGCTGGTCGAATGGACTGAGTGTCTCGTCGCTTCCATGAGGAACTGTGTCAAATTGCTTCTTGAATCTGCTGAATACAGTTACATCTGGTGATTTTAATGATTCAATGTGCAAGTCGTTAAAACGTGTGTTAAAATAACTTCTCCAACGTGGTGATAGCATGCAGTCCAGAGCAATGCGCGGCACTGACATTTCCGGTATTGCTGACCGTAGTATCGAAATTTGCAACACTATCGTAATAGTGCAGTGGTAAGCTACATTTCGTGCTTCGTGTGGACCCATTAGGAATAATTATAATTTTTTAATATTTATAATATATATGTACATATATATATATATATATATATATATATATGTATACACGCATACATGCATGTTTTGATATGATAGTAAACCTTATTATCATTGTGGTTGCTTTGAATGTCACATTTCAGTGTGATCTTACATGTTTTACAAATTTACAAGTAAACAAATAATGCCAAAGCCACTGAAGGGGCTTTACGTTGTAAGCCGTATTATTACTGTAATGATGTTATGTACGAAGTGACTATCTTTGGCAGACGCTGGCATGGGTGTTGTTGATGTCGTAATCCTTGACCCCCAGGGTCACAAGGACACCACGCGTCCTGTCGTCACCAAGAAGTCCGAGGAACTGTGGCTTGTTGAGTACGTCGCCAGCCTTGATGGACTACATTCCGTTAACATCTTCTTTGCTGGAAAATCCATTCCAAACAGTCCGTTCGGCGTCGGAGTCTCTCCAGGTGAGTTTTGAGAGAACTAGTGTAAGACACTCATTTTGATGACCTGATTTATTTTTGTATGAGTCCTGTAATGTAATGTATACTTTTGCCAGTTGCTGTTTGAGTACTGTTGAGTGTTGTATATGTTGTTCAAGATCACAGGGTGATTGCTATGGCAGCTCTGCTTGCCTTTGCCTTAAATTATCTTCCATTAAATGTGTTTGAGATTATTTGCTGCATTATATCTGTGTTCTAACTGATTATTTTAATCTATCTGTGTACATATTGAACAGACAAAATAATGAACGTTATGTAGATTATTCTTATGGTTTTAAAACATGTTAGTTGAGTTTTTTATTCCTTTTGTTCTGGTTCTGTCCAGTTGGATTGATATTTTGTACTCCCACTGCTCTCATCTTTATTTACCCTATAGTCCTCTATCATCCCTAAGGCTCGGTAGGCAATAGTGAGAGAACTCTACCCTTTTGTACCCTATTTTATTTAACTTGGCTTGCATAAAGTTTGTCATGGTTGGTGCATAAGGTTTGTCACGTTTTGTACGACTTCTTTCAACTCTTGTTCAGGTTGTTTCCCATCGACCTACAGAGCTGAAATTTTGCACAGATTTCAGACTTGCATGACAATTCAATGTTTCAAATTTTACGGACATAACTCAAAAATTGAGAAAAAAAGTGTCAGAAATGCAAAAAATTAACTATCGTTTAACCACTCGAACGAGTCCTCCTGGATGAGCTCTACTCTGGCAAGTTTGAATCATCAATGATATCTAATCAAAAATTCCTTGAGGAAATGGAACGATTGTGACATCTACCAGATAAAAGAGGGTCCAGAAAAACCCATGTTTTTACTTTCACTTGTTTTCTGTAACATAGGAATGGCATTGAGATTTGTTTGTGCTACAGTGAGCAAGTCTTACTGATTTGCAATAGATTATTAGGCAATTTTTTACAAAGTATCTTTTGGATTCATTTTGTATAGAATTATTCTGTATGGATTCATTTTCTAGCTGTGGATCCGCGAAAGTGCTATGTCACTGGTCGAGGCGTTCAACCGAATGGCATTCGTGTTGGAGATGTGGCTGACTTCAAGGTTCACACGGCTGGTGCTGGTGATGGCGATCTCAAAGTTCAGGTGGTAGGACCTGGAGGAGTGGAAGAAAGAATCA
The DNA here is from genome assembly GCA_959347315.1 of Bimastos eiseni. Taxonomy (NCBI): domain Eukaryota; kingdom Metazoa; phylum Annelida; class Clitellata; order Crassiclitellata; family Lumbricidae; genus Bimastos; species Bimastos eiseni. The sequence continues at coordinate 21,951,770 of OY365821.1, forward strand.
GAATCAAGAAAGTAAGATCACAAGGACACTTTATTCAAACTATGATTGTCTCACCTCACTTGATGATCTGTGTTCATTCATTACAAATATTTATATAGCGCCCCTTCAAGGCTCCTACTCAGGAGCACTCCTCATCCCAACATGGCTAAAAAGAGCAGTTTTAAAATGGGTATGAAAAGGGTCTGAGTGGACCCTGGGTGACAAGCACAATGCTAATAGGAGCATGTTCAAGAGGGAGTGGCCAACCACAAGGAAGGCACGATTTTGTTTAGTAATTGTGTGCGCAAATAGGACAATGAGTAGGCTTGTGCAATTTGCTGAGAGTTCTAACTTAACTGGTAGTAAATAGATTGCTGGAATCTGGAACCTATGCATTATGAGGTAAGGGCTCAACCAATTGGCTGCAGTGTGATCTGGTTTCTCATCAGATATCGCCATGTTTGCTCTTTTAATAACGACAGGATATCACTTGAAGCCTGGGATGTTCTGAATTGGTTCCAAGTATTCTTTTGCTACATTGACCAACTCATTTGGACATTCCTCCTTCAAGCTTTGACCCAGGCTACTTCTGATTAGATATCTGGAAACTTGTCTGAGGTCATTTGGTGGAAGTTGTTATTACAAGTAGACCTGGAAAAGAACAGTCATCAGGAGTCACTCGTAAAGACCTTGTCAACAATGCATTCCATATGTATGATATGGCTCTGACAGTGGGAAGAAAGTTTAGCTGGAAATGCTTACTCCAGTAGTTTTCCAGTTGACCTCCAAATACCTATGTGAAGCTTATCACCCAACAATTGTGAACTCAGAATGCTAGCAGTTAGCAGGGTGTTTCCAGGCCTCGCCCTCCTTATCTTATCGGGTTGAAACTTTGTTTTTGTATGGGATTTTTAATTATCTGATTAAACTTAATTCAGTGTAATGTTTTGGCAGCCGTCTGTCTCTCCACTGATTTCCAGACACTGGATTACTTTTTGGTAGTCTGGAGTTTTGGTTTCAATGCAGTGCATGTCGATAGTTTGTGGACTAGGGTGCATAATCTTAACAATGCCACTTGTCAACATTGTTGGGCTTCAGAAGCTAAGATAATTAGATCAAATTTATTAGACAACATTAGATGGGATAGTTTCACACGTGCATAATTTAATTTTAATATGGAGTTAGTTTTATATTGATCATTGCGGTTTTCTTGGCAGATTAACAAGGGTAGTTTGTCATTTCCTTCCCCTGGGTGTTTTTATTGAGACACCATCTCCTTGCATTGATGACTTCCACCATCCGTCCTTCAAGATCTTCTCCCCTGGGACTCGCATATACCAGCGAGGGTTGGGTCGTCCTTCACACACTTTGCTTACAACAGAGGTACCACGGGTAGGTAGTGTGATGGACAATTGAGCAACAGAGGCTTTATGAGACACATGTTGCCCCAATTTACCCCCAAATGGGAATACCAAAACACTTGATACAACTACTAAAGGGATTGTACAAAGACCTGGAGGCGGTGATAAGAACAGAATTTGGAGACAGAGACAAATTCAAAAATCAAGAAAGGGGTGAGGCAAGGGTGCATCCTGTCCCCAGTTCTTTTCAACCTGTATGCAGAAAGGATAATGAGGACGGCAGAAATGGAAGAGGCAACTGAAGGAGTAAAGATCGCAGGAAGGACATTGAATAATCTAAGATATGCGGATGACACAATACTACTGGCGGGGAAGAAAGCAAATCTGGAAAATCTGATGAGGAGACTGAAGAGAGAAAGTGAGAAGGCAGGCTTATACTTCCACTTAAACGAGACAAAGATAATGACAGCAACTGATTGGGACAGTTTCGAGATAGACGGAGAGGAAATAGAGGTGGTAACAAGCTTCACTTTCCTGGGATCATTAATAGAAAAAGAGGAAAAATGTGACTCAGAATTAAAGAGAAGGGTGGCGATAGGGAAAACTGCAATGAACGGACTGGAAAAGATATGGAAGGACAAACATGTGAGCATAGACACAAAAAAAGATTAGTGCGAGCAATGATCTTTCCTACAGTACTATATGGCTGTGAGACATGGACAATGACAAAGAACATGGAGAAGAAGATCAATGCATGCGAAATGTGGATATGGAGGAAGATGCAGAGAATATCATGGATGGAGAAGACAAACGAAGTGCGCAGGATGATTGGAGTCGAGAATGATGAGATGTTACAACAAACAGCGTTGAGAAGGAAGCTGGGGTTTTTCGAACATGTTATGCGATCAAATGGAATGGAAAAAGAAATGATGCTGGCATGTGGAGGAGAAAGGAAGAAAAGAGGGCGCCCAAGGAAAAAATGGATGGATGTGATACATGAAAAAACTGAAATGAGCCTGGAGGATTTAAGAGATGCAACTTCGGAAAGAAAAAAAATGGAGAGGATTGGTCATGGCGGTCGCTAAATTTCCAAGAAATAACAGCACAAGGTGATGGAGTTAGTGAAATTGATGTAGATTATTTTACAAATCAGCAAGAAGTAAAGTCTCAAAAGATAATAATTAATGGTTGTAGTGATTGAATATTGTATTGTCTTTGCTCATCTTTGCAGCATTAATAAGACTACAGATTTTTGATTAGCCAGGTGACTCAAATGGATATTAATATTCATTGCACTCCATCCTGCCAATTGTTCAACCTATGAAACGAAGCTAGGGGGTTGGACCTGTCACTGGTGGGCACTCCATTATTCATTATGAGAATATATGTATAAATAACCTAATGTTAATAACCTTGCAATAACCTAATATTAATAACCTTGCTATAACCTAATATTAATAACCTTGCAATAACCTAATATTATTTATGTTAGTCAATTAAGTAAAAATCGATTGAACGTCGAATGTTGTCTCATGTAGAGTCCTGATGGTACAACGTACGAATGCGCGTACGAGCCAAAGAAGACAGGCGAATATCTCGTGAATGTGACCTACGGAGGCGGACACATCTTCAAGAGTCCATTTCAGGTTGAAGTCGGTCCGACTAAGACGACTAAGATCCGTGTCTATGGTCCAGGTCTGGAGGAAGGAGTTACCAACCAACCAGCCTGCTTCACTGTTGAAACTAACGGAGAGACTGGAGCCCTCGGTCAGTGTTCATCTTGAATGGTTCATGTTGTTAGATTACCAGTTATTGTTAGGTTATTAGTAATTTATTGGATTACTAATCATTTGTGACAGCTTTCGAGACAGTGTTGACTGAGATTGCCAGCCTAAAATAAAATGCTGGTTCTGCAATTTCCTGTATTTATATTGTTAGATGCCATGATAAACAAGTTAGATATGTCAGTTAGCAAAGCTATGCAGAGTTGGATGAAAAGAGTCACCAGTGGTGGGCCCACGCACAAGCGTGGAACCAACCAATGACAGCTGACAGATGGTATGGATGTTCAGAGTCTCTGGGCCAAGTTGTGCCGATGGGTAGAGCGACAACTTATCCAATTGGTCAGTAGAACGCAAAGATTGACCAGAGGTTCCGAAGAGAAACTTACCAATAAATTCAGAAAAATAACAGTTATTACACAACAATGCACCTGTGATAAATGATGTATGTAATAATTTGAATATGCGGTGTTTTTGAGTCCACGTGCTTGTGTCGTTTTAGGGTTCTCAATCGAGGGACCATCTCAGGCAAAGATAACGTGCGATGACAACGGTGATGGGTCCGCTCATGTCACCTATATGCCAACTGCTCCAGGAGAGTATGCCATTCACGTGCTGTGTGATGAGGAGGACATTCACGGATCACCATGGATGGCTACCATTAAACCGGCCACGACTGACTTTGATGCCTCAAAGGTAAAATTATCTCGTTTCTTCTCTTTTTCATCACAATTTTAGTGATATTTCAGGTCTCATGCTTGGTTGGTTGATGATCAGAGTAGGATGATCATAAGTTATCGAAATTTTGCCAGAGGTAGTAACAAACAGTTTTGGCCTTAAAACTTCTAATTCATCAGATCCTTTAGCCATTGCATGTTTGGTTAAAATTAGATGTAGAGTGTAATGGGCTCCTTGCATGGCTGCCGACAGTTAAATTCGACTTCTGTAATAACTTGTTATCATTCGTTCATACTATGTCTCTAATCATACTGCGGTTTGTTCGTTTCAAATTAAATGAAGCTTATTTATTATATTACAGGTGACAGCAAAGGGTTTGGGTATTGAGAAGGAGGTGATGGTCAATGAACCGGTTGAATTCATCATTGACACGAGCAAAGCAGGTCGCGCTCCACTTAAAGTGACCATCACAGACGATGAGCACAAGCCAGTCGATGTCTCGGTCAAAGACAACAAAGATGGAACTTTCCTTTGTCGTTATGTTCCGAAGAAGACGGTCAAACACGTTGTTGTTGCGACTTATGGCGGCGTCATGATCCCGAAATTCCCAGCGAGGGTTTGTATTTGGTGAACTGTATTTGTCTGTACTTTAGATATTAGTGCATGGAAGTTTTGAATGGATGGGGAATGAGTGAGTCAGTCAGTCAGTCAGTTAGTCAATCAGTCAGTCAATATAAACTGATATCTTGCCTCTTCAAGGAATCTACTCAGAGGCGCTCCCAGTCCAACCAACCTTGGTGAAAGAAACAGAATAGGGGATAGAAAGTTCCTAGGCAAGAGCCGAAGATCCAATGGGAGCTTGTTCCAATACATGTTTTTGGGGAAAGAGTATAAGGTACCTTCAAAGGAGTTTACTTGTGAAGCTCGTGATTTTAAGAGGACTTGTACGTTATATCAGCTACATTGTCTTTGATCTCTGATGTAGTCATCTACCCAGGATGATTTCACTCTAGGAAATTGTAATTCAAATTTCAAAGACAGTTTATTGAACCTGACAAGGGTATCTAATATCACACAGGCTACAAATAGTGATAGGAGCCAGTGTTGGGCAAATGAACAGGAGCTCCAGACCAAGGCCGCAGGTTTTAGGTCTCGAGATTAAGACTGGTTTTCAGACCACGTTACTGGTTAGAGCTTGGTTGGGTTCACTCACGTATATTCTGATTTTGTTTTGCTACAGATATCAACTGAATATTAATTAAAATTCAGTTCGTTTTTCATAGTACATAAATGTCATCTGATTTGTTACAAAAGGTTGATGTGGTGGAAAAATGTGATCCAAGCAAGGTGAAGATTTTAGGACCAGCAGCTGAGGGGCCTGTCAAAGCCCACCAACCGACCAGTTTCACCCTCGATTGTTCAAAGGCTGGCCCAGGTAGGCGCTGTGCCTTTTTCGTTTAATGATTAATGATTTCTAATATGTTCTGCATACAGAAGTCTGTGGCTATATCCCTTCTTGTGTCATCATGTTTATGTTCTGGGAATTTGATAAGGAAATAGGTTTTCTCTTTGCAGTTGCTTATGTGTCAGAAACCTACAACTGGTATTTTACTCATAGTTTTAGTTGAGTGTTGACTTGATTAAACTAAAGTAAAGAAGAGATATTGAAATATTCTCAATTCATGTGATTACTCTTACGACTCATGCAACTAAACATAGGGATGGAAATTCTGCGTTATAATCATTTTTTTTATTGTGTCTTGAAAAGAATTTGACGTAATTGGGTTTGATTTTGTCAGTTATTGATGTTGCTTCTGTGTCAATTTTGCTTTGCTGAGGATAGATGAGGGGTGGTTTCCCGTTGCTATCCTCCAGGTGTTTGTATTGAGACACAAGCTTGTTGCATCTTTGATTTTCAACATTCTTTCTTCAGTTTATTTACCGTTGGACACTCACATCGTCTTCTACCACACGCTCTGTATGCAATCCAGGAGCTTTGTTTATGTTGGAGCTGTCTTCCACAGTCCCTTTCCCTGGAATTTCTAGCCCTCTCACACTCCCAGTTCCAGAGACGTCTTAGGACTTTCCTGTTCCCCGACCCAAGCACAGATGCCCGTTGAGAGCGCTGATGATTTCAGCAACACTGTGTAAATGCTTGATTGCATTACATCAGCTTGACAGTCCTGACCAGGTCTTTAGTAATTTTGTCTTGTCTCAACGAGCACCTCATCGTTTTTGCTGAATGTTATTGATTTAGGGACCTCACAGTTTAGGTTTACCATTGTCATGATTCATTGCAGGTGACGTTGGTGTCTCTCTGACCGACAGTCTTGGTCATGACATTCCCGTGGAGACAACTGAACTGCCAAACAATGGCTTCAAGGTGTCCTTCACTCCGGAACACGTCGGTCCGTGCCAGGCCCGTGTCTACTTTGGCGACAAGGAACTGCCTGGCAGTCCCCTCAAGTTCAATGTCGTGCCTGGTGCTGCAGATGCCAGCAAGGTGCAGGTGCATGGTGATGGCGTTAAACCAACCGGTGTACATGCCAGCCTCCCAGTGTCTTTCACGGTTGATGCGACAAAAGCAGGCGAAGCAGATCTTGATGTCGTCATTCAGGTGCAGTATATCATATTTTATTTGAAGCTAAGTGACAAAATAAGGGGTGTGTGATAGTTTAGTGGTTGATATGCTGGACAGTCGATTGTGAGGTTGAGGACTCGAATCCTTGACAGACAGAAATTTGGTTAGAGATTTCTGCTTCACTTGCACCAACTCTGCTATAGTGACGATACACTGTCAGTGGGCTGAATACTTGTCCTCATATGCCAAGGCTAAGAAAATGAAGTCGCTAACTCCTCAAGGCTAGCTTAAAGGGGCTGCTCTTCTATTCTACTAAGCGACTAATATTATACGAATCAAACTTTAAAATGTGGCATTTGCAGATATTTTAAATAATTTTAGATATAGTATAATCTTTGAATTACGTGACTTTTATTTGCCAGTTGGGTGTGGAGGAGATTGATCAGTTGTATTTGAAGTTAATGGTCAGTAATTGTTGCATGTTTTTGGTCAGTTGTGTTTTAAGGTTAAAATTGTGAGAATCTTCACTACCCACGAATTTGCTTAGGTCTTGAGTTAAGTGGAAGGAAATATGACAGCAATGAAATAACATTTCCTTACAGATGCATTATTTTAAATTTCAATTTATAGCTGCGTACCATGATTTTACAGATGATCTAGTAGTTTCAGTTATACGACGTTATGTGATGACAAGAATAATTAGCGGCGCCCTCCTCCTCTATCCAGGCTTGGGACAGGCACTGTCAGAGTGTGAAAGTGATGGTTTGATGTTGAACAGGATCCCGAGGGACACAGCGTCTGTCCGGATGTGAAAAAGGTTGGAGATGGAAAGTACTTGGTTACCTATACTCCAGAAGGCGTTGGAAACTACTCCATTCCAGTTAACTATGGAGGAAAACCAGTGCCAAACTCACCCTTCAAAGTCAGTGCTGCACCGACCGGAGATGCCAGCAAGGTCAAGTTCGTAGGTAAGCAGAATCTGTCAACTGATGTTTGCACCCACGAACCTGATTGGACGCTTAACCTAATTCAGGTTTTTTTATATATTTCAAATGCTCCAACTTTAATTTTGGGTTTCTTTTGAAAATCTCTTGCAAGAAGTCCTCCAGAGAAAGCTAGTTTTGTTTGGACATACGAAGGAGAATGATAGACTGCCAGATAGAATTTCAGAGCGAACAAAAGGAGAAAGCGTGTTCCACAGAAAGTGACCAATTGATGCAAAGGATCAAGACTGAGCCATGACAGTTCTAGTAAGAGACATAAAGAGGTCAAGTCTATGGAACGAATGTAAATCAGACTACTGTACAATGAAATAGACAAATGTATCGCACATGTCTTACTTTCTTCCACACAGATAATGTGAAGACTGTCATTCCAGTTGGAAAGGAATGTGTTATCAAGTTGGATCCATCTCAGGCAGGTGAAGGTCAGATCACATGTCGTATTGACAGCAAGGCCGACAATGACGTTGACATTGAAATCATTGACAATGGTGATGGAACCGTCAACATTGCCTACACGCCAAAGAAACCTGGTGCTTACAACGCGGACATCAAGTTTGGTGGAAAGACCATTCCAGATGGAAAATTCACCCAACAGGTGAGTCTCGATTCGTCACTCATTAGCCTTTCAATTGGAGTCAGATAATTATGTTGTATTTGTTGCACACTTGATAAGTGATTGAAATATGTAGAAGGTTGAAAAGGTACCATCTGAAATTAAATTGATGTCAGTTAGCTATTCAAGATTTTATATAAGGGACTAGTGGATTATTCAGAAATGATTTGTCATTTTCCAGTTGATGAAATGTCTCCTCTATTGAGGCAGGTAAGGGGTCAAATGACAGATAACCGGTATCGCTGTGTTCCAGGTTAAAGTGGAACATGGTAGAGACAATGAATGACAATCCAATTATTTACTGACTGACTGAGAGGGTGGCTATTTGGTAAGGATGATGATGTGAAGAAAAATAAGTTATGGATATCAGAGGTGATGTAAGATGATGCGCTTAGTAGTGTCGATGATAATATCGAGGTTGGTGGTGGCGATGGTGATGCTGCTGCTGATGATGATGATGCTTACGTATTAATACTGGTGAAAGTGATTATAATGTGATGATGATGATGGTGATGATGAGTATTTCATTATGGTGTTTTGGTATATGATGATGATTATGATGTGATAATGATGATGTTGATGATGAGTATTTCATTATGGTGTTTAGGTATATGATGATGATGATGATGATGATGATGATGATGATGATGATGATGATGATGATGATGATGATGATGATGATGATGATGATGATGATGATGATGATGATGATGATGATGATGATGATGATGATGATGATGATGATGATGATGATGATGATGATGATGATGATGATGATGATGATGATGATGATGATGATGATGATGATGATGATGATGATGATGATGATGATGATGATGATGATGATGATGATGATGATGATGATGATGATGATGATGATGATGATGATGATGATGATGATGATGATGATGATGATGATGATGATGATGATATAAAGTGCATTACTGTAGCAATCAAGGATGTTTATGTAACGTATATTTGCAGCATACTACCTTATTATTTAGCAGATCAAGTTTAAATACAATCTACAGTAATTATAATGAAAGCATAGGTTATTCAGCAAATGTTTTCAAAATAAATAACAGAAAGAGAACTGGAATGCATTTGTTGGAATGCAAAAGTGCATTTAGGTCACACGTTGCCTTCTCGTGCATTACATTACTACATTACTCCATTGATACATTACTACATTACTGTATTGCTCTTCCATGACTTTGTTGTGCTTTATCGGATGCAGCAGAAGTGTCAGAGAACATAGTCCCTATGGAACGGTATTGCCCATTGATCCATTACTATTAACTGTTGGAAATCAAATCTCTGCTTTATGTTGTTTTGTGTTGGCCAAAGCACTGTAGCTGAGATAAACTAAGTACTGGATCTTGTTGCTGGCAGTTGGGGGAGGGGGAAGGAGGAGCAATTGGTCCCTGCATCGGTTGGCATTCCTGGAATATCTTTCTGTCCACTCTGGAGTATGGAGAGTATGGAGGGGATCGTTATTGTGGAAATGTTCTAGCTGTATATATCCCAACAGGTTGAAAGAAGAAGTATTGCTTACTGTTAAGTGAGTCATATCCATATGCACACTAGAATCAATTCTGTTGGATCTGAAGCCAATCTGTGACCAACTTCACTTTTGAATACATTCTTCTATCAATTTAATACAGTATATTTATTTCAATCTATATGCTATTTTGAAACAGTCATACTTAATTAATTTAATATAATCTATTTATTTCAATTTATGAAATTTTGAAATTGTTTGTTTCAATTTTATTTCTGTCTAAATTAACTTGTGAATCAATTAATTCACTAACAAGTTCACTCTTGAGCCAGCTAATGATAAGCTTGTACACAAAATGAATTTAGGGATTGAATTTATGAGATTATGTGGAATCTCACGGATGCGTAATCAGAAATCAGATGGTGATTATTGATGTCGTCCTTTACACCTACATATAGTACTTACTCTTGACATGCCCAGCTGTTCAGTTGGCAATGTGTACAGTCAGAGAAGCTTTGGAGCAGCCATGTTCTATTCATTTCTGGTCTCTTTTGCTTCGCAATACTTGGTTGCAGTTGTCTGGTGGTGATAGAAACTTTTGGGAAGATACGTGGTTGTTGAATTTTCACACATATTGCAAAGAATTTCATGTTTAGATATGCAGCCTATTTATGTCTAGTACATAGGTGAACAGACAGACAGACAGACAGGCAGGAAGGCAGACGGACATTGTCAGAGAGTTATGAAAAAGATGTTTAGATTAGATAGATCTATCCCGTAAACATGTTCTTCCACATTGGGAATGGATCCCTGACGTGTGTTCACCTGGAAATGGCTGGTTGCACGTGTTTGCGTCATCGAGGAATCCAATTCCACCTAGGTTGAAGCTGCACCCACTGACAGTGTTTCAATCAGCGAGAATCAAAGAAATTATCAAGCAAAACAATGGATAATTAACAAAATTTCACAACCAAGAAATGATAAGCGACAACCAATTAACAAATTAATGTATCTTTAACTTCACTTGTCTTAATCTAATATCATGCACAGGTTCGTGAATGATATCACAGCCTGTGTGCTGCTAGTGCTGTGTGCTAGTTTCTATGTTACCATTAACTATATAGTCCTATGTTGGACTATTTTTCAGCTATGCATGCTAAGATGATCTGCATCGAATTTTTTTGGATGCATTTCCATAATGACTTTGAACATAATCTATATAATATATTCTCATATTAAACATTGCTACTGAACTATTTCTATTAACAAACACTTTTGTGAATATTTCTAAATCTAAAATTTTTCTCACATTCATACAAAGCTATTGACATCTTAGGAACTATTGACATCTTAGGAATGTGTGTTGAAACGTTTCTTAGCACTTTTGAATAGAAATCTCTGAGTGAATATTCCTGTAAAGTTAACGACAGCAATAACATCTTAGGAGCGCGAGTGTATGTTCTAAGGCATTTTTTTTATTATGGACTGCCAGACAATCAGTAGCTTACGTTCGAGGCAGAATCTCAGGCAGTACTCAACAGCCGCCTCTGTTATTAGTTATTCCTTCAGTTCTTCTTTATAGTAACCACGTGGTGTGTTGGCTGCGTACCAATTCGAGACGGCGACGCGCCTAGCAGACGATAGGACAACATCTTGCATCAATTAGACAACAGCAATCCGAAATAGGAGAGGAATTAAGTTGTTGTGCAGAGGTTTTGAAGGGCTCCTAGCACTGGATTTGAGTTTAAACGAAAGATTTTTACTAGAAATTTCGAGGAAGAACAACACAAAATGACAGAGCCCAAGGTTACAGAAGAAGTTTCATATAGGTAAGCCAATTTTTATTGTATTCTCTAGTAATTTTTATTATTTTGTGATTACATGTAGGATGTATTAAAAGTATGCATATCCTATGTAGATATGTAGTTCTTTGTAGTAAATTTTGATGTATGTTTTGTGAGGTTGTGCATAGAGAAATCTGTACCCTTTGCAAGTGTAATGACAGTGTTGATGTACAAGTGGATTTTGTCTTAGGCTCTTAAGAATAGCTTAGTGTCTATATATGTGGCATTTGTCAGATCCTCAGGTTCTTCTATTAAGTGATTCATTTTCACATTGCTTTTCTTTTAAGTGACTGTCTAATGTCCATCTTGTTCTCATCCATGTTTGATTTGGCAGTCTTATCTTTTATCTGTTTGGTTGTCCCTTTCTCAATTCGTTTGGCCATCTTTAAGAGGGTCATCTTATGTTGTGTGAATTGTGCATTGTCTTACCTAGTTTAAGTCTGATGTTGCTTACATTTTAACTGCATTTATGTCTGACATGAGTAATGCAAATCGTTTAGCAATAATTCCTTCCTGAGGTTTTAAAATGAAATTTTTATGGTACTCACTGGCTTATTATTTGCCAAATTGCAGTATTACGTACTTAATTGCTTTTGGTAGCTTTTTGAAACCAGAACCATAGACAGTGAAAGGAGGGTGTTGACATTTCTTTAAGATTGCTGACTTATTATATTATACAAGAGTCTTGGTTATCTAGTTGTGGTTGTCAAGCTAGTGATTGCAACCTCAGGTTAAACTTTGGGGTATTTATGCTTTTGACAAATCTTGACTCAAGTGTCTTTTGATGCAAGAGCATACGAACACAGTAAAACCACGAAACCTCAAGTTTCTGTAGCCTTAAATGCAACTTAAAAGCATAAGAAGTTTTCTAAGAAAAGGTGTCAAAAATGAACCCATTTTTGCTGGTAACAGAACTGTGACAACAACGAAAAACGCAACGACAACCAACAAACGATCGATTCTCAGTCGAACGACAAACGTAAACGCTGTCCAGGTGAACTGTTATGATGCGGAAGGCACACTCAAATCAAAGGAGATGGACCAGGACTCTTGGGAAGAAAGAGACACTCACAACTATGAATGGAGCGGTGGTAAGAAGCCGCTTGAAGTGGAGGCTGTGCTCGATGAGGAGGAGGCAAAGAGGAGCGTCTTCATCGGTGACCAACACGCAATTGAGCCCGAAGGCGATGGAACGAACGTCATCATGCTGACATCTTCTGACGTCTGCAACTCTCCGGCGATTCAATGGACGGGAACAGTGGAAGAGGCAGAAACGAACGCTGACTCGGAACACAATAAGTCGACGAAGCTCGAAGGCTCGAAGTGGGTCCGCAGCAAGGAGTCCGTTTGCATGTCGATGGGAAAATCAGGGCTCCCCAAGTCGTTCAATGTCAAGGTCAGCGACATCAACGGAGGAATGCTGAATGGGAAGTTGCCTCTGAATGAGAATGGAGAACTTGTGATTGTGGCGCCATCGGCGGACAAGGTGCCTGTTACGCCGCCGCTTTCATCGACGGAACGCAGGCAGATGCGGAGGAATGTGAATCGGGAGATGATGTCGGGTAAAAGTCAGGTAGGGCAGTAAACTGGCGCTGCGGACTGCCTGCATGATCTACATCTGGTGAATTGGCATGAGCTGGTAACACTTGACCTAGAGACGTTAGCACGGATGTTGATTTATCGTGCTTTCTCACTTCTTTTGCAGAAGTCGTCCTGTGTTTTATTTGGCCGTTTCCAGTTCCCCTTCAAACGTCATCACTCGAGATTCGTGACATACCAAAGAGGTTCTGGAAGTTGTAGTCGCAATGTTATTTTTTGCTATGTTACCGGTGCTGTTGTTTTATCTCAATTGTTTTGCTTTGGCTATCGTACTTGCAACAATGCTCCACTTATGACATGGCTGACAGATTGCATATATAGGCTAAGATTGTGGCCATTTTATGGAATGTGAGTTATTTGCCAGCTTATTAATGTTAGCTTGCAATCTCAGATACATGCTGCAATGTTGTGGTCTTGTGTGAGCAGCTCTAACCAACTAGGAGAACTGATTCTCTGCTGATGTCATCCATGTTGATTTGGACAGTTGTTCTGGTAATAAGACTGTTGTTTTCTTAGGATGGTGAAAAAGAAAAAGGAGGTGGAGGAGAGGAGGAGGAGGGAGGAGGAGTAGACAGCGCTGGCAAAAAGGAGGAAAAGGCGTTGAAGAGTAGAACATGAACTAGAAAGTGGAGATGTTTGATTACTAGAAAAGACCCTGAAGGAAAATTTGCTGGAGAGGAAATAGAAGAAAAAATGGAAGAAAAAAGCATGCAAAGGAAGAGGGTGGAGGGGAGGAGGAAGAAGAAGCAGATGGTAGCAGAGAGGAGGATTAAAGAAGAAGGTAGTTTCTGAAGATTAATTGGAGAAAGTGAGAAGAAGCAGAAAAATTAGGAAGATCAGTAGGAACGATGAAACGAATGATGATAAGATGATGGTGATGATGATGACGAAGTACAGATGATAATTAGAAGAACAAGAGTACAGTTGTAGCGCATGCAAAGGGCAGAGTCAACATTGGAATGCATCTTTGGATTTAAATTCTGGACTGTTAGGTTTGGAGGTCAACATCTTTGTAATGACTTGATAGATGTCATCCAGTGTCTGGAAGCCATCTTCTTGTGTCATGTTAATCGTTTTAGGACATTTATCACTAATTTCACTTGACATTCAACTAATGAAGATGATGTACAATTCTGAAGCAGTGCTAAAAAATTAAGACACTGGTATTTGTATGAGTCTAGTTGACTGTTGCTTAATCAATTAAGTCATTGTACATGCAGAAATGTATATGCAGAAATGTTCAGAATTTACAGTGTGCTCTTGTAAGCTTTCTTATGCCAAGAAGTCTTGATTTATTTGCTTTATTGTGTTATGTTTTGCTATGGTATCTGAATTGAAGTGATAGGTAGTAAGTAATAGTCCTCCTAACTCCTCACCGATGACTGAAAGATGCAGTCTGCCTGTGACAGATCTTACTTATGAAATCCATTTCATTTTTCATGAACAATTTGAATTTCCTATTTTCCTGTATTTTTTGGTCCTGTGTACAAGCCTAGAAGCTGATATGCCTGTAAAGAAGAGTAAACAAGAAAGAGCAAAGGGGATACATTTCAGCAATTTGGTTGCTTGTGATTGTGAAAGGTCTAGTGGAGTAGTATGTGGGTGGAGTGAGACAGAAAGAGTATCCACTGGTGAGGAAGATGACAGGCAGACAGACAGACAGGCAGAAATACAGGCAGGCAGGCATGTAGGCAGACTAGTAAAACACGTGAATTAACAGACGCTGTGTTGGTGGGCGGTGGAAAAGTCTGTTAATGATATTGATGGATATGGAAACAGAGGGAAACAGAGGAGGAGGCAGACATGCAGAGCGACTTGATGGAATAATAGGTGATGTGCGTTTGGAGAATGTCTGTGTTTAGTGAGCGTGGTGGTGGTGGTGCTTGAAGCGCCTCCATCAGATGGCATTCCGTTGACCTTATGCTGTAGGTGTTGTTTCTCTTTCTCAGTAGTAGTAAGCTGCTCAGACGCCCTTCTCTCTCTGCTCAGCCTCTGTGAAGCCGTCGTGTGGCCCCTTCTGACTTAATCTTTCAGCCTGGCTTACGCTAGTGGAAGAAATTTTGATGGCCTTCTGGCTTCTGTGTGTGTTAACTGTGTACGTATGAGTCAAGCATTGGAGCATTGGAAACCCTGATTGGTTATTTTTCCTGGCTTTGTACGTCACACAGAGGGCGCCAGTAGCTCCAGTTGTTTGGCATGATGGCTCAGAATAAATGCCTCATAAACTATGCAACTGTTATTCTGTGCAGTTGTTCTTTTGTCTGCGATGATGATGATGATCCTCATTATTACGATGATGATGATGATGACTGTAGTAATGATCTTGATGAGTTTATCCTTGACCTGAGTAATGATGTTGATGTGAGTGATAAAGATGATTAAGAAAACTTCAACTGATGATGGTGTGGTGTCGATTGTACTGATGATAAAGATTACTATGTTGATGCTGATTGTGGTAGAGTGATGATGTTCGCGTAGATGGTGATGACTGCTGTGTTAAATGATAATGATGGTCGTGTGATGAGAGTGATATTGACAGTGAAGGACGAAGATTGATGCATGCAGTTAGAGGATTTGTATTGATAATGATGTTGTTGTGCTGTTGGTGATGGTGGTGGTGGTAGTAGTGGTGGGGGTGGTGATGGGGGGAGGGTGGTGGTGGTGATGATGATGAAAGGTGGATACAGTTGGGTTCATGGAAGTAAATGCAGACGGACAAAAACACAGAGTAAGGCACTGTGTTGTGTCAGAGCATTAGATTCTTTGTCAGTGATTTCAGTTAGACATTTTTAATTAATCTTGCAGGTTGAGGAATTCTTTAAGCTATTTATTAAATTAACGTTTATTTTATTTTATGCAATTAATTATTAATTATAATTAAAATATACAGAAGCAATGAGAGAGGAGATAGATAGATAAGACTTCATACCATTACAAGACTTAAAGTTTTGAACTGATGGTCAGTTTTGTGTGAAGTAGTTTGATTTTATGAAGAGCATATATTTATGCCAAGAGAGATTTTGTCCTTGAAACAGTTGTTTAAAATTTAATTATTTACCTAATTTGTTTGCAGTTAATTTACCAGTATTATGAGTACATATTGTCTATGAATGTGTACATACTGAAACAGGTAGAGACACCTTTGGTGATATCATCATATATTCTTTCATGATTTCAACTATTTTAAATAAGTGAATATTTTATTTTATTTTCTACTGTATGATGATTTACACATGTCACAATTTAAAAAATGTAGATTACCATAGATAAAGGGCTGTATGTTTTGTTTTTCACCAGGCTGTTAGTCCTGATGATTACAAACGCCGCTTGGCTGAAAATGAGGTAATTGTGTACATTTTTTATTTATTTTTCCCCCAATGTACATATGTTCCCATAATGACTCTGGACAGTACTAATTAAAAAAGAGAGAAAATATTTTAATGTATTTAAACAAATATTATTATGATCTTTTTATTGTATCATTATTTTTGAGTTTACTTAAAATATAGTTAATTTTAGCTATCATCAAAGGCCGTTAACGTGCAATGACTGTCTACTTCTGTCTTAAGTTCTGTCTTTAAACTGCTTGAAGTTCTACTGCATGGTCCAGCACACACTAATTGATGTGGGATGATGGACTCATGAACTAGTTTATGTAATGTAATTGAGCCATTATATAGCACCCCTTCAAGATATCCACTCTGTGCTAGCCTATATGATGCTATTATGTCATTTTGTGGCACAGTGGCCGATTGGTTAGAGCGGTCGGCCCGTAACGTTCAGTGTGCGCTGAGCGAGCGGGTTCAACCCTCGTCCGGGGAGTCACTGTGTAGGGACCTTGAGCGAGTCCTATGCGCACAATTGCTCTGCAGTAGAACTGCAATTGCGACGTCAAGGCGTGTGTGTGCACTTCTGGGCAATAAATGTTGGAAGAAGGGCAGTATCAAATATCGGTGATAAAATAAACAGATAAATTACTAACAAATAAAATGTCACAACAGCAGAACTATGCACAGTAAGCTGAAGGAGTCATCAAGGTTGCACAAGCGGGGAACCAATCAATGGATTGAATGATGACAGCTGACAGATGGCATGGATGTATATATGGATGTTCTGGCGTTGAACAGGTGAATGACCTCATTTCGCCACAGAGAGTCTCCAAGTTGGGCAGCAGACCTCCTGGAGAAGGAGGAGATGGAGAGAATGAGAACGGAGGAGGCGCCTACAATCCGGTTGAGTTCTGTCTTCCGATTGGACCGATCTTCAGCTTCGTATCTGGTTCGTTTAGTGTCTTCTCTTTGCTCTTCTAACTATAGTTAATTGAACCATTAATTTGTGTCCCTTTCTGTTCTAACTACTTAATTGAACAATTAATTTGCCATTTGTTAATACTGGGTGTTTAGTATTCCTGTCTGTCATCTGTTGCGTGTTTGCTATATTTATTTATTAAAGCATGCAGTTGAGTATTTATGTATTTTATAATTCATTATTTGAAATCTAAAGTGCTTATCTCTACGATGAATTTGTTATGATTTGTATTTAAATGTTTATATTTCATTGTGCTGAATAGATTTTCCATCTTTGTTCTTGACCTGATTAATACTGATTAGGTTTGAGGTTATCCAGAATCTGCTTTTTGCTTGTGGTCTTAATTCACAGTTTGTTCAGGTATTTATTTATTTAAAACATAGCTCTATCACTCAATTTTGATGTTGAGTTTATATGTAATTTCAATTGATCAATTATTTCTCCTTTTTTATTTATGAACGCAAATCATTTCGAATTTTCTGTCTGGTTACGTTTAAATTCTTTTTATTCCAGCTGAGATTACAACACCATCGAAGAAAAGACATCGTCCAAAGGTTGTTGACAACAAGAATGGAACAGTTGCCATCCACTACAGTCCGAATGAACTCGGTCTACACCACCTGGATGTGACGTACAATGAAGTTCCGATCGAAGGAAGTCCATTCCAGTTCTTCGTCGACAGCATTGCTCCAGGCCACGTGACTGCGTACGGTCCAGGACTTAGCCACGGCATCACAGGGAACAAGTGCGAATTCACGGTCGTCACCAAGGATGCTGGCTCTGGTTTGTGGCTTTTGGTTTGCAATCGGAGGTGTTGAAAGGACCTGATTGAGGTGCTGATGTTGTTTCGAAGTGGAGCAGTCGCCTGTTGTCTATTCTAATAGCAGCAAGTGTTGAGATTTACAGTACTGGGATTGATTGGTCTTTGTTATCATGCATCAGTAGGTGTGACGTTGAACAACCATTTATCGACCCATATACGCTCGCACTAATACCCCTAAGTATTCCATTACATGTACAGGACCCAAGATTTGTAATCAAATTCCTCCCAGTGTCCAACTAGAGCCCACGCTACTGTCCTTTAAGCTTAACCTAAAATCCGTCTTATTATATGACACTCTAAGCTGGAAATAACTAGAATTCTCTTCGCTCATCAATTGTGGCAATGTAATAGGCACAGCCTAGTAAGCTTATTTAAGATTCGTTAACTCGTATGACTATATAATGTAACATCTACTCGTTACATTATATAAATATGCGCTCATTGGAACTATGCTATTGTATATCATGCTGCTATGGGTGGCCCTGTCAGCGGGATCATATCCCTTAGGGCCTTCCCTTGTAATTTACCATTATTCAATGATTATTAATTTCCTATTTTATATGTTTATTATGTTACAAGTCAATTGATTTGGTTTTGTTACAATAAAATTATCGTTATCGTTAACCATTTATTTTATATTATGTTGCTTGAAAGCAACTGAGCGGTTCGATGTGTAATGCCAGGGTGTTACAAAGTGCTGAGAGGCATATGCACCATTGGCATTGCACAAAATGACAGCACCAACTGTGAGATAAGCTGTCATATTCTGAGCCATTACAATGGATGTTTCATGCTGGCATATATTATGTACATTGCTTGCATGCGTGTTTTCATGTTGCAATGCATTTATTTCAGTTTAGTTCATGCACTGAAAATGAATTAAAGTTGGGATCTACATTGCCAGCTGTGGAATATATGAGAATCTGTTCTGTAATGATGTGTGCTATTATGGGAATTTTGGTGTACGACTGATTGTTGCATGTCTGTCTCAGTGAGTCTGGTTGTCTGTCTGTCTCAGTTAGTCTACTTGTGTGTCTGTCTGTCTCAGTGAATCTGGTTGTGTGTCTGTCTCAGTGAGTCTGGATTGTTCCTTGTTCAGGTGGTGGCCTTGCATTGGCTGTCGAAGGTCCATCAAAGGCTGAAATGAAGTGCGTTGACAATGAAGATGGAACGTGTGGCGTTTCCTATGTTCCAACTGTTCCTGGGGAATATCTCATTAACATCCTTTTTGCAGATAAACCCATCGCTGGTTCTCCATTCAAAGCAAAGATTTCTCCGCCAGGTTGGGCTTCGTTTTTGGTTGCTAGGAGATTATCATTTATTTGGTCATATTATTTTGAAGGAATTTAAGAAGAATTTGCTTCTCCAATGAAAACACACTGAACGGAACAGTACTGTTCTCTTAAGTGCTGTCAGTGACTGGCGCAAAGCTATGAATTTCACTGTCCAACTTTTTGCATTCTTTCATCTATTTCATTGTCGTCAGGTCCAAATTTAAGACTGATAAACTTAAATTTGCTTATCCAACGTAGCATGGTTCATGTTTTTCTCTTCCTCATCAGATTTTGAACAGTGGATTATCATTTACATCACTGTTTCACTCAATTGATGGCTTGACTCTTATGATAACAAAGATCTAGAATTTATGAGATTATATTTCTATTTGATTAGATAAAAAAATGTAAAATCTAGTGATAGTGACATACCAGAAACGATGTTGATGTAAATATTTTCACTTTCTAAATGGAGCATCTCTGCATGAACTATCATAAGAGAATTTATTCGTATTTTCTGCTGGATTTCAGATCCATTCAGTTATTTTGGATTTCCTAAATCAACTAGACAGCAATTAGTGAGAAATTAGTTGTTTTTTAGGTAAGTGTCTTGCGATGATGTTGTAACAGTTGTGTTTCCTGTGTCCAGGTGGCCTTCAGTCGGCTCGTGTGGGATCAGATGGGACCGGTCAATTTGCTCTGAAGATTGATGAGACGGATCTTAGTAGTCTGACGGCCACAATACGCTATCCATCTGGAAAGGAAGAACCGTGTTCTCTAAAGCGACTGGACAATGGTCAGCTAGGTGAGTGGACAGCAGCAGGCATCTGGAAAGAAAATGTGCCATATCTAGTGTCTTCCAGAAGATTCCCAATTTATATTCGTAGGCCTTGCCAGATAATCAGTCAAGGAGTCGATTGGCAAGTCACTAAATCAATTGTCAAATGGGCAATCTATGAATTGGTCAGTCCATCAATTGGTCAGTCTGTCAAAGCTTTCAAAGGGTATAACCTGTATCGTAACTTGCACTCATTCTTGACCTCTATTCCCTCAGTGCTCGAAAGGTATTTAATTTCATCCTGGTCTTGTATGATAAGGTTGAGAGCACCTTTGATAATTCTATGTTGAAGAGGCGCTACATAAATTTATTTAAGATTACAATTACATTACTAGCACTTGTTGTAACTGTTTCTCCATGGCTGCTTTTCTTTCCGATTTTCCAGGCATTGGATTTGCTCCAAAAGAAGTCGGAGAGCATCTCGTCAGTGTCTACAAACACGGAAAGCACATTCAAAACTCACCCTTCAAGATCTACGTTGGCGAGCAGGAGCTGGGCAATGCTAAGCGTGTGAAAGCCTATGGCAAGGGCCTCGAAGAGGGAGTGGCCAACGAACTTAATGAATTCTATGTTGACAGCAAAGATGCTGGTAAGCAGAAAGTACTATACGAAAGTGAATTTTGTAAGATGACTATGAACTGCATTGTTATATTGTATTTTATTTTACATTAGAACCTTCCCTAGAGTAAAAACAACTATATAACAGGTTCACCCTATAAAATAAATAAATTTTTTTTCCATATATGGCATCCCGTATTCTCAGTGATGTTGATTTAGAATTTGCTGTAGGGCCTTGTTTATAGCACTGATTTTGTTCTATTCTATTTACGGATTTATAAAGTAGAACCTAATTAGAGGCGCTCCCAGTGCAAAGAACCCCCAGAAGAAGGAAAGGTCTGAAGAGAATAAGCAGAAACAGTTGTGCTACCAGGTAAGATTTCAGTTACATGAGGAAGGTCATTCTATAGCAGAGGACCAACAGAGGCAGGATGCTGAGCTGTAGCTGTTGGACAACAAGGTACTAGAAGGTCATGATGTTCTCCTATATTTTGAGAGTGGTCTATGGATATAACTGCTAACTTAATAAAGGTTTGAGTGAAGGAAGGAGCAAATGGATAACCATGGATTGGCTAATCATCGATTGATTTTGATTTATTTTAGGTTATGGTGGCTTGAGCCTGTCAGTGGAGGGACCTAGTAAGGCTGATATGGAATGCAATCAAGAGAGCGATGGCATATGTCGAGTTCGATACAAACCAACCGAACCTGGAAATTACATCGTCAACGTTAAGTTTGCTGATGAACATATTCAGGGTAAGACTAATGCTGTGATGTTTAAATTTCAAATAATTACCATAAATGTCATTTTTTTTAATAATGTAAGAAAGGAAGTATGTTCTTTATTAACCTATTGCTTATTGCACTTTGGTGTACAGACCTCCAATAAAGACAGTTACAAGGATATAACACCCTTACAGTATATGTTTTGCATATCAGGTCAATCGAGGTCAGTAGTTGCCATCATAAGTATATGCCATCATATTTCACTGTCAGAAGACATGAGCATTACGTCATCTTACTGTACGTTACGATAATTATAGCAATCATGTTGTCTCTTTTTGTGCTTCTTTGTACAATCTTCTGTGCAATATGTGCTGGGAAAAAGTGCAGATTTTACTTGCGTTGTTGTCTTTGTTTATATAGGAAGTCCATTCATGGTGAAGGTCGGAGGTCAGCCAGCCGGTCTCATGTCTGAGCAGATCTTAAGGCAAAGAGATGTGGCGGATGTTACACACGTCGGAAGTGAATGTGAACTCAGTCTCAAGATACCAGGTATGGAATGGCAACCAATTTAGACTCAAGAGCAGAAACAGTTAAGACTAAAGCAGATATAGATGCCACCTCCAGTGGATTAATTTTTATTCGAAATGATTAGATAAAGAGATTTTTATATGTTTTGATTAGTGTTTGTTTTTTGCACTTTAACAACTTTAACCCTTTAACGACCAGCCAGATTGATTTTGTGTACATTTCAGTACGCGATAAAGTGCAAAAGTGGCCGAGTAACAGTTGAAGTGTTAAACTGAATATGTGGTAGTCTTTCATATCAATAACATGTATTAGTAACTGACTACAAAGAAACAGCCTTAAAAATATATTATCTGTTTGGGTCATTATTGTTGTTAATTGTTTTATGTTGTGCATTATTGTGTTTTTGTCATAAGTGTTCGAATTATGAAACAACAGCAAGCCCTTCCCTTATAATTTTATATCCCTTTCTTCCCTATGCTAATTATGAATTTTCTGTTTTTTGTGTTTTACTAGGATGCCTTGTTGCAACATTAAGCCAAAATATGACAACTTTAAATAATTGACTTTTCTGTAGTTTGTTTTTGATTAGAATCCATTATTACAATTTAAAGCCAAATTAAAACAGTTTCACCCTTTTGTAATGACCCTGTGTTCAAGTTCAGATTTCTGTTTCTGTTAGCCATAAACGTGAAGGAGTTGGAAGCAGTTGTCATCAGTCCTTCCGGAACTTCTGAACCGTGCGAAGTTGCAGACATTGGCAACAGCGAGTACAGCATAAAGTTTGTGCCAAAGGAGATCGGAGTTCACACAGTCAGCGTTAAACATCGTGGAATCCACATTCCTGGAAGTCCATTCCAGTTCACCGTTGGACCGATTACCGAAGGCGGTGCGCACAAAGTTAGAGCACATGGTCCGGGACTGGAAAGAGGAGAAATTCTCATTCCATGTTAGTTTCTATTCTCTTTTTTCAGTCTTATTGTAGAGAAGAGAATTATTGTAGGAAAGTCATGACCGAAACTCTGCTTTCGTTTCGATCACTTCCACAGAGATTTTGATTCTGAACTTTCTGCATGTTGCATCAATGTTGTGTATGCCTTTATCGTCTGTATTTGTGTCTGTATGTTTGTTTGTCTGTGCGTCTGTTTGTGTATGTTTGTATGCACGTCTATCTGTATGTCTGTCTGTATTAATGTCTTTCTGTAGGTGCATCTGTGTGTCTGCCTTTATGCATAGCTATCTGTATGTGTGTATGTCTGTCTGTGTGGCTATCTGTATATGTGTCTGTATATCTGTGTTTGTATGTGTGTCTGCATGTATGTTTAGACTCTGTTGACTCTCAATTGTTTCAGTGCTTATGGTTGATTCAAACCCTTACTTGCTTCGTCATCATTCGTTTAGGTTATTTCAACATCTATACTCGTGAGGCTGGAGCAGGGAGTCTGTCAATTGCAATGGAAGGTCCATCGAAGGCAGAGATCAACTTCCAGGACAAGAAAGACGGATCTTGTGAAGTTGCTTATACTTGTACTGAACCAGGTCAGTTAATTACAAACCACACCTGAACCACACCTGCTGTGATATCACTTGTTGCCAATCATGCCAATGCCATGTCTAGCCGATGATTGAAATAGCCAATACAAATATTAAACTGATTATTTAAAAATTTTATGTTTTTGCTCATTTAAAAAAACTGTATTTTTACTCGTTTTTCTTTATGTAATAGTTTTGTTGATTTTGATTTCTGTAGTGATCTTTGTGCAAAAAACAGATAAAGTTATTTTAGCCTTTTCACATGCCACTACAAGGCAATACTAGATGGACAAACCAGTATATGATATTCTTAAATTATCCGCTATCTTGCAATTTGCAAGCCGCTGAAACCTATAAATTGTTGTTACCAATATAGATTAGTAGAGCACAACTACATGTTGCTACTTCTTGTGTCTGTTCTGTGAAAGAAATCTATCTGCATTTCAAAATGCTTACTGTAAGAATCCATGTTCTTACATGTAGTTAGTAGACTTATATTATGGCTCATGCGTGTGTTGCCTATTGGAAATTGTTGCGTTATGACAACAATTTATTTGAATAAGCGAAAATACAATACAATCTTCATCCACTGCTTTTGTAGTTAGAGATATAAGTGCAGATTCATCAAAATATGCTGTAGAACAATTGAAGGCTGATTTCGGATGTTATGGCTTGTTTGACTGTAGTCTAAAGCATATTAATCGTAATCATAAACTATAAATTTTTTAAATTAAGTAACGCTTAGAACAATTAGAACAAGGTGCAGGTACCAACTTTTTTTGCATGTGACATATTTTTCAAAGCATCAGCAAGATACAATGATCAACTGCAGCTTAAGAACAATGCATGACATTTTCGTGCCGAAAACGCCTCTGAATAGCTATTCAGTGAGAGGTGCTATATAAAATCGAAAGATATGATAACATGCTATTCCAATGAATAGAAACATGAAGAGCAGATACGAACAGGTCTAGCAACATTGATTCAGTCTTCTTTCTTTGTGCAATACTTATCAGCAGCTAACAGCCACCGTGTGGCACGATGGCTGATTGGTTAGAGCGGTCGGCCCGTAACACTCAGTGTGCGCTGAGTGAGCGGGTTCGACCTTCGTCCGAGGCGTCAGTCACTGTGTAGGGACCTTGAGCAAGTCCTTCGCGCACAATTGCTCTGCTGTACAACTGCAATTGTGTCGTCGAGACATGTGCACTTCTGAGCAAACGATGTTGGAAGGGCAATATCAAATAAAAAAAATTTCAACTTGTGAATCATCTCTTTGTACAAGTAATAGCAGTGGGTGTAAATTAAATTTGTAGGTGATTACTTGGTGTCAATTCGGTTCAACGATCAGAACATCCCAGATTCACCGTTCAAAGTGTACGTTGCGCCTAGCAGCGGAAACAAAAAGAGAATGGACATCCGAGATCTTCAGGAACAGGGATGCCAGGTACGTGCTTGACCGACCAATCATGTACATGTGGACCAGCACAGTTAGATTGGAAGATGAGGTGACCTTTGAACTATTGACTAAGGAGCATATTGGTGTCTCTGTCAGGGACTGTGATTATTACGACAGGGATTGTGATGTTTATCATAATGTTGGTAATGTATGAGTAATTGTGGAGCTGATGATGAATGATAACTGTGCATAGTTTTGCTAACAGACATATTTTACTCGTTCACATCTAACATCATTTAGGCCAGCCAGAGAGTACCTCTGGGTAGATATCTTGAACAGGTGCTATATAAATGTTGTATTGCATTACTTTACATTATGTATGGACTGCCAATGTTGACAATGTATGAATTCATGTGTAGCTGATGATGATGATGTAATGTATGGACTGCATTTCTTTGCAGCAATAGTTAGTTGCAGAATAAGCAGACTGTTTTGCACTTTTGAGTACGACTTTTGTTTAACTCAGAATGGCAAAAATAGGATCAAATTGTTGTCCATGAACAAATCCGATCTTCAAATATGTCTTTCAGATCAACAAGCCAGCGGCATTTTCTGTTGATATGACTGGTACGAAAGGAAAACTTGACGCAAGAGTGGTTGCACCATCGGGTGCAGAGGATGAAGCCATCATTCAAGAACTAGATAAAGGTTCCTATGATTTAAATGTATCTTGTTATACTTTATCCTATTTTCCTTCTCCTGATCCTGTTTATGCCACACAGTGATTTCCATGATAAGATGATGGAACTTCGAAAGACTTCTTCGGTTTGTTACTCCCAATACCATTTACCATCTTCAGGAATGAAAATTGTGTTGAATTTTATTATTATTGTATTGAAAATACAAGACAAACGAAGGGGTGCGCAAGGAGATTGGCGTTGAGAATGATGAGACGTTACAACAAACAGCGTTGAGAAGGAAGCTGGGGTTTTTCGAACATGTTATGCAATCAGATCGATTGGAAAAGTGAAATGATACTGGCATGTGGAGAAGGAAGGAAGAAAAGAGGGTGCCCAAAGAAAATATGGATGGACAAGATACACGAAAAAACCGGAATGAACCTGGAGGAATTAAGGGACGCGACTTCGGAAAGAAAGAATTTGAGAAGGTTGATCATGACAGTCGCTAGAGTTCACTGAACTGACAGGACAAGGTGAATGCAAAAATGCAGTAATAACTCATACAAAGAGTTGCTGTACACGTATGCTTGATTACTTTGGATTAAATTATATTGTTTATTTGTTGTTTATTAACATAATATTCTTTTTATGTGCTTAATATGGTAGTGTTCTGCTAAAATGTTGGGATAAGTGGAGTGACAGTCTGATCTGAATATTATAAGCTCATTGTGATCAAACCATGCGAGACTAAGAATGTTATTACAGGAAGCCAGAGTCCATCCTGCTCTCAAAGGAGTTGAGGCAGCTAGTGCTTTAAGTCCAATAATAGGTAAATGGTCTTGGTGCCTAGTATTTTTTTTAAATGGACTTAAAGTTCAGAATGTATGCAAGAAGAAAGAAAAATTTGTTTATATTGAATGTTGAATAAGCCAGGAACTTTTGTCTAATGGCAGTTAATGAAAATCTGCAAATCTCTTAGACACCATTTGAAAACCTGAATGCGGGGCACCAGCTTATTCACGATGCCCTAAGTTCACATAATTTGTGTCCAGTAGTAGTAGTTTCAGTTTAACGACACTGTGTGATGACAAAGATCATTAGCGTTGCCCTCCTCCTTTATCGAGGGTTAGGGACTGGCGCTGTCAGAGTGCGAACGTTTGTGGAGTTTTGTGTCCAGCGTTGATTTGCAAGTTTTAGTACCAGCTCCAAACAGGTCAATAACTTTCTGATGTTGATTTAGGAGCTATACCATGTTATCTCAACTATGTTTCAAATGTTTGCCTAGAAGTACAGAATTTTTTGCATTGTTGATTATGTAGCCAAGTCCTTTGAATGTTTTCTTTTACGTATGGTTCTTGCAGATCACTGCACGGTTCGATTTGTTCCACGAGAGAATGGCATTCACAAGATTTTCGTGCGCCAGAACGGTGTCCCAATCTTTGGGAGCCCCTTCCACGTGGTGGTTGGAAAAGTGGATGCCGATCCAGCACTTGTGCATGCAAGTGGTGACGGATTATCCAGAGGACGCACTGGTGAGTGACCGGGCTATGACCTTTGGGAATAATATGTACCAGAAAACGAATCAAGTTGTTGACTCACTGTAACTGACAACCTGTGCTTTTGTGAGTTACTTAAAATGCACAGTTACACTAAGTGTTTGATACATATATGCATGCATATGTATATACAGATGTGTGAATTGATGCATATACATGCATCCATACATTCCTACATGCATCGCACATGCATTTTATCCTTGTGAAACATTTACATTATCTTATGCGATTGTGTAATAATTCTATAAATGTGATAACTTGCATAGTGTAGTTGTTTCCATTCTATTCAACTAAAATGCTGTGTTTTGGTGGCCTTGTCTTGTTCGCTATTCTATAGTGCCACCCCACCCCATTGTCTCTTTCTATAATAAATCATGTTTTTTTAAGTTGTCTGTACTACATTGCTAGTATTAATGGTTTCAGTTTAAGAACACTGTGTGATAACAAAGATCATTAGCATTGTCCTCTTCCTTTATCCATACTTGGGACTGGCAACTACATTGCTTGAAACTCCAAAGGTTTTACATATCAGTGTTTTATCTATATCAGATAACTGATATACATGATATTAAGATTATCAGTACTGTGTAACTGTAAATGTATTTACAGGTCATTTGGCCAAGTTCCTTGTGAAGACGGCAAATGCGGGCTCAGGAGCGTTGGCCGTAACCGTTGATGGACCATCGAAAGTTAAGCTTGACTGTCGTGAGGTTGAAGAAGGTTACGAATTCTCTTACACGCCTGCGGCAGCCGGAGATTATCTCATCAGCATCAAGTATGGAGGCAATAACCATATTCCAGGCAGTCCATTCAGAGCTCAGATTGTTGGTAAGTGCATCAGTCCTTCACTGTGATACGTGTTAATGTAATGCGAATTCGGGTATAGCATGGATCTCAAAGCATAATTATACACATTATTTATATGATCCATGAAGGAAAAATTCATATAGCACATATTGACTCTCTGTGCTGATTTCTTTTCTCTTCACTGTTTCTTTTGACCATATCGAGATCTAATGCTATCATTTGCCAACTCCAACCTGCAAAACCGAGACATATAAAGGGTTGCAAATTACCAGTACCATTGCAGTTTAATGTATGGCCATCACTGTAATGCGGCTCTTAATGTATTTCCCAAATCCCATGTCATAATGTTTGACTGTGTGCCCAAGCACATCACTCCACAGGACTTTCTTTATTCAGTTAAATTGAGCTTGTGCAGTTGTGGTCTATTGTGTAGTATTCTATTTACATATTTCTATGGCACCTCTCACAGTACTGCCTAATCAAAGACACTCTCAGTGCGGAAAGCCCTTTTGAGAAGAAAGATGCCTGGAAATGTCATGCTTTTAGAACTGTACCAGTAACTTTAACCTTGGTAGATTCTGTGAAATCGGTTATTAATTTTTTTAAACTGTGCAATTGTGACTTGTAAGGTATGTATTTGTGTTTTTAAAGTATGTACGTTTTTGGTTTCTTGTTTCACATTTCAGTATCTCCTGCATATCTTTAAGCTTTTGCACCAGCAGTTGAACAGTCTGATTATAAGATGAGCCTCTGATTCTTATTATCTGGACTAGGGTCACTGATTAGAGCACATATGAACCTATCATTGTGTTGTTCTTTTAGGTGACAGTGCTGCTGGAAAGTTGTGGAATGAACAGTCACAGGTGGTTGTCGAAACTGTTACAAAATCAACGACTACGCAGATGTTCTCTGCCGCTCAGCTGCTGCACGACGCGGACGTCTCGAAGGTCCGATCGGAAGGAGCTGGCCTTCAGAAAGCCTTCATCAACAAGGATGCTACGTTCACTGTCGATACATCTCAAGCAGGTCTGTATTTAAAGTTGATGTAGTTGTGCCTTACCATTTTTTTAAAAAATGGAAAAAATTTGACTGTATTAATTTGCTGCATCTTTTTTTTAGATGGGAAATTAACTTCTTGTTAATGATCATTAACTTGGGTGGCATACCAGTAGTCTGGTCTGCATTTTCTGTCAGCATAAACAGCAGTTAGATAAAACAGACATGTGGTTATTTGCTTGTATTTGACCATGGAGATTGTTATAGCAATGTACATCAAGTTAAGAAATCATGGTCCTTAAACATGTATTAGAATGAGAAAACAGTACTTGGAAAGATGTAACAAGAAAGTAACAATTAGTTCTAATGAAGTATTTTATACAGTAGCGATGTGACAGTCAGGTTAAAAGACTGATCAATGGACAGTATGGAGTTTTTAAACTGATAATGTGGACTAAATATTTGGTCCAGCCATTGAGTTTCGACAAAGATGATTTTGAGGCGAGATGGCTAGTTTACTAAGAAAAATTGGAAGACAGCTACCTAGAATATTTGTTTTCATTAAAGCATTTCATTGCAGCAAGTAATATCTAGTTGTAGTTAATTACTGGATGGATGTGATAAAAAATTGTTAGAGCATTTACCTCTGATAGATATGCAATTTGAATACTGGTACATGATAGCAGATGGACAAGACGACTTTTGATTGGTCATTGAACAAATGCTACTCTGTTACCCTACCAATTACCATACCATTACAAGTTTACATTTCTGTTTAAATCTTCCATATAATATTTCTAGAAAGCTCATCTGATACCCATTTTGTGCTGAATTCGTTGCCCGTGCAGTTTTTGAACACATACATGTGAATTGTGTAAGGATATTTGATGTTTCTGTCACATTGCACTTTATTTCTACAGGTCACAACATGCTATTGGTTGGTGTTATGGGCCCTCGAATTCCCTGCCAAGAAGTTGCTATTCGACACGTTGGAAATGGTCGCTATACAGTCATCTACCGACCGGAGGAAGTCGGAAATCATCTGCTTGTGATCAAATGGGGCGAGAAACACATCCCCGGAAGTCCTTTCCACATCGTCGTACAGTAAACGCATGACGTTCACCTTACACTGGATGAAATTAGGATGCAAATAATCAATTATGAACTCATTAATGCAGCTTATTTGGCTCTCATACTCATAACAGCCTTGGCTTGATTGTCTGTAGTAGTTTAACTGATGTAATTGAAGAGGAGACTCGGTAACAAATAAACTATGGAGTATTTGCTGGTGTTATGTCAAGTGAAATGGAAAGGAACGGAAATTGGTTAGGTTGATATTGATATTGACAATTAACTGTTGTTAGTGCAAATATTAGTTACTGGCTGTTCTGTGTCTGTTTTTTTGCCTGTAATGACCAGAAATGAACAGCACTCTTGCACTGTAAGGCTATATGGTAGCTACTTAGATGTTGCAGGAAATGGGAATATTAGAGTACAAAAAATTCAGCCCAGACTGTATATGTGATTACATGCATAGCTGTATATGGGATATGGAAAGCTAGCTTTTATATGTACTATGACACAAGTATAACTGAATTCCACTGACAGAAAAGTGGAATGGGTGTTTCAAGTTGGTGAAAGTGAACACCAACAGAAGTGTAGGCAGTGCAAGTGCAATGCTATGCAATGGTGCCAACTGATGATAGAACTGCAAAGCAAAAAGCCATAGGTTACATGTTCATCACTTGAAGTACTGTAACAATAATAATGGGTCATCAAGATCATTGAAACTTCAGTGGTTTTTATAATATCACTTGTAGCATTATAATTCACAATTTATTTACTAGCAGTTCTTCATCAGCCCATAAAATGATATTTTGATTGCTTAAATGCAGCCAAGGAACAGTACTTTAAAGTTGCTTATTGCTTCTATGCAGGTGCCTTATAAGTCTGGTAATAGTTTGCAGTAATAGAATATGTATGTTACATGTTACCAATGTTGTGGATTTGAACAAAGTGCGTTACTGAATTGAAAAAAGTTATCGGATTGATGCCGTCATTGTCGTTCAGTTGATTGTAAATAGTTTATGATTTTTATAGTGGGTAATGTTCCTGACCATGGTTATGGGTGAATCATAAGCATTTAGTATAACCAAATAGCAAATAAAATTATTTTTGTATGAACGTGCTTTAAATACTAAGTGCTTTTTTAAATTGTGCAACTAATCATTGTTTTTACACATGTGTAATGCTTCCATCTATAATTTTACTAACTGTGAAGTTGTTGAAACAAACAGAGGTTCAACAAAATGTGTGTGAATATTTGTTTAAATAAAAGCCATTGTAGAAGTTGAAGTTCTGATTAAGTTCTTAAAGGACCATCAAAATTATATATTTAATAATTCACTGCAAAGATTTGAACCATACTTCTGATAATGTAAAGATGGGATGATAAAAAAGCAGTTAGTAAAACCAAGGAATTAGAAATTTCATTTGCTACACCAGCCTCCAAGTCCCAATACTCTCTCTTTGAAAGACCGTGATATAACAGGAAGATGGTTAACAATGTATTTATGTGAAGCAAGTAAGAAGGGTTGTTTCCAGTTCCACCAAGAAATTGACTTGCAAACTGATGACTTGTGTTAAACTGGTAGGTCTCAGGATAGTGAGCATTTCTGCTGTGGTTAGTTGTCAGAGAATTTTATTTATTTATTTATTCTGAAATTTGTTATCGCCCTTCTTCCAACATATTTTGCGCATAAGTGCACACGCCTCAACGACGCAATTGCAGTTGTACTGCAGAGCAATTGTAGGTGAATGACTTGCTCAAGGTCTCTGCACAGTGACACCTCGGACGAGGGTTGAACCCGCTCACTCGGCGCACACTGAGCATTACGTGCCGACCGCTCTAACCAATCAGCTACCATGCCACACAATCACCATTCTACCTCAAGAGAACTTGTTAGTAGAACATATTTTCTTATAGAATTTTTCTTCATTGATCTGTTCTATGCATGTGTGAGATAAGAATATGCTAGCATTTTAATTCAAAGTAAGATCATCACACGTGTGTAGGCCATGTGTGTATTTATGTAATAAATTTTATTCTGAAATTTGATATCACCCTTCTTCTAACATCTTTTGCTCAGAAGTGCACAAGCCTCGACGACTCATCTGCAGTTGTACTGCAGAGCAATTGTGCGCAAAGGACTTGCTCAAGGTCCCTACACAGTGATGCCTCGGACGAGGGTTGAACCCACTCACTCAGCGCACACTGAGAGTTATGGGTCTACCACTCTAACCAATCGGCCACTATGCCACACAAAGCAACAAATGCAAATAAAGTGCTGTTAGATTAATATTTATCATGCTTACAGCATTCTGATACATTGCATGAATAATTAGAGGGTATAATTGATCATATGGATACAGTTGCTCGGTTCATTCATTGCATAGAACTAATGATGGTCAAGTTTTACCAATCATTTTGTCAACCTGCTGTGCGACTACCCACACTGTGGCTGCGTGTTCCCAGGTGGATCACCCACAAGTTGTGCTCAATAGCCTAGAAAGCACTCAATGATCGTATGCCAGACTTCATCTCTGACTTATTCTGCATTTGGAAGCTGACAACTCGAAGAAATGTCGACTAAGATCCTCATCACAAATCAGCTACAAGTCCTCTTAGACCGTTCCTTCTCTGTCACAGGACCCACTTCATGCAACCATTTTCCTCTAATACCATGTGAAGAATCTCTGGAGACGTCTAATTCACAACTCGAGACATCTATTAAACGATTATAACTGTCCTTTCATCCGGCCTTGGTTGTGCAATGGCGCTATATACAGTCGTAATATTGTTATTATTACACAATAGCTGTCACTAGGACCCTGGATTTGATGGTTTGGTTTATATTAATCACTGGAATTGGATAGCCTATCTCCTGATTATTGGGTCTAATTGTTTGCTTGAGTCAGAATGGTTGGGGTCACTTGTCTATTTCCTAGATTTAAAGCCGGTTTATTTACTACCAATGGCGGATGACAAGGTTAATTTATAAGAAGGTTCTGATAATTACATTATTCTTTTGATGGGTTTCACATATTGATGTCTATGAGAATGCTACATGTGGTTTACTGATGGTCATAAGCAGTGTTGGGCACCAGACCAAAACCTCAAGACCGAGACCAAAACCGAGAGGTCCAAGACCAAGACCGGGTGGTCCGAGACCAAGACCGAGGGTCCGAGACCAAGACTAAGACCGTTGCTCCTTTTTATAAACAATTCAATTTATTGAGACGCTAAAACGGAATAACACGCTTAAAAATTATTTTTATTGCCGAAGAATGCTAATCTTAATCATGGTCCAGAAAACAGTTTTACCGGCCAGTCCGAACTTTTGCGGGTTCAGTCCTTGGCTTCGGCCGGAGAATATCACATAAATTACCTACAGTATACGATTTAAATACTAAATACTTTAAGACAAATAGATTAACTCTCCGTTTGAGTGATGTAGGCCTCCTTGTACTCGAAATTGAAGGTTAATAATGACTACACGTGGCCGACCACACAATTATTAGATTGTCCCAGCACCTTGAAATTTGTTAAAGCAAATTTTGAAATGGCTGGTTGCGTTGCAAATGCAATCTTTTGCCCACAGTAACATGTATATTGTTTTATAATCTTGCTGATACTTAAGTCGCTGGTATGAGGATGAATCCTGATGAGGGATGGTAATGTGTATTTACCTTCGGTAGTTTAGTGGCTAGACTAGAAAGAGGTGTGGTGATAGCTATATAAGCCATCTATAAAGGCTATAAAGGAGTGTAGGGACAGACTGGTGTTTTTGGTCGGACGCGATCGTTCTTGCCAGATCTGTTGAGGTTAAACTTTAGTTATTACTCTGTTCTGCCTGAAGATCAACTTTGTTTCATTTGGTTTCTGGAAAAGGTATACTCATGTTTAACTACTTGTAACTAAAGCTAATTTATATTATACTTTTTGGTTGAACTTGAGGACTTCTCTAACAATATATAGATGGTCTAAACACCGGTGTCTCTAATCGAAAATAACACCGACAAATATAAAAGAAACTGCACTGATACGGCAAATGACCAAGAACGCTAACCTAAGACGGAGACCAATCACAAGACCGTTCCTTTAAGACCAAGACCGACGCATACGAGACCAAGACCAAGACCGCAGTTTTCCGGTCTCGAGAGCGTCTCTCGAGACCAAGACCGCGGTCTCGAAATCACATCCCTGGTCATAGCTAGGTGATCTATTACTGATGTCCACACAAAATGACGAAGGAGGGTCACCAAAATGATGACAAATAGAGAATGAGGGGGGGGTGTGATATGTCCAATGCGTACGTCTGCATGTACATTATAGTACAATTTCTTCATTACAGCCTGTGCCTCAGACACCAGCCTGCGTCAGACGGCAACAGGGATGTGGTCTCGAGACCGGAAAACTGCGGTCTTGGTCTTGAATGCATCGGTCTTGGTCTCGGACAATCGGTCTTGGTCTTAAAGGAACGGTCTTGGGATTGGTCTCGGACCACCTGGTCTTGGTCTGGCACCTCTCGGTCTTGGTTTCGGTCTTCGTCTCGAGTTTTTGGTCTTGTGTCCAACACTGGACGGCAGATAATGCGTAATGCGTTGGATGCCGAACACAAGCAACACTCTAGATACAGACATGTACAAGAAGCAATATGATGACCTGGATCCGAGAAAAATTAAGTTTATTGACGCCTTTATCTGAGAATGCAGTGGATTACCGATAATCTTGATCTGAGAACTGTTAGGTTAAATAGGTTTATTGATGACCAGGATCTGAGAATGCTTGCCTATTCCAGAGGTGTAAATCTCGGGCTAGCACATTCCGTGTAGGGGCCATTTGCCTGAAATGGTGTTGTGCCCATTCAATTGAACAAGGGGTGGTGAAGGATCTCACCTATTCAATTCAATTTATAAAAGGTCAAGGCCATACATACGGCCGCTATAGAAAAACACGTACATTACTTTACATTTACTGAGTATTGCGAAGCGAGTAAGACATTGTGACGACAGCCAAAGCACTAAAAGTCGCGTTTATTGACATGCTTCAGAAGAGAATTGGATCCACAGTGGACCATAGCTTGCTACTGATGATTACTACTGCTGCTGCTGCTGTTGTCCCATTAAATGAAGAGCTCTTCGAAATTTGGCTGTTGTTCCATTGCTCGTTGTTGTTCCAATTGCCTCCTTTGTGCTAAGATTTGTTGTAACTCAGATCCAGCAGAATAGCCACTACTATTCAATTAGAAATTGAAATCAATCAATCAATAATTCAATCAATCAATCAATCAAAAAGACTTGATATAGCGCCCTTTCAAGATATCTACTCAGAAATCATGTGTCACCATCAACATAGAAATTACCAACAATCTCTTACTAAACTTTCTTAAACCAAATCCAAGGATTAATAGAAAAAAATACAACCATAGGCCATAGTTGAATTTATACAGATAGGCCTGTCCGGGTTTAGCCGTAAGAGTCTTGAGGGGAGCCAAGAGTCTGGGGCAGATGAAACCTCTCGATAGCTGAGGAAACTGGACCATCGTTCGAAAACTGTATGACAGTCAGCAATATCACTGTTCTATTTGAATGGCAATGGTGAACATCAATATGTGTATCAACATCGTCATCGTCGTCGTCATCATCTTCGTCATCGTCATTATCATCATCATCACCAGCTGCTATTACCTTTAACTATGTAAATATAAACACGTATATACATTATATACATTACAGACATACATGCTTACATACATCACATACACACATAGATAAGCACTTGCATCCATGTATGTATCCATGTCTGCAACAAATAACTATGTACACATTTAACATGGCGACATTTCATGACCCATTCTGGATGTGCACCCCTACCTATAGTAATCCGTGCATGCTGATTTGGATAGGACAGATTAGATCTAAAATTCTATGTCCTAGTTAGAAAAATTGTATTTAGTTATAAAATTTTAAGTTTTAGTTTATTAAATTGCTAGTTAGTATAAAATTCTAAGTCTTAGTTTAATAAATTGCTATTTAGTTATAAAATTTTAAGTTTTAGTTTGTTAAATTGCTAGTTAGTATAAAATTCTAAGTCTTAGTTTAATAAATTGCTATTTAGTTATAAAATTTTAAGTTTTAGTTTATTA
Organism: Bimastos eiseni; assembly: GCA_959347315.1. Lineage (NCBI taxonomy): Eukaryota > Metazoa > Annelida > Clitellata > Crassiclitellata > Lumbricidae > Bimastos > Bimastos eiseni. Next base: position 21,987,939 of record OY365821.1, read on the forward strand.
AATTGCTAGTTAGTATAAAATTCTAAGTCTTAGTTTAAAAAATTGCTATTCAGTTACAAAATTATAAGTCTTTGTTTAAACAGTTACTAATTTACTAACACTGGCCTCTGGGCAGTCTTCAGCATCACGGGCATGGTGACATCATAATATCTTGGTAAAGTCTGGACCGATGGAGGAGCCCATTTGGGTCTTGAATCTGGAACATTCGAAACCAACCCTATCCGGCTGAACATGTCTGTATTGTCTCGACTGGCAGGTATGGCCGAGGGCTTGCCAATCGAGTTTAACCCGAATGCGCTCGGCTGCATCGGATTGTAAAATGGCTGCGTGTACTTGGTTAGAGATGGCTGATTTCTGGTACCGTATGGCAGTATCACGGGCAGCTTGTAGACTGGCTGGGCGTCTGGCAACTGGCAGACTGGCGGATTGACTGGCACCCTGCAGACCGGCTGTGGGTCTGGACACAGGTTTCCTTGATGAGGGATCTGAACCGGACACGTCTGATTGACAGGCACGTTGCAGATTGGCTGCGAGACTGGAAGTGGGCAGGTTGGCTGGGCAGCTGGAATCGGGCAGACTTGTTGAGTGTCTGGTAGCACAAATGTTGGCTGAGCGGCCGGGAGTGGACAGACTCGCTGAGTGTCTGGTTGAAGGTTGCTTGCATGGTAAATTTTTGAATTGAAAGTATTTATTATTGGTGACGGTGTTCCGGAACTTGACGGATTTTGATAGCTATAGCCTGCTGAACGATAGAATGGAACTTGTTTTGGAGGCCTTTGACCGGCGTACTGTAAATACACAAATAAAATTTACTATTACTCACTATAATTATGATTATTATAATTGGTAGCAGTAATTGTCCATCATCATTATCATCATTATTATCATCATTTTTATCACTATTATCATTTTTATTGTTATCTTTTTTCTATTACTATCATTTTTATTTCTGGTATTAGGCCCTATATCAAGAATTCGTACCTGAGGTTGAACTGATGCTCATGTTTCTACAAACTAGCAAGAATATTTCTTCCAATTAATTTTGTTACAAAACTCTTAATCCCAATGCAAATCTGAGATGTAGTTCGTCAGCTGCCAGGTGAAGAAGAACAGCTATACGCATCTCGATGTTGATAAGCCAATGAGCTGTAGCGAGTCATGAGGTGCTTCTTCAACAGCTCGATCATCTAAGTTCCCTTCCTTGAGGCAGCAACATGGAATGCAGAAGGGCCCATCAGAGTGACTCAGTCAAGAGACCCTCATCTGAGGCTCACAGGCTTTGCAAAAGAATAGACGAGTGGGTGAAAGAAAGAGGGAGTGCTCGATATATCGATTTTTAAAATGTAAAACAGGGTAGCTTCAAATAAAATACGAAATCCTATCCTACAGCATACAGTGCACTAAATCCTCCCAATGCTTCAATCTTCTCCAGTTAGGGCCCATCCACATATTACGTACGCAAAAAAATCGGATTTCCGAACCCCTCTCCCAACTCTTGCACCGAGTACATTTCGTGGACCCCCTCCTCCATGCGTACGTACATTTGATTTCTACTCCCTCCCCCAGTGCAACGTTTAAATTAATGAAAACATCTATAAGACATTGATTTTACCACGGGCCATTTATTTTTGTTAAGCATCATATTTCATAGCTTAAATTTGTTTTTGAAGAATTAAAACACTAACAACCAGAGGCGTAGGTGCAGAGGGACATGTGTCCCCAGGAGGTTGGAAGGGGCGCCAAAATGAGGTTGAACAGATAATTTTTTTATCGGAGCAGACTAATTTATCCCAACTAAGTTAGTAAGATTACATTTTGACGCCCCGCCCCCAATTTCATCTGCTCATCATAAACAGGTCGCCATGCACGAGTTTGGCGCCCTCGGGCCCCACTGGTCAGTGATCACTATGAACTCGTAAGGGGCGCAAAAATAGGCCTACTCAGGACGTATTTACAAATCTACGCATTTCACTGCAAATTCTTCTAACAATTTCTGTTTCATAATTTTGCAAGCGGTGAGCGGTTCTTCAGCAAATCGAAACTAATTTTGTCGTATTTGCGGGTTTCAATGGGACAAGATTGTTTCAGCGAGCTTGCTCTTCTTAGCATCGAACGAGACACATTGGAGAAAACAAATTTCCATATCAGAATTGATCAATTTCCGACAGTTTAGAAAGGAAATTTATTTTTTGACCGTTTCTGACAGTCGTGTATAAATTAATAGCCTTGCGATATATATCTTAGAAATGTGAAATTAATTAGAAAAGTTCAAAAATGACATCATGCAATCATGGGCTAAATTTGACCCCTCCCTTCTTCACACGTCGTGACAGGTCATAACCCATGAAATATGACGTCAAAAGGTTTTGCACTGCCCGCGAAAAAAACAGATGTCCAGAATGTTATATGCACTTATTCTTATGATTATCAGACAAAGTAATTATAACCATAAAAATATTTAAAACTATATCTGTATGATATTTTATTATAGCAGAATGATGAAAATTGAGAAAGTTGAATTATTAGGCCTACATGCATTATGCATTAAACAAGATGAAAAGCTCTGGTAGAATCATTAAATTTCTAAAATAAATGGTTAAAATAATAACCTGAAGCAATACAAACTTCATGCTTCTCCATTCTCCCACGGAGAAGCAAAATACTTCTTCATGGAAAAAAATAGGGAGAGCTTGAACCTCATCATCCTGTTCAATGGATATTCCTTTCAGATTCATAACTTCTTCGTCTATCCAATCTACGCTCTTTCCACTGCTTCGTTTGCGATTACAACCGTTTGTTCGCCGAATTGCAGTTTTAGCCAAATAATTTATTCATGCTTGTGTATTATAGAATGGCTGCGTCACTTCCAAGACCCGAAACTTGACACCGAACGTAAAAATAAACAATTCAAAAATTAAGAATGCAGTTATCATAATCCTTGTTGTTAAATTGTGGTAAACAATTCTCAAATTTAGGCCCAATTGAGTAAAAAATTAAGCAAAATTACGAATTTTTTTCGTGATGTCACAATTCTTAGACCCGCTCCCCTCGTCACGCATCGTCACAAATGTTTAACATCCCTATCCTATAGGCGCGTGACGTTGTATATGGACGGCCCCAAATGCAAATGGGCGCAGTAATGTAGTTTGTTCCGTGCGCAAAATACCATAGCTGCGCCTCTGCTAACAACACTTGCATTTTAAACTGTTTTAATGCTGCATAAAATTGATCAAACAGGAATAGTCTGTGATTAGGTTTACAGTTCTGATTTTCATATTCTATATTAAGAACGTCATTATTAGACAATTATATTTGCGTACGTACGTATTTTCGGGACGTAAAATGGCCGAAATGTTTCGGGACGTAAAATGGCCGAAATTTAAAAACCCCTCCCCCTCGCTGCGTACGTAATATATGGACGGCCCCGTAGTCGCAATCCAGCATTATCAAAATAAGCAGCTATACAAAGGTCTTTTTAAGCTTCTAAATAAGTGCCATGATACATCAATACATTACAGATTTCTTATGCTCTTGAATTACATCAAAAGAGCAGTTAGAAATGTGAAGCACAAATTGAATGCCATCATAGTTACATTCGTAAAAATTATCATAGTTTCAGCACTGTTTCTACAATTTTTATCGAAATGACAAGCTGTTCGCTTATATGTGAGATATTTTACATTGGTCACCCATTCCTTCCCCAATTCGGATTTCTTTCCTTGTCTGGAGCTGCCTTTGTAGCGCTGCACCAACTTATCTTAGGGAACTTCTCGTTGGATCTTCGGCTCTTGCCTAGGCACTCTCTACCTCATTTTTTCACTCTTAAATCTGTCTCATTTGGCCGAGGTTGGACTGGGAGCGTCTCTGAGTACATTTCTTAAAGAGGAGCTACGTTAAGTTTCATTGATTGATTGATTGATTGATTTTCTGTGAACCTCCAGACCACGTTTCATCACCGGCATCATGTCTGGAACTTCACGGGAGGTAGGCTTCGACGGTGGTCTGTAGAACCGGTTATAGTTGATATATCGCCTGCCACCCATGGGTGACTGTTGTCCGCCCTGGTTGCTCCATGGAGCTAAGGTGACATTGGAAAAGCTTCCGACCTTTGAATCAGTCATGTTGGCGTCCATTTTCAAACGGCTGGGTGAACGAATCCATCCCGCTGATGGCCGGTAGTAAGGTAACTGAGTTTGAGTCTGTAAATCCACAGAAAAGCCATCTCTAATGCGTTGGTTCCAATAAATACATACTGAAAGCCCCCACAATACCGCATTTACCACACCGGATGATTTCACCCGGTGTGGTTTTATTATAAGATTATTGTATCAGCACCTTAACCCCCATTGACTTTCCCTCCTGCCCGTCCCAAATAATTGCTATCCTGGCATTTTACTAATTTTTATACTTTCGACAGATTATGTATATTATAGATGTTTTGTTCGTACCTGTTTTAATTGTACTTATCGTGCGTTTGCAGACATCTGATTAAAGAATATACTTACTTACTTACTCACTTATAAAGGTATTCGGTCAATTAAAGGAGAAGTTTTGGGGGCGTGACGGGTTACAGAATAACTGCTAGCGGCTAAATGACTAGCTACCTCAGTCCTGTCAATCAGACCTGGACTGATAGGGTCGGGCTGGTCATGAAACCCACATTCAGTGGAGGGTCATTGTCTGTCAATTGGTATGCTTGCACCTCTCTATGACCCCAGGTATAATAATTGATCTTAGTTGTTGTTGTCACTGTATGCGGAATATAATACATTCTGGGTTAGGCCCTGTATATTGTATACTGTGCACTTCTTCTCATCTATGAAGCCCTCTTCAGAGCGGTGCAAGCATATTAATTGACAGCAGTGGCGTAACCAGAGTCAAAATGAAACCCGGGCAGCTGCCCAACCCAAGATTTTAATTAGCACAAAGTAAAACTACCTCAGCTAACGGTTTTATGAAGTGCCTGTTTTGCTCGCGCTGTGTAACGGCAGCCCCACCCATCAAATTAACAACTTGTTTTCCCAATTTCTTGCCGATTTTAAATTCTTCTCATTCCATCAGGCGCAGCGCAAACGCTCAACAAACGACATCAATATAAATCTGTCTTCTTCCCATTCGACCAGACAGCGCAACTGCTCAACGGATGAGTTGTGAAGAGTTAATCAGTACTTTTCATCTGACTAACGTCAAAATTGACAAAACGGGCATGTGCACAATTTTTGTCAGTTCGTAAACGAATTATATAGGCCTACTCGAGAGTCATTATATAATGCCATAGACTAATTTGACAATCTCTTGTGGGGGCACAGGGTCGGACCTCACCTCGGCAACTTTATATGCCGTCGATCATGAAGGTGCTGGAGAACCGGATATATAGATACACTGAATGAGATGAAGAAGAAGAGGAGGAGGAAGCCGCACAGAAGGAGGACGGGACAGTTAAAGGTGGGGCAGAGAGGTTGCGTTACACGCGCCTGAAAAAGGTAGGCCTTATTCGAACCCAGCGACCGATAGTCATGAAGATGTTTCGTCTCGGATCATTTCAGATCTTGGCCTTAATTAGGCAGCTGCAGTGCAATACATTTGTCATTTACGATAGCAGCTGGGCTACAATCATCGTATATATATATATATAATTATGTCTTTACCATAAACCTGCAATATCAATTTACATTAAACATTACCCTATAAAGTCAATTTGTAGTGAGGCGAGTAACAGGTTCTAGTGGGCGTAAATGAAAGAGCCCTCTGTGCGACCGAAACCGCGTGGACCATGCCTCCAATGGCTGTCAAAATAATTGACAAAATTTGGTTTACGCACAACTGCACAAGTAGGGAAAACTTCACACGGCAGCTTCATATGCCATCGATCATGAAGGTAGCGTACTAGAAAACCGGATATATATTGATAGGCATAGGCTACACTAAATGAATGAGATGAAGAAGGATGCAGGTGAGGAAATTGGAGCCGCACAGAGGGAGGACGAGACAGAGAAAGGCAGAGAAGAGTGGTTGCGTTACTTGTTCGTAGATTACGTATTTCAAACATCCCATCCGCTATAGTCAGAAGCAGCTTCGTCACGCATGATTTCAGATCTTGGCCTTCGGCTTGAAAGTAATTAATGCCACTGCAGAGCAATATGTGATATACGATACCTGAACTACAATCATCGCATATATATATATATATATAATATATATACAAGTTACGTCTGCCACAGGGCGATATATGCGATGAAATGTGGGGTACCCCCACCTCTAAAGCAAATGCATCTCAACGGATTTCGACAAATTCCATAAGTCACACAGGCTGCATATGAATTTTAAAAAAACTCGAAATATAGTTTTAAAATTTGTCGATATTCCGAGCAAGCCGCGAGCCACAACTCGCGCAGAACTAACTGCAGCCCGGGCACTGCCCGTAATTGCCCGGGCATGGTTACGCCACTGATTGACAGGTATTGACCAACCCGTGGGACCGCAAGAATGACCTTCCACTGAATGTGGGTTGTGGATGAGGTAGCTTTTCACTTAGCCGCGAGCAGCTTTCCAATAATCCGCCACGCCCCCAAAATTTTTCATTTAAACAATTTTCAACCGACAACAGCTCTAGGCTACATCAAACAAAAGATAGGAAATTGACTATATAGTATTTGTTTTTGTAATGCCCACGGGCGGGATGGCGTGTAGAGCAATGGAGAACACACTGTGGTGCAGAGCCGAGGAATCGAGTTCGAGGCCCGTATCCCCATAAAGGTGACTAATCCTAGTTCCGCTAGGCGGTGGCCGGTGGTGTTTATTAAAATGAGATGCATGACGTAATGGGCACCCTGCGTGGCTGCCGATGGTTAAATTCGACTCCTGTGATAACTTATCATCTTTCGTCTTTAATCATACTGCGGCTTGTCATTTTGAAATTAAACAAATATCATTCTCATCATAATTTAACATTTAACATGCTCTTTTATTGCCACAAGTCTGACTGATATAAGTTTATTTAACGACGCATCCATAACATTGCCACAAGTCATAACGTACAAGTAGATATAATAAGTAGTAAAGTAATTAGACTACAATGGGAGTTACCTAAAGGGGCCAAGAAGGCCCCGCTAATAAGGGACACCCAAATGATTCACAAACAAACTTTCAAATTGAGACAGAAGGCAGGATAATAAAGAACGAAAAAAGAGAAAAACAAATTAATTAGACGCAGTAACACTTAAGCTAGTTAACTAAATAGCACATTGCACAGTCATTCAAGTAAATTAAACAAGGGTTGTACTAACCTAAATTACACATTTCAAGGAAGCATGAGAAATCAAGTAGCTACGTAAATGTGACTTAAATACTAACAAAGTATTCAGAATTTTTAAAGGCAAAGGTAGTGAATTCCAGAACAACGGACCTACGTTTTTTAGTGAGAATCCTCGGGTATTTACACGGTAGCGAATTGGTCTGAGATTATCAGCCGACCTTAATTCATATGTATGAATGTCAGAAATTTTTATAAAGTAACGATCAAAAATGCGCGGGAGTAAGTTAGCTTTATATTTAAACAAAGAGAAGCCAATTTGGAGGTCTCTGATCTGAGTCACTGTTAGAATTTCATACCGACTAAATAAGATAGGAGATGGGATGGAAAATCTAAAACCAGATATAATTCTAACTGCTCTTTTTAGGAGGCGAAGTAGTCCGATGAGACAAGTAGGGTAATTTGAAGCCCAAATTAAGTTGCAGTAGGATACATAAGGTTGGATGAGTGTGTAATAGAGATTAACTCGATGGCGGGTGGGTAATAGAAACGATATCTTAGATAAGATACCAATGTTTTTAGCAACTTTTGAAGAAATGAAAGATATATGATTGGTCCAAGTTAAGCGTTGATCAAGTAGAATGCCCAAAAATTTTACAGAAGAGACTTTGGGAATAGAGTAGCTATCTATGTTAATATTATGAAACCCCATCGTTGGGTTGATACAATAAAGAACTCATCTCGAAAAAGCTATATCTGTAAGAAGCCTTACTGAAATTGGAATGCCTGTCGATTGAGGACGATGGAATGATGGAGGTAAGGGTGGTGGTGGAGGAGGCGGAGCACTCATTGATTGATCATATCTTCTGAAGGGAGGCTGCTGCTGCCGTTGCTGCTGCTGCTGCTGCTGCTGCTGCATTGCCCTTTCCCTTCTCATTTGACTCCTCTGAGGAGGCAATTGTGGCTGACTGAAGTCATGAGTCTTCTGGCCTGAAAATTGTTGATGATTACTCTGACGAGGCAATTGTGGCTGGTCGAAGTCTTGTCTTGGTGTCTGCCTGCTGCCCATCTCGTTCTGCATTTCTTCCAGCTGCAAAACCACACAATAACCCATATCCTGGACAACAGCCCATCCAACTCTACATAAACTCATATTGATTCTGGTGATCAGAAAAACGATTTCAAGAATAATTTATTGATAATTGTTACAATTATGGTGATGACTACATCCTCCATCATTGTTAATCACCCATAATCATATATTTGCCTAAGGCTCCTCTATCCCACTATCCCTTAGATAATTACCCCTGGGCTTTCCACAGAAAATTGAAGCCTCAAATCTCCAAGACTTCATACACCGACTCATCTGCTTATCCACCTTTAAATTCTTGTCCTAAACGAAAACCCACATTGACAGCTACTCTACTCTAGCAACTGGACACAGACCTCCTTCGCACCAGACTTTTGGACAACCTCTCTGACTCGACGTGGCATTCGTGAATGAGCTAGGTCCCTAAGTTTGGATTTTGAGTGGCGCTTTAGATGTTTGGAGTTTACGATGGTAATTACCAGGTTAAACTGCATTGTTTCATACCTGCTTACATAATAGCAGCAACTAGGCTACTGCCTTCTGCCAAATGTGACCAGGTGAGATCAAAATAGGTCAAATCAGGCGAGGTCAGAGCAGATGCAGAATGTTTTTTTAAGGATTGCAATTTAAAGACCTTCAAAGGCACTGAAGCGTGGCTGCTTCACATATCTAAAAAATTAGTAAAAATAGGATAGACATTTTTGTCACAACTGCTTAGCATTAGGTGAGCTCAGAAGAATTAAAATTAGATAAGATGGGAAAAGAAAGCAGATGGCGCTGCAGAGCCCAGATCTTAAGAGGCAAACAAGATCAAACAAGATTCTACCAACTAAATCCAGATCACGCTGGGGCACATCACGTAATCGTGATTTATAAAGCGCCACTCGAAAGCAATACATAGGGCACCAGCTGATCCACGTGCACTGCATCGAGTCCGAGGAAATGTCAAAATGGTGGTCAGAAGGTCAGAGGTCAGTTGCCACAGGTCAGACTTTAACCAAATCTTCACACCCTAACAGCAGTTACTCTGCTCCCAGATTCAAAACTATGAGGTTGAAAAGTGCAGCTATTTCTTAAATCAATTTAGCAAATGCTGTGAACTAGTGACCATTCGAATTCTATTCCTCCGCTCCGCGAGTTTGTCTTCAAGAGTAGGTTTTCCTTGGACTTGTTGTCCTCCGAGTTGCTTGACTGTAGTTCTCTGCATAGCGCTATGGAATAGGCTGCAAAGCAACAAGAAACCAGCCTAGATAAATGAATGATCCCACAAGACAGGACTACAGCATCCTGCAAAGATCGAATATATCGATGTTGCCAAACATTTACATAACGTATTTTCATAAAGTCTGAAAGGTATCAATACTGTTCTAAACTATGTATGATTTTTACGCTGAATTGCAAATGTTTTAGCAGCTATTTCTGTCAGAACAGTTTCGATGTTTTGGGACAATTGTTCTGGAAGCATAAAAAATCATAATGTACGGAATTTACTTTACAGGAAGTGGGATTGAATGTGTTCTATGCTTTTTTCAAGTATCTGTCACACTGCCAATAGTTCATGAATGTTGTTTCGTCCTGGCGTGAACCCAGATTGTTCTTCTTCAAATGCTCTCCAAACTTAAAGCTTCATTCTGTTTTGTATCAATTTAGTGAACACTTTTTCTGTGTTTTTCTTGAATGATCTACACGCTTATGCCTCAGCAAGTCTTGTAGTGTTGTAGATTTCCTTTGCTTTTGTATATAGAGATAATTGTCGGTTTTGCCCAGTCTTCTGGTGTTTCCTCCTCTTGTCGAATCTTTGTAATGAGGGTATGCACATCTTTAACAACTGCTTCTCCTCCTCTTTGAAGTAGTTCCGTAGCGATTTCACCCATGCCTGGTGCTTTACCCTAAGCTTCATCTAATTACAGCAGTTCTTACTTCATCTTGTAGGAATTTTGGCATCAGTTCTTCTGTTTTATTAATAGGAAACTGTGAGAACCGTAGGGTCATTATATGAGTCAACACTCAGTAGTTGTTCCAATTGTTGCCTTCCATCGATTCTGTATGCCTGCATTGTTTGCAAGTACCTTACCATTTGCATCTTTAATTGATGAAACTATGAGCTTTAATTTATCCACTAAGTTATTTTATCTTATTATATACTTTTTGCCTTCTATTATATTGAAAATATTCTTATAGAAGCTCATTTGAATTGCTGTTCTATCCTGTAGTACAGCGGCATAGGAAAATAATTGTGCACTTTGTGTTACAAGCATGACATTTTGCACAGACGTAGTACGTTGTATTGTTATGAGATTTGGATGTTGGGTAACGCGAAAAAATTATTTAAAAATAATATTTGGAAATAACAAAAGTTATGTTAAAATTTGTTTTATGTAAGTGAGATATTTTTAAATCCAAGTTACGTCCTTTAAACATGTAAATGTTAAATGTAAATGTTAAACATTCAAACCGAGAATAAGTTAAAAATCATGGTCACAAACTTTGAAATTGTATAACAATGTTTCTTAGAATCAATGTTAAAGTTGAAATTGAAAGAATGTAGTCATTTAAGACCTACCTATCTGATGTTAAATGTCATTTCAATGATATCATACAAATAAAATACATCAGTTAGCAAAACAGTGCACAGTAAGCTGAGTTACTCTAAATCTGCTACATTTCATTTTGTGGCAAACATTCTCTTCTGTGCTTTGTTGATTATGAGTCTGTGCTTGTGCAGTCCTATATATGACCGCACAAGCCAAACACAGCCTAGCCAGCGGCCGTTGCTGGGCTGGGAGCACTTCTGAGTAGTTTCCCTTGAAGAGGCGCTATATAAATTATCAAAATGAATGAATGAATATGTCCATCACAAATCAATCATTGCAATGGAATACATCAACTAGTATTAACAAGGCTGTTGTCAATATTTGACAACAGCCTTGTTAATGTTACCATATCCCGGAAATTGGAAAGGCTTTGGCCCAGATCTTCAAAATATCAATTCAGACTGGAGATGTAGCATGTGAATAGAGGGATGACAGATAGTGCCATTGTTCAACAAGGGTACAAGATCATGTTAAAAACAAATGATTAATGCAAACATAATGGAACATCTGAATGAGCATTATAGTATAAAGGACAGTCAACATGAATTTACCAGAAGCCGTTCGCATTCAACAAATCTGTAGGAGTTCTTTGAGGAGATCTTTCAAAGGACTGATAATGTAGAACTTGTAAATGTAATTCATCTGGGTTTTGCCAAGGCCTGTGACATACATGGCCTCCTCATGTATTATTGATCAAAAAGTTGCAAGCAAGTTGGATAAGAGGAAAGTTATTTATATGGATCCAGAGATGGTTATCATGAATAAGACAATAATTGGGCATAGACAATAAGCCTTCTAACTGGACGACAGTGCTAAGTGAAGTGCTACAAGAATCAGTGCTTGGGCATATGATTGCTGTTTGTATTTCTCATTACTGACATAGATGATGTTGTATCAACAATTTCTAAGTTTACAGATGATACATATACAAACGATGCAGAGCAATTGGGGATGAAGATACTGTGGGATGATATGTTCAGATGGTCACAGGACTGGCAGATCGTCTTTAATTGGAATAAGTGCTCGAAGAAGCATATGGGGAAAGGGAAACAACGAGTTTTCAGAAGCAACTGGAGGTATTCAGTTCTAACAACTGCCTTGTTAAATACAGTTATCATGTGCACCATCTGTAATACTAGTTGATGTATTCCATTGCAATAATTGATTTGTGATACATAAAATTATAGACCACACAAGCACAGGCTCCGAATCAACAAAGCACAGACGAGGATGTTTGCTACGAAATGCAATGTAGCAGATTTGGAGTAACTCAGCTTACTGTGCACTGTTTTGCTAACTGATGTATTTTATTTGTATGATATCATTGAAATGACATTTAACATCACTTAGGCCAGCTCAGATAGTGATTCTGAGTAGGTATCTTGAAGGGTGCTATATAAATGTTCTATTACATATCAAGCGGGGTCTTGGGGTAGATCCTTTAGATGAAGTCCAGAGTCACATTTTATAGTCATACGATATTGGACAAAGGGTAAAGATAACACAAGTGAGCCTAACTGTACAATACTATCGGAAGCATACACGACCTAATGATATTTGGTGTTCTACAAGTGCAAGTAGGATCATGTACAAGGATGTTCTTGAGGGAAACTCTCACTTCTATGTGCTGTTTTGTTTTCTGCTAAGGGGACTTCTGAGAAAGCAGAGATAAGTAGGACTTAAATGAATACATAAATTCAATTTCAACTTTAACATTGACTCTGAGAAACATTGTTATTAACAACTACTTTTAAGACCAAAAAGAAACAATTTCAGAGTTGGTGACCATGATTTTTAATCGATTCTTGGTTTGAATGTTTAACATTTACATGTTTAAAGGGTGTAACTTGGATTTCTTTTAAATTTCACTTTAATACAAAAATTTGTAAATAATATATTTTATTTTCAAAAAATTTTCAACAAAAAATAATTTTTTTGCATGGTCCAACATCCAAATCTCATAACAATACACTGTATAATGACTGGATATTTCGGATCTATGCTGTTGCACTATTGTTGTTTTTGTCTCATTACAGTTTTCTTCTCATTTCTTGAAACAGCCAGTTGAATTATTACCAGTCTGAAGTGTAAGTTTGTTGTTTGGATGTTTCTGTCGTTCAACACAAGTTCTAATACTTCATCTGATATCCATTGGCCTTTCGGTCTCTTGCATGCTCTCCCGACCATGTTGTTAGCTGCTGATTTTATTCATTTTGATGTGTTTGACCACATAACTTCTATGCTCTCCCTATGCTGTATATTGGTTTCTACCATTTTGTCTTAAAACTTCAGTCGGATGTCTTTATCTGTCAGTTTCTTGGTATCATAGGCGTTGCCATCTCTTGGTCGGATTTCTCTCCTTTATCTCATTTTTTAAAGGTTATTATTTTGTTGCAAAACTGCTTGTGATCAAAACCAATTTGTGCATCAAAAGATCTGCAGAACTTTTATAACATTTAGGCTTCATCTTTTATATCCACATACATTTGCTCAGTGATTTCTTTTGCTCAAAAAAGTCTTCATTACTTCATTGTCGTTTGTCGTACAAAACTGGAGTAGCTTCTCCACATACAGCTCTTCTCCAAGTCATTTATGTTCACTAATCCGAATTTACCATTGGAGCTTCTCCAGGTATCAACATTCGTCTCTGCAGACCTTTGCGTTAAAATCCCAGCAATGAAGACTTGTTGTCTGTGAATTGCGCTTACATTTGACTGAAAAAATGCAATTATTTCTTCTTCCGTATCTGCTGACGTTGTAGGTGGTGGTCTGTTTTAGCTGGACTGGTCCCTTTCAGCAGGTGAAGTAACTGAGCGGTTACTGAAGCCTGGCATTAAAGTATGTAGGCTGCATTGCAGTTATTAAACACATGTCTCAACATATTCAATTTTTTTTAAAAACAGCACATGTAAGCTTCCGATATGTGCATAAGTCAGTGAAGTGTATGCGCTTAGGCAGTGTCGAAATACAATACAACTGTTATTTGATATTGCCTTCTTTCCAAAGTTCAGAAATGCACACAACAATCAATGGTGCAGAGCCGTTGAGAGTGAAGGTCTTTCTCAAGGTTCCTACACAACAACTGCCTCAGTACTCTCTGTGTTACAGGTCAAGGGTTCTAATCAATCGACCGTGCCACAGTTGGCGCATGCGTGGTTGTAATGGTATGACAAGAAATTATGTTTGTGAAGGGCTTAGGCATAGCAGGTTGGTGGTCAACCAAGTTGATATCAAGGCAATGGTGCTTGTATGTAATTTATTGCATCTGTGAGTGAGTGAGGGGAGAAAGGTATAAACAGTTGTGTATCGTCAGTGTAGAGGTGATGATCTACAAAAGAGGAGGAAATGATTTTGCTGATTGGGAAGGTGTACCGAATGAACAAAAAAGGACCAAGAACAGAACCTTGAGGAACGCTGCAGGTGAGGCTGTGCGGACTAGATGAGTGACCAGAAGAATTGACAGTGAAAGAATGCGAAGAAAGGTATGACTTGATCCAGGATAGGGCAGTACCAGAGATTCCCAACACAGGTGAAAGGCGTTTGACAAGAATAGCATGATCTATAGTGTCAAAGGCGACAGAAATGTCTAAGAGACATAAGCAAGATACTTGTTGACGACCTATCGCCATGATAAGTTTGGTGTCTAGTGAAGCGAGGAGTGTTTCAGTCGAGTGATGTTTGGTGTATGCAAATCGATCTGGGTTGAGGAGATTGTTTGAGATTAAGAAGCCGTTGAGACAAGAGAGGACAACCTATTCCGAGAGTTTGGATAAGAGAGAGATTTGAAATGGTTGGACAGCAGTTCTTGTCTAAGGATAGTTTTTTGAGGAGTGGTTTAACAACTGAGTCTTTGAAAAACATAGGAAAAGTCGGTTGATAGAGACAGATTGATGATCTCAGTTATAACAGGAATGAGAAGAGTTGCACAGTCTTTTAATAAGGAGGTTGGAAATGGTTAATAGGAGCTGAGGTGATAGAAGACCTAGATATCTTCATTCAGCCCATCTCCATGTCAAGCTTGTGTCTGCCAAATGCACAACGTAAATTACACACACTTACAACAGATTGAAGGCAGTCAGGTTAGTAGTTCCATCACAATAATAATAATAATAATAAACTCATTTCAAGAACATTGAAACACCGCAGCAATATTGGTGGTAATAGGCTTGAGAAGCAGTGATGATATGAGTAAAATTGGTTGTTGTTGCACTCTTAGAAACGGTTTTACTTCAATTACCGTGCACGCAATACGGCGGAGCAAGTAACAGGCGCGCGGCCAATAAACTACTCCATACATGTGAGAAACAAAGGGCATCGGAAGCTGAAAGGGTCAGGAGCCGACACCGAAGTCAGAGATATTCCTCGATACAGCAATGCATAAAGTCATTCTAAAGGTTGATAACATTCCCTAAGAGGTACTGTAGTATGGTCTAGGACAGCGGTTCTCAACCTGTGGGTCGCGACCCCCATGGGGGTCGTCTTACGATTTGCCCGGGGTCACCTGAAACCCTCAGAAAAACAGTTTTCAGGGCAGTTTTCTTCATTTTTTCATTCCGGCGTAGTCAGCGCAGTCGTCTTATATTTTATAATATTGAATCATGATCTAACGCCAAGTATTAGAGCGACTAAAATTAATCTTTACTTTTTCTTGTATTTCTTCTTCTATTTCTCTGCCTTTACATTTTTTTACTTTTTCCATTGTTTCTTCGTGTGTTTTGTGTTCGGTCCAGCTAATTTTCTCCATTTTTTCCACGTCCACGGTTGAAATGTCCGACGTCGCCACTACTGTCGCCCCTTCTTTCAGCTTTCCATATCCAACTGTCATCATCCAGTCTTGGTCTTCTTCTTGCATGTCCGCCTCCCCTTCATTTTTTTCTGCGACTGTTCGTAGTAGTGGGTCTCCTCTCTGTGTGTGTCCAATAAATTTTCGTTGTCTCGTTTTTATTGCGTGTATCAGGGTTCTTTAATTTTTCCATTGTTTCTTCATGTGTTTTGTGTTCTGTCCAGCTAATTTTCTCCATTTTTTCCACGTCCACATTTCAAAAGCCTCGATCTAGTCTTCTTATGTCTTTTTCTCATGGGCCATGTTTCTGATCTGTACAACACCATGCTCCACATCAGAGCCATTTTAATTTTTATCTTCAGATTCTTGTGTAGTTTTCTCTCAGTGGATCTCTCCTTGTTGAGAACGTCTCTTTCCCTATTGCGATCGTTCTTTTAATTTCCTTTGACACTTGGCATCTGTCGCTATCATACTTCCTAGGTAACACAATTCTTTCACCTGTTCTATTTCTTTTCCACAAGTGTGTATTCTGACTACTGTCTCCTTTTCTTTACTTATCTCCAGTACCTTTGTCGTTTTGATGTTCGTTTTCATTCCATATTCAGATGATATTTTGTTCAGTTTATTCTACCATTATTAGACCTTTGCAGCATCTTGCCAACATTGCCTGGTCATCTGCAATCTTAGCACCTTTATTCATATTCCTCCTGCTTTCACAGCCTTCTCCAGTTCATGTACTCTGATTCGTCTAATAAAATAATTGCAAGCAACAAATTATAAATTGTTCTATTCATTAATGATTATGTGCGCTGTTATGCATGAGGTGTGTGGATTATCAAATGGTAAGAAGTGAAATGCATGGTAGTAAAATTGCAGTTAATCCAGTAACTCAATAAATTTTTTAGTTGAGGTCGCCACAACTTACGAAATGTCATCAGGGGGTCGCAGGATTCAAAGGGTTGAGATCCGCTAGTCTAGGATGTCTTCAGAAAGTGAAATACTACACTCACAACTACATGGCAGGCAATTAAAACAATGTTTAACAAGGAAATTCATACTGTAAATGTTCATTCAGAGCACCTAAATAGTCTCAATTCAATACGTTAGCTCAGACGAACTTCAACGTATGACTTTCCCAATAGTTATATAATTGTGAATTAATGACTCCCCTGTTGGAGTATTGCTTCTGAAACATTGACTACTTACCCTGGCACAAAAGTTTGTGATATTTTTCTCATCTGGGGAACTCTTTTTCTTGAAGTTGGTCGATGTTGAAAACCATTGGCTACCGTTCGTGAGGCACCCCTGCTCGTTAGCAGCTGAGGAATTCTGGTTCGTGAACGCGGAACTGAAACCTGATCAGACGTCTCAGAGCTTCCACCTGACCCAGTGCTGGGCCTAATTCCAGGTATCTTTGTTACAGTTCGTGATACACCTCTTCGTAACGGCTTCGTCTGAGAAATTCCGACTCCTGAAGGTGATAATGAAACTTGATCAGACATCCTAGATGCGCCCTCAGAAGTTTCAGCTGAAAATATGGACCCAGCGGTGGACCTTATTCCAGGTATCTTTGTTGCAATTCGTGATACACCTCTTCGTAACGGCTTCCTCTGAGAAATTCCGACTCTTGAAGGTGATATTAAAACTTGATCAGACATCCTAGATGCGTGCTCAGAAGTTTCAGCTGAGGCTATGGACCCAGCGGCAGACCTTATTCCAGGTATCTTTGTTGCAATACGTGATACACCTCTTCGTAACGGCATCGTCTGAGAAATTCCGACTCTTGAAGGTGATATTGAAACTTCATGAGACATTCTAGAAATACCCTCAGAAGTTTCAGCTGAAAATATGGAACCAGCGGCGGACCTTATTCCAGGTTTCTTTGATGCAATACGTGATACACCTCTTTGTAACGGCTTCGTCTGAGAAATTCCGACTCCTGAAGGTGATATTAAAACTTGATCAAAGATCCTAGATGCGCCCTCAGAAGTTTCAGCTGAGGCTATGGAAGCTGCGATGGCCCTTATTCGAGGTATCTTTATTACAATTCCTGATACACCTCTTCCTAACGGCTTCGTCTGAGAAATTCCGACCCCTGAAGGTGATATTGAAACTTCATGAGACATTCTAGATGCGCCCTCAGAAGTTTCAGCTGAGGCTATGGACCCAGCGGTGGACCTTATTCCGGGTATCCTTGATGCAATACGTGATAAACCTCTTTGTAACGGCTTCGTCTGAGAAATTCCGACTCCTGAAGGTGATATTAAATCTTGATCAGATATCCTAGATGCGCCCTCAGAAGTTTCAGCTAGGGCTATGGACCCTGCGACGGAACTTATTCCAGGTATCTTTATTACAATTCCTGATACACCTCTTCGTAACGGCTTCGTCTGAGAAACTCCGACGTCTGAAGGTGATATTGAAACTTCATCAGACACCCTAGATGCGCCCTCAGAAGTTTCAGCTGAGGCTATGGACCCAGCGGTGGACCTCATTCCAGGTATATTTGTTGCAATACGTGATACACCTCTTCGTAACGGCTTCGTCTGAGAAATTCTGACTCCTGAAGGTGATGTTGAAACTTGATCAGACATCCAAGATGCGCCCTCAGAAGTTTCAGCTGAGGCTATCGGCCCTGCGATGGACCTTATTCCAGGTATCTTTATTACAATTCCTGATACACCTCTTCGTAGCGGCTTCGTCTGAGAAATTCCGACGCCTGAAGGTGATATTGAAACTTCATCAGACATCCTAGATGCGCTCTCAGAAGTTTCAGGTGAAAATATGGACCCAGCGGTCGACCTTATTCCAAATGTCTTCGTTACAATACCTGATACACCTCTTCGTAGCGGCTTCGTCTGAGAAATTCCGACGCCTGAAGGTGATAATGAAACTTGATGAGACATCCTGGATGCGCCCTCAGAAGTTTCAGCTGAAAATATGGACCCAGCGGTTGGCCTTATTCCAGGTATCTTTGTTGCAATTCGTGATACACCTCTTCGTAACGGCTTCCTCTGAGAAATTCCGACTCTTGAAGGTGATATTAAAACTTGATCAGACATCCTAGATGCGTGCTCAGAAGTTTCAGCTGAGGCTATGGACCCAGCGGCGGACCTTATTCCAGGTATCTTTGTTGCAATTCGTGATACACCTCTTCGAAACGGCTTCGTCTGAGAAATTCCGACTCTTGAAGGTGATATTAAAACTTGATCAGACATCCTAGATGCGTGCTCAGAAGTTTCAGCTGAAAATATGGACCCAGCGGCGGACCTTATTCCAGGTATCTTTGATGCAATACGTGATACACCTCTTTTTAACGGCTTCGTCTGAGAAATTCCGACTCCTGAAGGTGATATTAAAACTTGATCAAAGATCCTAGATGCGCCCTGAGAAGTTTCACCTGAGGCTATTGACCCTGCGATGGACCTTATTCCAGGTATCTTTATTAAAATTCCTGATACACCTCTTCGTAAAGGCTTCGTCTGAGAAATTACGACTCCTGAAGGTGATGTTGAAACTTGATCAGACATCCAAGATGCGCCCTCAGAAGTTTCAGCTGAGCCTATGGACCCTTCGGTGGACCTTATTCCAGGTATATTTGTTGAAATTCGTGATACACCTCTTCGAAACGGCTTCGTCTGAGAAATTCCGACTCCTGAAAGGGATATTGAAACTTGATCAGACATCCTAGATGCGCCCAGAGAGATTCCAGCTGAATATCTGGACCCAATTCGTGGTGACGCAGGAAGACTGACTCCTGAAGGTGATGTTGAAACTAGATCAGACATCCCAGATGCGCCCTGAGAGATTCCAGCTGAATATTTGGATCCAATTCGTGGTGACGCAGGTAGACTGACTCCTGAAGGTGATATTGAAACTAGATCAGACTTCCCAGAAAGGCCCTGAGAGATTCCAGCTGAAGGTTTGGACGCAACTTTTGTAAATATTCCGGATAAATTTGGCAAAAGTCGTGATTCACCGCTTTGTAACATCTTCATCTTAGAAAATCTGATTGCTGAAGGTGAAATTGAATCTTTATTAGTCTCAGACGTGTTACCAAACATTCCAATTAATGATTGCGAGTCAATTTTGGAACTCTTTATTACCGCTATCTTTGATCGAACTCTGCGAATAATCTGACTTCTACTGGCTGACCGTCTTGATGGTGAGGGCGAAATCTCCAGTTTACTTTCTGATGATGATGGTGA
This sequence comes from Bimastos eiseni, assembly GCA_959347315.1. Taxonomy (NCBI): domain Eukaryota; kingdom Metazoa; phylum Annelida; class Clitellata; order Crassiclitellata; family Lumbricidae; genus Bimastos; species Bimastos eiseni. The sequence continues at coordinate 22,007,866 of OY365821.1, forward strand.
AATCCCTAGCTCATTGCCTGACCTTCCTGATCGCGACTGTGAAATCCTCATCCTACTGGCTGATTTTCCAGATTGTGATTTTGAAATCCCAATGCTACTGGCTGATCTTCCAGTTCGGGATGGTGAAATATCAATTCTACTACCAGACCTTCCTGATCGGGATTGGGAGATCCCCATCTTACTTGCTGACCTACTTGATCGGGATATCCCCATCCTACTGCCTGACCTTCCAGATGGCGACTGCGAAAGTCCCATGTTACTGTCTGAAATTCCTGATTGTATATGTGAAATCCAGCTCTTACTGGCTGACCTTCCTGATCGTGATGGTGACATGACTATCATACTGCCCGACCCTCCAGATGGAAATCGGGAAATCCCCATCTTACTGCCTGACCTTCCAGATTGAGATCTGGAAACCCCTATGTTACTAGCTGACCTTATTAATCCGGAATCTGAAATCCCAATCTTACTCCCTAACCTTCCAGATTGGGATTTTGAAATCCCTATCCTACTGGATGATCTTCCAGACCGGGATGGTGAAATATCAATCCTACTGCCTGACCTTCCTGATTGCGATTGGGAAATCCCCATCTTACTTGCTGACCTACTTGATCGGGATATCCCAATCTTACTTGCTGACCTACTTGATTGGGATATCCACATATTACTGCTTGACCTTCCAGATGGCGACTGCGAAAGTCCCATGTTAGTGTCTGAAGTTATTGATTGTAATTGCGAAATCCGGCTCTTACTGGCTGACCTTCCTGATAGTGATGGTGACATGACTCTCATACTGCCCGACTTTCCAGATGGAGATCGGGAAATCCCCACCTTACTGCCTGACCTTCCAGATTGAGATCGGGAAACCTCTATGTTACTAGCTGACTTTCCTAATCTGGATTGTGAAATTCCCATCTTACTACCCGACCTTCCTGATCGGGATCTTGAAATCCCCATCCTACTGGCTAATCTCCCAGATCGGGATGGAGAATTTATACTGCCAGACCTTCCTGATCGGGATTGGGAAATCCCCATCTCACTTGCTGACCTACTTGATCGGGATATCCCCATCCTACTGCCTGACCTTCCAGATGGCGACTGAGAAGGTCCAATGTTACTGTCTGAAATTCCAGATTGTAATTTTGAAATCCGGCTCTTACTGTCTGACCATCCTAATCGTGATCTTGAAACTCGCATTTTGCTGCCTGACCCTCCGGATCGGGATCTTGAAACTCGTATCTTACTCCCTGACTTTCCTGATCGAGATATTGAAACTTTCATTTTGCTCACTGACCTTCCTGATCCGGATCTTGAAACTCGCATTTTACTCCCTGACGTTCCTGATCGAGATATTGAAACTCGCATTTTGCTCCCTGACCTTCTGGATCGGGATCTTGAAATTCCCATGTTACTACGTGAACTTCCTGATTGCGATGGCAAAACCTGGGTCTTACTGGCTGACCTACCTAATTGGGATCTTGAAACTCGCATTTTACTCCCGGACCTTCCTGATCGTGATCTTGAAACTCGCATTTTACTACCTGACCTTCCTGATCGGGATCCTGAAACTCGCATTTTGCTGCCTGACCTACCTGATCGGGATCTTGAAGCTCGCATTTTGCTCCCTGGCCTTCTTGATAGGGATCTTGAAACTCGCATTATGCTGCCTGGCCTTCCTGATCGGGATCTTGAAATTCGCATTTTGCTAAATGACCGTCTTGATCGGGATCTTGAAACTCGCATTTTGCTCCCTGACCGTCCTGATCCGGATCTTGAAACTCGCACTTTACTCCCTGACCTACCTGATCGGGATACTGAAACTCGCAATTTGCTCCCTGATCTTCTTGATCGGGATCTTGAAACTCCCATTTTGCTGACTGACCTTCTTGATCGGGATCTTGCAGCTCGCATTTTCCTTCCTGACCTTCTTGATTGAGATCTTGAAACTCCCATTTTGCTCCTTGACCTTCCTGATCGGGAACGTGAAATCCACTTTTTAATTGCGGATAACGACCGTGAAGAAGAATAAGACCCCCTCTTACTGCTTGGCTTTCCATAAGGTGATGGCGAAATCTCCACCTCACTGTATCCCAAGGATGATCGTGAAATCTCCATCTTACTGGCTGATCTGCCTGATGGCAATAATGAAACCCCCACTTTACTGTATCCCGAGGGTGATGGTAAAAAGCCTGTCTTACTACCTGACCTTCCTGATGGCGATGGTGCAATCCCCATCTTACTGTATTCCGAGGGTGATAGTGAAATGTCCATCGTATTGACCGACCTTCCTGATGGCGATGGTGAAATCCAGATCTTACTGTATCCCGAGGGTGATGATGAAACCCTCATTAAACTGGCTGACCTTTCTGAGGGCGATGGTGAAATTACCATCTTGCCGTAACCCGATGATGCTGATGAAATCCCCATCTTACTGGCTGATTTTCCTGATGGCGATGGAGAAACCCCTTTCTTCTTGGCTGACATTCTTGATCCCGATGGTGTAACCCCCAAATAACTGGCTGATCTTCCTGATGGCGATGGTGAGACCTCCATCCTACTGGCTGACCTTCCGGATGGCGATGGTGAAAATTCCATCTTACCGTAACCCGATGATGCTGATAAAATCCCCATCTTCCTGGCTGACCTTCCTGATGGCGATGGAGAAACCCCTTTCTTCTTAGCTGACCTTCCTGATCCCGATGGTGAAACCCCCAAATAACTGGCCGACCTTCTTGATGGCGATGGTGATACCTTCATCTTACTGGCTGACCTTCCGGATGGCCGTGATGAAACTCCAATCCAGCTACCTGACCTTCCTGATGGCGATGCCGAAATTCCCATCTTACTGTATCCCGATGCTGATGGTGAAATTTCCATATTGTTGGCTGACCTTCCTGATGGCGATGATGAAACCCCAATCCATCTGCCTGACCATCCTGATCGTGATGGTGAAACTGCCAAATAACTGGCTGACCTTCCTGATGGTGATGGCGAAACCTCCATCCTGCTGGCTGACCTTCCTGATGGCGATGGTGAAACCTTTTTCTTATTGGCTGACCTTCTTGATGGCGATGGTGAAACCCCATTCTTGCTGGCTGGCCTTCCTGATTGCAATGGCAAAATCCGCATTTTACTAACTGACCTTCCTGATGCCGATCGTAAAACCCCCATCTTACTACCTAACCACCCTGATGGTGATACCTCAATCCAACTGCCTGACGTTCCTGATCCTGATGGTGAAACCCATTTCTTTCTGGCCGACCTTCCTGATCGTGATACCTCCATCTTACTGCCTAACCTTCCTGATGGTGATACCTCAATCCTACTGCCTGACGTTCCTGATCCTGATGGTGAAACCCATTTCCTTCTGGCTGACCCTCCTGATGGTGATACCTCCATCTTACTTCCTGACCTTCCTGATGGTGAAACTTCCATGTTACTGCCTGACGTTCTTGATGGCGATGGTGAAACCTCCATCCTACTGCCTGACATTCCTGATGTTAGTACCACCATCTTACTGCTTGACCTTGATGGTGACACCTCCATCTTACTGACTGACCTTCCTGATCGTGATGGTGAAACCCCCTTCTTTCTGGCTGACCTTACTGACGGTGAAACCCACATGTTACTGCCTGAAAATTTTGACAGCGATGGTGAAACTTGCAACATACTGCCTGACCTTACTGCTGGAGATACCTCCATCTCACGGTCTGACCTTTCTGGTCGTGATGGTGAAACCTCTTTCTTTCTGGCTGATCTGCCTGACGGTGAAATCCCCATGTTACTGCCTGACCATCTTGATGGCGATGGTGTAACCTCCATATCAGAGCCTGACCTTCTTGATGGTGATACCTCCATCTCATTGTCTGACCTTCCTGATCGAGATGGCGAAACCCCTTTGTTTCTGGCTGACCTTCCTGACGGTGAAACCACCATGTTACTGCCAGACCTTCGTGATAGCGATGGTGAAAGCTCGACTTTACTGCCTGACCTTAATGATGGTGATGGTATAACAAGCTTCTCTCTAGCTGACCTTGCTGAAGGTGAAAGCCCCATGTTACTGCCCGACCTTCTTGATGGCGATGATGAATCATCCATGTCACTGCCTGACCCTCCTGATCGTGATGGTGAAACCCCTTTCTTGCTCGCTGAAATGCCTGACGGTGAAACACCCCTGTCACTGCCTGACCTTCGTGAAATCGATCGTGAAACCACCAGCTTAGGGATTGACTTTCTTGATGATGAAAAATCCACCTGACTGCCTGACCTTCCCGATCGTGATGGTGAAACCTCCTTCTCTGTGGCTGACCCTACTGACGGTGAAACCCTCTTGCTACTGTTTGACCTTGAGAGCGATGGTGAAACCTCCACTTTACTGCCTGACCTTCCTGATGGTGATATCCCCATCTCATTTTCTGACCTTCCTGATCGTGATGGTGGAACACCTATCTTTCTGGCTGACCATCCTGACGGCGAAACCCTCTTGTCACTGCCTGACCTTCCTGATGGTGATACCTTAATCTCACTGTCTGAAATTCTGGATCGTGATAGTGAAACCTCCATCTTACTGCCTGACATTCCTGATGGCGAAACCCCCATGTTACTGCCTGACCTTCTTGATGGCAACGATGAAACCTCCATGTCACTGCCTGACCTTCGTGACATCGATGGTGAAACCTCAAGCTTACGGATCGACCTTGATGATGAAACATCCACCTTACTGCCTGACCTTCCTGATCGTGATGGCGAAACGCCTTTCTTTCTGGCTGACCTTCCTGACGGTGAAACACCGATGCTTTTGCCTGACTTTCTTGTCAGCGATGGTGAAACCTCCATCTTTCTGCCTAACATTCCTGATGGTGAAACCCCCATCTTACTGCCTGACCTTCTTGCTGGCAACGATGAAACCTCCATCTCACCGCCTGACTTTCCGGATCGTGATGGTGAAACCTCCTTCTTTGTGGCTGACCCTACTGACGGTGAAAACCTCTTGCTACTGTCTGACCTTGACAGCGATGTTGAAACCTCCACCTTACTGCCTGACCTTCCTGCTGGTGATATCTCCATCTCATTGCCTGACCTTCCTAGTCGTGATGGTGGAACCCCTTTCTTTTTGGCTGACCCTACTGACGGTGAAACCCCCCTGTCACTGCCTGACCTTCGTGAACTCGATGGTGAAACCACCAGCTTAGGGATTGACTTTCTTGATGATGAAACATCCACCTGACTGCCTGGCCTTCCCGATCGTGATGGTGAAACATCCTTCTCTGTGGCTGACCCTACTGACGGTGAAACCCTCTTGCTACTGTTTGACCTTGAGAACGATGGTGAAACCTCCACATTACTGCCTGACCTTCCTGATGGTGATATCTCCATCTCATTTTCTGACCTTCCTGATCGTGATGGTGGAACACCTATCTTTCTGGCTGACCATCCTGACGGCGAAACCCTCTTGTCACTGCCTGACCTTCTTGACAGCGATGGTGAAACCATCAACTTACTGCCTGACCTTCCTGATGGTGATACCTCAATCTCACTGTCTGAAATTCTTGATCGTGATGGTGAAACCTCCATCTTACTGCCTGACATTCCTGATGGTGAATCCCCCATGTTACTGCCTGACCTTCTTGATGGCAACGATGAAACCTCCATGTCACTGCCTGACCTTCGTGACATCGATGGTGAAACCTCAAGCTTACGGATTGACCTTGATGATGACACATCCACCTTACTGCCTGACCTTCCTGATCGTGATGGCGAAACGCCTTTCTTTCTGGCTGACCTTCCTGACGGTGAAACACCCATGTTTTTGCCTGACTTTCTTGTCAGCGATGGTGAAACCTCCATCTTACTGCCTGACCTTCTTGATAGCGATGGTGAAACCCCTTTCTTTATGGCTGACATTCTTGATGGTGAAACCCCCATGTTACTGCCTAACTTTTGTAATGGCGATGGTGAAACCCCCATCTTACTTCCTGACCTTCTTGATGGCAACGATGAAACCTCCATGTCACTGCCTGACCTTCGTGACATCGATGGTGAAACCTCAAGCTTACGGATTGACCTTGATGATGACACATCCACCTTACTGCGTGACCTTCCTGATCGTGATGGCGAAACGCCTTTCTTTCTGGCTGACCTTCCTGACGGTGAAACACCCATGCTTTTGCCCGACTTTCTTGTCAGCGATGGTGAAACCTCCATCTTACTGCCTGACCTTCTTGATAGCGATGGTGAAACCCCTTTCTTTATGGCTGACATTCTTGATGGTGAAACCCCCATGTTACTGCGTAACTTTTTTAATGGCGATGGTGAAACCTCCATCTCACTGCTTGACCTTCCTGATCGTGTTGGTGAAACCCATTTCGTTTTGGCTGACCTTCCTGACGGTGAAACCTCCATGTCACTGCCTGACCTTAGTGACATCGATGGTGAAACCTCCAGCTTACGGATTGACCTTCTTGATGATGATATATCGACCTTACTGCCCGACCTTCCTGATCGTGATGGTGAAACGCCTTTCTTTCTGGCTGACCTTCCTGACGGTGAAACACCCATGCTTCTGCTTGACTTTCTTGTCAGCGATGGTGAAACCTCCATCTTACTGCCTGACTTTCCTGATAGTGAAACCTCCACCTCACTGCCTGACCTTCGTGATCGTGATGGTGAAACCCCTTTCTTCCTGGCTGACCTTCCTGACGGTGAAATCCACATGCTACTGTCTGACCTTCTTGTCAGCGATGGTGAAACCTCCAACTTACTGCCTGACTTTCCTGATGGTGATACCTCCATCTTACTGCCTGACGATCTTGATCGTGATGGTGAAACCCCTTTCTTTCTGGCTGACCTTCCTGACGGTGAAACCTCCATGTCACTGCCTGACCTTAGTGACATCGATGGTGAAACCTCCAGCTTACGGATTGACCTTCTTGATGATGATATATCGACCTTACTGCCCGACCTTCCTGATCGTGATGGTGAAACGCCTTTCTTTCTGGCTGACCTTCCTGACGGTGAAACACCCATGCTTCTGCCTGACTTTCTTGTCAGCGATGGTGAAACCTCCATCTTACTGCCTGACTTTCCTGATAGTGAAACCTCCACCTCACTGCCTGACCTTCGTGATCGTGATGGTGAAACCCCTTTCTTCCTGGCTGACCTTCCTGACGGTGAAACACCCACGTTACTGCCTGACCTTCTTGTCAGCGATGGTGAAACCTCCAACTGACTGCCTGACCTTCCTGATGGTGAAACCTCCATCTTACTGCCTGACATTCCTGATAGTGAAACCTCCACCTCACTGCCTGACCTTCGTGATCGTGATGGTGAAACCCCTTTCTTCCTGGCTGACCTTCCTGACGGTGAAATCCACATGCTACTGTCTGACCTTCTTGTCAGCGATGGTGAAACCTCCAACTTACTGCCTGACTTTCCTGATGGTGATACCTCCATCTTACTGCCTGACGATCTTGATCGTGATGGTGAAACCCCTTTCTTTCTGGCTGACCTTCTTGACGGTGAAACCTCCATGTCACTGCCTGACCTTAGTGACATCGATGGTGAAACCTCCAGCTTACGGATTGACCTTCTTGATGATGATATATCGACCTTACTGCCCGACCTTCCTGATCGTGATGGTGAAACGCCTTTCTTTCTGGCTGACCTTCCTGACGGTGAAACACCCATGCTTCTGCCTGACTTTCTTGTCACCGATGGTGAAACCTCCATCTTGCTGCCTGACTTTCCTGATGGTGATACCTCAATCTTACTGCCTGACGATCTTGATCGTGATGGTGAAACCCCTTTCTTTCTGGCTGACCTTCCTGACGGTGAAACACCCACGTTACTGCCTGACCTTCTTGTCAGCGATGGTGAAACCTCCAACTGACTGCCTGACCTTCCTGATGGTGATACCTCCATCTTACTGCTAGACCTTCTTGATAGCGATGATGAAACCCTTGTCTTTATGGCTGACATTCCTGATGTTGAAACCCCCATGTTACTGCCTGACTTTTTTAATGGCGATGGTGAAACCTCCATCTCACTGCCTGACCTTCCTGATCGTGATGGTGAAACCCATTTCATTTTGGCTGACCCTCCTGACGGTGAAACCTCCATGTCACTGCCTGACCTTAGTGACATCGATGGTGAAACCTCCAGCTTACGGATTGACCTTCTTGATGATGATATATCGACCTTACTGCCCGACTTTCCTGATCGTGATGGTGAAACGCCTTTCTTTCTGGCTGACCTTCCTGACGGTGAAACACCCATGCTTCTGCCTGACTTTCTTGTCAGCGATGGTGAAACCTCCTTCTTACTGTCTGACATTCCTGATAGTAAAACCTCCACCTCACTGCCTGACCTTCGTGATCGTGATGGTGAAACCCCTTTCTTCCTGGCTGACCTTCCTGACGGTGAAATCCACATGCTACTGCCTGACCTTCTTGTCAGCGATGGTGAAACCTCCAACCTACTGCCTGACCTTCCTGATGGTGATACCTCCATCTTACTGCCTGACGATCTTGATCGTGATGGTGAAACCCCTTTCTTTCTGGCTGACCTTCCTGACGGTGAAACACCCACGTTACTGCCTGACCTTCTTGTCAGCGATGGTGAAACCTCCAACTGAGTGCCTGACCTTCCTGATGGTGATACCTCCATCTTACTGCCAGACCTTCTTGATAGCGATGATGAAACCCTTGTCTTTATGGCTGACATTCCTGATGTTGAAACCCCCATGTTACTGCCTGACTTTTTTAATGGCGATGGTGAAACTTCCATCTCACTGCCTGACCTTCCTGATCGTGATGGTGAAACCCATTTCATTTTGGCTGACCTTCCTGACGGTGAAACCTCCATGTCACTGCCTGACCTTAGTGACATCGATGGTGAAACCCCCAGCTTACGGATTGACCTTCTTGATGATGATATATCGACCTTACTGCCCGACCTTCCTGATCGTGATGGTGAAACGCCTTTCTTTCTGGCTGACCTTCCTGACGGTGAAACACCCATGCTTCTGCCTGACTTTCTTGTCAGCGATGGTGAAACCTTCATCTTACTGCCTGACATTCCTGATAGTGAAACATCCACCTCACTGCCTGACCTTCGTGATCGTGATGGTGAAACCCCTTTCTTCCTGGCTGACCTTCCTGACGGTGAAATCCACATGCTACTGCCTGACCTTCTTGTCAGCGATGGTGAAACCTCCAACCTACTGCCTGACCTTCCTGATGGTGATACCTCCATCTTACTGCCTGACGATCTTGATCGTGATGGTGAAACCCCTTTCTTTCTGGCTGACCTTCCTGACGGTGAAACACCCACGTTACTGCCTGACCTTCTTGTCAGCGATGGTGAAACCTCCAACTGAGTGCCTGACCTTCCTGATGGTGATACCTCCATCTTACTGCCAGACCTTCTTGATAGCGATGATGAAACCCTTGTCTTTATGGCTGACATTCCTGATGTTGAAACCCCCATGTTACTGCCTGACTTTTTTAATGGCGATGGTGAAACTTCCATCTCACTGCCTGACCTTCCTGATCGTGATGGTGAAACCCATTTCATTTTGGCTGACCTTCCTGACGGTGAAACCTCCATGTCACTGCCTGACCTTAGTGACATCGATGGTGAAACCCCCAGCTTACGGATTGACCTTCTTGATGATGATATATCGACCTTACTGCCCGACCTTCCTGATCGTGATGGTGAAACGCCTTTCTTTCTGGCTGACCTTCCTGACGGTGAAACACCCATGCTTCTGCCTGACTTTCTTGTCAGCGATGGTGAAACCTTCATCTTACTGCCTGACATTCCTGATAGTGAAACATCCACCTCACTGCCTGACCTTCGTGATCGTGATGGTGAAACCCCTTTCTTCCTGGCTGACCTTCCTGACGGTGAAATCCACATGCTACTGCCTGGCATTCTTGATAGCGATGGTGAAACCTCCATCTTACTGGCTGACTTTCCTAATCGTGATGGTGAAACCCCTTTCTTTCTGGCTGACCATTCTGATGGTAAAACCTTCATGATATTCCCTGAACTTCTTGATGGGGATGGTGAAACCTCCATCTCACGGCGTGACCTTCCTGAACGTGATACCTCCATCTTACTGCCTGACTTTCCTGATCGTGATGGCGAAACCCCCTTTTTTATGGCTGACGCTCCTGATGGTGAAACCCCCCTGTTATTGCCTGACCTTCTTGATGGCGATGATGAAACCTCCATACTGCTGCCTGACCCTTCTGATGGTGAAAGCCCCATCTTCCTGACTGACCCTCCTGATGGTGAAATCTTGCTGGCACCCTTTTTTGATCGTGAAAGTTTAATGTCACTGGCCTCGTTCTTTGTTGATGAAAAAATCTTATTGAAAAATTCAACCTTACTAGCTACATTTCTACTAGGTGAAATATTCCTGTTAATGGCTGACCTTCCTGATGGTGAAAGTTCATTGTTACTGGCCTCGTTCTTTGATGATGAAAAACTCATCTTATTAAAAAATTCGATCTGACTGGCTACATCTGACTTACCTGATGATGATGGTGAAATTCCCATTTGACTAGTTGACTTTTCTGATGGTGATATCGACAGCGCATTCTGACCGACTGGCATCCCAGAGAGAGATGGCAAGATATTATTATTGGCTGACTTTCCTGATCGTTGAATTTCAGCCTCTGCCTCACTGACTAAATCGCCTGATGCTATATTTTCATTGTTTACCTGTGATGAAGAAAGCCAAATGCTACTCCCTGACTGCAATGGCGATGATTGTGAAAATTTATCATCAGTTCTGGCGAAATGTGCACCGGTTAACCCTCCAAATGATAGTTGTGATGGCAATGCTCCAAGTTCAGTAACTTTGGTAACATATTCATCATCATTACCATCATCAAAAGCACTAACAAGCTGCAAGTTCGACGTTAATTTACCAGTTGCTTCTATATGTGTCAAAATTCCTCCTCCACTCACATCCTCCTCCATGTTCTGTGAATCCAACACAACATAGTCAGTACTCTGTCGAAATATACTTGAAATGATACCAAGGTCAATAAGGGACTGAAGATGAGTCACCAACTGCGCGTCATTAACATCAAATGCTAGTTCGCGTACACCAGATCGTGTCCTTGAACCATGCTTACGTCTGCTCGAGTCTGTAGAAGATCTTATAGACGTTGTACTGACAGGGTCAATCAATGGCGTTCTCCATAGCTTATTCCCGCTAGAATCTTTGCTTGATTGCGACTTTCTAAGCCCAGACCTGCTGGCACTATTTCTTGATGGTGACCTCCTAATTATAGTTCTGCCAGCACTACCTGCTGATGGCGAATTGCTAAACATAATACTGCCAGCACTCTTACTTGATGGTGACTTCCAAATTCTAGTCATCCTGGCACTCTTTCTCGCTGGTGACTTCCAACCTCTAGTACTGCTGGCACCCTTTCTGGATAGCGACTCAGTAACCCCCCATCCTTCTTGAATTTTAGTCCTGATGGCACTCTCTATTGATGTGGATTTCCTAACTCCAGTTCTGCTGGCACTCTTTCTTGATGATGACTTCCTAAATCTAGTCTTGCTGGGACTCTTTCTTGATGGTGACATCCTAATTCTAGCCCTGCTGGCACTCTTTCTTGATGGTGACTTCCTAATTCTAGTCCCACTGGCACTCTTTCCTGATGGTGACTTCCACATTCTAATCCTGCTGGAACTTATTCGTGATGATGACTTCCTAATTCGAGTCCTGCTGCCACCCTTTCTTGATGGTGACTTCCTAATTCTAGTCCTGCTGGAACTCTTTCTTGATTGTGACTTCCTAATTCTAGTCCTTCTGGCACTCTTTCCTGGTGGTGACTTACCAAATCTAGTCCTGCTGGCACTCTTTCTCGATGGTGATTTCCTAATTCTAGTATTGCTAGCATTACTTCCTGATGGCCAATCGCTAAGCACAATACTGTCGGCTCTCTTTCTTGATGGTGACTTCCTAAATCTAGTCTTGCTGGGACTCTTTCTTGATGGTGACTTCCTAATTCTAGTCCTGCTGGCACTCATTCTTGAAGGTGACTTCCTAAGTCTAGTCCTGCTGGAACCCGATCGTGATGGTGACTGCCTAATTCTAGTCCCACTGGCACTCGTTCTTGATGGTGACTTCCACATTCTAATCCTGCTGGAACTTATTCGTGATGATGACTTCCTAATTCTTGTCCTGCTGCCACCCTTTCTTGATGGCGACTTCCTAATTCTAGTCCTGTTGGAACTCTTTCTTGATGGTGACTTCCTAATTCTAGTCCTTCTGGCACTCTTTCCTGGTGGTGACTTACCAAATCTAGTCCTGCTGGCACTCTTTCTCGATGGTGATTTCCTAATTCCAGTATTGCTAGCATTACTTCCTGATGGCCAATCGCTAAGCATAATACTGCCGGCACTCTTTCTTGATGGTGACTTCCTAAATCTAGTCTTGCTGGGACTCTTTCTTGATGGTGACTTTCCAATTCTAGTCCTACTGGCCCTCTTTCTTGATAGTGACTTCCTAAATCTAGTCCTACTGGAACCTTTTCTTGATAGTGACTTCCCAATTCGAGCCCTGCTGGCACCTTTTCTTGATAGTGACTTCCTAATTCGAGTCCTGCTGATACTCTTCCTTGATGGTGACTTCCTAATTCTAGTCCTGCTGGCACTCTCTCTTGATGGTGTCTTCCTCAGTCCTATCTTGCTGGAACGCTTTTCTGATGATAACTTCATAATCCTAGTCCGTCTAGCATTCTTTCTTGATGAGGACTTCCTAAGTCTAGTCCTGATGGCACCCATTCCTGATGGTGACCTCCTAATTCTAGTCCTGCTGTCACCTTTTCTTGATGGTGACTTCCTAATTCTAGCCCTACTGGCATTCTGTCTTGATGGTGACTTAATAAGCCAAGTCCTGCTGGAACCCTTTGTTGATGGTGACTTCCTAGTTCTGGTTCTGTTGGAACTCTTTCTTGATTGTGACATCTTAATCCGTGTCCTGCTAGCACCCTTTCTAGAGGGTGACTTCCTAATTCTTTTCCTGTTGGCAGCCTTATTTGATGGTAACTTCTTAAATCTTGTCCGGCTGGCACCCTTTCTTGATGGTGATTTCCTAATTCTAATATTGCTAGCACTACTTCCTGATGGCCAACCGCTAAGCATAATACTGCCGGCGCCCTTACTTGATGGTGACATCCTATTTCTAGACCTGCTGGCACTCTTTCTTGATGGTGACTTCCCAATTATAGTCCTACTGGCTCTCTTTCTTGATAGTGACTTCCTAAATCTAGTCCTACTGGCACCCTTTCTTGATAGTGACTTCCTAATTCGAGTCCTGCTGGCACCCTTTTTCGATGGTGACTTTCTAGCTTTAGACCTGCGAATACTCTTTCTTGATGGTGACTTCCTCAATCCTATCTTGCTGGAACGCTTTCCTGATGTTGACTTACTAATTCTAGTCCGGCTGGAATCGTTTCTTGATGGTGATTTCCTTATTCTTGTCCTGCTTGCAGCCGTTTTTGATGGTGACTTCCTAATTCTAGTCCCACTGGCACTCTTTTTTGATGGAGACTTCCCAATTCTAGTCCTAGTGGCACTCTTTCTTGATGGCGACATCCTAATTCTAGTCCTACTGGCACTCTTTCTGGATGGCGACTTCCCAATTCTAGTCCTGCTGGCACCATTTCTTTTTGGTGACATCTGAATTCCGGACCTGCTGGCGCCTTTTCTTGAAGGTGACTTCATAATTCTAGTTCTTCTGGCACCCTTTCTCGATGGTGACTTAGTAATTCTAGTCCTGCTACCACTCCTTCTAGACGATGGCTTCCTAACCCTACTCCTGCTGACACGCTTTCTTGATGGCCACTTCCTAATTATTGTTCTGCTGGCACCCTTCCTTGATGGCGACTTCCTAAGTCTAGACCTGCTGGCACTCTTTCTTGATGGTGACTTCTTGATTTTAGTCCTGCTGGCACCCTTTTTTGATGGAGACTTCCTAATTCTAGTAATGCTGACACCCTTTCGTAATTGTGACTTTCTATTGTTAGTCCCGCTCACACTCTTCCTTGATGGCGACTTCCTAACCTTAGTCCTGCTGGCACTCTTTCTTGATGGTGACTTCCGAGTACCAATCATGCTCACAGCCCTTCTTGATGGCGACTTCCTAACCTTGGTCTTGCTAGCAACCTTTTGTAATGGTGAGTTCCTAGGTTTAGCTCTGCTAGGACTCTTTCTTGATGGTGACCTCCTACTCTTAGTCCTGCTAGGACTCGTTCCTGATGGTGACTTCCTAACCTTAGTCCGGCTGGCACCCGTTCGTAATGGTGACTTCCTAGGTTTAGCCCTGCTCGCACTCTTTCTTGATGGTGACTTCCTACTCTTAGTCCTGCTAGGACTCTTTCTTGATGGTGAATTCCGAAGACTAATCATGCTCACAGCCTTTCTTGATGGCGACTTCCTAATCTTAGTCCTGCTGGCACCCATTCGTAATGGTGACTTCCTAGGTTTAGCTCTACTCGCACTCTTTCTTGATGGCGATTTCCTACTCTTAGTCCTGCTAGCACTCGTTCCTGATGGTGACTTCCTAACCTTAGTCCTGCTGTCACCCGTTCGTAATGGTGACTTCCTAGGTTTAGCCCTGCTCGCACTCTTTCTTGATGGTGACTTCCTAATCTTAGTCCTGTTAGGACTCTTTCTTGATGGTGACTTCCGAAGACTAATCATGCTCACAGCCTTTCTTGATGGCGACTTCCTAACTTTAGTCCTGCTAGCACTCGTTCCCGATGGTGACTTCCTAACCTTAGTCCGGCTGGCACCCGTTCGTAATGGTGACTTCCTACTCTTAGTCCTACTAGGACTCTTTCTTGATGGTGACTTCCGAAGACTAATCATGCTCACAGCCTTTCTTGATGGCGACTTCCTAACTTTAGTCCTGCTAGCACTCGTTCCCGATGGTGACTTCCTAACCTTAGTCCGGCTGGCACCCGTTCGTAATGGTGACTTCCTACTCTTAGTCCTACTAGGACTCTTTCTTGATGGTGACTTCCGAAGACTAATCATGCTCACAGCCTTTCTTGATGGCGACTTCCTAACCTTAGTCCTGCTGGCACCCATTCGTAATGGTGACTTCCTAGGTTTAGCTCTACTCGCACTCTTTCTTGATGGTGACTTCCTACTCTTAGTTCTGCTAGCACTCTTTCTTGATGGTGACTTCCTAACCTTAGTCCTGCTTGCACCCTGTCTTGGTGGTGATTTATTAACTTTCGAACTGTTGGCAGGCCTTCTGGATGGCTCCTTACTATTCATATTCTTATTGACGCACTTTCTTGTTGTTGACTTCGAAAGGCTAGTCCTATTTCCACTTTTTCTTGATTGTGACTTCCTATGTCTTGTTTTGAAGCAACTCCTTTTGGATGGCGATTTTTCAAGCCTTGTCTTACTGACAGTTGTTTTTGATGGCAACCTAATTAGACTAGTAATGCTGGTATCTTCTATTAATGACGACTTCCTGTTTCTAAACTCCTTGGCATAAATGACTGATGGCGACTTCCAAAGTCCAATACTGCTGACATTCTTCCTTGATGGTGACTTCGGAAGCACAGTCTTGCTGACACACTTTCGTGATGATGACTTTTCCAGCCGAATTCTGATGGCATTGTTTTTTGATGGTGTCTTCCTATGCCTAGACCGGCTGGCACTCACTTCTGTTGCCAACTTGCCATTCCTATTCTTATTGGCAATCTTTCTTGACAGCGACTTCCCAAGCTTAGTTCCACATGCAATATTTCTCGATGGTGACATTACAAGGCCCCTACTGGCACTTTTACTTGAGAGTGATTGTATAAGCAATTTTATGCTGGCACTATTTTTTGTTGATGATGACTTCCTAAGTCTTGAATTGCTAACAATCTTTGTTGACTGTGCGTCCCTAAGCCTGGTCCCAATAAAGATCTTTCTTGGTGGTGACTCCCAAAGCCTAGTCGTGCTGGGACTACTTCCAATCCAGCTGGCACTTTTTCTTGATAGGAACTCCCTAGGCCCAGTCAAGCTTGCACTCTTCCTTGATGGTGACTTCACAAGTCCAGTCCTGTCTATATCCTTTCCTGATTGTGACGCCCCAAACCTAACTTTGAGGGTACTGTTCTCTGATGGGGAATTCCAAAGCCATGTCATACTGGAACTCTTTCTTGATGGTGACTTTCTAAAGCCTTCAATGCTAGCACTTATTCTTGATGATGACTTCTTAAGCATTCCCCTGCTGGCACTGTTTCGTGATGCTAACTTCATTAGCCGAGCACTTTTTCCTGATGGCAAATTCCTATTCATATTCTTATTGGCAATCATTCTCCATGGTAACTGTGCAAGCCCAATTTGGCTTGCACCCTTTCTTGATGGTGACTTCCTAAGTTTATTTATGCTGGCACCCTCTTTTGATGGCGACCCATTAATCCATATCCTTCTTGATAGTGAACTGCTAATTCTACTCCATCTGGAACCCGTTCTTGATGATGACTTAATAAATTTAGACCTGCTGGCACTCCTTCTTGATGGTGGTATCCTAATTTTATTCCTGCTGTCACTCTTTCTTGATGGTGACTTCCTAATTCTAGTCCTGCTATCACTCTTTCGTGATGGTGATTTCCGAAATCCAATCCTGCTAGCACCCTTTCTTGATGGCAACTTTCTAATTCTAGTCCTGCTGACACCCTTTCTGGAGGGTGACTTCCTAATTTTAGTCCTGCTAGCACCCTTTCTTGAAAGTGACATTCTAATTTTGGTTCTGCTGGCACCCTTTCTTGAAGGTGACTTCCTAATTCTAGATCTGCTGGCACTGTGTCTTGATGATGACTTCCTAATTCCAATCCCGCTGCAACCCTTTATTGATGGTGACCCCCTAATTGTAGTCCTGCTGGCCTTGGTTCCAATCTTTCTTGTCCTGCTTGTATATGTTCTTGATTGTGACTTCCCAAACCTATTTGTGCTGGCAATCTTTTCTGAAGGCGACTTACTGAGGCAAGTCCTGCTGGCACTCCATCGTGATGGTGACTTTCGAAGTCCAGTCGAGCTAGCATTCTTTCTTGCTGGAGACGTCCTAGGTGCAGTCCTGCTGCCATTCTTTTGACCAGTCCGGGGGGCACTCTTTCTTGACGGTGACTTCCTCAGCACAATGCTGTTGGCACTCTTCTTTGATTGGGACTTGCTAAGCCTACTCCAGCTAACAATCTCTCGTGATGATGTCTTTAGAAGCTGAATCGTGCTCGTACTCTGTCCTGAGAGTGACTTCCGAACACTAGTCCTGCTGGTATTCTTTATTGATGACGACCATCTATGACCAATCCTGGTGGCACTTTTCGCTGAATGCGATGTCCTAAGCCGAATCCTGCTGGCGCTCTTTCTTGATGTTGACTTCCGATGACTATTCCTGTTAGCATTCTTTCTTGATGGCGACCTAGGCGTACGCGGAGTCCTCGCACTCATTTTTGATGGTGATTTCCTACGACCAGTCCTGGTGACAGTCTTTCTTGATGGTGACTTCCTAAGCAAAATCCAGCTTGAACTCTTTCTTGATGGCGAATTCCTAATACTAGTACTGCTTGCACTCTTTCCTGATTGTGACTTCCAAAGCCCAATCCTGCTGGAACTCTTTTGTGATGTTGATTTCTTAAGCTCAGTGTTGCTGGCGCCCTTACTTGATAACGACTTCCTAGGCCCAGTCTTGCTGGTACTCTTTCCTGATGATGATTTCCTATGCCTGGTCCTCCTGGGACTCTGTCTTGATGGCGATTTCCTAAGGATAGTCATGCTGACACTCATTCTTAATGGTAACTTTCCAATTCTAGTCCTGCTGTCATTCTTACTTGATGGCGATTTCCCATGCCTAGTCTTGCTGGCACTATTTCTTGATGACACCTTCCTAATTCTGGTCCTGCTTGCACTCTTTCGTGATGATCTCTTCCTGCTGCCACTCTTTCCTGATGTTGACTCTATAAGACCAGTCAAGGTGACACGCTTTCTTGATGACAACTTCATAAGCCCAATCTTGCTGTCGTTCTTACTTGATGGCGACTTACTAATGCCAGTCGTGCTGACATTCATTGTTGGTCTTGGCGTCTTGAGCCAAGTCATGCTTTTACTCGATGTCGATGGCGATTTGAGAAGCGCATCGATGCTTTGACTCGTTGTTGATAGTGGTTTGCTATGCGGAATCATATTGGGTTCCCGTATTTTTCTTAAAGGTTTGGCTAATGACTTAACTTTTTGTGGAGCCTTGGACGTCGATGGCGATCTCGAATGTTTTATGCTTAGTTTGGTAAATGACTGCTCCCTCTGTAGGCCCTTAGATCCGGATGTTGATCTAAAAGGCCTTCTCACTGGCAAAGGGTTTCTTCTCGTTGGCAAAGGCTTTTTCGTCAAAGAAGGTTCCTTCGTCGGCAAAGGCCATGTCATTGGGGAAGGTTTTTTCATGGGTGAAGGTTCTTTGGTTGGCAAAGGCCTTTTCGTTGAAGTAGGCTCTTTCATCGGTGTAGGTCTTCTCATTGGCGAAGGTTTTCTCATTGGTAAAGGCCTTCTCAATGCGAAAGGTTTTCTCATTGGTAAAGGTTTTCTCATTGGGGAAGCTTTTCTCATTGGCGATGGCTTTCTCATTGGGGAAGGTTTTATCCTTGGTGAAGGTTTTTTCATTAGCGATGGCTTTCTCATTGGCAATGGCTTTGTCATTGGTGACGGCCTTCTAATTGGGGAAGGATTTCTCATTGATGAAGGTTTTCTCATTGGTGAAGGCTTGCTCATTGGAGAAGCTTTTCTCATTGGCGATGGCATCCTCATTAGTGAAGACTTTCTCATTTGTGAAGGATTTCTCATTGGTGAAGGTCTTCTCATTACAGAAGACTTTCTGACTGGTGAAGGTCTCCTCACTACAGAAGACTTTCTGATTGGTGAGGGTCTTCTCACTACAGAAGACTTTCTCATTGGTAAACGTCTTCTTGGTAAAGGATTTCTCATTGATGAGTGGTTTTTCATTGGGGATGGTTTTCTTGTTGTTGCGGGACTTTTTACTGGTGAAGACTTTTTTTGATGAAAGCTTACTGGATAGTGAACGTCCTATTCTTGTTGAAGGTTTTTCTTATTAGTGATGGCTCTGATATTGATGAGCGCTTATTAAATAGCGCATGCCCTTTTATCGGTGAAGGCCCCGTTCTCACAGAAGGCTATCTTACTAAGCGATTTATTTATTGGTGCTCTTCTTCCACGTCTTCCAACCATGCATGCAGAACACTTACCTTATTTATACACAATATGAATAAGAGATTCATATATGCCTTAGTGCTCTGTAAATTCCGATGGTTCATCTAACTTTTAGGAGAAATTACTTGTTAGGTTTCTCTGTATGGTTGCAGTAAAATTGTTGGAAAGAACTTTTAATGATGGAGTTTTACGTTTGCTAATGTTTATGTATATTATGTTTTTTCATCTCTGTTGATCCTTTGTTGCCCCACAGCTGTCAATGTTGTACATTATTAGCCAAATGACTTAGCAGCAGCACATACTTGTTTTAACAGGTGAAGTCTAAATGTTGTGCGCTATTTTTAACTTCGAAAGCAGATTGTGATGTAGTTGCAAACAAGAGAATGAAGTCTGTTACCTACAAAAGTAACATCCTAAAATTCTCTGATACTTCTGCACAAAATATTTCTTGTTAGAATCACAAATTACGAAGAATGTCTTGAAATACCATCGATGCTTTAATGAAACTTTGGCTACTCTAAGGTTGACCCTAATACATGTACTCGAACTTAAACATATCACGATAGGAGTGTAAATAACAATAAAAATAATCATTAAATAATAGAAATATGAACTCATCACACCAAGAGCTTTAATTTTCATGCAAAACAAATGTAGGTCTTTAGTAAAATTGGTATATAGGTCATATATGCTCTGAGTCCACCAATGCAAACTAAATTTGGGTTTCTTTACAAAGATGATATCCACGTCTTGTGGTTGTTCAACATTTCTCAACTATTTCTGTAAAAAACATCCATTACCTTAAGTTTCATATATATATATATATATATATATGTGTGTGTGTGTGTGTGTGTGTGCGCGCGTGCGTGTGTGCGTGTGTGAAAATAAACATACGTGGTTTTCTGGGTATTTTTAATGACTTGTGTTGTTTCTAAGGAACATTCAAGACAGAGAGTTTTAACCATTTATTTTTACTTTTAATTAAAATCGACAATCCATTAAAATCTTGACATTTAGTTATAATTTCCTCCAATCAAGATATCGGACTTAGATTACAAATTTCAGAAAAAAAAATAATTTGTCGGTGCTTTGTTGCTAGTGAAAGAAATGTTGGTTTAATTGTTGATTAAAATTTTGATTTAAATAGTGATGGAAGTGATAACTGATACAGAAGTATAATAGAAATTAAAAAACAATCTATGTTAGAATGAATTTTTTACCTACTGGAATGAAAACAATTACATGAATCCATTATGTCTGTAATGTATTATTGTACATGTAATAGACCTCTATAATATATACATATCAATTATATATGGAATATAATATTGGGTGTCCGGACATTTCCCCCAGACATTTCCCATCTGAACATTTCGTCCCCATTTAATCACTTACCCAACACAAACATTAATGAGAGAACACATTATATTAACTAATAATTTATTAAAAATTATTTAACTATGATGCACACATTTATTATATGTATGCATATAGTAATCTTGGCGAAATCATAGTTTTGTCTGTAAAGTATATGCACACAGCCATTAGCATGCACATAATATGTGCTCTGAAGTTGGTTGAAACATAAATTGCTTTGATGAAAATAATTATTCCTAAAATGGAAAAAAAAATTTAAGATTTGGGCTTTCAAGTGTGGGTGAAGAATTTGAGCCTCAAAAGTGCCAGCTCCAGAAATTTTTCATCATCTTTCATCTACATTGCGTATGTTTTTACATAGAATTGATGTCTCGAGTATGACTTGGGCTAACGCTTTGGAGGTTATGAAGATCAAGCTGAATTATTTAAAATCTAAAATTTTGTTTCAGCAAAGCTCTTTAGGCCTATAGTTTATCTTCTTCAATCCTATAGACTTATTCTAAGAAGTAAAAGTTTCGTTTGTAATGCGGCCGAACTTTCGGTCGCTGCGACCGAGACGTCGGCCACAATATAAACGAAAATGTTACTTCCACGGCCGAACACGCATGCACACTGCTAAACACACTTAACTTATTAATATATGTGTCGTGAGGGTCAGAGGTGTCCAGATAAGGGGGTCTGGAAGCAAATCAATTTCAGGTATGAGAATTTTCTTAAGTTTTAGGGGGAGAATATCTTGTCTTCATGACACTTGGGACTGGGGCGATTTGCCTCCATCACTCAGGGAGATTGACACCTCTGGTGAGGGTTGGTTAGTGTCAGGTTAGCCATCGAGAGATAAGGTCAGGTTAAGCGTTGTTAGGGTTGTTTAGGGTCAGGTCTTTGCAACCTTTGGCGCATGCGCACTGGTAATACACTTAAATTTGCAGTGATGGGCACGAACTACTTGAATAGTAGTTAAAACTACTTCCTAACTACTTTCAAAATATGTAGTTATAACTACTATTTAACTAATTTAGACGTCAAGCAGTTATAACTACTTTTGTAACTACTACACAAGTAGTTAACTATTTTTAAAACTACTTTGCTAATATGTATGTCATGGTGCATTGATAGTCACAGAGCAGTAGGAATATACAAATTTATTGCCAGTATTAATTGCTGATATTCAACGTAAGTAGTAAAAATGATTAGAAACAGTAAAATTATTCCTTTGAAATAAGTAAACACAGCTTGACTCATGTCATATGCCATATCTAATTGCAAACTAACAAGGACAAGAACTACTAGCACATGCTACAAAGCACCATGATCAGAGCACAGATTTAGCAGTAACATAAGTCAACTTGTTACAACTACAAAAATGTCTAGCCTACAAAGTCCAGAACGGTTCAGAATCAAAAAGTAGTGTATATATGTATTATACTACAAGTGATATACTGTATCACTGTATATCTCACCCTTTGTTGTCTTTATCAACCGTGCTTCGTCAATTCCTCGTCCGCGCACGTTCCCAATCGCTGGTGAGATCTATCCAGCACGTAACTGAATGCCCCTTACCGTTGTGCCTATGTCTGTCGGTCTCTCTGTCTGGCCCTATCTCTCTCTGTCTCTGTCTCATCCGTGTCATTCTAGACTCGACAATCATCTCTTTCAGATCGACCCACTTGTAACCCGGCCTCCGATTTGTGGTCATCCAGCCGCGTGTTGGCTGTTTTCCTAATTACTTAACCCAGGATCATAAACCCCAACCCCTCTAAGACCGTTTTACTCTAGCTCTTATCGCGCAACGATATCCAGGTATGCCATTAAACAGGCATAAGGCTTTCTCTATAGTTCTGTAAGGAACCCACTTTCTCACAATAGTATGAGCAAATTTGAATGAAGCAATCACATAGCGAATTTACTCATGAGATTATTATGGGCAACGTCCATGTTTGTTGTGAAATAGCCGAAATTCCTGTAAGACGGAACTAGTCAACAGGAAAAAAATGTAGCTAATATGAAATATTGTAGTCAACTTAAAACTACTTGATAAAAGTAGCTATAACTATATTTATAACTACTTCTTAAAAACTAGTTATAACTAATAGGCAACTACTTTCATATTAGTTATAACTACTAGTTAATATCTACAGTAGTTAAAGTGCCCATCACTGTAAATTTGTAACATGCGTCGCGAGGGTTAAGCATCGTGCCGGTCGGTTTCGCGTCGTGAGGGTCAGGGTTATGGACTTACGTTTAGTGTCGTTTTAGACACAGGCCTAGCCTATGCGAAGAACTTTTGGCCGCAAAAGTTATTTTTCTGAGCTTTTGAAGGCCGAAGTTTTGGACACAGAAGATCTACGCTTTTTACAAACCTTCGTGCATTCATTGTATAGTAGTGAAGTGTCCTCTTCCTCGGTTCCAGTTGTATAACCCACCGATGTAACAAGAAGCAATACTGGACACCAAACGAACTTAAAAGCTGTTATAATCCGCATTAGGCGATGTTGCTGCTACTTTTATAGACTACCCTAAGCCAATGATTACATTGCTTAAGGTAGTTACTAGGTATTGCTTTTGCATTAAAATTAAAGAAACTAACTTAATAGGCCACCATTTTTTATACGAACGTCATAGACCACCTATTCTTGGTCATAGACAGCGTAAACCCGCTGCGTCTCAGAAATCAGGGTTGTGAAACCACGTGGTAGCTAAGCCTGTGATCTTGTTCTTTTCTCTTTTCCGCCAGAACTTGTGATGTACTCTCTTGTGATGCCTGTTCTCGAGTCAGATTCAACTTCAACAGGTCTACAATATTTCTGTATCGAGTCGACTTGACCCCCTCAAGTTCATTACCACAGCGTATAGGCCTACTGTGGGACTGCAGCAGGCGACTGCATTTACTACTCGCTCTGTTTTCATTGATGCATTAAAACAGAGCGTGCGCAAATGCAGTCGCCTGCGGCAGTCGTACGTGTGCACTAGGCCCACCCCTTGGGGGTTGGCCAAAGACTGGAAGCTTACGGGAAAAAAAAGAAATATGGAACTCCAATCCCTTTGACCCTCTGACAAATCGGACACTGAACTGGAAGCTGGATTGATGAAAAGTTTTCTGTTTAGCATGAAGCTAAATAAAAACTAGAATGAATCATGAATACAGTTTTGCCTAAATGGAGGATGGAGTGGTGAAGGGAATTGTGTTTAATAGAATCGTAATCGTGATCTCAACATTTCTACGGCGCCCACAGAAGCGAAGTCGCGGAACCAGCTTATTCACAGGCGGGGTCAGGCGCTTAATCAAAACAGAATCGATAGGGTTGGTTAGAGTCAGGTTAGCCATCGAGAGATAAGGTCAAGTTAAGCGTCGTTAGGGTTGTTTAGGGTCAGGTCTTTGCAACCTTTAGCGCATGCGCACTGGTAATACACTTAAATTTGCAGTGATGGGCACGAACTACTTGAATAGTAGTTAAAACTACTTCCTAACTACTTTCAAAATATGTAGTTATAACTACTATTTAACTAATTTAGACGTCAAGCAGTTATAACTACTTTTGTAACTACTACACAAGTAGTTAACTATTTTTAAAACTACTTTGCTAATATGTATGTCATGGTGCATTGATGGTCACAGAGCAGTAGGAATATACAAATTTATTGCCAGTATTGATTGCTGATATTCAACGTAAGTAATAAAAATGATTAGAAACAGTAAAATTATTCCTTTGAAATAAGTAAACACAGCTTGACACATGTCATATGCCATATCTAATTGCAAACTAACAAGGACAAGAACTACTAGCACATGCTACAAAGCACCATGATCAGAGCACAGATTTAGCAGTAACATAAGTCAACTTGTTACAACTACAAAAATGTCTAGCCTACAAAGTCCAGAACGGTTCAGAATCAAAAAGTAGTGTATATATGTATTATACTACAAGTGATATACTGTATCACTGTATATCTCACCCTTTGTTGTCTTTATCAACCGTGCTTCGTCAATTCCTCGTCCGCGCACGTTCCCAATCGCTGGTGAGATCTATCCAGCACGTAACTGAATGCCCCTTACCGTTGTGCCTATGTCTGTCGGTCTCTCTGTCTGGCTCTCTCTCTCTCTCTGTCTCTGTCTCACCCGTGTCATTCTAGACTCGACAATCATCTCTTTCAGATCGACCCACTTGTAACCCGGCCTCCGATTTGTGGTCATCCAGCCGCGTGTTGGCTGTTTTCCTAATTACTTAACCCAGGATCATAAACCCCAACCCCTCTAAGACCGTGTTACTCTAGCTCTTATCGCGCAACGATATCCAGGTATGCCATTAAACAGGCATAAGGCTTTCTCTATAGTTCTGTAAGGAACCCACTTTCTCACAATAGTATGAGCAAATTTGAATGAAGCAATTACATAGCGAATTTACTCATGAGATTATTATGGGCAACGTCCATGTTTGTTGTGAAATAGCCGAAATTCCTGTAAGACGGAACTAGTCAATAGGAAAAAAATGTAGCTAATATGAAATATTGTAGTCAACTTAAAACTACTTGTTAAAAGTAGCTATAACTATATTTATAACTACTTCTTAAAAACTAGTTATAACTAATAGGCAACTATTTTCATATTAGTTATAACTACTAGTTAATATCTACAGTAGTTAAAGTGCCCATCACTGTAAATTTGTAACATGCGTCGCGAGGGTTAAGCATCGTGCCGGTCGGTTTCGCGTCGTGAGGGTCAGGGTTATGGACTTACGTTTAGTGTCGTTTTAGACACAGGCCTAGCCTATGCGAAGAACTTTTGGCCGCAAAAGTTATTTTTCTGAGCTTTTGAAGGCCGAAGTTTTGGACACAGAAGATCTACGCTTTTTACAAACCTTCGTGCATTCATTGTATAGTAGTGAAGTGTCCTCTTCCTCGGTTCCAGTTGTATAACCCACCGATGTAACAAGAAGCAATACTGGACACCAAACGAACTTAAAAGCTGTTATAATCCGCATTAGGCGATGTTGCTGCTACTTTTATAGACTACCCTAAGCCAATGATTACATTGCTTAAGGTAGTTACTAGGTATTGCTTTTGCATTAAAATTAAAGAAACTAACTTAATAGGCCACCATTTTTTATACGAACGTCATAGACCACCTATTCTTGGTCATAGACAGCGTAAACCCGCTGCGTCTCAGAAATCAGGGTTGTGAAACCACGTGGTAGCTAAGCCTGTGATCTTGTTCTTTTCTCTTTTCCGCCAGAACTTGTGATGTACTCTCTTGTGATGCCTGTTCTCGAGTCAGATTCAACTTCAACAGGTCTACAATATTTCTGTATCGAGTCGACTTGACCCCCTCAAGTTCATTACCACAGCGTATAGGCCTACTGTGGGACTGCAGCAGGCGACTGCATTTACTACTCGCTCTGTTTTCATTGATGCATTAAAACAGAGCGTGCGCAAATGCAGTCGCCTGCGGCAGTCGTACGTGTGCACTAGGCCCACCCCTTGGGGGTTGGCCAAAGACTGGAAGCTTACGGGAAAAAAAAGAAATATGGAACTCCAATCCCTTTGACCCTCTGACAAATCGGACACTGAACTGGAAGCTGGATTGATGAAAAGTTTTCTGTTTAGCATGAAGCTAAATAAAAACTAGAATGAATCATGAATACAGTTTTGCCTAAATGGAGGATGGAGTGGTGAAGGGAATTGTGTTTAATAGAATCGTAATCGTGATCTCAACATTTCTACGGCGCCCACAGAAGCGAAGTCGCGGAACCAGCTTATTCACAGGCGGGGTCAGGCGCTTAATCAAAACAGAATCGATAGGGTTGGTTAGAGTCAGGTTAGCCATCGAGAGATAAGGTCAAGTTAAGCGTCGTTAGGGTTGTTTAGGGTCAGGTCTTTGCAACCTTTAGCGCATGCGCACTGGTAATACACTTAAATTTGCAGTGATGGGCACGAACTACTTGAATAGTAGTTAAAACTACTTCCTAACTACTTTCAAAATATGTAGTTATAACTACTATTTAACTAATTTAGACGTCAAGCAGTTATAACTACTTTTGTAACTACTACACAAGTAGTTAACTATTTTTAAAACTACTTTGCTAATATGTATGTCATGGTGCATTGATGGTCACAGAGCAGTAGGAATATACAAATTTATTGCCAGTATTGATTGCTGATATTCAACGTAAGTAATAAAAATGATTAGAAACAGTAAAATTATTCCTTTGAAATAAGTAAACACAGCTTGACACATGTCATATGCCATATCTAATTGCAAACTAACAAGGACAAGAACTACTAGCACATGCTACAAAGCACCATGATCAGAGCACAGATTTAGCAGTAACATAAGTCAACTTGTTACAACTACAAAAATGTCTAGCCTACAAAGTCCAGAACGGTTCAGAATCAAAAAGTAGTGTATATATGTATTATACTACAAGTGATATACTGTATCACTGTATATCTCACCCTTTGTTGTCTTTATCAACCGTGCTTCGTCAATTCCTCGTCCGCGCACGTTCCCAATCGCTGGTGAGATCTATCCAGCACGTAACTGAATGCCCCTTACCGTTGTGCCTATGTCTGTCGGTCTCTCTGTCTGGCTCTCTCTCTCTCTCTGTCTCTGTCTCACCCGTGTCATTCTAGACTCGACAATCATCTCTTTCAGATCGACCCACTTGTAACCCGGCCTCCGATTTGTGGTCATCCAGCCGCGTGTTGGCTGTTTTCCTAATTACTTAACCCAGGATCATAAACCCCAACCCCTCTAAGACCGTGTTACTCTAGCTCTTATCGCGCAACGATATCCAGGTATGCCATTAAACAGGCATAAGGCTTTCTCTATAGTTCTGTAAGGAACCCACTTTCTCACAATAGTATGAGCAAATTTGAATGAAGCAATTACATAGCGAATTTACTCATGAGATTATTATGGGCAACGTCCATGTTTGTTGTGAAATAGCCGAAATTCCTGTAAGACGGAACTAGTCAATAGGAAAAAAATGTAGCTAATATGAAATATTGTAGTCAACTTAAAACTACTTGTTAAAAGTAGCTATAACTATATTTATAACTACTTCTTAAAAACTAGTTATAACTAATAGGCAACTATTTTCATATTAGTTATAACTACTAGTTAATATCTACAGTAGTTAAAGTGCCCATCACTGTAAATTTGTAACATGCGTCGCGAGGGTTAAGCATCGTGCCGGTCGGTTTCGCGTCGTGAGGGTCAGGGTTATGGACTTACGTTTAGTGTCGTTTTAGACACAGGCCTAGCCTATGCGAAGAACTTTTGGCCGCAAAAGTTATTTTTCTGAGCTTTCGAAGGCCGAAGTTTTGGACACAGAAGATCTACGCTTTTTACAAACCTCCGTGCATTCATTGTATAGTAGTGAAGTGTCCTCTTCCTCGGTTCCAGTTGTATAACCCACCGATGTAACAAGAAGCAATACTGGACACCAAACGAACTTAAAAGCTGTTATAATCCGCATTAGGCGATGTTGCTGCTACTTTTATAGACTACCCTAAGCCAATGATTACATTGCTTAAGGTAGTTACTAGGTATTGCTTTTGCATTAAAATTAAAGAAACTAACTTAATAGGCCACCATTTTTTATACGAACGTCATAGACCACCTATTCTTGGTCATAGACAGCGTAAACCCGCTGCGTCTCAGAAATCAGGGTTGTGAAACCACGTGGTAGCTAAGCCTGTGATCTTGTTCTTTTCTCTTTTCCGCCAGAACTTGTGATGTACTCTCTTGTGATGCCTGTTCTCGAGTCAGATTCAACTTCAACAGGTCTACAATATTTCTGTATCGAGTCGACTTGACCCCCTCAAGTTCATTACCACAGCGTATAGGCCTACTGTGGGACTGCAGCAGGCGACTGCATTTACTACTCGCTCTGTTTTCATTGATGCATTAAAACAGAGCGTGCGCAAATGCAGTCGCCTGCGGCAGTCGTACGTGTGCACTAGGCCCACCCCTTGGGGGTTGGCCAAAGACTGGAAGCTTACGGGAAAAAAAAGAAATATGGAACTCCAATCCCTTTGACCCTCTGACAAATCGGACACTGAACTGGAAGCTGGATTGATGAAAAGTTTTCTGTTTAGCATGAAGCTAAATAAAAACTAGAATGAATCATGAATACAGTTTTGCCTAAATGGAGGATGGAGTGGTGAAGGGAATTGTGTTTAATAGAATCGTAATCGTGATCTCAACATTTCTACGGCGCCCACAGAAGCGAAGTCGCGGAACCAGCTTATTCACAGGCGGGGTCAGGCGCTTAATCAAAACAGAATCGATAGGCAGAGGGTCAAAATCCAGAGGCAGGCAGGCAGACAGACAGATAGGCTAGACGGCTAAGGTGGATATTTTGGAGTTGAAACGGCGAGGAGATAATAGGAAGAGGAAGAGGAGGAATCAAGATATAGGATTTGCGAAAGAGCAGTGTTTGGGGTTGCGAGTGAAAGACCTGTGGGGAGATATCAAGAGGTACGTGTGGTGTTTGTGAGTTCGAAGAACGGATCGGATATTTGTCTTTGTAGCGTTGCTCCTTTTATGCAAATGAACTGTTAATTATTTAATATAGGTAAGCATCAGAGGTGTAACAAGGTTTTGAAAAGTGGGGTTGTCACAGAGTTTCCTCCTTGTTCGGATTATCAAAGATGGGCACCTTTGGACTGGATTACAATAGAAAACGTTTCCAATTAACCAAATACAATCCAAAAATAACTTCGGCAGAAGAAAGGCATGTAAGATGAAGACCTTTTCCGTGCGATTGTGACGACGTCTGTTGGTTCTCTTGATCGCCAAGCCATTGATTTCGATCTCGTCCAACTCGTCGTCCTGCGGCGATGAGGGGTTCTTCTTTTGTCTCCTTCGCCCTCTTCCGGTCTTCTCTCGGTTGACTTCCTGTTGATTCTTGATTGACTTCCGGTTTCCCTTCGGTTGACTTCCGGTTGGTCATCGGTTGACTTCCGGTTGATTCTCGGTCGACTTCCGGTTGATTCTCGTTCGACTTTCGGTTGATCTTCGGTTCTCTCGGTTGACTTCCGGTCGGTCCTTGGTTGACTTCCGGTCGTTCTTCTGCTGCCGTTCGTTCATCGTTCTTGTTCTTGATCCTGTTCACGACGCCAGAAATGTCACAGAGTTCCCTCCTTGTTCGGATTATCAAAGACGAGCTCCTCTTAACTATCACTCAAGTCGATGTTTATATAAGAAATTTTAATAAAAAAAGGAAATTAATATGTACATCGAAGATATATAGATAGATTATCAAATGTTGACGAGAACGGCAGCCATGTGTCCCATGTCTCTACTCGACACCGACCAGAGGATCTTTACTGTTCTGTTCCACAGCTATTTATACTATGCCTGAGCTCCTCTATACAATTAAGGGGGCCTTTGATGCTGGACATCAAAGGGATCGGCATGGTGGTTGATTTGCCTCGACGTCGCGTTAGTTAACGTTCATGTAGAGCCAGGTACTTGTTGGACGTTCTTGAACGTTGTCTAACAACTAATTATATCAAACTTACATGCCGTTTAATTAACTAATTAAACGTGTGTCGTTGCCGTAATTAAATTAAACTTGCTTCTTCTATGCTTACCAGGGGTGTAACAAGCTGGGGCAGGGGCACCGGCCCCCAGTTTCAAAACGGGAGGGGGCAAAGTCCCTAGTTTTAGTGCTCTGTCGCGATACGAGGCAACAGGTGAACGTCGGATGACCGCGGTGACACAGACGACCTCAGTCGTGGACCCAAATGGCGATATGGGTCAATCAACAGCCGGAGGCGATCGCCTGTACACACGCAGGTGTGGAACGACAGAAGGGGCGATGGGCCGGAAACTAGTTCCAAATCAGTTCCCGGGCGCTAACGTTCCGTTCAACACAACCGTTATGAATGCACGCCGTCGTGAGGCTGAGTTAATTAAAACGGCATGTTAGTTTGATATAATTAGTTGTTAGACAATGTCCAAGAACGTCCAACAAGGACATAGCGCTACATGAACGTTAACGTCTGAACGATCAAATCAACCCATAGAAGCGTGCCATTGTGAATTGAACTATATACTCAGCGTGGTGACGTCATGATCAGCCAATGAGAAGACCTACCTATTCTCCCTGATCTAAGAATGCAGCACAGCGCTTTTGCGCAAGACTTGTCTTGTCAAAGCACTTTCTAAATGCCTAGTTGTATTGTATTGTACTAGGTCAAATTATGCATTCATAGTTCGAAAAAAAGAAGCTAGTTGAATCGTCATGAATATCGTAGTATTCTTCGTTGATGCGTAGAGAAGGTTGCCATAACTTTCTGGGAGTTATTTGCGTGACGACTGATCTTAAGTCGTTGATGAACCAGTCGTCGTCAAGCGTCTGAAAGTCAGTAATGGACTGCGATTTGAAATAATATCTTGCGATTATGAAGCATTAGAGTTTCGTTGCGAACTGGATATTTCATGTCTACTTTGGATTACGTTGACAGGGAATTGTTGGCACCAAGTACTCGTATCAGAAAGTAACGGCTTTTGTTTAACATTCGCGAGCGATTGGAATATAATATGTCCAATTCTCGTGGTTCGACAACTGTTGACATTATCCTGGAATAGTCCTGCAAATTCAATGAACTACTCAAGAAGAATCGAAGATACCTTTGAAGAAACCGAACTGTTCGAATTCTGCGTCAGGTATCGTATAAGATATATATTTATTAAGTGTGCCGTCTAGGTAAAAATAGTATTATTTCTTTAACTTTGAATTACGTTATCAAAATATACTTATTTCAAACTACAATATGTCTAGTGTCTTACCAAAGCTCTTTCTAAACTATACAGTTATTTCCTACTGCCATGTGTAACGCTTGTAACCTTCTGATCGAGAACTATTAGTAGTAATCTTTCAACATAAGGGCAATACAGTCTTAATGCTGGAGGGAGTTTGTTCCAAAGAGGCGGCCCAGCAATGGCTATGGACTCCTATAGTGGCGGCGCTGGCCTTGAAAATTTGGTACGCAATAGCGGCAGTACGCATGTTACGCACAAGATGTTCATTATCTAAACAATATTGAAGCATGTAACATAATGACATTTTTAATTGTTGCATATTTTAAATGTATAGACCACTAAGACCAGTATGTAGTATGCCCAAGCTACAACAATTAATAGCAAAACTCTGCTGACTATCACATTAGCCTATGGCAGAAAGTCTAAAACTAAAAGTGTTCCTGGACATATTTACTTGCAAGCATCCGTAGATAAAGTTTATCAAATCCTTCTCTCTCAACTGATAGAACTCCTATCGCTGATACTCTATCCTGTCCCATTGTGGTTCAGAGGTTAGTCTCTATTATTTTAAGTTTGTTAAACGCCGTTTCATTCTTTACAGTTGTCAAGTTCAATGTGACCAGCAAACGATATAACGTATCAGGGGTGTAACAAGCTGGGACAGAGGGGTCACCGGCCCCAGTTTCAAAACTTGGGGGCTATGCCCCCCAGTTTTAGTGTCATTGCCCCCACGTGCCCCCAAATAGGTTCTTTTTTATGTTTCTCCAATGGCTTTTTAAGATGACTTTTGTTAAGATAATTTGTGCCCCCCATTTTTCAAATTTCTGGGGTACAAAATTCAAAAAGTGTGGAGGACAACAAATTTGTTTGCGCGCGCGATGTTTTTTGTGCATTGTGCATTTACATGGTGTACCCCCACTTTTCAGAACCTTGTTACACCTCTGATCGGTACCACAATCGAATAAAATCGCCCTAAAATACTCAGGCAAGTGATGTGGCAGAGCAAGATGGAGATTTCGAAGCATATGTGACGGGTTTAACATGAGCGTCTTGGCCTTTCGCAATTATCATTTATCTCGTATCTTCAATATATGTTAACTTTATAAACTGTACATCACATGATATTCACACCAGTGGTGTAACAAGCAGCACCGGCCCCCCAGTTTCAAAACTGGGGGGCAAAGCCCACTCAGTTTTAGTGCTCAGTGCCCCCATGTGCCCCCCAAATCGGTTCTTTTTTATGTTTCTCTAATGGCTTTCTAAGATGACTTTTGTTAAGATAATTTGTGCCCCCCCCATTTTTCAAATTTTTTTGAGGGTTAAAATTCTAAAATTGGGGGCAAAAAAAATTTGAGCGCTTCGCCCAATATTTTTTTCATTTTGCCCCCACTTTTCAAAATCTTGTTACACCTCTGTAACGTATATAATTATGGGAAAGCTATATCATAGCCGTTTGAACATATCCAGTCAACAACATCTGCAATCGATTTGCTGTTTTTGATAGTCTCCTTTGCTCTATCAGATATACATCAAGCTTGACGAAAAAGTTTCCACTGAGCTGGCAAGAGGCTAAATCGTCGCTGTAGAATTTTACTTGAAATCCTATTTTCTTGAAGCTTTCCTCATTAAAATCACTCAGAAGATTTGGATAAAGAACCTAGTATGCAACCAATAGCACGTGGTTCAGTTTCATCATTGAAACGGTCGTCGACGCTTCTCATCATTTTATCATAAACAGCATTATACATATTATGTCGCACCTACATGTAGGCTATATCGATCAGCAACAGTGGCATGAATGTGTTGTGTACCAGAAACGTCGTCAATGCGCCTGCTAATGTATGAACGACGAGTTGGCATTACTGTTGGAACGTCAATTTGGTGCTCAGCTGCGAACTGTGTTGCTGATTGCCAACAAGCCTCAAAGTCAGCATTTAAAAATTGTTTGGGGTGTTAAATATATTATAATTTATATTATTTCGTTACAAAATTTATTGAAATATTTTTGGTGATTTTTTAATCTTTTTTTGGGACGCAATTGCGTATTTTGCGTCCATGCTGATCATGCAGCGCCGCCACTAGACTCCTATAGAAGATTGACCGATAACACATTTGCGGTTTAAGCTAATGGAAGCAGGAAAAATTTAAAGATTTTTAGTTGGAGGTGGTGTGAGGAACATGCTTAAGTAGAAGCGGGATGGATGAAGTGAATCAGGTGTAGGACAAATTAAATTTCTCTGTGACTTAATTCCCCCTTTCAACTGACGCGTCTGAAGAAGCCGTGTCACTGATAGCCTATGAAGTACGCACAGTGGTGCATTCAGTGTACTTGGGCCTATCATACATTAACAACAAAAAGACCAAGGAACTAATGATACTGTTTGCTATGTAACTATTGGACTATACCTAAGATACCTAAGTGACCGCATCAGACTTTGAAACGACACATATGACACGGACATGCTTTACTTCAGACTTTAAAGTATACACACGTTTCTAAATAATAAAGGTAAAAAGTAACAAAACTTAATTCTTAGGGGGTTTGTTCTGCTTGGGGATTTTGTAGGGAAGTTTTGTCATGGGGGGTTGTCAGAGAGGGGGTCTGTCCGCGACCCAATGAATCATGCCTAGCAGTAGCGGGATTGATGAAAAGAATCATGCTTCTGTAGATTGTATAAGCGAGATCGATGACACAAGCTGGATGGATGAACTAGAATATTTCATTATGTTCACGTTCATGGTATTTATTTTCTGGGACCGTCCGTTGGAAGTGTTCTTTTATATGTTTTAACATTTCCAATTAATTCTGGTTGCGTCTAATTAGAATAATGTTTGTCAGCTTGTATAGGCCTACTGTAGTCTACTTGTCTAAGACCATTAGTTTTGCTGTCAAAGTTAGGGCCTATTGCATTACATAGTCAAAATAGTGTATGGATGAGGAATGTTTGATGGGTAGCTGCGAAAAGACGGGGTAATGTAATGATTAGCGGTTTGGTGGGTTAGAGAGAGGTGGTAGTGGGGTATATGTTCTGTGAAAGGCTTAGGCCTGCAGGCCGTCTAAAACCATTAGTTTTGCTGGCAAAGTTTAAAAAGGCCTATTGCATTGCACAGTCAATATAGTGTACTGATGAGCAATGTTTGATGGGTAGCTGCGAAAAGACGGAGTAATGTAATGCTTAGATAGGTGGTGGGTTAGAGAGAGGTGGTAGTGGGGTATATGTCGTGTGAGAGTTATGGGTCTACCACTCTAACCAATCGGCCACCGTGCCACACAAAGCAACACATGTAAATAAAGTGCTGTTAGACTGATATTCATCATGCTTACAGCATTTTATATATTGCATGAACAATTAGAGGGTATAATTTATCATAGGGACACAGCTGCTCGGTTCATTCATTGCATAAGACTAGTGATGGTCAAGTTTTACCAATCATTTTGCCAACCTGCTGTGCGACTACGCACACTGTGGCTGCGTGTTCCCAAGTGGAACACCCACAAGTTGTGCTCAATAGCCTAAAAAGCACTCAATGACCGTATGCCAGGCTTCATCTCTGACTTATTCTGCATTTGGAAGCTGACAACTCGAAGAAATGTCGACTAAGATCCTCATCACAAATCAGCTACAAGTCCTCTTAGACCGTTCCTTCTCTGTCGCAGGACCCACTTCATGCAACCATTTTCCTCTAATACCATGTGAAGAATCTCTGGAGACGTCTAATTCACAACTCGAGACATATCTATTAAACAATTATGACTGTCCTTTCATTCGGCCTTGGCTGTGCAATAGCGCTATACAGTCGTAATATTGTTATTATTACACAATAGCTGTCACTAGGACCCTGAATTTGATGGTTTTTGGTTTATATTAATCACTGGAATTGGATAGCCTATCTCCTGATTATTGGGTCCAATTGTTTGCTTGAGTCACGATGGTTGGGGTCACTTTTTTATTTCCTAGATTTAAAGCCGGTTTATTTACTACCCATGGCGGATGACAAGGTTAATTTATCAGAGGGTTCTGATAATTACATTATTCTTTTGATGGGTTTCACTCATTGATGTCTATGAGAATGCTACATGTGGTTTACTGATGGCCATAGGTGATCTATTACTGATGTCCACACAAACGGACGAAGGAGGGTCACGCAAATGATGACAAATATAGAGAATGGGGGAGGGGGTGTGCTATAGATGTCCAATGCGTACGCCCGCACGTACATTACAGTACAGTTTCTTCATTACAGCCTGTGCCTCAGACACCAGCCTGCGCCAGACGGCAGCAGGGATGTGGTCCCGAGACCGCGGTCTTGGTCTCGTGACCGGAAAACTGCGGTCTTGGTCGTGAATGCATCGGTCATGGTCTCTTGGTCTTGGACCATCGGTCTTGGTCTTGGTCTCGGATACGTCGGTCTTGGTCTTGGTCTTATAGGAACGGTCTTTGGATTGGTCTCCGTCTTAGGTTAGCGTTCTTGGTCATTTGCCGTATCACAGCAATTTCTTTTATATTTGTCGGTCCTTTTCGATTTGAGACACCGGTGTTTAGACCATCTATATATACATGTCACTGTGGGCAAAAAAATGCATTTGCAAGAGAACCGGCCATTTCAAAATTTGCTTTCACAAATTTCAAGGTTCTGGAAGAATCTAATAACAGATTTATGTGGTCAGCGTGCAGGCCTAGTCACTAATAACCTACAATTCCGAGCAGGCCTACAAGTATAGGCCTACATAATTCAAACGCAACGTTAATCTACTTGTCTTAAAGTATTAGTACTTAACTTTAGTACTCTACCTATCGTATATTGTAAGTAATTTATAGTGTGATATTCTCAAGCCGAAGCCGAAGGCTGAACCCGAAAATGTTCAGACTGGCTGGTAAAACTGTTTCTGGACCATCGCTAAAGATCAGTAATCTTCAGCAATAAAATTGATGTTTTAAGCGTGGTTTTCCGTTTTAGCGTCTTAATAAATTGAATTGCTTATAAAAAAAGAGCACCGGTCTTGGTCTTGGTTTCGGACCACCCGGTCATGGTCTTGGTCTCGGACCTGCCGGTCTTGGTCTTGGACCTCTCGGTCTTGGTCTCGAGGTTTTTTTCTCGTGCACAACACTGAACGGCAGATAATGCGTAATGCGTTGTATGCCGAACACAAGCAACACCTGAGGTACAGACATGTACAAGAAGCAATATGATGACCTGGATCCGAGAAAACTTAAGTTTATTGACGCCTATAGATATATATATATATCTGAGGTTCTGAGAATGCAGTTGATTACCGATAATCTGGAACTGAGAACTGTTAGGTTTATTGATTGCCAGGATCTGAGAATGCTTGCCTATTCCAGAGGTGTAAATCTCGGGCTGGAACATTCCGTATACGGGCCATTTGCCTGAAATGGTGTTGTGCCCATTCAATTGGACAAGGGGTGGTGAAGGATCTCACCTGTTCAATTCAATTAATATGACCAGAGTGGAAGTAATATATACGCCCGCTATAGAAAAACAAGTACATTACTTTACATTTACTGAGAATTGCGAAGCGAGTAAGACATTGTGACGACAGCCAAAGCACTGAAAGTCACGTTTATTGACATGCTTCAGAAGAGAATTGGATCTACAGTGGACCATAGCTTGCTACTGATAATTATTAATGCTGCTGTTGCTGTTGTCCCATTACATGAAGAACTCTTCGAAATTTGGCTGTTGTTCCATTGCTCGCTGTTGTTCCAATTGCATCCTGTGTGCCAAGATTTGTTGTAACTCAGATCCAGAGGAATAACCATTACTGTTCAATTAGAAATTGAAATCAATCAATCATTCAATCAATCAAAAAGACTTGATATAGCGCCCCTTCAAGATATCTACTCAGAAATCATGTGACGCCGTCAACATAAAAATTACCAACAATCTCTTACTAGACCCTTCTTAAACCAAATTCAAGAATTAATAGAAAAAAATACAATCATAGGCCATAGTTAAATTTATACAGATAGGCTTGTCAAGGTTTAGCCGCAAGAGTTTTGAGGGGAGCGAATAGTCTGGGGCAGATGAAACCTCTCGATAGCAGAGGAAGCTGAACCATGAAGAAGGGCATCGTTAGAAAACTGTATGACAGCAATATCACTTCTATTTGAAGGGCAATGGTGAACACCAATATGTGTACCATCATCATCGTCGTCGTAGTCGTCGTCGTCATCATCATCAGCATCAGCATTATCATAATTATCATCTTCATCATCTTCGTCATCATCATCATCATCATCATCATCATCACCAGCTGCTATTACCTTTATTACCTGTCGCCTTGATGAGAAATCTGCACCGGACACGACTGATTGACAGGCACGTTGCAGATTGGCTGTGAGACTGGCAGTGGGCAGGTTGGCTGGGCAGCTGGAATCGGGCAGACTAGTTGAGTGTCTGGTAGCACAAATGTTGGCTGAGCGTCCGGGAGTGGACAGACTCGCTGAGTGTCTGGTTGAAGGCTGCTTGTATGGTACATCTTTGGACTGAAAGTATTTATTATTGGTGACGAATTTCCGGAACTTGACGGATTTTGATAGCTATAGCCTGCTGAACGATAGAATGGAGCTTGATTTGGAGGCCTTTGATCGGCATACTGTAAATACACACATATAATTTACTATTACTCACTATGATCATGATTATTATTATTGGTAGTAGTAATTATCCATCATCATTATCATCAGTATTATCATCGTTTTATCGCTATTACTACTTTTATTATTATCTTTTTTCTATTACTATCATTTTTATTTTTAGTGTTAGACTCAATATAAAGTATTCGTACCTGAAGTTGAACTGATCCTCATGTTTCTACAAACTAGCAAGAATATTTCTTTCAATTAATTTTGTTACAAAACTCTTAGCCCCAATGCGAATCTGAGATATAGTTCGTCAGCTGCCATGTGAAGAAGTACAGCTACACATCTCGATGTTGATCAGCCAATGAGCTGTAGCGAATCATGAGGTGCTTCTTCAACAGCTCGATCATCCAAGCTCCCTTCCTTGAGGCAGCAACATGGAATGCAGAAGAGCCCAACAGAATGACTCAGTCAAGAGACCCACATATGAGGATCACAGGCTTAGGCTTTGCCTCGAGTGGTTGAAATAAAGTGGGAGTGCTCGATATATCGATTTTTTAAAATGTAAAACAGGGTAGCTTCAAGTTAAATACGATATCCTATCTTACAGCATACAGTACACTCAACTCCTCCCAGTGCTTCAATCTTCTCCAATTAGGGCCCATCCACATATTACGTACGCAAAATATCCGGACCCCTCCCACCTCTTGCACCGCGTTCATTTTGTGGACCCCCTTCTCCATGCGTACGTACATTTGATTTCTACTCCCTCCCCCAGTGCAACGTTTAAATTAATGAAAACATCTATAAGACATTGATTTTACCACGGGCCATTTATTTTTGTTAAGCATCGTATTTAGCAGCTTCAATTTGTTAACAGTTATGAAGAATTAAAACACTAACAACCAGAGGAGTAGCTAGGAGACAGAGGGACATGTGTCCCAGGGCGCCAAGTTGGAAGGGGCGCGAAAATGAGGCTGAAACGATATTTTTTTTAAATCGAAACAGACTAATTTATCCCAACTAAGTTAGTAAGATTACATTTTGACGCCCCGCCCCCAATTTCATCTGCTCATCATAAACAGGTCGCCATGCACGAGTTTGGCGCCCTCGGGCCCCACTGGTCAGTGATCACTATGAACTCGTAAGGGGCGCAAAAATAGGCCTACTCAGGACGTATTTACAAATCTACGCATTTCACTGCAAATTCTTCTAACAATTTCTGTTTCATAATTTTGCAAGCGGTGAGCGGTTCTTCAGCAAATCGAAACTAATTTTGTCGTATTTGCGGGTTTCAATGGGACAAGATTGTCTCAGGGAGCTTGCTCTTCTTAGCATCGAACGAGACACATTGGAGAAAACAAATTTCCATATCAGAATTGATCAATTTCCGACAGTTTAGAAAGGAAATTTATTTTTTGACTGTTTCTGACAGTCGTGTATAAATTAATAGCCTTGCGATATATATCTTAGAAATGTGAAATTAATTAGAAAAGTTCAAAAATGACATCATGCAATCATGGGCTAAATTTGACCCCTCCCTTCTTCACACGTCGTGACAGGTCATAACCCATGAAATAGGACGTCAAAAGGCTTTGCACTGCCCGCGAAAAAAACAGATGTCCAGAATGTTATATGCACTTATTCTTATGATTATCAGACAAAGTAATTATAACCATAAAAATATTTAAAACTATATCTGTATGATATTTTATTATAGCAGAATGATGAAAATTGAGAAAGTTGAATTATTAGGCCTACATGCATTATGCATTAAACAAGATGAAAAGCTCTGGTAGAATCATTAAATTTATAAAATAAATGGTTAAAATAATAACTTGAAGCAATACAAACTTCATGCTTCTCCATTCTCCCACGGAGAAGCAAAATACTTCTTCATGGAAAAAAATAGGGAGAGCTTGAACCTCATCATCCTGTTCAATGGATATTCCTTTCAGATTCATAACTTCTTCGTCTATCCAATCTACGCTCTTTCCACTGCTTCGTTTGCGATTACAACCGTTTGTTCGCCGAATTGCAGTTTTAGCCAAATAATTTATTCATGCTTGTGTATTATAGAATGGCTGCGTCACTTCCAAGACCCGAAACTTGACACCGAACGTAAAAATAAACAATTCAAAAATTAAGAATGCAGTTATCATAATCATTGTTGTTAAATTGTGGTAAACAATTCTCAAATTTAGGCCCAATTGAGTAAAAAATTAAGCAAAATTACGAATTTTTGACGTGATGTCACATTTCTTAGACACGCTCCCCTCGTCACACATCGTCACAAATGTGTGACTTCCCTATCCTAGGCGCGTGACGTCGTATATGGACATCGTGCCCAAATGGGCGCCAATTCTGTAGTTAGCTACCATAGCTACTTCTCTGCTAACAACACTTGCATTTTAAACAGTTTTAATGCTACATAAAATTGATTAAACACGAATATAGTCTGTGATTAGGTTTACAGTTCTGATTTTCATATTCTGTATTGTGAACGTCATAATTAGACAATTATATTTGCGTACGTACATATTTTCGGGACTCCTCTCCACCATACGCACCCGTATGTCTACGCAAAATGGCCGAAATTTGAAACCAACTCGCTGCGTACGTATGCGGACGGCCCCTTATTCGCAATCCAACCATGCATTGTCAAAATAAACCGCACCTTACAAAGGTCTTTTTAAGCTCCTAAATAACTGCCATGATACATCAATACATTACAGATTTCTTATGCTCTTGCATTACATCAACAGAGCAGTTAGAAATGTGAAGCATAAATTGAATGCCATCATAGTTACATTCGTAAAAATTATCATTGTTTCAGCACCGTTTCTACAATTATTATCAAAATGACAAGCTGTTCGCCTATATGTGGGGTATTGTACATTGGTCATCCATTCCTTCCCAATTTCGGATTTCTTCCCTTGTCTGGAGCTGCCTTTGTAGCCTTGCACCAACTTATCTTAGGGAACCTGTCGTTGGACCTCCGGCTCTTGCCTAGGAACTCTCTACCTCATTTTTATTCCACTCTAAAATCTGTCTCATTTGGCCGAGGTTCGGAGCGTCTGTGAGTAGATTTCTTGAAGAGGAGGCACATTAAGTTTCATTGATTGATTGATTGATTTTCTGTGAAACCTCCAGACCACGTTTCATCACCGGCATCATTTCTGGAACTTCACGGGAGGTAGGCTTCGACGGTGGTCTGTAGAACCGGTTATAGTTGAGATATCGCCTGCCACCCATCGACTGTTGTCCGCCCTGGTTGCTCCATGGAGCTTCGGTGACAATGGAAAAGATTCCGACCTTTGAATCAGTCATGTTGGTGTCCATTTCCAAACGGCTGGGTGAACGAATCCATCCCGTTGATGGTCAGTAGTAAGGTAACTGTGTTTGAGTCTGTAAATCCACAGAAAAGTCATCTCTAATGCGTTTTTTCCAAGCAATTCACATTGAAAGCCCCCACACTACCGTATTTACCACGTGGGAAAGCGTTGCATAATTACAATGATTTGTAGTGATTTCTTGTTGGAAAATGCATATTCTAGCAATTTTCATCAGAATCAATCGTGAATCGAATTCCAGTCAAACCTCCCCTTGCCTACATACTCTCTCCCCTCTCTTTCTCTTCCGTCAGGTGTGTGCCGACGATAAGGTTTTTACATAATGGCTCCATTTCTGTCTGTCTCTGGTGGTATCAGGGCTGTTCTCATGTCCATAGTATTTTCTTCAAGATCTTGTCTGACATTTTCCATCCATGTCTTCCTCGAATCCATGTTCCCTCTTCGTGGCAATATAA
The DNA here is from genome assembly GCA_959347315.1 of Bimastos eiseni. Taxonomy (NCBI): domain Eukaryota; kingdom Metazoa; phylum Annelida; class Clitellata; order Crassiclitellata; family Lumbricidae; genus Bimastos; species Bimastos eiseni. The sequence continues at coordinate 22,049,678 of OY365821.1, forward strand.
TGCCTTTGTTGGTAACCTCTTATTATCCATTCGTGTTACATGGCCAAACCATTTGAGTCTTCTTTTTCTGATCCTGTCTACCATTGTTTCTCTCTGTACCAGCTCAGTCCAGGTTACATCATTACGAATCCATCCATCTGTCCATGTCCCATATGGTCCTCCCCGCTATTCTTCTTAGCCAGCACATCTCCGCCACAGGGATCCTCCTTCTGCAGGCACCATCACTCAGATCCACACAGCAAAACCGGAGTGACAAATGCCGTGTACAATTTCAGTTTGTTCTGGTTGATATGCTGCTCATTTACCGCATCTTACACAGTCTGTCAAACATTGCTAATGCGATGCCAATCCTACGTTTTATGTCCTTTGTGCAGTGTCCATTTTCCGTTACTACTCCTCCCAGGTACACAGACTCTGTGACTTGCTTCAGCTCTTCTCCCTCGAATATCACCTTCAGATCTTAGACCATGATGTAAGTCCTCCATCCAGGCCGACTGCACTCATTGACTTGCTGCACAGATCTTCAGGCAGCATCACTGACTACTCTGGAATTCCACTATCAAACGCCTGTTTAAAATCAATGAAGTTGCTGTAAAAGGTTCTATTCCTTCATAAATACTTCTCCGATAGTTGTCGAACAACGAAGAGTTGATCTACGGTACCTCATCCTGCTCTGAATGCCGCCTGCTCTTCGGCCAACACTTCCTCTACATATTTCTTCAAACGTTGCTGTAGTATTCGCGTGTATACTTTTCCAGGAACACTCAACAGACTGATGCCTCAATAATTACTGCATTTCCTCTTGTCATTTTTTCTTATGTATTGGGACGATTAAAGCCTTCCCCAGTCAGATGGGCATTTCTTTTCTTGGTAGATTTTGTTGCAAAGCAGGTGCATCATTTCCGCTGAACATTTCTTTCCGGCTTGTAATATTGCTGTTGGTGCCTTTCTTTTTAAAGTTTCCTGATGTTGCCTCCAGTCTCCTTTCAGGATGTCATCCATATGTTCGTGCCCATTACTTGATGGTTATCACGCGCGAAACTCTGGACGATGGCGCTATATAAAAGTCATCGACCGACAGCAGAGACGTGGGAGGACTACGAATGAGATAGACTACCTGAAACCTGAGATGGGAGATATCAACGGGTTCCGCCGGCGGCATACGGCCTCAATACAGACGGCGAGAAGTATGCAAAGATCGACGGAGTGTCAAGCAACGAAATCCGACACATCGAGGCAGACGTTAGAGCCGCCGGCCCCTCCCATCTCTGCTATCCACGAAATTCTTCTCTGCGATAAGAAATTCTTGAACCAGCTGAAGATCTGGTTTGAATCGGCATGTTGACACTAATCAAGAATGAGAGACAATTCCGATACGAACGGCGCAACCTAATGAGCGGTGTAACTATAATGATATAACTAGATCCCTGGAACATATTGCCTTTCTATGACACTAACAAGCCCCAGCCATAACAGCCGCTAGTCAAACATTAACTGAACGCCTCGAGTGATGTGACGTTATGCTAGGGACACCAAGATCTGACCAACCAGGTTTAGTAATAGTTTTAGCAGGTGATCTGTCGTCCAATAGAGATACGAATTTGGCGATTGGGATGGCGAAGGAAATCGCCTCTAGAAGGGTTCATAAAATGTAGCAGTCGAAAGAACAGGGACTTATTTCGGAACTGGGGGAGACGTTAGGTCGTTCTGACGATAAGGGCAATCAACGCAGTTGGGGTACCCCGTCTCCAACGTAAATCAGGAAAACATTTCTAAAGGACACTAATAAGTCTGGTAAGTGTAGATAGTATGAGTGGTGTGTATATCTACCATTAAATATACATATTAAAACCATCCATTGGGTCGTGTTGCTGAGTTTGGTGATTGAGGAAAGAACCGGCAGTAATCTCGTCATCTAGAAGAAGAAGCTGGCAAGAGTGAAACCCGCCACAATGATCCTTCATCGAACCACAGGATTACATTCATTATATAGATCCTCAAAATACTGTTTCCATCTATTTTTGATTTCGGCCATGTTGTCCATTTTCACCTTAACTGAAGATACCACAAATTTCGTTTACTGTCTGAAAAAGTTCATACGGATTTTGGTTCCTTTCACTATTCTCTACCGCAAGGCATATTTCCTCCAGCCATTGCTCTTTACATTGCTTTGCTTTCTTTTTTATTTCTCGAGTTATCATGTTGTACCGTATCCTATTTTCTTCATTATGTGTTGCTATTGCCTTTATCTTCCTTCTCTGATCACTCAGCTCCAGTACCTGCTGTGAAATCCATAGTACCCTCTTCTGTTTTTTTCCTAAATCCGAGGACCTTTGTTAAAATGAGATGCCTACATATTACCAATATTTAAATTAAATAGTATACCTTACCTTGACTGTTGCACAGCTGCAATATTCCCTCTATTCTCGGATGCTAAGATGTAGCCTTGCTTGCATATTTCACACTTAAAGGTTCTGGTGAATAATAGGCCTATATGTTACTATAATCAGACAATGAGAGTTATACTAGTTGGTGATTTGCAACAATTCAGCAATCAAATAAAAAATGTTAATAAAAAATTAGTTTGATCAGAGAAATATTTTTATAGGCAGATATAAATATTTAAAAAAATGGGCGGCTTCATGACGAAGGCATGTGCCCAAGCGCATATGCACGTGTCTCTCAAACTGGCCGAAATACACAAAAGCCTACAGTTTAACTACCGGTAATACTAATAGTCGCTTGAATATGTAGATTTCCTGTCGTTTAACTCTAATTAATGCATCTGTGGCGAAAGTCTAGTGTTGGCACTCTTCTTTGGCATTGTATTTCAGTACTGTCTAATGCGGCGGTCGTAGGACTTGGTCGCTGATTGACTATCACCCCACTGATATGGTACCAATGTGGCGATAATCTACTGTTGGCACTTTTCTTCTGCAGGTACCAATGTAGCGAACTCTTCCTTCTCTCTTTCACTCTCTGCCATCGCCGTAGGTAACATTAGCAAAGGAGGAGGCGCACTATTCGTTCCGGTACCACCCAGGATGGCGTTCCCCCTCTGCTGCTATCCGTCGTATTGGTTCGGTCACCGTGGTCTTCAGTGATCTTAATGAACGCCAGCCAAGCACCAGGTCGACATATGATTATTTACGATCGCCAAAGACTGGACTACACGCTCCAAGAAGACTGACTGACTACTGTAGAATGTACTTTATTACTAGTCAATTGCATCAACGCCCTTCTCTATAGCCAGCAGAATACCGAACTTTTCATACATAGAGACACACTTCTCTATGGCCGACCGAAGACTGAACTATCGACTGCAAAATCATGCCCCTTATATACCATTTCCAGGAGCTCATCAAAGGCGCCGCCGTGAGAGAAGGTCGCATCAATGAGGTCCGCAAGCCGACTTGTCCGGACAGGTCTGGGCAAAATCAGACAACATTCACTCATGTACTCAGCTAGGCAAACCGTTAGATATTCTTGTCCGGGCAGGTCCGAACAGGATTTAATCTTGCCCGTGTATCGACAAGCGCTAGAGTCGACTCACATCAAAGACGCAGACACAGCCGTCGGTTTGGACGATAGAGGGGTAGTTACCAGCTGCTAGAGAACAGAAGGATCGCCCCAGCAAGAAGGGATCGACTGCACAGTCTTTCTCAGACAAAGGGATAAGAACAAAGGCGCCGATCTGGTCGATCAAGTCACTTGTCGAACACCAGACGGCAGTAGCATCCACGATCAAAGGGAGAAAGAGACAGACAGGCAGACAGACAGACAGGCGGACAGAGAGAGAGCGAGACGGACAGACAGGCAGGCAGAGAGAGAGAGAGAGAGAGGCGGTCGTGCGGGCAAGAGAATGTAGGGGCGGCGAAGCACAAAGGGAGTAAGACGACCGAAGTCCAAACTAGGTGACGAGAGTGCGGACGAAAAGCTGCAGCGGCGGAAAAGACCAAAGGGCAACAGACGATCACGTGGGCGAGAGACTGCCGCGGCGGCAAAGTACAAAGAGCTAGGTACAGCACAGATTCGTCATTCGTCCCTAATGACGTCACACACCAGTACCATACTGTTTTCAGAATTTGCTTCAAAAACTTACAACTTCAAAATCTTGCAACCTAAATTATTCATCAGATTGTTTGAACCCATCAACTAGCTATAGCAAGTAAAGGCAATCAGTCGTTTTTAACCAACAACAGCTCTTGGCTACAACAAATATAAGATAGAGAAATTATTATATAGTATTTGTTTTTGTAATGCCAACTGGCGGGGTGGCGTGTAGAGCAATGGAGAACACACTGAAGCCCAGAGCTGAGGAACCGAGTTCGAGGCCCGTATCCCCATAAAGTTGACTAGTCCTTCTTTCGCTAGGCGGTGGCCGGTGGTGTTTGTTAAAATGAGATGCATGACGTAATGGGTACCCTGCGTGGCTGCCGATTGTTAAATTCGACTCCTGTGATGAGTTATTATCTTTCGTTCATACTATGGCTGTAATCATACTACGGTTTGTTATTTTGAAATCAAACGAATATTATTATCATCATAAACAATATACAATAAAAAACACATCTCGAAAAAGCCATATCTGTAAGAAGACTTACTGAAATTGGAATGCCTGTGGATTGAGGACGATGGAATGATGGAGGTAGGGGTGGTGGTGTAGGCGCAGGACTCATTGATTGATCACATCTTCTGAAGGGAGGCTGCTGCTGCATTGCTCTTCCCATTCTCATTAGACTCCTCTTAGGAGGCAAGTGTGGCTGGCTGAAGTCATGACTCCTCTGACCAAGAAATTGTTGACGAGGCAATTGTGGCTGGTCGAAGTCTTGTCCTGGTGTCTGCCTGCTGCATATCTCGTTCTGCATTTCTTCCAGCTGCAAAACCACACAATAACCCATATCCTGGACAACAGCCCATCCAACTCCACATACATTCACATTGATTCTGGTGATCAGAAAAACGATTTCAAGAATAATTTATTGATAATTGATACAATTGTGGTGATGGCTACATCCTCCTTCATTGTCAATCACCCATAATCATATATTTGCCTAAGGTCCTCTATCTCACTATCCCTTAGATAATTACCTCTGGGCATTCCACAGAAAGTTGAAGTCTCACATCTCCAAGACTTCATACACGGACTCATCTGCTTATCCACCTTTAAATTCTTGTCCTAAACGAAAACCCACATTGACAGTTACTCTACTCTGGCAACTGGACTCAGACCTCCTTCGCACCACACTTAATATTGGACAACCTCTCTGACTCGACGTGGCATTCGTGAATAAGCTAGGTCCCTAAGTTTGAATTTTGAGTGGCACTTTAGATGTTTAGAGTTTACGATGGTAATTACCAGGTTAAAATGCATTGTTTCATACCTGATTACATAATAGCAGCAACTAGGCTACGGCTTTCTGCCAAATGTGACCAGGTGAGATAAAAATAGGTCAAATCAGGCAAGGTCAGAGCAGATGCAGCATGTTTTTTAAAGATTGCAATATTTAAAGACCTTCAAAGGCACTTAGGCGTGGCTTCTTCACATATCTAAAAAATTAGTAAAAATAGGATAGAAATTTTTGTCACAACTGCTTAGCATTAGGTGAACTCAGAAGAATTCCAATTAGATAAGATGGGAAAAGAAAGCAGATGGCGCTCCCGAGCCCAGATCTGAAGAAGCAAACAAGATCAAACAAGATTTTACCAACTAAATCCAGATCACGCTGGGGCACATGATCGTAGTCGTGATTTATAAAGCGCCACTCGAAAGCAATACATAGGGCACCAGCTGATCCACGTGCACTGCATCGAGTCCGAGGAAATGTCAAAATGGTGGTCAGAAGGTCAGAGGTCAGTTGCCACAGGTCAGACTTTAACCAAATCTTCACACCCTAACAGCAGCTACTCTGCTCCCAGATTCAAAAACTATGAGGTTGAAAAGTGCAGCTATTTCTTAAATGAATTTAGCAAATGCTGTGAACTAGTGACCATTCGCATTCTATTCCTCCGCTCCGCGAGTTTGTCTTCAAGAGTAGGTTTTTCTTGGACTTGTCCTCCGAGTTGCTTGACTGTAGTTCTCTGCATAGCGCTGTGGTCTAGGCTGCAAAGCAACAAGAAACCAGCCTAGATAAATGAATGGTCCCACAAGACAGGTCAACTATAAATCATGGTCACAAACTTTGAAATTGTTTATATTTGCCCTTAAAAGTAGTTGTTAATAACAATGTTTCTTAGAATCAATGTTAAAGTTGAAATTGAAGGTATGTATTCATTTAAGGCCTACCTATCTCTGCTTTCTCAGAAGTCCCTTTAACAGAAAAACGAAACAGCACATGGAAGTGAGAGTTTCTTTCAAGAACATCCTTTTACATGATCCTTCTTGCACTTGTAGAACACCAAATATCATCAGGTCGTGTATGCTGCCGAGAGGTTTGTTCAGGTAGGCTCGCACTTGTTATCTTTAGCTTTTGTCCATCATCTTATGATTATAAAATGCGACTCTGGACTTCATCTAAGTACGGTGATATGAGTTAGGAGAGGTAGAAAATTTATATATAACATAAAATGTCAGCTATTGTGCAATCTATCTACCAAAAATTATGAAAATTTGAGGAAATTTGAGGAAGTTGCTTGGTTTATTTTGAGAAACGGTTTAGTAACGAGGTGCAAGTGCAATGCTATGCAAAGGTGCCACCTGATGTCAGAACTGCAAAGCAAAAAGCCATAGGTTACGTGTTCATCACTTGAAGTACTGTAGCAATAATAAGGGGTCATCAAGATCATTGAAACTTCAGTGGTTTTTATTAAATCACTTGTAGCATTGTAATTCACAATTTGTTTACTAGCAATTCTTTCTTAGCCCATAAAATGATAGTTTGATTGCCTAAATGCAGCCAATGAACAGTACTTTAAAGTTGCTTATTGCTTTTATGCAGGTATCTTGTAAGTCTGGTAATAGTTTGCAGTAATATACCATATAAATCTGTTAAAAATGAGATGATATTTGTTTCGTAGCAGCAGCTGTTTTTTGCATTATGTAAGAGGTTCTATGGACGTTTTTAGATTAGATTTATTGATGCTAAGCCAAAAGAAAGAGGGCAAAATGGACATTGCTTGAAAAATGAATGATGATGGTAACACTAATGCCGAATGCCCATGGCACCTACAAAGCAGGAATTTAACCATTCAAATGTTAGAATGTTACGTGTTACCAATATTGTGGATTTAAACATAGTGCGTTACTGAATTGAAAAAAAATAATGGAATGATGCCGTCATTGTCGATCAGTTGGTTGTAAATAATTTCTGATTTTTATAGTGGGTAATGTTCCTGACCATGGTTATGGGTTAATCATAAGCACTTAGTATAACCAAATAGCAAATACAATTATTTTTGTATGAACGTGCTTTAAATACTAAGTGCTTTTTTAAATTGTGCAACTGATCATTGTTTTTACACATGTGCAATGCTTCCATCTATAATTTTATTAACTGTGAAGTTGTTGAAACAAACAGAGATTCAACAAAACGTGTGTGAATATTTGTTTAAATAAAAGCCATTGTAGAAGTTGAAGTTCTGATTAAGTTCTTAAAGAACCATAAAAATTATATATTTAATAATTCACTGCGAAAACTTTGAACCATATTTCCGATAATGTAAAGATGGGATGATAAAAAAGCAGTTAGTAAAACCAAGGAATTAGAAATTTTATTTGCCACACCAGCCTCCAAGTCCCAATACTCCCTCTTTGAAAAACCGTGATATAACAGGAAGATGGTTAGCAATGTAGTTATATGAAGCAAGTAAGAAGGGTTGTTTCCAGTTCCACCAAGAAATTGATTTGCAAAATGATAGCTTGTGTTAAACGGACAGGTCTCAGGACAGTGAGCATTTCTGCTGTGGTTAGTTGTCAGGCAATTTTATTTATATATATATTTATTCTGAAATCTGTTATCGCCCTTCTTCCAACATATTTTGCGCATAAGTGCACACGCCTCAACGGCGCAATTGCAGTTGTACTGCAGAGAATTGCACGTGAAAGACTTGCTCAAGGTCTCTACACAGTGACACTTCGGACGAGGATTGAACCCGCTCACTCAGCGCACACTGAACATTACGTGCCGACCGCTCTAACCAATCAGCCACCAAGCCCACCATGCCACACAATCACCATTCTACCTCATAAGAACTCATTAGTAGAACATGTTTTCTTATAGAATTTTTCTTCATTGGTCGGTTCTATGCATGTGTGAGATAAGAATATGCTGACACTTTAATTCAAAGTAAGATCATCACATGTTTTTTGGGCGTGTGTATATTTATGTAATAAATTTTATTCTGAAATTTGATATCGCCCTTCTAACATCTTTTGCTCAGAAGTGCACACGCCTCGACGACTCAGCTGCAGTTTTACTGCAGAGCAATTGTGCGCAAAGGACTTGCTCAAGGTTCCTACACAGTGACGCCTAGGACCAGGGTCGAACCCGCTCATTCAGCGCACACTGAGAGTTATGGGTCTACCACTCTAACCAATCGGCCACCGTGCCACACAAAATAACAAATGCAAATAAAGTGCTGTTAGACTAATATTTATCATGCTTACAGCATTTTGATATATTGCAGGAACAATTAGAGGGTATAATTTATCATAGGGACACAGCTGCTCGGTTCATTCATTGCATAAGACTAGTGATGGTCAAGTTTTACCAATCATTTTGCCAACCTGCTGTGCGACTACGCACACTGTGGCTGCGTGTTCCCAAGTGGAACACCCACAAGTTGTGCTCAATAGCCTAGAAAGCACTCAATGATCGTATGCCAGACTTCATCTCTGATTTATTCTGCATTTGGAAAAATGCAACTGGATGTCGGCTAAGATCCTCATCACATATCAGCTACAAGTCCTCTTAGACCGTTCCTTCTCTGTCGCAGGACCCACTTCATGCAACCATTTTCCTCTAATACCATGTGAAGAATCTCTGGAAACGTCTAATTCACAACTCGGGACATCTATTAAACGATGATAACTGTCCTTTCATCCGGCCTTGGTTGTGCAATGGCGCTATATACAGTCGTAGTATTGTTATTAATACACAATAGCTGTCACTAGGACCCTGGATTTAATGGTTTGTGTCACGATCCTTCTTGATCCGTGACGGTTCGTTTTCTCATCCAACAATTACGAACAACGACGCTGCATGATTTTTAAGGAATATATTAATATCACATATACGACTATCTATCTACACGTAGCTTAGAATTTTACTGGACAGAGGTCGACTTGGTTCTCGAAGATCGTCACGTTCTACGCCCTGTTGTTGATGGCCTCCGACGTCTCTCCAAGTCCAAACACTCTATGCTGTAGCCCTCCTTGCTGCAGCAGATGAACCGCGTCCTCCGCCATCGCTCATGTGATGCGGACTGCGATCCTGCTGTCCCATTGGTTCACCTAGACCCTCACTTGCCCACCCGTCGACGCTGGTTGGTGGGGGTGTTATGTGTCGCCGAAATGTGAGCCTGCTGTCAAGGGTAACCCCAAGTGTTTTGACAGTCTGAAAGCGGCATAGCAGTGCCCGCCAGTTCAATGCTAGAGACCATAGGGAAAGAACGCAAACGTTGACATGAGCCAAATACAATTGCTTCAGACTTGTCTTGGTTTATGGCTAAACCCATTGAAAGAGAACCACGCATATATAGATGAGAGGCATTCTTCCAGTTTTAGTTTACCAGACTGATCAGTGTGTGACAGAGCCAAAAACTTTTTAGCCTACCGTTAATGGCGTTTTTAGAGGTCCGTTAAGATTAAAGAGTTCTCAGCGTCAAAGGAGATCATAGGCCTCCGGGGATTAAATTCCTGCCGCCGTCCACCCATTAATATCCTAGCGTCTCTTTTGCCTCTGCCCTCAGTTCCCTGAGGGTCGGAACCAGTTGAGACCGGTTGCTGCGGTCTCATATTACCCATCGCTGCAATGGCGGCCGGAGGACTCTCGTCGATGAATAGTCTCTGAAGGCGTATAAGGTAGATGCTCCCCGCCGTCCTGCCTCCAATTCGTCGTGTGCTGTCCTCCATGCAGCCTCTGAGTTCCGATGCATTTTTTAGCGCCTTTTCCAAAAATCCCAGTCGTGACAGTTTGGTTTATAATCACTGGAATTGGATAGCCTATCTCCTGATTATTAGGTCAAATTGTTTGCCTGAGTCACGATTGGGTAACTTGTTTATTTCCTAGATTTAAAGCCGGTTTATATACTACCCATGGCGGATGACTAGGTTAATTTATCAGATGATTCTGATAATTACATTCTTTTGATGGGTTTCGCATATTAATGTCTATGAGAATGCTACATGTGGTTTACTGATGGTCATAGGTGATCTATTACTGATGTCCAAATAAACGGATGAAGGAGGGTCACCCAAATGATGACAAATAGAGAATGTGGGGGGGGGGGGTGTTATGTCCAATGCGTACGCCCGCACGTACATTATAGTACAGCTTCTTCGATGCATTTCTTTAGCGCCTGTGCAAAAAAATTCCAGTTGTGACGTCCCTCCAACCTCAAGAGAAATGCCATCGGCGCTCCATCTTGTTTCTTCGCTCCTACGGCTGTTGTCGGCTCGTCAAACAGAAAAGAAACACACTGTGATTACTGTACAATACATATATACATGCAACCATAAGGCTCAGACCCTGCTACTAGTAGTCGAATATGCTACTTTCCTTCGGTTCTAGGCACGAGAAAGGTGGTCAGCAATAAATATTCTTAGACCCGGGTCTGAACTTAAATTCTAGCTTGAATTCTTGTAGCGCTGAGGCCCATCTCTTTAGTTTCGAGCTTTTAGGCGCTGCTTCAGTGAGAAAAGACAGAGGTTTATGATCAGAGAAAAGAATTATGTCTGACAGAAAGATCCACGTCCTAAACTTCTCAAGTGCCCAAATCACGGCGTATACCTCTCGCTCGATAATCGTCCAGCGAGTCTGGGTGTTACTTAATTTAGCGCTAGCAAAGGCAACGGGGTGTTCCTGCCCTAAGTCAGACCACTGAAATAGACACGCCCCTACTGCCATGTCACTGGCCTCCAGAGATAACCCAAATTTCTTCGAGAAATCGATCGGATGTAGGTTGTCTGTATTACCACGACTCTTCTCCCGTTCGTCGAGGACCTTCTGATGTCTCGGTTGCCATGGTACCTCAGGTGGCACATGCTCCTGCGTCAGATTCATCGCGACCGGTGCAGTTCCGGCGTGACGTAAGTCTGGCGCTCGGTACTCTCGGAGGCGTTTCGGAGCGAAGCTTGGTCGTATCTCGCGTGCGTGTTGTCACAGCTCGCATACACCCGGCTTCTCAGAACAAACCTCTACACCTTTGTCTGAAAACTCTAGGAGTTGTCTCCTCTCACCATCCGACGGATGAGTTACTCTCTCTGCTTCTAGCAGAGAGCTCTGTCGAGGTGCATCTCCCTCTGATGGGTCGATGACCTCAATCGATCCGACGTCACAGTCGCGATCATACACACTAGAACAATTGTTAACGATGATTGTGTCATATTCTGCGTATAACTCAGTCATCTTCGAGTTAGAATTGATCTGTTGCAAATGTTCCTCCCGAGGTTGCCCAACACGGAAGGGTAACTCGCGTTGACCCGCCCCTGATTCTTTCAAGATACTGGGAAGTCCATTTAAGGAAGAACAGTCCTGCTGTTGTCGACCAACAGTCTCGGCGGATGCCGTTCGTACATTTAGTTTAGAAGGCAACACTTTTACAACTAACAAGTCAGTCCCTTGTCTTCCAAATCTAACTTTTTCTTTGTCCAGAGAGAGTGAGGTTGGAGCCCTGATCGCCCTCTCATCTGTCTCTCTCTCTCCCTCAGCGAAGTAATCCTCTCCGATCAGCCGGTCAGGCAACTCATCATCTGACGTGATCGGTGGCACTTGCTGGTCTGTCAAATTAGCAGTTTGAACGTCCGTCTGTCCGTCTGTTACATTGCTGTCGACCGCTAACACTGTACATTGTGGGGCCTCCCACAGTAGGCTAATCACTTGTGGGGTCAAAATTAACTCTTCTGGTAAATTATGGACTACTGCCAGCCATGCTCGTATGCTCGTGGCGCTGTTTGTTGGGCCGTGTGATTCGTCAACATCCGGTTTCAGTTTCAACCTGATGACGTCACAGATCTGAGAAATACTCTGTATCCCCATAACCTTGGCCTGTTTGTAGACTGGAGCCTTGAGTGACTCTGCCAGTGACTGCCTAATACAAGCTATTTGTTACCCAGAATCCTCTAGCGCATTACACTGACTAGATTTTCGACTCGTACCTTTACGTACGGCCGTGTGTACAGTTCATGTGTGTCTATACAGACGCTCGGATCTTCGACACCAGTTTCAGGTGGAATCTGCCCTACGCTGTCACTTACTGGCTCACTTCTGCAGGCATTTCTGTGCACTTGGGCAATGCACTCTTCTGCCGCATCAGTCGTACAGACGTTGATGTGCACAGGTCTACGGTTAAGGCCCCTGCTCTGCGGACACTCACGTGCTCTGTGCAGCCCATAGTAGCAGATAAAGCCTAGTGTTTTCTGCTTAATCTCTTCTGCTGACGGTTACACTCCCGCCCCCCCTTTACCATGGGTGCCAGTCCACCATGCCTGTGAGGCATTTCCCCTGGCATCAGTACTCGTGCTTCAGTTGTTCGACGGATTAGGTCGAATTGGGCGCGCTTCCTGCCATGACGCGCTCGCGTAACCCTCGGGCGTCTTGTGACTATGGTGGTGGGCCGCAAAGTATGTGTCTATTGTGCCCGCTAACTCATCATGCCCAGCGGTGGTTTGGAGCCGGTTCGGTCAGGTTCGTGCGAACCGTTAGTTCAAAATAATAAATATGCCTAAAATCAACTACTAATTTCAAAAAAATCAAATCGGATCCTGTGAACGAAGATATCCGAAGTAGTGCAGAGGCTGAACGTGGCTTTAGTATAATGAATGATATTGCGACGAATGAGAGAAAGAAATTGTTGGTGACAAATTTATCGTGCCTGATGAGCATAAAAATTTTGGGCAAACCTGTAACTGCTTTTGATCCGGTACCTTATGTAAAAACCTGGTTGAGAGGGCATAGGGACGCAAATGATACCCGAGTTAAAAATAGCGTACCTAGAAAATACTCATTAAACGAAGAGGAATTGTGGAAATTAGCGTAGTCGATTTATTTACACTCAAATTAATTCTGTTCTAAATACTGCTGCGTCAATAATAAAAATTTAATTTAATTTTGCTTATTTTTTTATGTACTAAAAGACTATTCTAAAGACTTCTTACGAAACAAAAAAGAAATAGAAAAACTTGCTCCATTTGACGTCAAACACTTAAAAATGCTTGGCGGATGGACCCGAAACTCCGCTGAAGGAGCTTCGTGGGCCCAGACGCCAGACCCCATAATCGTAATTTGACTGACTGTGGCGGTGACCGATATGGCCTAAGGGGACATACTAACTGCGAACCCTTTGTTACAAATTTGGCAATACACCGCTGATCATGCCCTAGCCACTTCCCTATCTCTTCTGCTAAAACGTAATCTAGACAACTGTTAGATAACATGTCTTTAATCTTCTCTGGCACCAGCTAGCTGATCGTCTTCTCATACGACCCTTCTGCCTGCCTGCTTCGCAGATAGTACGTCAAGGCGCTATATAACCAGAGACGAGTAGGTATCCTCCGTAGCCTTCTTCATTTCCATGAATCTGGCTCGCAGCTGTATGGGACTAATACGATACTCCCGCTGAATATACTCTTTCAGACGCCTGTAATCTGATATTTCTGCTTCGGAGCGACGAGAGACTAATATTTTAGCTTTTTCACTTAGATTAGCAAGCAAGATCTTTGGTTTGAGGTCGGCGTCAATTGCACATGAAATAAACAGAAGTTCGACAGTGTAAAAAACAAACAGAGTAATTCAGCAGCTTCCCCTAGAAATTTCGGTAACATGCCTCTCATCGAATCATTACATGTCTTCATGCGAGCCATGATCGATCTTTGTGATGCTCCCGCTTCTCCATCCTCTAGCTGTCCTCCTCCTTCCAATCTCCTCTGTATCCTTTCGTCTTGCAACCGCCTCCTCTCACTTCTGTCTTCCCGCTCCTCTTCGTATTCTCTGTCCTCGCATTGCTATCTTCTAATTCTCTCTTCTTCCTCTTTCCCCTCTCTTCGTTTCTTCTCTGCCTTCAATTCTTCTCTTTCCTCCTCCTCTCTCTTCTCCTTTTGTTTCTTCTCTCTCCTCGATTCTTCACTTTCTTCCCTCTTCCTCCTTTTCTCATACTCTCTTTCTTCTCTCTCCAGTCTCCATCTTTCAAGCGCACGTATGGCGAGTACGTCGCTTATTTCGACTTCTGACCCCTGGCTGAGAGTACTCTCACTCTCCACAGTCCCTTCGATCGCTTCCGGGCCTTCAGCCTATGCTCGAATGAGTTGGTCACGGTCCATCGCCACAATGCCAGCCACATCGTGACCTGCCGTGGTCAGGCAGGCCACTAGCTGCTCATTCGTCATCTTCAGAGCACTTGCTCGCCGTTGAGGGCCTTGTCTGTCAATTTACCAGACGTACCCTCAACTAACAATACACTGGCAGTTGTAGAGATACAATACACACGCCTAGGGCGAGCTTCACCTACTCTTCCGCCTTACACGATGAAGAGAAGCTACAGGTAGGCGCTACAGGGTCCAATCCAATTTGCCTACACCCGTCTCGGCTATCACCTCGGGATTTCGCACTAACAGATACACGTTCACAGGGTCCTACCTTGTTCTGTGGCTGCCTCGTGCCGTCAATCCCGCTCGATCTCGTTGATCTCGATGTCTCGCCGTGCTTCCTTTGTCTTCGCTGCGTCTCGATGGCCGTCTGTTGGCGTCTCGACTCTTTCGGCTGTTGCTCCGGTCTCTAGCGTTGCTGTCTCGTCTTTGCTCGGCGTGGCTCCTGTGTAGTTGTCGTTGTTGTGCTGACGTCTCCAGGCGGCGAAAGTGCTTCTACAATCCTGCTTCGGTCGTCTGTTGGCGTAACCTGTTTTGACTGCGCCAGAATGTCACGATCATTCTTGATCTGTGACCGTTCGTTTTCCCATCAAACAAATACGAACGACGCTTTTAGATTTTTAAGAAATGTATTAATATCACATATACAACTATCTATCTACACGTAGCTTAGAATTTAACTGGAGAGAGGTCGACTTGGTTCTCGAAGATCGTCGCGTTCTACGCCCTGTTGTTGATGACCTTTCCAAGTATAGACACTCTGATGCTGTAGTCTCCTTGCTACAGCAGGTAATCAGCGTCCTCCACCATCGCTCATGTGATGCAGACTACAATCCTACTGTCCCATTGGTTCACCTAGACCCTCACTTGCCCACCCCTCGACGATGGTTGGTGGGAATACCCTCTACTACTCAAGTCAGAGTAACTTCTTAGCCTACCGTTATTTCGAGTTTTCAGAGGTCCGTTGAGATTAAAGAGTGATCAGCGTCAAAGGAGATCATAAGCCTCCGGGGATTAAATTCCAACCGCCGTCGACCCATTATTTTCCTAGCGTCTACTTTTACCCCGGTTCATTGGGCGTCGGAACCAGTTGAGACCGGTTGCTTTGGTCTCATATTATCGATCGCTGCAATAGCGGCCAGATGTCTCTCGTCGATGAATCGTCGCTAAAGTGAACGCTATTCCTGGACGAACAGCTAAGGAATTAGATTCAGTCCCTTGCGTCGAATTTCGTATTCGTGGCGATTCGCATGGATGACCTTGTAAACCGGTCGCTCCTTAAGTGCATCTCGATAGTCTCTGAAGGCGTATAAGGTAGATGCCCCCCGCCGTCCTCTCTCGAATTCGTCGTGTGTTGTCCTCCATGTAGCCTCTGAGTTCCGATGCATTTCTTTAGCGCCTTTTCCAAAAATCCCAGTCTTGACAGTTTGGTTTATAATCACTGGAATTGGATAGCCTATCTCCTGATTATTAGGTCTAATCGTTTGCATGAGTCACGATGGTTGGGTAATTTGTTTATTTCCTAGATTTAAAGCCGGTTTATTTACTACTCATGGCGGATGACTAGGTTAATTTATCAGATGATTCTGATAATTACATTCTTTTGATGGATTTCGCATATTAATGTCTATGAGAATGCTACATGTGGTTTACTGATGGTCATAGGTGATCTATTACTGATGTCCAAATAAACGGACGAAGGAGGGTCACCCAAATGATGACAAATAGAGAATGTGGGGGGGTGTGTTATGTCCAATGCGTACGCCCGCACGTACATCACAGTACAGTTTCTTCATTACAGCCTGTGCCTCATACGGCAGAAGGGATGTGGCGTCGACATCGCGGTCTTGATCTTGAGTGCATCGGTCTTGGTCTTGGTCTCAGACCATTGGTCTTGGTCTTGGTCTCGGATGCGTCGGTCTTGGTCTTATAGGAACGGTCTTGGGATTGGTCTCCGTCTTAGTTTACCGTTCTTGGGCATTTCCCGTATCACAGCGATTTCTTTTATATTTGTCGGTCCTTTTCGATTAGAGACACCGGTGTTTAGGCCATCTATATAAACATGTTACTGTTTGCCAAAAAATGCATTTGCAACGCAACCAGCCATTTCAATATCTGCTTTCCCAAATTTCAAGATTCTGGAACAATCTAATAATCATGTGGTCGGCCACGTGCAGGCCTATATATATAGTCACTATTAACCTACAATTCCGAGCAGGCCTACAAGTATAGGCCTACATCATTCAATGGGGACGTTAATCTACTTGTCTCAAAGTATTTAGTATTTAAATATCGTATACTGCAAGTAATTTATAGTGTGATATTCTCAGGCCGAAGCCAAGGGCTGAATCCGAAAATGTTCAGACTGACCGGTAAAACTGTTTCTGGACCATTGTTAAGATTAGTAATCGTCAGCAATAAAATTCATGTTTTAACCGTAGTTTTCCGTTTTAGCGTCTTAATAAATTGAATTGCTTATAAAAAAAGAGCATCGGTCTTGGTCTTGGTTTCGGACCACCCGGTCATGGTCTTGGTCTCGGACCAGCCGGTCTTGGTCTTGGACCTCTCGGTCTCGGTCTCGAGGTTTTTTTCTCGTGCACAACACTGAACGGCAGATAATGCGTAATGCGTTGTATGCCGAACACAAGCAACACCTGAGGTCTTGGTCTCGGACTACCCGGTCATGGTCTTGGTCTCGGACCAACCGGTCTTGGTTTGGGACCTCTCGGTCTTGGTCATGGTCTTGAGGTTTTTGTCTCGTGCACAACACTGAACGGCAGATAATGCGTAATGCGTTGTATGCCGAACACAAGCAACACCTGAAGTACAGACATGTACAAGAAGCAACATGATGACCTGGACCCGAGTAAACTTAAGTTTATTGACGCCTATATATATATATATATATATATATATCTGAGGTTCTGAGAATGCAGTGGATTACCGATAATCTGGAACTGAGAACTGTTAGGTTTATTGATTGCCAGGATCTGAGAATGCTTGCCTATTCCAGAGGTGTAAATCTCGGGCTGGAACATTCCGTATACGGGCCATTTGCCTGAAATGGTGTTGTGCCCATTCAATTGGACAAGGGGTGGTGAAGGATCTCACCTGTTCAATTCAATTAATATGACCAGAGTGGAAGTAATATATACGCCCGCTATAGAAAAACAAGTACATTACTTTACATTTACTGAGAATTGCGAAGCGAGTAAGACATTGTGACGACAGCCAAAGCACTGAAAGTCACGTTTATTGACATGCTTCAGAAGTGAATTGGATCTACAGTGGACCATAACTTGCTACTGATGATTTTTAATGCTGCTGTTGCTGTTGTCCCATTACATGAAGAGCTCTTCGAAATTTGGCTGTTGTTCCATTGCTCGCTGTTGTTCCAATTGCATCCTGTGTGCCAAGATTTGTTGTAACTCAGATCCAGCGGAATAACCATTACTGTTCAATTAGAAATTGAAATCAATCATTCAATCAATCAAAAAGACTTGATATAGCGCCCCTTCAAGATATCTACTCAGAAATCATGTGACGCCGTCAACATAAAAGTTACCAACAATCTCTTACTAGACTTTCTTAAACCAAATCCAAGAATTAATAGAAAAAAAATACAATCATAGGCCATAGTTAAATTTATACAGATAGGCTTGTCAACGTTTAGCCGCAAGAGTTTTGAGGGAAGCCAAGAGTCTGGGGCAGATGAAACCTCTCGATAGCAGAGGAAGCTGGACCATGAAGATGGGCATCGTTAGAAAACTGTATGACAGCAATATCACTTCTATCTGAAGGGTAATGGTGAACACCAATATGTGTACCATCATCATCGTTCGTCGTCGTAGTCGTCGTCGTCATCATCATCATCAGCATCATCATCATTAGTATCTTCGTCGTCGTCGTCATCATCTTCGTCATCGTCTTCGTCATCATCATCATCATCACCAGTTGCTATTACCTTTAACTATGTAAATATAAACATGTATATACATTATATACATTACATACATACATGCTTACATACATCACATACACACATAGATAAGTACTTGCATCCATGTATGTATCCATGTCTGCAACAAATAACTATGTACACATTTAACATGGCGACATTTCATGACCCATTCTGGATGTGCACCCCTACCTATAGTAATCAGTGCATGCTGATTTGGATAGGACAGATTAGATCTAAAATTCTATGTCCTAGTTTGAAAAATTGTATTTAGTTATAAAATTTTAAGTTTTAGTTTATTAAATTGCTAGTTAGTATAAAATTAGAAGTCTTATTCTAATAAATTGCTAATCAATTATAAAATTATAAGTCTTTGTTTAAACAGTTACTAATTTACTAACACTGGCCTCTGGGCAGTCTTCAGCATCACGGGCATGGTGACATCATAATATCTTGGTAAAGTCTGGACCGATGGAGGAGCCCATTTGGGCCTTGAATCTGGAACATTCGAAACCAACCCTATCCGGCTGAACATGTCTGGATTGTCTCGATTGGCAGCAATGGTCGAGGGCTTGCCAATCGAGTTTAACCCGAATGCGCTCGGCTGCATCGGATTGCGAATGTGCTGCGTGTACTTGGTTAGAGATGGCCGATATTTAGTACCGTATGGCAGTATGAAGGGCTTGTAGACCGGCTGGGAGTCTGGCAACTGGCAGACTGGCGGATTGACTGGCACCCGGCAGACCGGCTCTGGGTCTTGACACATGTTGCCTTGATGAGGGATCTGCACCGGACATGTCTGATTGACAGGCACGTTGCAGATTGGCTGCGAGACTGGCAGTGGGCAGGTTGGCTGGGCAGCTGGAATCGGGCAGACTTGTTGAGTGTCTGGTAGCACAAATGTTGGCTGAGCGTCCGGGAGTGGACAGACTCGCTGAGTGTCTGGTTGAAGGCTGCTTGTATGGTATATCTTTGGAATATCTCTGAAAGTATTTATTATTGGTGACGAATTTCCGGAACTTGACGGATTTTGATAGCTATAGCCTGCTGAACGATAGAATGGAGCTTGATTTGGAGGCCTTTGATCGGCATACTGTAAATACACACATATAATTTACTATTACTCACTATGATCATGATTATTATTATTGGTAGTAGTAATTATCCATCATCATTATCATCAGTATTATCATCGTTTTATCGCTATTACTACTTTTATTATTATCTTTTTTCTATTACTATCATTTTTATTTTTAGTGTTAGACTCAATATAAAGTATTCGTACCTGAAGTTGAACTGATCCTCATGTTTCTACAAACTAGCAAGAATATTTCTTTCAATTAATTTTGTTACAAAACTCTTAGCCCCAATGCGAATCTGAGATATAGTTCGTCAGCTGCCATGTGAAGAAGTACAGCTACACATCTCGATGTTGATCAGCCAATGAGCTGTAGCGAATCATGAGGTGCTTCTTCAACAGCTCGATCATCCAAGCTCCCTTCCTTGAGGCAGCAACATGGAATGCAGAAGAGCCCAACAGAATGACTCAGTCAAGAGACCCACATATGAGGATCACAGGCTTAGGCTTTGCCTCGAGTGGTTGAAATAAAGTGGGAGTGCTCGATATATCGATTTTTTAAAATGTAAAACAGGGTAGCTTCAAGTTAAATACGATATCCTATCTTACAGCATACAGTACACTCAACTCCTCCCAGTGCTTCAATCTTCTCCAATTAGGGCCCATCCACATATTACGTACGCAAAATATCCGGACCCCTCCCACCTCTTGCACCGCGTTCATTTTGTGGACCCCCTTCTCCATGCGTACGTACATTTGATTTCTACTCCCTCCCCCAGTGCAACGTTTAAATTAATGAAAACATCTATAAGACATTGATTTTACCACGGGCCATTTATTTTTGTTAAGCATCGTATTTAGCAGCTTCAATTTGTTAACAGTTATGAAGAATTAAAACACTAACAACCAGAGGAGTAGCTAGGAGACAGAGGGACATGTGTCCCAGGGCGCCAAGTTGGAAGGGGCGCGAAAATGAGGCTGAAACGATATTTTTTTTAAATCGAAACAGACTAATTTATCCCAACTAAGTTAGTAAGATTACATTTTGACGCCCCGCCCCCAATTTCATCTGCTCATCATAAACAGGTCGCCATGCACGAGTTTGGCGCCCTCGGGCCCCACTGGTCAGTGATCACTATGAACTCGTAAGGGGCGCAAAAATAGGCCTACTCAGGACGTATTTACAAATCTACGCATTTCACTGCAAATTCTTCTAACAATTTCTGTTTCATAATTTTGCAAGCGGTGAGCGGTTCTTCAGCAAATCGAAACTAATTTTGTCGTATTTGCGGGTTTCAATGGGACAAGATTGTCTCAGGGAGCTCGCTCTTCTTAGCATCGAACGAGACACATTGGAGAAAACAAATTTCCATATCAGAATTGATCAATTTCCGACAGTTTAGAAAGGAAATTTATTTTTTGACTGTTTCTGACAGTCGTGTATAAATTAATAGCCTTGCGATATATATCTTAGAAATGTGAAATTAATTAGAAAAGTTCAAAAATGACATCATGCAATCATGGGCTAAATTTGACCCCTCCCTTCTTCACACGTCGTGACAGGTCATAACCCATGAAATAGGACGTCAAAAGGCTTTGCACTGCCCGCGAAAAAAACAGATGTCCAGAATGTTATATGCACTTATTCTTATGATTATCAGACAAAGTAATTATAACCATAAAAATATTTAAAACTATATCTGTATGATATTTTATTATAGCAGAATGATGAAAATTGAGAAAGTTGAATTATTAGGCCTACATGCATTATGCATTAAACAAGATGAAAAGCTCTGGTAGAATCATTAAATTTATAAAATAAATGGTTAAAATAATAACTTGAAGCAATACAAACTTCATGCTTCTCCATTCTCCCACGGAGAAGCAAAATACTTCTTCATGGAAAAAAATAGGGAGAGCTTGAACCTCATCATCCTGTTCAATGGATATTCCTTTCAGATTCATAACTTCTTCGTCTATCCAATCTACGCTCTTTCCACTGCTTCGTTTGCGATTACAACCGTTTGTTCGCCGAATTGCAGTTTTAGCCAAATAATTTATTCATGCTTGTGTATTATAGAATGGCTGCGTCACTTCCAAGACCCGAAACTTGACACCGAACGTAAAAATAAACAATTCAAAAATTAAGAATGCAGTTATCATAATCATTGTTGTTAAATTGTGGTAAACAATTCTCAAATTTAGGCCCAATTGAGTAAAAAATTAAGCAAAATTACGAATTTTTGACGTGATGTCACATTTCTTAGACACGCTCCCCTCGTCACACATCGTCACAAATGTGTGACTTCCCTATCCTAGGCGCGTGACGTCGTATATGGACATCGTGCCCAAATGGGCGCCAATTCTGTAGTTAGCTACCATAGCTACTTCTCTGCTAACAACACTTGCATTTTAAACAGTTTTAATGCTACATAAAATTGATTAAACACGAATATAGTCTGTGATTAGGTTTACAGTTCTGATTTTCATATTCTGTATTGTGAACGTCATAATTAGACAATTATATTTGCGTACGTACATATTTTCGGGACTCCTCTCCACCATACGCACCCGTATGTCTACGCAAAATGGCCGAAATTTGAAACCAACTCGCTGCGTACGTATGCGGACGGCCCCTTATTCGCAATCCAACCATGCATTGTCAAAATAAACCGCACCTTACAAAGGTCTTTTTAAGCTCCTAAATAACTGCCATGATACATCAATACATTACAGATTTCTTATGCTCTTGCATTACATCAACAGAGCAGTTAGAAATGTGAAGCATAAATTGAATGCCATCATAGTTACATTCGTAAAAATTATCATTGTTTCAGCACCGTTTCTACAATTATTATCAAAATGACAAGCTGTTCGCCTATATGTGGGGTATTGTACATTGGTCATCCATTCCTTCCCAATTTCGGATTTCTTCCCTTGTCTGGAGCTGCCTTTGTAGCCTTGCACCAACTTATCTTAGGGAACCTGTCGTTGGACCTCCGGCTCTTGCCTAGGAACTCTCTACCTCATTTTTATTCCACTCTAAAATCTGTCTCATTTGGCCGAGGTTCGGAGCGTCTGTGAGTAGATTTCTTGAAGAGGAGGCACATTAAGTTTCATTGATTGATTGATTGATTTTCTGTGAAACCTCCAGACCACGTTTCATCACCGGCATCATTTCTGGAACTTCACGGGAGGTAGGCTTCGACGGTGGTCTGTAGAACCGGTTATAGTTGAGATATCGCCTGCCACCCATCGACTGTTGTCCGCCCTGGTTGCTCCATGGAGCTTCGGTGACAATGGAAAAGATTCCGACCTTTGAATCAGTCATGTTGGTGTCCATTTCCAAACGGCTGGGTGAACGAATCCATCCCGTTGATGGTCAGTAGTAAGGTAACTGTGTTTGAGTCTGTAAATCCACAGAAAAGTCATCTCTAATGCGTTTTTTCCAAGCAATTCACATTGAAAGCCCCCACACTACCGTATTTACCACGTGGGAAAGCGTTGCATAATTACAATGATTTGTAGTGATTTCTTGTTGGAAAATGCATATTCTAGCAATTTTCATCAGAATCAATCGTGAATCGAATTCCAGTCAAACCTCCCCTTGCCTACATACTCTCTCCCCTCTCTTTCTCTTCCGTCAGGTGTGTGCCGACGATAAGGTTTTTACATAATGGCTCCATTTCTGTCTGTCTCTGGTGGTATCAGGGCTGTTCTCATGTCCATAGTATTTTCTTCAAGATCTTGTCTGACATTTTCCATCCATGTCTTCCTCGAATCCATGTTCCCTCTTCGTGGCAATATAATGCCTTTGTTGGTAACCTCTTATTATCCATTCGTGTTACATGGCCAAACCATTTGAGTCTTCTTTTTCTGATCCTGTCTACCATTGTTTCTCTCTGTACCAGCTCAGTCCAGGTTACATCATTACGAATCCTGTCCCATCTGGTCCTCCCCGCTATTCTTCTTAGCCAGCACATCTCCGCCACAAGGATCCTCCTTCTGCAGGCACCATCACTCAGATCCACACAGCAAAACCGGAGTGACAAATGCCGTGTACAACTTCAGTTTGTTCTGGTTGATATGCTGCTCATTTACCGCATCTTACACAGTCTGTCAAACATTGCTAATGCGATGCCAATCCTACGTTTTATGTCCTTTGTGCAGTGTCCATTTTCCGTTACTACTCCTCCCAGGTACACAGACTCTGTGACTTGCTTCAGCTCTTCTCCCTCGAATATCACCTTCGGTTCTTTGTGTTGTTTTCCGATTGTCATTGTCTTGGTTTTTTCCGCATTTATTCTTAGTTCGAACCTTCTACTACGATCGTGTACACCGTCAGTTTTTGCAGTTGGTATGGCGATTCCGCTAACACTATCATTGGTCAATAATAACAATAACTAACAATATCATCGGCAAAACGCTGGTTGTTAAGTATCTGTCCACGTACGTAGTGTCACCCCAGCTTCGACAGAATTCATTGCGTGACTCATCATGGCCTCCAGAAGCAGGTTGAACAAATCTGGCGACAATCCGCATCCTTGTCGTACACCTACTGCATGTGATCTTAAACCATGCTGTAAGTTCTCCATCCAGGCCGACTGCACTCATTGACTTTGTCACGACTTCGTGATTATTTTATATGACAGGTTATTTCCAAGAGGTAAACGCCTGGATGCTAAAGAGTATTACATTTATGGAGCACACTCTGTTAGATGATATTCCGTTAGATTTTAATCATAGAAAGAAATATAGTTAAACCAGAAGACTAGTGAATAAGAACTTCAAATAAAAACGTCTGGTAACCTCTAAGACTACCCTGCTTCGATGGCCGCTAGCAGTGGAAGCGACGGAACCCTCGCGTCTGTAATCCGTCTTTCCAGCAGGAGAAGCGTCGAAGCCCTCGCGTCCGTTCGCCCTTCCACCCGTGGAAGCGACGGAACCCTCGCGTCTGGAATTCGTCCTTCTAGGAGTGGAAGCGACGAAACCCTCGCGTCTGTTCGCCCTTCCAGCCGTGGAAGCGACGGAAACCTCGCGTCTGGAATTCGTCCTTCCAGCAGGAGAAGCGTCGAAGCCCTCGCCGCGCGAACTCCGATCCGACAGAAAAAGAACCGCCCCTTTCACTTCTTTCTGTTGCTTTTATCCCCCTTCGCTTTCCCCTTTGACCCGACCATCCCTTTTGGACCCCCACGGCCATCGACGACCATCGAGCATTCATTACCTTTTGAGTATTGTATACATATACGGGTCAATGCAGTGTTTGTCCGCAATATAGGCCTATGAGTCCAATAGATTCCGCTAATATATATAAGACATTCACGCACATTCACACACAAGTCGATGCCTAAATAACTATATACAATACATATACAGGGTAGAAGGGCAATTCGTGACAGACTTGTTGTACAGAACTTCATGGCCAAACCTTGTGAGTAGCATTACTGACTACTCTGGAATTCCACTATCAAACGCCTGTTTAAAATCAATGAAGTTGTTGTACAAGGTTCTATTCCTTCATAAATACTTCTCCGATAGTTGTCGAACAACGAAGAGTTGATCCACGGTACGATTAAAGCCTTCCCCAGTCAGGTGGGCATTTCTTTTGTTGGTAGATTTTGTTGCAAA
The DNA here is from genome assembly GCA_959347315.1 of Bimastos eiseni. Classification (NCBI taxonomy): domain Eukaryota; kingdom Metazoa; phylum Annelida; class Clitellata; order Crassiclitellata; family Lumbricidae; genus Bimastos; species Bimastos eiseni. The sequence goes on from OY365821.1 coordinate 22,074,863, forward strand.
GCAGGTGCATCATTTCCGCTGAACATTCCTTTCCGGCTTGTACATATTAGTGCTGGTGCCTTTCTTTTTTCAAGTTTCCTATTGCTGCCTCCACCTCTACTTAGGATGTCATCCATGTGTTATGCCCATTACTTGATGGTAATTCATCCAACCACAGGATTGCATTCATTATAATAGATTCTCATAATACTGTTTCCATCTATTTTTCATTTCGGGCATGTTGTCCATTTTGTCCTTAACTGAAGGTTCCACAAATTTCGTTTACTGTCTGAAAAGTTCATAAGGATTTTGTTTCCTCTCACTGTTCTCTACCTCAAAGCATTTTTCCTCCAGCCATTGCTCTTTACATTGCTTTGCTTTCTTTTTTATTTCTAGAGTTATCATGTTGTACCTTTTCCTATTTTTTCATTATGTGATGTTATTGCCTTTATCTTCCTTCTCTGATCACTCAGCTCCAGTACCTGCTGTGAAATCCACGGTACCCTCTTCTGTTTTTTCCTACATCCGAGGACGTTTGTTAAAATGAGATGCCTACATACATACTACCCATATTTAAATTAAATAGTATACCTTACTTAGATTGTTACGCAGCTGCATCAATCCCTCTATTCTCAGATGGTAAGATGTAGCTTTGCTTGTGTATTTCACACTTAAAGGTTCTGGTGAATAATAGGCCTACATGTACTACAACCAGACAATGAGAGTTATACTAGTTGGTGATTTACAACATTTCAGCAATCAAATAGAAAATGTTAATAAAATATGAGTTTGTTCAAAGAAATATTCCTATAAGTAGATATAATTATTAACAAAACATGGGTGGCTTCATGGGGAAACGGACATAAGCCCCCAGACAATAAGCCTAAGCAGCTAGGCCTACAGTTGGTTAGTAAACTGTCAGTGACACGCGATAATCATCTCCCATTAATAAGAGAGAGTGGGTAAATACCTCTATATAGATGATAATCTAAGATTATAAGCGGTGAAGGTCAGCTAGTAAGTGTGCTTACAGTTGATAAAAGTGAGACGCGAAAATCATCTAAGTCTGAGAGTGGGTGAAGACCTCTATAGATGAAAATCTCATAAATGTGTGCCTATAAAACGAATTAAGACCTCCAACATGCACACAAATGGTTTCGTAATATGAGGTGTGCTTGTGTGTAATAGTTTATTTAACGACATGGATGCGTAGTAAACTAAACTCATTACACACATGCACGTCTCATATTACGAACCATATCGTCTTCAAACTTTGCAGGTATTGGAACCAAAGCATTATGTCAACCCACTAAAAATAGATATTTTACAGGTTTAGTAACACTTAGCCGACATGGATACATCCATGCACACGTACATATTGTGCACACAACCATGCGCCACATGCACACACATACAAGCATGCAAATATAATTTGAGCAAGCTTATGGTCTACAATGGGGGGCTTTTGTCCTAGTTGGGAGGGGCTTTTGTCCGGGGGGGGCTTTTGTCCTACACTCGGCTTCAAGACGAAGGCCAGTGCCCAAGTGCATATGCACGTGTCTCTCAAACTGGCCGAAATACACAAAAGCCTACAGTAATAATAGCCGCTTGATTTTGTAGATTTCCTGTCTTTTAACTCTAATTAATGCACCATTACCATACTGTTTTCAGAATATGCTTCAAAAACTTATAACTTCAAAATCTTACATCCTAAATTATTCATCAGATTGCTTGAACCAATCAACTACTTAGCAAGTAGGCCTAAACGCATTCGGTCAATTAAAGGAGAAGTTTTGGGGGCGTGACGGTTTACAGGAAAACCGCTCGCGGCTAAATGACGAGCTACCTCAGCCCTGTCAATCAGACCTGGACTGATAGGGTCGGGCTGATCATGAAACCCACATTCAGTGGAGGGTCATTGTCTGTCAATTGAAATGCTTGCACCGCTCTGTGACCCCAGGTATAATAATTGATCTTAGTTGTTGTTGTCAATGTATGCGGATTATAATATATTCCGGGTTAGGCCCTGTATATTGTATACTGTGCACTTCTTCTCATCTATGACGCCCTATTCAGAGCGGTGCAAGGATATCAATTGACAGGCATTGACCAACCCGTGAGAATGACCATCCACTGAAAGTGGGTTGTGGATGAGGTAGCTTTTCATTTAGCAGCGAGCAGTTTTCCAGTAAACCGCCACGCCCCCAAAATTTTCATTTAAACAGTTTTTAACTGACAACAGCTCTAGGCTACATCAAATAAACGATAGGGAATTTATTATATAGTATTTGTTTTTGTAATGCCCATGGGCGGGGTGGCGCGTAGAGCAATGGAGAACACACTGGGGGGCCGAGCTGAGAAACCGAGTTCGAAGCCCGTATCCCCATAAAGTTGACTAGTCCTAGTTTCGCTAGGCAGTGGCCGGTGGTGTTTGTTAAAATGAGATGTATAACGTAATGGGCACCCTGCGTGGCTGCCGATGGTTAAATTTGACTCCTGTGATATGATAACTTGTCATCTTTCGTTCATACTATGTCTGTAATCATACTGCGGCTTGTCATTTTGAAATTAAACGAATATGATTCTCATCATAAATATAAAATAAAGAACTCATCTAGAAAAAGCCATATCTGTAAGAAGCCTTACTGAAATTGGAATGCCTGTGGATTGAGGACGATGGAATGATGGAGGTAGGGGTGGTGGTGGAGGAGGCGGAGCACTCATTGATTGATCATATCTTCTGAAGTGAGGTTGCTGCAGATGCTGCCGTTGCTGCTGCTGCTGCATTGCCCTTTCCTTTCGCATTTGACTCTTCTGAGGAGGCAATTGTGGCTGGTTGAAGTCATGACTCCTCTGACCAGGAAATTGTTGACGATTACTCTGACGAGGCAATTGTGGCTGGTTGAAGTCTTGGCTTGGTGTCTGCCTGCTGCCCATTTCGTTCTGCATTTCTTCCAGCTGCAAAACCACACAATAACCCATATCCTGGACAACAGCCCATCCAACTCTACATAAACTCATATTGATTCTGGTGATCAGAAAAACGACTTCAAGAATAATTTATTGATAATTGATACAATTATGGTGATGGCTATAAATCCTCCATTATCGTCAATCACCCATAATCATATATTTGCCTAAGGCTCCTCTATCTCACTATCCCTTAGATAATTACCCCTGGGCATTCCACAGAAAATTGAAGTCTCACATCTCCAAGACTTCATACACCGACTCATCTGCTTATCCACCTTTAAATTCTTGTCCTAAACGAAAACCCACATTGACAGCTACTCTACTCTGGCAACTGGACTCAGACCTCCTTCGCACCACACTTTTGGACAACCTCTCTGACTCGACGTGGCATTCGTGAATAAGATAGGTCCCTAAGTTTGGATTTTGAGTGGCACTTTAGATGTTTAGAGTTTACGATGGTAATTACCAGGTCAAAATGCATTGTTTCATACCTGATAACATAATAGCAACAACTAGGCTACTGCCTTCTGCCTAATGTGACCAGGTGAGATCAAAATAGGTCAAATCAGGCGAGGTCAGAGCAGATGCAGCATGTTTTTTAAAGATTGCAATTTAAAGACCTTCAAAGGCACTTAAGCGTGGCTGCTTCACATATCTAAAAAATTAGTAAAAATAGGATAGAAATTTTTGTCACAACTGCTTAGCATTAGGTGAACTCAGAAGAATTCCAATTAGATAAGATGGGAAAAGAAAGCAGATGGCGCTCCAGAGCCCAGATCTGAAGAAGCAAACAAGATCAAACAAGATTTTACCAACTAAATCCAGATCACGCTGGGGCACATGATCGTAGTCGTGATTTATAAAGCGCCACTCGAAAGCAATACATAGGGCACCAGCTGATCCACGTGCACTGCATCGAGTCCGAGGAAATGTCAAAATGGTGGTCAGAAGGTCAGAGGTCAGTTGCCACAGGTCAGACTTTAACCAAATCTTCACACCCTAACAGCAGTTACTCTGCTCCCAGATTCAAAACTATGAGGTTGAAAAGTGCAGCTATTTCTTAAATCAATTTAGCAAATGCTGTGAACTAGTGACCATTCGAATTCTATTCCTCCGCTCCGCGAGTTTGTGTTCAAGAGTAGGTTTTCCTTGGACTTGTTGTCCTCCGAGTTGCTTGACTGTAGTTCTCTGCATAGCGCTATGGAATAGGCTGCAAAGCAACAAGAAACCAGCCTAGATAAATGAATGATCCCACAAGACAGGTCTACAGCATCCTGCACAGATTGAATATATCCATGTGGCCAAACATTTACATAACGTATTTTCATACATTCTCAAAGGCATCAATACTGTTCTAAATTATTTATGATTTTTACGATGAATTGCAAATGTTTTAGCAGCTATTTCTGTCAGAACAGTTTCGATGTTTTGAGACAATTGTTCAGGACGGATGCATAAAGAAACCATAATGTACAGAATTTACTTGACAGGAAGTGGGATTGAATGTGTTCTATGCTTTTTCAAGTGTCTGTCACATTGCCAATAGTTCATGAATCGTGCTTGTTCCTGGCCTGAACCCAGATTGTTCTTCTCCAAGTGCTCTCCCAACTTAACGCTTCATTCTGTTTTGTATCATTTTAGTGAATACTTTCTCTGGAATGCTCTACACGCTTATGCCTCAGTAAGTCTTGCAGTGTTGTAGATTTCCTTTGCTTTTGTACATAGACATAATTGTCGGTTTTGTCCAGTCTTCTGGTATTTCCTCCTCTTGTCGAATCTTTGTAATGAGGGTATGTTTCTCCTCCTCTTTGAAGTAGTTCCGTAGTGATTCCATCCATGCCTGGTCCTTTATCCTAAGTTTCTAATTACAGCAGCTCTTACCTCATCTTGTATGAATTTTGGCATCAGTTCTTTTGTGTTATTTATAGGAAACTGTGAAAACCGTAGGGTCATCATATGAATCAATATTCAGTAGTTGTTCCAATTGTTCCTTCCATCGATTCTATATGCCTGCATTGTTTGCAAGTACCTTAGAGATGTAGCATGGAAATAGAGGAATGACAGATAGTGCCATTGTTCAACAAGGGTACAAGATCATGTTGAAAAAAATGACCAATGCAAACATAATGGAACATTTGAATGAGCATTATAGCATAAAGGGCAGTCAACATGAATTTACCAGAAGCCGTTCGCATTCAACAAATCTGTAGAAGTTCTTTGAGGAGATCTTTCCAAGGACTGATAATGTAGAACTTGTAAATGTAATTCATCTGGGTTTTGCCAAGGCCTGTGACATACATGGCCTCCTCATGTATTGCTGATCAAAAAGTTGCAAGCAAGTTGGATAAGAGGAAAGTTATTGAATATGGATCCAGAGATGGTTATCAGGAGTAAGACAATAATTGGGCATAAACAATAAGCCTTCTAACTGGACGACAGTACAAAGTGAAGTGATACAAGAATCAGTGCTTGGGCATATGATTGTTGTTTGTATTTCTCATTACTCACATAGATGATGATGTTGTATCAACAATTTCTAAGTTTACAGATGATACATGTACAAACGATGCAGAGCAATTGGGGATGAAGATATTGTGGGATGGTATGTTCAGATGGTCACAGGACTGGCAGATCGTCTTTAATTGGAACAAGTGCTCGATGAAGCATATGGAGAAAGGGAAACAACGAGATTTCATAAGCGACTGGAGGTATTCAGTTCTAACAACTGCCTTGTTAAATAAAGGTATCATGTGCACCATCTGTAATACTAGTTGATGTATTCCATTGCAATGATTGTGCATTGTTTTGCTAACTGATGTATTTTATTTGTATGAAATCATTGAAATGACATTTAATATTACTTACCCAGCTCAGATAACGATTCTGAGTAGGTATCTGCAAGGGCGCTATATGAATGTTCTATTACATATCAAGCGGGGTCTTGGGGTAGATCCTTTAGATGAAGTCCAGAGTCACATTTTATAGTCATACGATATTAGACAAAGGGTAAAGATAACACAAGTGAGCCTAACTGTACAATACTATCGGAAGCATACACGACCTAATGATATTTGGTGTTCTACAAGTGCAAGTAGGATCATGTACAAGGATGTTCTTGAGGGAAACTCTGACTTCTATGTGCTGTTTTGTTTTCTGCTAAGGGGACTTCTGAGAAAGCAGAGATAAGTAGGACTTAAATGAATACATAACTTCAATTTCAACTTTAACATTGACTCTGAGAAACATTGTTATTAACAACTACTTTTAAGACCAAAAAGAAACAATTTCAAAGTTGGTGACCATGATTTTTAATCGATTCTTGGTTTGAATGTTTAACATTTACATGTTTAAAGGGTGTAACTTGGATTTTTTTAAAATTTCACTTTAATAAAAAAATTTGTAAATAATATATTTTATTTTCAAAAAATTTTCAACAAAAAATAATTTTTTTCCATGGTCCAACGTCCAAATCTCATAACAATACACTGTATAATGACTGGATATTTCGGATCTATGCTGTTGCACTATTGTTGTTTTTGTCTCATTACAGTTTTCTTCTCATTTCTTGAAACAGCCAGTTGAATTATTACCAGTCTGAAGTGTAAGTTTGTTGTTTGGATGTTTCTGTCGTTCAACACAAGTTCTAATACTTCATCTGATATCCATTGGCCTTTCGGTCTCTTGCATGCTCTCCCGACCATGTTGTTGGCTGCTGATTTTATTCATTTTGATGTGTTTGACCACATAACTTCTATGCTCTCCCTATGCTGTATATTAGTGTCTACCATTTTGTCTTAAAACTTCAGTCGGATGTCTTTATCTGTCAGTTTCTTGGTATCATACGTGATGCCATCTGTTGGTCGGATTTCTCTCCTTTATCTCATTTTTTAACTGCTTTGATCAAAACCAATTTGTGCATCAAAAGATCTGCAGAACTTTTATAACATTTAGGCTTCATCTTTTATGTCCACATACATTTGCTCAGTGATTTCTTTTGCTCAAAAAAGTCTTCATTACTTCATTGTCGTTTGTCGTACAAAACTGGAGTAGCTTCTCCACATACAGCTCTTCTCCAAGTCATTTATGTTCACTAATCCGAATTTACCATTGGAGCTTCTCCAGGTATCAACATTCGTCTCTGCAGACCTTTGCGTTAAAATCCCAGCAATGAAGACTTGTTGTCTGTGAATTGCGCTTACATTTGACTGAAAAAATGCAATTATTTCTTCTTCCGTATCTGCTGACGTTGTAGGTGGTGGTCTGTTTTAGCTGGACTGGTCCCTTTCAGCAGGTGAAGTAACTGAGCGGTTACTGAAGCCTGGCATTAAAGTATGTAGGCTGCATTGCAGTTATTAAACACATGTCTCAACATATTCAATTTTTTTTTAAAACAGCACATGTAAGCTTCCGATATGTGCATAAGTCAGTGAAGTGTATGCGCTTAGGCAGTGTCGAAATACAATACAACTGTTATTTGATATTGCCTTCTTTCCAAAGTTCAGAAATGCACACAACAATCAATGGTGCAGAGCCGTTGAGAGTGAAGGTCTTTCTCAAGGTTCCTACACAACAACTGCCTCAGTACTCTCTGTGTTACAGGTCAAGGGTTCTAATCAATCGACCGTGCCACAGTTGGCGCATGCGTGGTTGTAATGGTATGACAAGAAATTATGTTTGTGAAGGGCTTAGGCATAGCAGGTTGGTGGTCAACCAAGTTGATATCAAGGCAATGGTGCTTGTATGTAATTTATTGCATCTGTGAGTGAGTGAGGGGAGAAAGGTATAAACAGTTGTGTATCGTCAGTGTAGAGGTGATGATCTACAAAAGAGGAGGAAATGATTTTGCTGATTGGGAAGGTGTACCGAATGAACAAAAAAGGACCAAGAACAGAACCTTGAGGAACGCTGCAGGTGAGGCTGTGCGGACTAGATGAGTGACCAGAAGAATTGACAGTGAAAGAATGCGAAGAAAGGTATGACTTGATCCAGGATAGGGCAGTACCAGAGATTCCCAACACAGGTGAAAGGCGTTTGACAAGAATAGCATGATCTATAGTGTCAAAGGCGACAGAAATGTCTAAGAGACATAAGCAAGATACTTGTTGACGACCTATCGCCATGATAAGTTTGGTGTCTAGTGAAGCGAGGAGTGTTTCAGTCGAGTGATGTTTGGTGTATGCAAATCGATCTGGGTTGAGGAGATTGTTTGAGATTAAGAAGCCGTTGAGACAAGAGAGGACAACCTATTCCGAGAGTTTGGATAAGAGAGAGATTTGAAATGGTTGGACAGCAGTTCTTGTCTAAGGATAGTTTTTTGAGGAGTGGTTTAACAACTGAGTCTTTGAAAAACATAGAAAAAGTCGGTTGATAGAGACAGATTGATGATCTCAGTTATAATAGGAATGAGAAGAGTTGCACAGTCTTTTAATAAGGAGGTTGGAAATAGTTAATAGGAGCTGAGGTGATAGAAGACCTAGAAATCTTCATTCAGCCCATCTCCATGTCAAGCTTGTGTCTGCCAAATGCACAACGTGAAATACACACACTTACAACAGATTGAAGGCAGTCAGGTTAGTAGTTCCATAACAATAATAATAATAATAATAAACTCATTTCAAGAACATTGAAACACCGCAGCAATATTGGTGGTAATAGGCTTGAGAAGCAGTGATGATATGAGTAAAATTGGTTGTTGTTGCACTCTTAGAAACGGTTTTACTTCAATTACCGTGCACGCAATACGGCGGAGCAAGTAACCGGCGCGCGGCCAATAACCGCGTGTGGCTCATTACCGCGCCGATCATATCTACGCATGTCGTCACTTATATAGGCCCTATTACTTGTCCACAAATTTATCACACCTTTGTTGTAGACTAAGCTAGATAACAAGATTTTTATTTAACTATAAGCTGGATTCATTAAACGAATTCTGATCAATTCGAAGCTAGATTAAGCAACAGAATTCTGTGAAACCAAGAGCCTCGTTAAGGAAAAGTTTTGTTTAACTAGAAGTCGAATTGGAAAAAATAATGCTGCTTAAATGGAAGCAGTAATTATGAAAAGATTAATGAAAGGAATTCAGTTCAATTAGGAGTTGAATTGATGAAAAGAAAACCGCCTACATGGAAGCCGGACTGATGAAAAGATTTCTGTTTAACTAGAAATTGGATCTTTCATAAGAATTCAGTCTGATTGGAGGCAGCATTTATGGAATAAATGCTGTTGAAATAGGAGCGGGAATTATGTATGCTCTCTTATCTTCCATGTGCGCGGTTATGATCGGCACGGTAATGAGCCACAAGCGGTTAGTGGCCGCGAGGTTTTGTGCGCGCGGTTATTGAAGATACCCTAGAAACTACTCCATACATGTGAAGAACAAGGGGCAGCTGGAAACTGAAAGGATCAAGAGCCGACACCGAAGTCAGAGATATTCCTCGATACAGCAATGCATAAAGTCATTATAAAGGTTGATAACATTCCCTAAGAGGTAGTATTCCCTACTGTAGTATGGTCTAGGACAGCGGTTCTCAACCTGTGGGTCGCGACCCCCACGGGGGTCGTCTTACGATTTGCCCGGGGTCACCTGAAACCCTCAGAAAAACAGTTTTCAGCGTAGTTTTCTTCATCTTTTCATTCCGGCGTAGTCAGCGCAGTCCTCTTACATTTTATAATATTCAATCATGATCTAACGCCAACTACTAGAGCGACTAAAATTAATCTTTACTTTTTCTTGTATTTCTTCTTCTAGTTCTCTGCCTTTACATTTTTTTACGTTTTCCATTGTTTCTTCGTGTGTTTTGTGTTCGGTCCAGCTAATTTTCTCCATTTTTTCCACGTCCACATTTCAAAAGCCTCGATCTAGTCTTCTTGTGTCTTTTTCTCATGGTCCATGTTTCTGATCTGTACAACACCATGCTCCACATCAGAGCCTTTAAATTTTTATCTTCAGATTTCTGTGTAGTTTTCTCTCAGTGGATCTCTCCTTGTTGAGAACGTCTCTTTCCCTATTGCGATCCTTCTTTTAATTTTCTTTGACACTTGGCATCTGTCGCTATCATAGTTCCTAGGTAACACAATTCTTTCGCCTGTTCTATTTCTTTTCCATAAGCGTGTATTCTGACTACTGTCTCCTTTCCTTTACTTATCTCCAGTACCTTTGTCGTTTTGATGTTCGTTTTCATTCCATATTCAGATGATATTTTGTTCAGTTTATCCTACCATTATTAGACCTTTGCAGCATCTTGCCAACATTGCCTGGTCATCTGCAATCTTAGCACCTTTATTCATATTCCTCCTGCTTTCACAGCCTTCTCCAGTTCATGTACTCTGATTCGTTTAATAAAAAAATTGCCAGCAACAAATTATAAATTGTTCTATTCATTAAGGATAGATTGTGCTGTTATGCATGAGGTGTGTGGATTATCAAAAAGTAAGAAGTGAAATGCATGGTAATAAAATTGCAGTTAATGCAGTAACCCAATAAATTTCGTAGTTATAGTTGCCACAACTTAGGAAATGTCATCAGGGGGTCGCAGGACTGAAAGGGTCGAGAACCGCAGGTATAGGATATCTTCAGAAAGTGAAATACCACACTCACAATTACATGGCAGACAATTAAAACAATGTTTAACAAGGAAATTCATACTGTAAATGTTCATTCAGAGCATCTAAATAGTCTCAATTCAATACGTTAGCTCAGAAGAACTTCAACGTATGACTTCCCCAATAGTTATATAATTGTGAATTAATGACTCCCCTGTTGGGGTATTGCTTCTGAAAGATTGACTACTCACCCTGGCACAGAAGTTTGTGATATTTCTCTCATCTGTTTTCTTGAAGTTGGTCGATGTTGAAAACCATTGGCTACCGTTCGTGAGGCACCCCTCCTCGTTAGCAGCTGAGCAATTCTGGTTCGTAAACGCGGAATTGAGCTTCCAGCTGACCCAGTGCTGGACTTTATTCTAGGTATCATTGTTACAGTTCGTAATACCCCTCCTCGTAACGGCTTCGTCTGAGAAATTCCGACTACTGAAGGCGATATTGAAACTTGATCAGAAATCCTATATGCGCCCTCAGAAGTTTCAGATGAAGTTGTAGACAGTGCGATGGACCTTATTCCAGGTATCTTTGTTACAATTCGTGATACCCCTTTTCGTAACGGCTTCGTTTGAGAAATTCCGAATCCTGAAGGTGATAACGAAACTTGATCAGACATTCTAGATGCGCCCTCAGATGTTTCAGATGAGGTTTTGGACCCTGCGGTGGACCTTATTCCAGGTAACTTTGTAGCAATTCGTGATACACCTCTTCGTGAAGGTTTCGTCTGAGAAATTCCGACTCTTGAAGGTGATATTGAAACTTGATCAGACATTCTAGATGCACCCTCAGCAGTTTCAGCTGAAAATACGGACCCAGCGATGGACCTTATTCCAGGTATCTTTGTTACAATTCGTGATACACCTCTTCGTAACGGCTTCGTCTGAGAATTCCCCACTCCTGAAGGTGATATTGAAACTTGATAAGACATCCTATATGCGCCTTCAGATGTTTCAGATGAGGTTTTGGACCCTGCGGTGGACCTTATTCCAGGTAACTTTGTAGCAATTCGTGATACACCTCTTCGTGAAGGCTTCGTCTGAGAAATTCCGATTCTTGAAGGTGATATTGAAACTTGATCAGACATTCTAGATGCACCCTCAGCAGTTTCAGCTGAAAATACGGACCCAGCGATGGACCTTATTCCAGGTATCTTTGTTGCAATTCGTGATACACCTCTTCGTAACGGCTTCGTCTGAGAAATTCCGACACCTGAAGGTGATATTGAAACTTGATCAGATATCCTAGATGCGCCCTCAGAAGTTTCAGCTGAGGCTATGGACCCTGCGGTGGACCTTATTCCAGGTATCTTTGTTACAATTCGTGATACACCTCTTCGTAACGGCTTCGTCTGAGAAATTCCCACTCCTGAAGGTGATACTGATACCTGATCAGATATCCTAGATGCGCCCTCATAAGCTTCAGCTGAGGCTATGGACCCAGCGGTGGACCTTATTCCGGTTATCTTTGCTACAATTCGTGATACACCACCTCGTGACGGCTTCGTCTGAAAAATTCTCACTCCTGAAGGTGATACTGATACTTGATCAGACACCCTAGATGCGCCATCAGAAGCTTCAGATGAGGTTGTAGACCCTGCGGTGGACCTTATTCCAGCTATCTTTGTTACAATTCGTGATACATCTCTTCGTAACGGCTTCGTCTGAGAAATTCCGACTCCTGAAGGTGATATTGAAACTTGATCAGACATCCTAGATGCGCTCTCAGAAGTTTCAGCTGAGGCTATAGACCCAGCGGTGGACCTTATTCCGGTTATCTTTGCTACAATTCGTGATACACCTCTTCGTAACAGCGTCGTCTGAAAAATTCCGACTCCTGAAGGTGATATTGAAACTTGATCAGACATCCAAGATGAGGTCTGAGAGATTTCAGCTGAATATTTGGACCCATTTCGTGGTGACACAGGTAGACTGACTCCTGAAGGTGATATTGAAACTAAATCAGACTTCCCAGATACGCCCTGAAAGATTCCAGCTGAAGGTTTGGACGCAACTTTTGTAAATATTCCGGATAAGTTTGGCAAAAGTCGTGATACACCGATTTGTAACATCTTCATCTTAGAAAATCCGATTGCTGAAGGTGAAATTGAATCTTTATTAGTCTCAGACGTGTTACCAAACATTCCAGTTAATGATTGCGAGTCAATTTTGGAGCTCTTTATTACCGCTATCTTTGATCGAACTCTGCGAATAATCTGACTTCTGCTGGCTGACCGTCCTGATGATGATGGTGAAATCCCCATCTTACTGGCCGACCTTCCTGATCGCGAATGTGAGATGCCCATCTTTCTAGCTGACCTTCCTGATATTGATTGTGAAATTCGCATTCTACTGCCTGACCTTCCTGATGGCAACTGTGAAATTCCAACGTTAATTCCTGATCGTGATGGTGACATGACTATCATACTGCCCGACCTTCCAGATGGAGATCGGGAAATCCCCATCTCACTGTTTGACCTTCCAGATTGAGATTGGGAAATTCCTATGTTACTAGCTGACCTTCCTGATCGGGATCTTGAAATCCCCATCCTACTGGATGATCTTCCAGATTTGGATCTTGAAATACTAATCCAAGTAGCTGATCTTCCAAATCGGGATGGTGAAATATCAATCCTACTGCCGGACCTTCCTGATCGGGATTGGGAAATTCCCATCTTACTGGCTGACCTACTTGATCGGGATATCCCCATCTTACTGCCTGACCTTTCAGACGGCGACTGCGAAAGTCCCATGTTACTGTCTGAAATTCCTGATTGTAATTGTGAAATCCGGCTCTTACTGGCTGACATTCCCGATCTTGATGGTGAAGTGGCTATCATACTGCCCGACCTTCCATATGAAGATCGGGAAATCCCCATCTTACTGCCTGACCTTCCAGATTGAGATCGGGAAACCTCTATGTTACTAACTGACCTTCCTAATCTGGAATGTGAAATCCCGATCTTACTACCTGATCTTCCAGATTGGTATCTTGAAATCATAATCCTACTGGCTGACCTTCCAGATCGGGATGATGAAATATCAATTCTACTGCCAGACCTTCCTGATCGGAATTGGGAAATCCCCATCTTACTTGCTGATCTACTTGTTTGGGATATCCCCATCTTACTGCCTAACCTTTCAGATTGCGACTGCGAAAGTCCCATGTTACTGTCTGAAATAATTGATTGAATTTGTGAAATCCGACTCTTTCTGGCTGATATTCCGGATCGTGATGTTGACATGACTATCATACTGCCCGACCTTCCAGATGATACCACTCCTCGTGACGGCGTCGTCTGAGAAATTTCGACATCTGTAAAAGTTTCAGCTGAAACTATGGACCAGGATGTGGACCTTATACCAGGTATCTTTGTCATAATTCGTGATACACCTCTTCGTAACGGCTTCGTCTGAGAAATTCCGACTTCTGAAGGTGATATTGAAACTTGATCAGACATCGTAGATGCATCCTCAGAATTTTCAGATGAGGTTGTGGACAACGAAATTCTTGACTGCAATTGTGAAATCCGGCTCTTACTGACTGACCCTGCTGATTGTGATAGTGGCATCACTATCATACTCCCCGGCCTTCCAGATGGAGATCGGGAAACCTCGATGTTACTAGCTGACCTTCCTAAGCCGGATTGTGAAATCCCGATCTTACTACCTGATCTTCCAAATTGGTATCTTGAAATCATAATCCTACTTGCTGACCTTCCAGATCGGGATGATGAAATATCAATTCTACTGCCAGACCTTCCTGATCGGGATTGGGATATCCCCATCTTACCACCTGGCCTTCTAGATAGCGACTGCGAAAGTTCCATGTTACTGTCTGAAACACCTGATTGTAATTGTAAAATCCGGCTCTTACTGGCTGACCAAAAAACTGATCGTGATCTTGAAACTCGCATTTTGCTGTCTGAGGATCGTGATCTGGAAACTCGGAGCTTACTCCCTGACCTTCTTGATTGGAATCTCGAAACTTTCATTTTGCTCCCTGAACTTCCTGATCCGGATCTTGAAACTCGCATTTTACTCCCTGACATTCTGGATCGGGATCGTGAAATTCCTATATTACCGTTTGAACTTCCTGATTGCGATGGTGAAATCTGGCTCTTACTGACTGACTCTCCTGATTGGGATCTTGTAGCTCGCATTTTGCTTCCTGACCTTGTTGATCGAGATCTTGAAACTCTCATTTTGTTCCCTGACCTTCCTGATCGGGATCTTGAAACTAGTATTTTGCTCCCTGACCTTCCTGATCGGGATCTTGAAACTCCCATTTTGCTCCCTGACCTTCCAGATCGGGATCTTGAAACTCGCATTTTACTCCCTGACATTCTGGATCGGGATCGTGAAATTCCTATATTACCGTTTGAACTTCCTGATTGCGATGGCGAAATCTGGCTCTTACTGACTGACTTTCCTGATTGGGATCTTGAAGCTCGCATTTTGCTTCCTGACCTTGTTGATCGGGATCTTGAAACTCTCATTTTGTTCCCTGACCTTCCTGATCGGGATCTTGAAACTCGCATTTTGCTCCCTGACCTTCCTGATCGGGATCTTGACACTCCCATTTTACTCCCAGACCTTCGTGATCGGGAACGTGAAATCCACTTTTTAATGGCGGATAACGACCGTGAAGAAGACCCACTATACCCCAAGGATGATAGTGAAATCCCCATCTTACTCGCTAATCTTCCAGATGGCAATGGTGAAACCGCCATCTTACTGTATCCCGAGGTTGATGGTAAAAATCCCATCTTACTAGCTGACCTTCCTGATGGCGAAAATCTCATCTTACTGTATCCCGAGGGTGATGGTGAAATGTCCAGCTTACCCTCTGATCTCACTGACGGCGATGGTGAAGTCCCCATCTTACTGTATCTAGAAGGTGATAGTAAAATGTCCATCTTACTGGCTGACCTTCCTGATGGCGATGGTGAAGTCCACATCTTCCTGTATCCCGAGGGTGATAGTGAAACATCCATCTTATTGGCTGACCTTCCTGATGGCGGTGGTGAAATCCAGATCTTACTGTATCCTGAGGGTGATGATGAGATCTCCATCTTACTGGCTGACTTTCCTGATGGCGATGATGAAACCCCAATCCTTCTGCCTGAACTTCTTGATTGTGATGGTAGAACCTCCAAATAACTGGCTGGTCTTCCTGATGGCGCTGGTGAAACCTCCATCTTACTGGCTGACCTTCCTGATGGCGGTGGTGAAATCCAGATCTTACTGTATCCTGAGGGTGATGATGAGATCTCCATCTTACTGGCTGACCTTCCTGATGGCGATGATGAAACCCCAATCCTTCTGCCTGACCTTCTTGATTGTGATGGTAGAACCCCCAAATAACTGGCTGATCTTCCTGATGGCGCTGGTGAAACCTCCATCTTACTGGCTGACCTTTCTGATGGCGATGGTGAAACCCCATTCTTATTAAGTGGTCTTCCTGATTGTAATGGTAAAATCTTACTAACTGATCTTCCTGATGGCGATCGAGAAACCCCCATCAATCTGCCTAATCTTCCTGATGGTGATACCCCCTTCTTACTGCCTGACCTTCCTGATGGTGATGGTGAAATCCCCAAGTAACTGGCTGACCTTCCTGATGGCGATGGTGAAACCTCCATCTTACTGCCTGATGTTCTTGACAGCGATGGTGAAACTTCCAATTTACTGCCTGACCTTCCTGATGGTGTTACCTCTATCTTACTACCTGACCTTCCTGATGGTGAAACCCCCATTTTTCTGCTAGAACTTCTTGTTGGCGATGGTGAAACCTCCATCTCACTGCCTAACCTTCCCGATCGTGATGGTGAAACCACTTTCTTTGTGGCCGACCTTCCTGACGGTGAAGCCCCCATGTTACTGCGTGAACTACTTATTACCGATGGTGAAACCTCCATCTCACTGGCTGACTTCCCTAAGGGTGAGGGTGAAACCCCTATATTACTGCCTGACCTTCCTGATAGTGATGGTGAAACCCATTTCTTTCTGGCTGACCTTCCTGATGGTGAAACCCCCATGTTAATGCCTGACACTCTTGATAGCGATGGTAAAACCTCCATCTTACTTCCTGACCTTCCAGATAGTGCTACTTCCATTTTACTGCCTGACCTTCCTGATCGTGATGGTGAAACCCCTTTCTTTATGGCTGACCTTCCTGACGGTGAAACCCCCATGTTACTGCCTGACCTTCTTGATGGCGATAATGAAACCTCCATCTCACTGCCTGACCTTCCCGATCGTGATGGTGAAACCCCTTTCTTTCTGGCGGAACTTCCCAATGGTGAAACCCCCATGTTATTGCCTGACCTTCTTGATGGCGATGGTGAAACCTCCATCTTACTGCCTGGCCTCCCTGATGGTGATGGTGAAACCCCTTTCTTTCTGGCTGACCTTCCTGACGGTGAAACCCCCATGTTACTGCCTGACCTTCTTGATGGCGATAATGAAACCTCCATCTCACTGCCTGACCTTCCCGATCGTGATGGTGAAACCCCTTTCTTTCTGGCGGACCTTCCCGATGGTGAAACCCCCATTTTACTGCCTGACCTTCTTGATGGAGATGGTGAAACCTCCATCTTACTGCCTGAACTCCCTGATGGTGATGGTGAAACCCCTTTCTTTCTGGCTGACCTTCCTGACGGTGAAACCCCCATGTTACTGCCTGACCTTCTTGATGGCGATAATGAAACCTCCATCTCACTGCCTGACCTTCCCGATCGTGATGGTGAAACCCCTTTCTTTCTGGCGGAACTTCCCGATGGTGAAACCCCCATGTTACTGCCTGACCTTCTTGATGGCGATGGTGAAACCTCCATCTTACTGCCTGGCCTCCCTGATGGTGATGGTGAAACCCCTTTCTTTCTGGCTGACCTTCCTGACGGTGAAACCCCCATGTTACTGCCTGACCTTCTTGATGGCGATAATGAAACCTCCATCTCACTGCCTGACCTTCCCGATCGTGATGGTGAAACCCCTTTCTTTCTGGCGGACCTTCCCGATGGTGAAACCCCCATTTTACTGCCTGACCTTCTTGATGGAGATGGTGAAACCTCCATCTTACTGCCTGAACTCCCTGATGGTGATGGTGAAACCCCTTTCTTTCTGGCTGACCTTCCTGACGGTGAAACCCCCATGTTACTGCCTGACCTTCTTGATGGCGATAATGAAACCTCCATCTCACTGCCTGACCTTCCCGATCGTGATGATAAAACCCCTTTCTTTCTGGCGGACCTTCCCGATGGTGAAACCCCCATTTTACTGCCTGACCTTCTTGATGGAGATGGTGAAACCTCCATCTTACTGCCTGACCTTCTTGATGATGATAGTGAAACCTCCATCTTACTCCCTGACCTTCCTGAAAGTTTAATGTCACTAGCTTCGTTCATTGTTGAAGAAAAACTCATCAGATTAAAAAATTTTTCAACATTACTAGCTACATTTCTGCTAGGTGAAATCCCTCTGTTAATGGCTGACCTTCCTGATGGTGAAAGTTCATTGTTACTGGCCTCGTTTTTTGATGAGGAAAATCTCATCTTATTAAACAATTCGCTCTTACTGGCTAAATCTGACTTTCCTGATGGTGATGGTGAAATTCCCAACTGACTAGTGGACATTCCTGATGGTGATATCGAGAGCACATTCTGACCGACTGACATCCCCGAGAGAGATGGCAAGATATTATTATTGGCCGAGTTACCTGAGCGTTGAATTTCAGCCTCTGCCTCATTGGCTACATCGCCTGATGCACTATTTTCATTGTTTTCCTGTGATGAAGAAAGAAAAATCATCTCTGGCTGCACTGGTGATGATTGTGAAAATTTATCATCAGTTCCAGCCGATTGTGCACCGGTTAACCCTCCAAACGCTAATTGTGATGGCAATGCTCCAAGTTCAGTTACTTTGGTAATATATTCATCATCATCATCAAAACCAGTAACAGAGCGCAAGTTCGATGTTAATTTACCATTTATTTCTTTATGTGTCATAATTCTTCCTCCATTCACATCAGCCTCCATGATCTGTGAATCCAACACAATAGCGGACACAACATCGTCAGCAGTCTCTTGAAATATACTTGAAATATTACCTAGATCAACAAGGGACCGAAGATGAGTCACCAACTGCGCTTCATTAACAATCAATCCACGTTCGTTTACACCAGATCGTGTTCTTGAACCATGTTTACGTCTGCTAGAGTCTGCAGAAGAAACTTTGGTAACATATTCTTCATCATCATCAAAACCAGTAACAGAGCGCAAGTTCGACGTTAATTTACCATTTATTTCTTTATGTGTCATAATTCTTCCTCCATTCACATCAGCCTCCATAATCTGTGAATCCAACACAATAGCGGACACAACATCGTCAGCAGTCTCTTGAAATATACTTGAAATATGACCTAGATCAACAAGGGACCGAAGATGAGTCACCAACTGCGCTTCATTAACAATCAATCCACGTTCGTTTACACCAGATCGTGTTCTTGAACCATGTTTACGTCTGCTCGAGTCTGCAGAAGAACCTATAGACGTCGTACTCACACGGCGAATCAATGCCATTCTCCTTAGCTTATTCCTGATAGAAACCTTTCTTGATGGCGACTCCCTAAGCCCAGACTTGCCGGCACCATTTCGTGTTGGTGACCCCCTTATTCTAGTTCTGCTATCACTACTTACTGACAGCGAATTGCTAAGCATAATACTGCCGGCACTCTTTCTTGATAGTGACTTCCTAATCCTAATCCAACTGGCACTCTTTCTTGATGGTGACCTCCTAATCCTAGTATTGCTAGCACTACTTCCCGATGTCAAATTGCTAAGCATAATATTGCCGACACTCTTACTTGATGGTGACTTCCAAATTCTATTCCTAATGGCAATCTTTCTCAATGGTGACTTCCAACGTCTAGTCCTGCTGGCACTCTTTCTTGATGGCGACTTCCTAATTCTAGTCCCACTGGCACTCCTTCTTGATGGTGACTTCCTAATTCTAGTCCTGCCAGTACCCTTTCTTGATGATGACATCCTAAGCCTAGTCCTACTGGCACCCTTTCTTGATTGTGACTTTCTAATTCTTGTTCTGCTGACACCCTTTCCTGGTGGTGACTTCCTAATTCTAGTCCTGCTGGCACTCTTTCTTGATGGTGACTTTCTAATTCCAATATTGCCAGCACTACTTTCTAATGGCCAAACGCTAAGCATACTACTGCCGGCACCCTTTCTTGATAGTGACTTCCTAATTCTAGTCCTGCTGGCACTCCTTCTTGATGGTGACTTCCTAATTCTAATTCTGTTGGAACTCTTTCCTGATGGTGACATCCTATTTCTAGTATTGCTAGCACTCTCTTTTGTTGATGACTTTCTAAGCCTAGTCCTGCTGGCACTCCTTCTTGATGGTGACTTCCTAATTCTAATCCTGTTGGAACTCTTTCCTGATGGTGACATCCTTTTACTAGTATTGCTAGCACTCTTTCTTGATGATGACTTTCTAAGCCTAGTCCTGCTGGCACCCTTTCTTGATGGCGACTTCCTAATTCTAGTCCTGCTGGCCCTCTTTCTTGATAGTGACTTCCTAATTCTAATATTGCTAGCACTACTTTCTAATGGCCAAACGCTAAGCATACTACTCCCGGCACCCTTCCTTGATGGTGACTTCGTAATTCTAGTCCTGCTGGCACTCCTTCTTGGTGGTGACTTCCTAAGCCTAGTCCTACTGGCACTCTTTTTTGATGGTGACTTAATTCCAGACTTGCTGGCACCTTTCGTAAAAGGTGACTTCCTAATTTTAGTCCTGCTGCCCCTCTTTCTCGTTGGCGACATTCTAATACTAGTCCTGCTGGCACTCTTTCTTGTTGGTGACATCCTAACCCTAGTCCTACTGGAGCTCTTTCTTGATGGTGACCTGCTAATTGTAGTCCTACTGGCACCCTTTCTTGAAGGTGACTTTCTTATTCTAGTCCTGCTGACACGCTTTCTTGGTGGCGACTTCCTAACTCTAATTCTGCTAGCACTCTTTCTTGATGGCGATTTCCTAAGCCTAGTCCTACTGCCATCCTTTCTTGATGGTGACTTCCTAATCATAAGCCCGCTGGCTCTCTGTCTTGATGGTGACTTCCTAAGCCTAGTCCTGCTGACACGCTTTTTTGCTTGCGACTTCCGAATTCTAGTTCTGCTAGCTCTCTTTCTTGATGGTGACCTGCTAATTGTAGTCCTGCTGGCACCCTCTCTTAATGGTGACCTCCTACGTCTAGGTCTGGTGGTACTATTTCTTGATGGGGACTTCCTGATTCTAGTCCTGCTGGCACCCTTTGTTGATGGTGACTTCCTAATTCTGGTCTTGCTGACACCCTTTCGTGATGGTGACTTTCTACTGTTAGTCCTGATGGCACTCTTCCTCGATTTAGTGCTGCTTGCACTCTTTCTTGATGGTGCCTTGCCATTCTTAGTCCCGCTCGAACTCTTCCTTAATGTTGACTTCCGCAGACCAATCATGCTCACAGCCTTTCTTGATGGCGACTTCTTAACCCTTGTCCTGCTGGCACCCGTTCGGAATGGTGACATGCTAGGTTTAGCCCTGCTCTCACTCTTTCTTGATGTTGACTTTCTACTCTTAGTCCTGCTAGCACTCTTTCTTGAGGGTGACTTCCTAACCTTAGTCCTGCTGGCACCCTTTCTTGTTGGTGACATCCTAAGCATAAGCCTAGTCCGGCTCGCACTCTTTCTTGATGTTGACTTTCTACTCTTAGTCCTGCTAGCACTCTTTCTTGAGGGTGACTTCCTAACCTTAGTCCTGCTGGCACCCTTGCTTGTTGGTGACATCCTAGGCCTAAGCCTAGTCCTGCTCGCACTCTTTCTTGATGTTGACTTTCTACTCTTAGTCCTGCTAGCACTCTTTCTTGAGGGTGACTTCCTAACCTTAGTCCTGCTGGCACCCTTTCTTGATGGTGACTTCCCAAGCCCAGTCCTTCTCTCATTCTGTATAAATGGCGACTTCCCAAGCCTAGTTTTGCTTGCACCCTGTCTTGGTGGTGATTTATCAGCCCTAGAACTGTTGTCAGGCCTTCTAGATGGCTTCTTACTATTCATATTATTATTGACGCTCTTTCTTGATGATGACTTTGAAAGTCTAGTCCAATTTGCACATTTTCTTGACTGTGACTTCCTAAGTCTAGTTTTGAAGCAAGTCGTTTTGTATGGCGATTTTTCAAGAATTGTTTTACTGACATTTGTTCTTGACGGCAACTTAATTAGACTCGTAATGCTGGCATCTTCTATTAATGGCGACTTCCTATTTCTAATCTCGGTGGCATAATTGACTAATGGCGAATTCCAAATTTCAGTACTGCTGACATTTTTCCTTGATGGCGACTTCGGAGGCACAGTCTTGCTGGCACACTTTTGTGCTGATGACTTTTCAAGCCAAATGCTCCAGGCATTGATTTTTGATGGTGACTTCCCATGCCTAGACCGGCTGGCACCCACTTCTATTGCCAACTTACCATTCATATTCTTATTGGCAACCTTACTTGACAGTGACTTCCCAAGCTTAGTTCCACATGCAATCTTTCTCGATGGTGACATTGCAAGGCCTCCACTGGCACTTTCACTTGAGAGTGATATTATAAGCCCATTTATGCTGGCACTATTTTTGGTTGATGATGACTTCCTAAGTCTAGAACTGCTAACAATCTGTGTTGATTGTGACTCCCTAAGGCTAGTCCCACCAAAAATCTTTCTAGGTGGTGACTCCCTCAGCCTAGTCGTGCTGGGGCTTCTTCCAACCCAGCTGGCACTTATTCTTGATAGGGAATCAGTAGGCCCAGTCAAGCTTGCACTCTTCCTTGATGGTGACTTCACAAGTCCAGTCTTGTCTACATCCTTTTTTGATTGTGACTTCCCAAACCTAAATTTAAAGGCACTGTTCTCTGATGGGGAATTCCAAAACCATGTCCCACTGGAACTCATTCTTGATGGTGACTTCCTAAAGCCTTCAATACTAGCACTTATTCTTGATGACGACTTCTTAAGCATACCTCTGCTGGCACTGTTTGGCGATGCCAACTTCCTAAGCCGAGCACTCTTTCCTGATGGCAACTTCCTATTCATATTCTTATTGGCATTCTTTCTCGATGGTAACATTTTAAGCCCAATTTGGCTTGCACCGTTTCTTGTTGGTGACTTAATAAATTCAGTCCTGCTGGCCCTCTTTCTTGATGGTGACTTCCTAATTCTAGTCCTGCTGGCACTTTTTCTTGATGGTGACTTCCTAATTCTAGTCCTGCTGGCACCCTTTCTTGATGGTAACTTCCTAATTCTAGTCCTACTGGCACTCTTTTTTGATGGTGACTTTATAACTCTAGTATTGTTAGCACTACTTCCTGATGCCCAATTGCTTAGCATATTATTGCCGGCACTCTTACTCGATGGCGACTTCCTAATTCTAGTAATGCTGGCACTCTTTGTTGATGGTGACTTATTAATTCTAATTCTGCTTCCACCATTTCTTGATGGTGACTTCCTAATTCTAGTCCTACTGAAACCCTTTCTTGATGGCAACTGCCTAATTCTAGTCCTGCTGGCACTATGTCTTGATGATGACTTCCTAATTCCAATCCCGCTGCAACCCTTTATTGATGGTGACCTCCTAATTCTAGTCCTGCTAACCTTGGTTCCAATCTGTCTTGTCCTGCTGGAATATGTTCTTGATTGTGACTTCCTAAGCCTATTCGGGCTGACAATCTTTTCTGAAGGCGACTTGCTGAGGTTAGTCCTGCTGGCACTCCTTTGTGATGGTAACTTTCGAAGTCCAATCGTGCTAGCATTCTTTCTTCCTGGAGATTTCCCAGGTGCAGTCCTGCTGTCACTTTTTTTACCAGTCCGGGTGGCAATCTTTTTTGATGGTGTCTTCCTCAGCGCAATGCTGTTGGCACTCTTCTTTGATTGTGACTTGCTAAGCCTACACCAGCTAACACTCTCTCGTGATGATGTCTTTAGAAGCTGAATCGTGCTGTTACTCTGTCCTGAGAGTGACTTCAGAACACTAATCCTGCTGGTATTCTTTCCTGATGGCGACCATCTATGACCAGTCCTGGTGGCACTTTTCGCAGAATGCGATATCCTAAGCCGAATCCTGCTGGCGCTCTTTCTTGATGTTGACTTCCGATGACTATTCCTGTTGGCATTCTTTCTTGATGGCGACCTAGGCTTACGCGGAGTCCTCGCACTCATTTTTGATGGTGACCTCCTACGACCAGTCCTGGTGACAGTCTTTCTTGATGGTGACTTCCTAAGCCAAATCCAGCTAGAACTTTTTCTTGATGGCGACTTCCTAATACTAGTACTGCTTGCACTCTTTCCTGATTGTGACTTCCAAAGCCCAATCCTGCTGGAACTCTGTTGTGATGTTGATTTCTTAAGCTCAGTGTTGCTGGCACCCTTACTTGATAACGACATCCTAGGCCCAGTCTTGCTGGTACTCTTTCCTGATGATGATTTCATATGCCTGGACCTCCTGGGACTCTGCCTTGATGGCGATTTTCTAAGGATAGTCATGCTGACACTCATTCTTAATGGTAACTTTCCAATTCTAGTCCTGATGGCATTCTTACTTGATGGCGACTTCCTATGCCTAGTCTTGCTGGCACTATTTCTTGATGAAACCTTCCTAATTCTAGTCCTGCTTCCACTCTTTTGTGATGATCTCTTCCTGCTGCCACTCTTTCTTGATGGCAACTTCATATGCCCAATCTTGCTGTCGTTCTTTCTTGATGGCGACTTACTGATTCCAGTCATGCTGGCATTCATTGTTGGCCTTGGCGTCTTGAACCAAGTCATGCTTTTACTCGATGTTGATGGCGACTTGAGAAGCGCATCGATGCTTTGACTCGTTTTTGATAGTGGCTTGCTATGCGGAATCATATTGGGTTCACGTAATTTTCTTAAAGGTTTGGCTAATGACTGAACTTTATGTGGGGCCTTGGACGTCGATGGCGATCTAGAATGTTTTTTGCTTGGTTTTGTAAATGACTGCTCCCTGTGTAGGCCCTTAGATCCGGATGTTGATCTAGAAGGCCCTCTCACTGGCAAAGGCTTTCTTCTCGTTGGCAAAGGCTTTTTCGTCGAAGAAAGTTCCTTCATAGGCGAAGGCCATGTCATTGGGGAAGGCCTTTTCATGGATGAAGGTTTTTTAGTTGGCAAAGACCTTTTCGTTGAAGTAGGCTTTTTCACCGGTGTAGGTCTTCTCATTGGCGAAGGTTTTCTTATCGGTAAATGCTTTCTCAATGGGGAAGGTTTTCTCATTGGTGAACGCCTTCTCATAGGTGAAGACTTTCTCACCGATGAAGGTATCATCATTGGCAAAGGCCTTCTTATTGGTGAAGGTTTTCTCATTACAAAAAACGTTCTCATTGGTGAAGGTCTTCTCACTACAGAAGACTTTCTCATTGGTGAAGGTCTTCTGATTACAGAAGACTTTCTCATTGGTGAAGGTCTTCTCACTACAGAAGGCTTTCTCATTGGTGAAGGTCTTCTCACTATAGTAGACTTTCTCACTGGTGAAGGTCTTCTCACTACAGAAGACTTACTCATTGGTGAACGTGTTCTTGGTAAAGGATTTCTCATTGATGAGTGGTTTCTCATTGGGGATGGTTTTCTTGTTGTTGCAGGCTTTTTTTTACTGGTGAAGACTTTGTTATTGATGAAAGCTTACTGGATAGTGAACGCCCTATTCTTGTTGAAGATTTTTTTTATTGGTGATGGCTTTGATATTGATGAGCGCTTATTAAATAGCGCATGCCCTTTTATCGCCAGTTAAAAAGACCCCGTTCTCATATAAGGCTATTTTAATGGCGATTTATCTACTGGTGCTCTTCTTCCACGTCTTCCAACCATGCATGCAGAACACTTACCTTATTTATACACAATATGAATAGGAGATTCATATATGCGGCGTTAGTGCTCTGTAAATTCCGATGTTTCATCTAACTTTTAGGAGAAATTACTTGTTAGGTTTCTCTGTATGGTTGCAGTAAAATTGTTGGAAAGAACTTTTAATGATGGGGTTTTTCGTTTGCTAATGTTTATGTATATTATGTTTTTTCATCTCTGTTGATCCTTTGTTGCCCCACAGCTGTCAATGTTGTACATTATTAGCCAAATGACTTAGCAGCACATACTTGTTTTAACAGATGAAGTCTAAATACTGTTATTCGATATTTTTAACTTCCAAAGCAGATTGTGATGTACTTGCAAACAAGAGAATGAAGTCTGTTACCTAAAAAAAGTGAAATCCTAAAATTCTCAGATATTTTTGCACAACATATTTCTTGTTAGAATTACAAATTACGAAGAGTGTCTTGAAATACCATCGATGCTTTAATAAAACTTTGGTTACTCTAAGGTTGACTCTAATACATGTACTCAAAGTCAAACACATCACGATAGGAGTGTAAATAACAATAAAAATAATCATTAGATAATAGAAATATAAACTCATCACACTAAGAGCTTTAATTTTCATGCAAAACAAATGTAGGTTTTTAGTAGAATAGAATATAGGTCACATATGTTCTGAGTCCACCAATGCAGACTAAATTGGCTCTCTTTACAAAGATGATATCCACGTCTTGTGGTTGTTCAACATTTCCCAAATATTTCTGTAGAAAACATTCATTACTTTAAGTCTCATATATAAGTGTGTGTGTGTGTGTGTGTATGTGTGTGTGTGTGTGTGTGTGTGTGTGTGTATGAAAATAAAACCTACGTGGTTTTCTGGGTATTTTTACTGACTTGTGTTGTTTCTTAGGAACATTCAAGACAGAGAGTTTTAACCATTTTAGTCTTACTCTTAACTATTAATTTATTATAAATTATTTAAATACGATGCACACATGTATTATATGTATGCATATAGTAAGTAATCTTGGCTAAACCATAGTTTTGTCTGTAAAGTATGTGCACACAGCCATTATCATGCACATAACATGTACTCTGAAGCTGATTGAAACACAAATTGTATTGATGACAATAATTATTCCTAAAATGGAAAAAAAAATTTCAGATTTGGGCTTTCAGGTGTGGGTGAAGGATTTGAGCCTCAGAAGTGCCAGCTCCAGAGATCCTTCATCATCTTTCATCTACATTGCGTATGTTTTTACATAGAATTTATGTCTCGAGAATGACTTGAGCCTAACGCTAAGGAGATTATGAAGATCAAGCTGAATAATTTAAAATCTAGAATTTTATCTAAGCAAGACTCCATAGGCCTAAAGTTTATTTTTTTCAATTCTATGGACTTATTCTAAAAAGTAACAGTTTCTTTTGTATTGCGGCCGAACTTTCGGTCGCTGCGACCCAGACGTCGGTCACAATACAAACGAAAATGTTACTTCCACGGCCGAACACGCATGCACACTGCTATATACACCTAACTTATTATTATATGTGTCGTGAGGGTCATAGGCGTCTAGTTAAGGGGGTCTGGAGGCAAATCAATTTCAGGGATGGGAATTTTCTTAAGTTTTAGGGGGAATATCTTGTCTTCATGTCTTCTGGGGCGATTTGCCTCCATCACTCAGGGAGATTGACATCCCTGGTGAGGGTTAGTTAGGGCCAGGCTAGACATCGAGAGATAGGGTCAGGTTAAGCGTCGATAGGGTTGTTTAGGATCGGGTCTTTGCAACCTTTGGCGCATGCGCACTGGTCAATACACTTAAATTTGTAATATGCGTCGTGAGGGTTAAGCATCGTGCTGGTCGGTTTCGCGTCGTGAGGGTCAGGATTATGGACTTACGCTTAGTGTCGTTTTAGACAAAATTTTAGACAGAACCTTTGGCCGCAATACAAATACACAATACAAGATTTTGAAGGCCGAAGGTTTTGGGCGCAGAAGATCCACGCTTTTTACAAACCTCCGTGCATTCATTGTATAGTAGTGAAGTGTTCTCTTCCTCGGTTCCAGTTGTATAACCCACCGATGTAACAAGAAGCAATACTGGACACCAAACGAACTTAAAAGTTGTTATAATCCGCATTAGGCGATGTTGCTGCTACTTTTATAGCCAATGATTACATTGCTTAAGGTAGTTACTAGGTATTGCTTTTGCATTAAAATTAAAGAAATTAACTTAATAGGCCACCATTTTTTATACAAACGTCATAGACCACCTATTCTTGGTCATAGACAGCGTAAACCCGCTGCGTCTCAGAAATCAGGGTTGTGAAACCACGTGGTAGCTAAGCCTGTGATCTTGTTCTTTTCTTTTTTCCGCCAGAACTTGTGATGTACTCTCTTGTGATGCCTGTTCTCGAGTCAGATTCAACTTCAACAGGTCTACAATATTTCTGTATCGAGTCGACTTGACCCCCTCAAGCATGGAAGTCCAACCCCTCTCACCCTGTGACAAATCGGACACTGAACTAGAAACTGGATTGATGAAAAGTATTCTGTTTAGTCTTAAGCTAAATACAAACGAGAATGAATTATGAATATAGTTCTGCCTAAATGGATGCTGGAGTGGTGAAGAGAATTGTGTTTAATAGAGTCGCAATCGTGATCTCAACATTTCTAAGGCGTCCACGAAAACGAAATCGCGGAACCAGCTTATTCACAGGCGGGGTCAGGCACTGAATCAAAACAGAATCGATAGGCAGAGGGTCAAAATCCAGAGAGGCAGGCAGGCAGACAGATAGACGGCTAAGGTGGACAGTTTGGAGTTGAAACGGCGAGGAAATAGGAGGAAGAGGAGGAATCAAGATAGGATTTGCGAAAGAGCAGTGTTCGGAGTTGCAAGTGAAAGACTTGTGGGGAGATAGCAAGACGTACGTGTGGTGTTTGTGAGTTCGTAGGACGGATCGGATATTTGTCTTTGTAGCGTTGCTCCTTGTATGCAAATGAACTGTTAATTATTTTTAGGTAAGTATCAGAGGTGTAACAAGGTTTTGAAAAGTGGAGATGTCACAGAGTTCCCTCCTTGTTCGGATTATCAAAGACGGGCTCCTCTTGACTATTACTCAAGTCGATGTTCATATAAGAAACTTCAATAAAAAAGGAAATTAATATGTACATCAAAGATATAATAGATTATCAAATGTTGACGAGAACGGCAGCGACGTGTCCCATGTCTCTAATCGACACCGACCAGAGGATTCTTACTGTTCTGTTCCACAGTTATTTATACTATGCCTAAGCTCCTCAATACAATTAAGGGGGCCTTTGATGCTGGACATCAAAGGGATCGGTATGGTGGTTGATTTGCCTCGACATCGCGTTAGTGTCTATTCAGCCTCACGACGGCGTCAATCCATAACGGTTCTGTTGAATGGAACGTTAGCGCCCGGGAACTGGTTTGGTACTGGTTTCCGGCCCATCGCCCCATCTGTCGTTCCACGCCTGCGTGTGTACAGGTGATCGCATCCGGCTGTTGATTGACCCAGATCGCCATTTGGGTCCTTGACAGGGGTCGTCTGTGTCACCGAGGTCATCCGACGTTCACCTGTTGCCTCCCATCGCGACAGAGGAGGCATAATTTATAAAATATTGCGCGAAGCCCCAAAAAAACTTTTTTTTACCCCACTTTTTGAATTTTGCCCCTTCAGAATATTTAACAATGCGGGCACAAATAATCTTAGCAAAAGTCATCTTAAAAAGCCATTGGAGAAACATAAAAAAGAACCGATTTGTGGGGCGCATGGGGGCACTGAGCACTAAAACTGGGAGGCTTTGCCCCCCCCCCAAAGTTTTGAAACTGGGGGGGCCGGTGCCCTTGCACGTCTTCCCCCGCTAGTTACACCGCTGGCAAGCATAGAATAAGCAAGTTTAATTTAATCACGGCACACGTTTAATTAGCTAATTAAAACGGCATGTTAGTTTGATATCATTAGTTGTTAGACAATGTTCAGCAACGTCCAACAAGTACATAGCGCTACATGATCGTTGACGTCTGAACGATCAAATCAACCAATAGAAGCGCGCCATTGTGAATTGAACTATATATTCTGCGTGGTGATGTCATGATCAGCCAATGAGATGATACTAGATACTGCATATCCACCTGCGCTAGAGCGTGTTCTTTCCATCTTCGTCGAATTCGACAAGTGAAACGCTGCCTGAATGAAAATTGCCTCCGTATCCTCGTGCAGACTCTCGTCATTTCTCGCCTGGACTATTACAACTCCGTCCTCTCTGGACTTCCTGCGTCAACACTACAGCCCCTATCATCAGTCCTACACTCTGCTGCCCGCATAATAAAAGGTCTTGCTCTTTGCGACCACATCACACCATTCCTACAACAGCTACACTGGCTCCCCATCCATGCCCGTATTACCTTCAAGATTGTCCCTCTCATGTACCACATTCATAACGGAACCTTCAACTAGTACATGCATGACGTCCATGGTTGCGTCAGGCGCTGCCTCTACCTCAAGAGGACTCCGTTCATATACGCGTGCATTCTCAGTTGCAGGACCCTGTGGCGATGTTCCTATTAAAACCCACATTTCTTATGTATTATTAACATTATAATATGCAGTCAATGTTAATTGGTTAAATTAATTCAGAGTTAATTAATGCCAGCCTATAAATATAATGTAAAGGCGCTATAAGATTAAATTAGAGCCCTTAGTAACAGTGTTGTTGGGGAGAACTGGTCGTTTGCAATTTGACATTCAGGAGGCAATGTTAAAAGGTCTGATTTTGGCCATCGGTCGTCTGCTGGGGATTGTACGGCGGAAATGCGTTATCCGGGCTGCGAGAGTTTGCAATAAGATGTTCAGTATTGCTGATGCTGAGAAAAAGTCAACACGTAATTCTCAAGTTGCGAACTCTCAAAGAAGTTTTAGGAGTTCGGACAGTTATTTGACCCAGGTTCGTCTAGAACTGCTGAGGGGTGCGAATGGTGTAGTGGCGAACAGTACTGTGATCGTCGAGTAATGATGGATGTGTTCTCCGTGTGTAATCAGGAGTTATTTTCGTTCTCGAACTATCGGTCATGAGCGGTGGAATGCAGAAACTCTTTTCACGTTAATATAGATGGACTGAGAGATTAATATCAGCACCTATAGTGTGTCTCTTCTGACATACTTGTCAACGGAATCGAGGCTACGCAAGTATCACATTAAGTCCGATTCATCATTCGGACGTGACGAGTGCGAGTGGAGGACGGCACAGAAACATTTGAGGTGAAGAGGCTAGAGGCAACAATCATCCGAGAAGAAGCAATCGACAGAAGTTATACAAAGAAAGAATCCAAATGAACACTACCGAAATACACTGCAGATCTGCTCCATTCCCGTGGGAGGTAGATATCTGACCTAAGAAGCGCTATTAGCTAATCTAGGCTGGCTAAGTAGTCATAAGTTAGATTAGTTCATAATCAATCTATATCTTAGAATTCTATTTAAATATTTTGCTGATTTTGACTGTTTTTGCAATATAATTGACGATGAAAGTTTGCAGTAGTTATTGATTAATTAATACTCAATTGAACTCATGAATATGTATATGAAGATGCGTGATGGCCTAACCAAGGCAGAATAAGTTGAACTGTATATATGCATCGTTACAGACCCACAGAATGTAATAGTCTCCCAATTTCTGTCCGTCAAGCCACAAGCGTTGCTCTTTTCAAGACAAAACTGAAGACCTACCTATTCTCCCTTATCTATGACTAAGAATGCAGCACAGCGCTTTTGTGCAAGACTTGTCTTGCAAAGCGCTTTCTAAATGCCTAGTTGTATTGTATTGTACCAGGTCAAATTATGCATTCATAATTCGAAGAAAAGAAGCTAGTTGAATCGCCATGATTATCGTAGTATTCTTCGTCGACGTGTAGAGAAGGTTGCCATAACTTTCTGGGAGTTATTTACGTGACGATTGATCTTAAGTCGTTGATGAACAGTCGTCGTCGTCAAGCGCCTGAAAGTCAGTAATGGACTGCGACTTGAAATTATATCTTGCGATTGCGAAGCATTAGAGTTTTGTTGTGAACTGGATATTTCATATCTACTTTGGATTACGTTGACTGGGAATCGTTGGCACCAAGTACTCGTCTCGCCTCGACGTATGAGAAAGTAACGGCTTTTGTTTAACATTCACGAACGATTGGAATATAATATGTCCAATTCTCGTGGTTCGACAACTGTTGACTTTATCCTGTAATAGTCCTGCAAATTCGATGAACTACTCAAGAAGAATCGAAGATACCTTTGAAGAAACCGAATTGTTCGAATTCTGCGCAAGTATCCTATAAGATATATATTTATTCAGTGTGCCGTCTAGGTAAAAATAGTATTATTTCTTTAACTTTGAATTGCGTTATCAAAGTATACTTATTTCAAACTACAATATGTCTAGTGTCTTACCAAAGCTCTTTCTAAACTTTACAGTTATTTCCTACTGCCATGTGTAACGCCTGTAACCTTCTGATCGAGAACTATTAGTAGTAATCTTTCAACACAAGGACAATACAGTCTTAATGCTGGAGGGAGTTTGTTCCAAAGAGGCGGCACAGCAATGGCTATGGACTCCTATAGTGGCGGCGCTGGCCTTGAACATTTGGTACGCAATAGCGGCAATACGCATGTTACGCACAAGATGTTCATTATCTAAACAATATTGAAACATGTAACATAATGAAATTTTTAATTGTTGCATATTTTAAATGTATAGACTACTAAGACCAGCATGTAGAATGCCCAAGCTACAACAATTAATAGCAAAACTGCTGACTATCACATTAGCCTATGGCAGAAAGTCTACAACTAAAAGTGTTCCTGGACATATTTACTTGCAAGCATTCGTAGATAAAGTTTATCAAATCCTTCTCTCTCAACTGATAGAACTCCTATCGCTGATACTCTATCCTGTCCCATTGTGGTTCAGAGGTTAGTCTCTATTAACTTAAGTTTGTTAAACGCCCTTTCATTCTTTACAGTTGTCAAGTTCAATGTGACCAGCAAACAACGTATAAGGAGTGTAACAAGCGGGGGGCAGAGGGGTCACCGCCCCCTCTCAGTTTCAAAACAGGGGGCTTTGGCCCCCCAGTTTTAGTGGTCATTGCTCCCACGTGCCCCCAAATAGGTTCTTTTTATGTTTCTCCTATGACTTTTTAAGATGACTTTTGTTAAGATAATTTGTGCCCCCCATTTTTCAAATTTCTGGGGGGAGAAACCAAAAAGTGGGGGGCCAAAATAATTTGTTTCATCTTTTTAATTATGCTTACACTTTTTAAAACCCTGTTACATCTCTGATCGGTACCACGATCAAATAAAATCGCCTTAAAATACTCTGGCAAGTGAGGTGGCAGAGCAAGATGGAGATTCGAAGCTCTTGCGACGGGTTTAACATGAGCGTCCTGGCCTTTCGCAATTATCGTTTATCTCGT
The DNA here is from genome assembly GCA_959347315.1 of Bimastos eiseni. Classification (NCBI taxonomy): domain Eukaryota; kingdom Metazoa; phylum Annelida; class Clitellata; order Crassiclitellata; family Lumbricidae; genus Bimastos; species Bimastos eiseni. The sequence goes on from OY365821.1 coordinate 22,107,812, forward strand.
ATCTTCAATATATGTTAACTTTATAAACTGTACATCACATGATATTCATACCAGTGGTGTAGCAAGCAGTACCGGCCCCCGTTTCAAACCTGGGGGCAAAGCCCCCTCCGTTTTAGTGCTCAGTGCCCCCATGTGCCCCCAGATCGGTTCTTTCTCTATGCTTCTCCAATGGCCTTTCAAGGTGACATTTGTTAAGATAATTTGTGTCCCCCTTCCCATTTTTCAAATTTCGGGGGGGGGGGCTGCAAATTTCAAAAGTTGGAGGCCACAAAAAATTTTTTCTCTACACCCAATATTTTTAAATTATTTTTCAAAACCTCGTTACACCTCTGTAACGTACAATTATGGGAAAGGTTTATTATAGCCGTTTGAACATATCCAGTCAACAACATCTGCAACCGACTTGCTGTTTTTGATAGTCTCCTTTGCTGTATCAGACATACAGCAAGCTTGACGAAAAAGTTTCCACTGAGAACACACTTGCTGGCAAGAGGCTAAATCGTCGCAATATATTGATCAGCAAAAGTGGCATGAAAGTGTTGTGTACCAGAAACGTCATCAACTGCTGATGACTGTATGAACGTCGATTTGGATGCTCAGCTGCGAACTGTGTTGCTGATTGCCAACAAGCCTCAAAGTCAGCATTTTGAAATTACTTGGTTAAATATTTTACAGTTTCTTTTATTTCGTGAAAAAATTTATTGAAATTTTTTTGGTGATTTTTTTAATCTTGTTTTGGGACGCAATTGCGTATTTTGCGATGGATGAACTAGAATACTTCATTATGTTCACGTTCTTGGTATTTATATTTTGGGACCGTCAGTTGGAAGAGTTTCCTTTTATATGTTTTAACATTTTCAATTAATTCTGGTTGCGTCTAATTAGAATAATGTTTGTCAGTTTGTATACTGTAGTCTACATGTGCGTCAATTTGTGATACATATTTGTATTCATGTTCGCACATCACATTCGATTGGTGAATGATATCCCCAATAATTATAATTGTTTTGGTTTTCACGGTGCACGTGAAATTCTACAAGTTTGAAAACCTAGGTGACCTACTCAGCCACTATACATCTTAAAGCGCTATACAAGGCCTATTACCCATCTAAAGGACTACGCAAAACACCAGGAGATGGAACGTTTCAATCATTAATGCAGTTGTTCGTATAAAAACGACGAACAACCGGCCGAAACCAGGCTAAAAGAGACTTATGAGAGCGTAGCAACACAACAGGCGACAGTGAGAAGCATATTGAACTCTAACAGCTCATATCTGAAAGCAAGAATAAATGGGAAGGAAGAATTTATCCTACTGGACACGGGATCACAGTACTGCGTAGCACCAAGTAAAAATGGTTAAGTCACGTGATGTGAAGCCGTCATACAAGAAGCTCGTATCTGCTAATGGTATGGAGGTGATTGTATCTGGAACAGCCGAGGTGAAAATAGAAATTAATGGAAAACAGTACAAAATCCAAGTTCTTGTAGCACCGCAAGTACATGAAATTATCGTAGGCATGGATTGGTTGACTGAGCAAAGGCTGAAATTGGACTTTGAAAAGAACCAACTGATGATAAACGGAGATATACATGAAGTCCGTTCGAAACCAGCCGAAGCGGGGTGTAGAAGAATAGTTATTGCAGAGAATCTCAACGTACCACCGCTCAGCGAGAAGAAAGTAGAAGCCTACTTGGTGATGAATAATCTTAAGTCAAGTACAAGAGAGAGAGAGAAAGAGAGTGAGTGAGATTTGACATTCGGTTGCTGGCTGTAGAAGACGATGGTGATCTATCTCTCTGCTCCGATCGGAGCAGAGAGAGACAGAGAGAGCAGCAACGGACGAGAGATAGAAGAAGCGCGGCCGGTGCCAGAAAGAGAGGTGAGACACGGATTTACAGTCTAGAGTAGCAGAGTTAGCTTAATCTTATAGAATGTAGTAAGACATTTTAGCAGACGGTCCACTTTGTTTGGCCTGAGGTAGACGATCGCCTCAGAGTCGTTTGAAGTGGCCGTATATAATGTTTTGACTCTCACTATCAGTTACAGTTAGAAAGAACTCTGACAATTTAGCGGACGGTCTCCTCAGAGTCGTTTGAAGTGGCCGTTGTTTTTGGCTCTCGCTATAAATTATAGCTAGAATTCTAACACTTTAGCAGACGTCCACTTTGTTTGGCCTGAGGTAGACGATCGCCTCAGAGTCGTTTGAAGTGGCCGCGCATAAGCTCTTTGACTCTTATTAAAGTATAGTTAGAATTGTGTGACATTGCTGAGATTGAATCATTGTGTTTGGTCATTTCAAAGAGATATATTAATATTATCAAATCGTTGCATTTGTAGTTTTTGTGTTCGTATATATATAGAAAAAGGTCTTATAAAAGTTGGCCCCTTCCAGCCAGGGTGCTTCCCCTATTGGGCCACCTGAAAATCATGAAGGGCAGGGGCAAATACTCCCTAGAATAGAACCTGGACTCACTAGCCTTGAGTATCCTCTTGACCATGGGACGCGGATTCCATCGGCCTCCTGGCATATGGACCCCTGCCTGCAGTCGACCCAAGATAGGTTAGACCCCGGAAATCTAGGTCAGGGTGGGAGTTCGTCACAGAATATAAGAAATCTATAAATAGGGAAACAATCTATATAGTGTTTCCCCCTCTACGCACATCGTTGAGCAGTAAAGTCAGCCCATATTTCATACGGAGCGTTGGAGAGATGCTCATCTCCTTTTCCTAGGCCCTTGAGCCGGCAACGGACGAATCCCAAGGTCCTGAACACGAGGCCAGTGATATCGTAGGACCTGCCGTTTACTCCCAGTTTGCTGCTTGGTAACAAAGGCATGTGTTCTCAAACAACTTGCCCAGGGTCGTTACACGGAGTCGAACTCGCAACCGCATGCTACGCGAGCAAGCGCATGACCGATAGGTCATCGTGTAGCACGCTTGAATAGTACACATTTTTGAAAATAATAATTCTGATAATAATTGTAGTTACTCTGATTTTTTTCTTGTAAAAAATATTATTGTAATTATACTAGGCTACTGAATTTTCGCATGTAAAAATAATGGTGTAATTATGATCCTACTTCTTTTTCTTTAGCACATATTATGTGTGAATAAACAGGAAACTTGCTCGCCAAAAAGTATTGGTATTGGTATTGCAATACTTTTTGATGAAGTGTTGGTATTGGTATCGCAATACTATTGTTTTTCCCGTATTGTTAACAGCCTTGGGATCCTTTACTGTTATAATATTTATGTTGGGTAAAATTAGATGCATAATGTAATGAGCGCCTTGCATGGATGCCGACAGTTAAATTCGACTATGTTTCTAATCATACTGTGCGGTTTGTTCGTTTCAAATTAAGTGAAGATTATTTATTATATTTCAGGTGACAGTAAAGGGTTTGGGTATTGAGAAGGAGGTGATGGTCAATGAACTAGTTGAATTCATCATTTACACGAGCAAAGCAGTTCGCGCTCCACTTGAAGTGACCATCACAGACGATGAGCACAAGCCAGTCGATGTTTCGGTCAAAGACAACAAAGACGGAATCTTCCTTTGTAGTTACGTTCCACAGAAGACGGTCAAACACGTTGTCATTGCGACTTATGGCGGCGTCATGATCCCAAAATTCCCAGCGAGGGTTTGTATTTGGTGAACTGTATTTGTCTGTACTTTAGATATTAGTGCATGGAAATTTTGAATGTATGGAGAAGATGGGGAATCAGTCAGTGAGTCAGTCAGTGAGTCAATGAGTATGTCAGTCAGTCAGTCAGTCAGTCAGTCAGTCAGTCAGTCAGTCAGTCAGTCAGTCAGTCAGTCAGTCAGTCAGTCAGTCAGTCAGTCAGTCAGTCAATGAGTCAATATAACTGATATCTTGCCTCTTCAAGGAATCTACTCAGAGGCGCTCCCAGTCTGACCAACCCTGGTCAAAGAAACTGAATAGGTGATAGAAAGTTCCTAGGCAAGAGCCGAAGATCCAATGGGAACTTGTTCCAATACATGTTTTTGGGGAAAAGAGTATAAGGTACCTTCAAAGGAGTTTACTTGTGAAGTTCGTGATTTTATGAGGACTTGGTACATTGCAATAGCTTCATTGTCTATGAAAATTGTTCTCTGATGTAGTCACTTAAAAACATGGAGGGGCGAATGGAAGGGAAAAAAGCAAGAGGAAGACCAAGAACAATGCTTTTAGACTGGATGGTGGAGAAAGGTGAATACGGAAAAATGGAAGAAGAGGCTCAGCACAGGAAGGAGTGGCGTCATTGGACATATGAACCTGCCTGAAGGCAGAGCACCAAGGAAGAAGTAGTCATATAACCAGGATAATTTCACTCTAGGAAATTGTAATTCAAGTTTCAAAGACAATTTATTGAACCTGACAAGTGTAGGCCTATCTAATATAGGCCACAAAAAGTGATTAGAATAAGTGTTGGGCACATGAACAGGAGCTCCAGACGAAGACCACAGATTTTCGATCTTGAGACCATGGCTGTGGTTTTGAGATCACATCACTTATTGGAGCTTGGTTGGGTTTACTCATGTAAATTCTGATTTTGTCTTGCTACAGATATCAACTGAATATTAATTACAATTTTTCGTAATACATAAATGTCCTCTGATTTGTCATAAAAGGTTGATGTGGTGGAAAAATGTGATCCAAACAAGGTGAAGATTTTAGGACCAGCAACTGAGGGGACTGTCAAGGCCCACCAACTGACCAGTTTCACCTTCGATTATTCAAAGGCTGGCCCAGGTAGGCACTGTGCTTTTTTCGTGTGTCTCTAAACAGTTCAGTGGCTTAATGATTTCCAATATGCTCTGCATGCAGAAGTCTGTGGCTATATCCATCTCTTCTTCTGTCATAATATTTATGTTGTGGGATTTGATAAGGAAATGAGGTTTCTGACACAATTGCTTGTGTCAGAAACCTACAACTGGTATTTTACTCAGCTTCTTAGTTGAGTGTTGACTTGATTAAACTAAAGGAAAGGAGAGATATTGAAATATTCTCAATTCATGTGATTACTCTTACGACTCAAGCGACTAAACATAGAGATGAAAATTGTGCATTACAATCATTTTTTATTGTACCTTAAAGAGAATATGACGTAATTAGGTTTGATTTTGTCAGTTATCGATGTTGCTTCTGTGTCAATTTTGCTTTGCTGAGGATAGATGGGGGTGGTTTCCCGTTGCTATCCTCCAGGTGTTTGTATTGAGACACAAGCTTGTTGCATCTTTGATTTTCAACATACTTTCTTCAGTTTATTTACCGTTGGACACTCACATCGTCTTCTGCCACACGCTCGGTATGCAATCCAGGAGCTTTGCTTATGTTGGAGCTGTCTTCCACAGTCCCTTTCTCTGGAATTTCTAGCCCTCTCACACTCCCAGTTCCAGAGACGTCTTAGGACTTTCCTGTTCCCTGACCCAAGCCCAGATGCCCGTTGAGAGCGCTGATGATTTCAGCAACACTGTGTACATGCTTGATTGCATTACATCAGCTTGACAGTCCTGACCAGGTCTTCAGTAATTTTGCCTTGTCTCAACGAGCACCTCATCGTGTTTGCTGAATGTTATTGATTTAGGGACCTCACAGTTTAGGTTTATCATTGTCATGATTCATTGCAGGTGACGTTGGTGTCTCGCTGACCGACAGTTTTGGTCGTGACATTCCCGTGGAGGCAACCGAACTGCCAAGCAATGGCTTCAAGGTGTCCTTCACTCCGGAAGACGTCGGTGCCAGGCCCGTGTCTACTTTAGCGATAAGGAACTGCCTGGCAGTCCCCTCAAGTTCAACGTCGTGCCCGGTGCTGCAGATGCCAGCAAGGTGCAGGTGCATGGTGATGGCGTTAAACCAACCGGTGTACATGCCAGCCTCCCAGTGTCTTTCACGGTTGATGCAACAAAAGCGGGCGAAGCAGATCTTGATGTCCCAAAGGAGAAAGTGACCAATTGAGGCAAAGGATCTAGACTGAGCCATGACAATTCTAGTAAGAAGCTCCAAGCACCAAGAGGTCAAGTCTATGGGACGAATGAAAATCAGACTACTTTACAATGAAATAGACCAATGCATCCCACATGTCTTACTTTCTTCCACGCAGATAATGTGAAGACTGTCATTCCAGTTGGAAAGGAATGTGTTATCAAGTTGGATCCATCTCAGGCAGGTGAAGGTCAGATCACGTGTCGTATTGACAGCAAGGCCGACAATGACGTTGACATCGAAATCATTGACAATGGTGATGGAACCGTCAACATTGCCTACACGCCAAAGACACCTGGTGCTTACAACGCGGACATCAGGTTTGGTGGAAAGACCATTCCAGATGGAAAATTCACCCAACAGGTGAGTCTCGATTCGTCACTCATTAGCCTTTCAATTGGAGTCAGATAATTATGTTTTATTTGTTGCATACTTGATAAGTGATTGAAATATGTAGAAGGTTGAAAAGGTACCATCTGGAATAAATTGATGTCAGTTAGCTATTCAAGATTTTATATAAGGGGCTAGTGGATTATTCAGAAATGATTTGTCATTTTCCAGTTGATGAAATGTCTCCTCTATTGAGGCAGGTAAGGGGTCAAATGACAGATGACCTGTATCGTTGTGTTCCAGGTTAAAGTGGAACATGGAAGAGACAATGAATGACAATCCAATTATTTACTGACTGACTGAGAGGGTGGCTATTTGGTAAGGATGATGATGTGAAGAAAAACAGGTTAAGGATATCAGAGGTAATATAAGATGATGCGCTTAGTAGTGTCGATGATAATATCGAGGTTGATGGTGGTGGTGGCGATGGTGATGCTGCTGCTGCTGCTGATGATGCTTACGTATTAATACTGGTAGACGTGATTATGATGTGATTATGATGTGATGATGGTGAATATTTCATTATGGTATATGATGATGATGATGATGATGATGATGATGATGATGATGATGATGATGATGATGATGATGATGATGATGATGATGATGATGATGATGATGATGATGATGATGATGATGATGATGATGATGATGATGATGATGATGATGATGATAATAAGGATGATGATGATGATAATAAGGATGATGATGATGATGATGATGACGACGACGATGATGATGATGATGCCTACGTATTAATACTGGTGAAAGTGATTGTGATAATGATGGTGATGATGAGTATTTCATTATGGTGTTTTGGTATATGATGATGGTGATGGTGATAGTGATGATGATGATGATGATGATGATGTTATAAAGTGCATTGCTGTAGCAATCAAGGATGTTTATGTAACGTATATTTGCAGCACACTACCTTATTGTTTTGCAGATCAAGTTTAAATACAATCTACAGTAATCTACAGTAATTATAATGAAAGCATATGTTATTCATCAAATGTTTTCAAAATAAATAACAGAAAGAGAACTGGAATGCATTTGTTGGAATGCAAAAGTGCATCTAGGTCACACTTTGCCTTCTTCTTGTGCATTACATTACTACATTACTCCATTAATACATTAATACATTACTATATTGCTCTTCCATGACTTTGTTGTGCTTTATCGGATGCAGCAGAAGTGTCAGAGAACATAGTCCCTATGGAACGGTATTGCCCATTGATCCATTACTATTAACTGTTGGAAATCAAATCTCTGCTTTATGTTGTTTTGTGTTGGCCAAAGCACTGTAGCTGAGATAAACTAAGTACTGGATCTTGTTGCTGGCAGTTGGGGGAGGGGGAAGGAGGAGCAATTGGTCCCTGCATCGGTTGGCATTCCTGGAATATCTTTCTGTCCACTCTGGAGTATGGAGAGTATGGAGGGGATCGTTATTGTGGAAATGTTCTAGCTGTATATATCCCAACAGGTTGAAAGAAGAAGTATTGCTTACTGTTAAGTGAGTCATATCCATATGCACACTAGAATCAATTCTGTTGGATCTGAAGCCAATCTGTGACCAACTTCACTTTTGAATACATTCTTCTATCAATTTAATACAGTATATTTATTTCAATCTATATGCTATTTTGAAACAGTCATACTTAATTAATTTAATATAATCTATTTATTTCAATTTATGAAATTTTGAAATTGTTTGTTTCAATTTTATTTCTGTCTAAATTAACTTGTGAATCAATTAATTCACTAACAAGTTCACTCTTGAGCCAGCTAATGATAAGCTTGTACACAAAATGAATTTAGGGATTGAATTTATGAGATTATGTGGAATCTCACGGATGCGTAATCAGAAATCAGATGGTGATTATTGATGTCGTCCTTTACACCTACATATAGTACTTACTCTTGACATGCCCAGCTGTTCAGTTGGCAATGTGTACAGTCAGAGAAGCTTTGGAGCAGCCATGTTCTATTCATTTCTGGTCTCTTTTGCTTCGCAATACTTGGTTGCAGTTGTCTGGTGGTGATAGAAACTTTTGGGAAGATACGTGGTTGTTGAATTTTCACACATATTGCAAAGAATTTCATGTTTAGATAAGCAGCCTATTTATCTCTAGTGCATAGGTAAACAGACAGACAGGCAGGCAGGCAGGCAGGAAGACAGACAAACAGACAGACATTGTCAGAGAGTTATGAAAAAGATGTTTAGATTAGATAGATCTATCTCGTAAACATGTTCTTCCACATTGGGAATGGATCCCTGTCGTGTGTTCACCTGGAAATGGCTGGTTGCACGTGTTTGCTTCATCGAGGAATCCAATTCCACCTCGGTTGAAGCTGCACCCACTGACAGTGTTTCAATCAACGAATCAAAGAAATTAACAGCCAAAACAACAAAATTTCACAACCAAGAAATGATAAGCGACAACCAATTAACAAATTAATGTATCTTTAACTTCACTTGTCTTAATCTAATATCATGCACAGGTCCGTGAATGATATCACAGCCTGTGTGCTGCTAGTGCTGTGTGCTAGTTTCTATGTTACCATTAACTATATAGTCCTATGTTGGACTATTTTTCAGCTATGCATGCCAAGATGATCTGCATCGAATTTTTTGGGATGCATTTCCATAATGACTTTGAACATAATCTATATAATATATTCTCATAATAAACATTGCTACTGAACTATTTCTACAAACACTTTTGTGAATATTTTTTAATATAACATGTTTTTCACATTCATACAAAGCTATTGACTATTACGAATGTGTGTTGGAACGTTTGTAAGCACTTTGTAAGAGAAATCTCTGAGTGAATATTCCTGTGAAGTTAACGACCGCATTAACATCTTAGGAGCGCGTGTGCATGTTCTAAGGCATTTCTTATTATGGACTGCCAGGCAATCAGTAGCTTACGTTCAAGGCAGAATCTCAGCAATGCGAGCATTGCTGCGGTACTCAACAGCCGCCTCTGTTATTAGTCATTCCTTCAGTTCTGCTTTATAGTAACCACGTAGTGCGTTGGCTGCGTACCAAGTCGAGACGGCGACGAGCGTAGCAGACGATAGGACGACATCTTGCATCAATTAGACAACAGCAATCCGAAATAGGAGAGGAATTAAGTTGTTGTGCAGAGGTTTTGAAGGGCTCCTAGCACTGGATTTTTTCAGTAAGAGATTTGAGTTTAAACGAAAGATTTTTACTAGAAATTTCGAGGAAGAACAACACAAAATGACAGAGCCCAAGGTTACAGAAGAAGTTTCATATAGGTAAGCCAATTTTTATTGTATTCTCTTTTTATTATTTTGTGATTACATGTAGGATGTATTAAAAGTATGCATATCCTATGTAGATATGTAGTTCTTTGTAGTAAATTTTGATGTATGTTTTGTGAGGTTGTGCATAGAGAAATCTGTACCCTTAGCAAGTGTAATGACAGTGTTGATGTACAAGTGGATTTTGTTCTTAGGCTCTTACGAATAGCTTAGTGTCTGTATAGGTGGCATTTGTTAGATCCTCAGGTTCTTCTATTAAGTGATTCATTTTCACATTGCTTTTCTTTTAAGTGACTGTCTAATGTCCTATTGTTCTCATCCATGTTTGATTTGGCAGTCTTATCTTTTATCTGTTTGGTTGTCCCTTTCTCAATTCGTTTGGCCATCTTTAAGAGGGTCATCTTATGTTGTGTGAATTGTGCATTGTCTTACCTAGTTTAAGTCTGATGTTGCTTACATTTTAATTGCACTTATGTCTAACATGAGTAATGCAAATCGTTTAGCAATAATACCTTCCTGAAGTTTTAAAATGAAATTTTTATGGTACTCACTGGCTTATTATTTGCCAAATTGCGGTATTACGTACTTAATTGCTTTTGGTAGCTTTTTGAAACCAGAACCATAGACAGTGAAAGGAGGGTGTTGACATTTCTTTAAGATTGATGACTTATTATATTATACAAGAGTCTTGGTTATCTAGTTGTGGTTGTCAAGCTAGTGATTGCAACCTCAGGTTAAACTTTGGGGTATTTATGCTTTTGACAAATCTTGACCCAAGTGTCTTTTGAATCAAGAGCCTATGAACACAGTAAAACCACGAAACCTCAATTTTCTGTAGCCTTAAATGCAACTTAAAAGCATAAGAAGTTTTCTAAGAAAGGGTGTCAAAAATGAACCCATTTGTGCTGGTAACAGAACTGTGACAACAACGAAAAACGCAACGACAACCAACAAACGATCGATTCTCAGTCGAACGACAAACGTAAACGCTGTCCAGGTGAACTGTTATGATGCGGAAGGCACACTCAAATCAAAGGAGATGGACCAGGACTCTTGGGAAGAAAGAGACACTCACAACTATGAATGGAGCGGTGGTAAGAAGCCGCTTGAAGTGGAGGCTGTGCTCGATGAGGAGGAGGCAAAGAGGAGCGTCTTCATCGGTGACCAACACGCAATTGAGCCCGAAGGCGATGGAACGAACGTCATCATGCTGACATCTTCTGACGTCTGCAACTCTCCGGCGATTCAATGGACGGGAACAGTGGAAGAGGCAGAAACGAACGCTGACTCGGAACACAATAAGTCGACGAAGCTCGAAGGCTCGAAGTGGGTCCGCAGCAAGGAGTCCGTTTGCATGTCGATGGGAAAATCAGGGCTCCCCAAGTCGTTCAATGTCAAGGTCAGCGACATCAACGGAGGAATGCTGAATGGGAAGTTGCCTCTGAATGAGAATGGAGAACTTGTGATTGTGGCGCCATCGGCGGACAAGGTGCCTGTTACGCCGCCGCTTTCATCGACGGAACGCAGGCAGATGCGGAGGAATGTGAATCGGGAGATGATGTCGGGTAAAAGTCAGGTAGGGCAGTAAACTGGCGCTGCGGACTGCCTGCATGATCTACATCTGGTGAATTGGCATGAGCTGGTAACACTTGACCTAGAGACGTTAGCACGGATGTTGATTTATCGTGCTTTCTCACTTCTTTTGCAGAAGTCGTCCTGTGTTTTATTTGGCCTCTTCCAGTTCCCCTACAAACGTCATCACTCGAGATTCGTGACATACCGAAGAGGTTCTGGAAGTTGTAGTCGCAATGTTATTTTTTTGCTATGTTACCGGTGCTGATGTTCTATTTCAATTGTTTTGGTTTGACTATCGTACTTGCAACAATGCTCCACTTATGACATGGCTGACAGATTGCATATATAGGCTAAGATTGTGGCCATTTTATGGAATGTGAGTTATTTGCCAGCTTATTAATGTCAGCTTGTAATCTCAGATACATGCTGCATTGCTGTGGTCTTGTGTGAGCAGCTCTAACAAACTAGGAGGACTGATTCTCTGCTGATGTCGTCCATGTTGATTTGGACAGTTGTTCTGGTAATAAGACTGTTGTTTTCTTAGGATGGTGAAAAAGAAAAAGGAGGTGGAGGAGAGGAGGAGGAGGGAGGAGGAGTAGACAGCGCTGGCAAAAAGGAGGAAAAGGCGTTGAAGAGTAGAACATGAACTAGAAAGCGGAGATGTTTGATTACTAGAAAAGACCCTGAAGGAAAAGTTGCTGGAGAGGAAATAGAATAAAAAATGGAAGAAATAAACATGGAAAGGAAGAGGGTGGAGGGGAGGAGGAAGAAGAAGCAAATGGTAGCAGAGAGGAGGATTAAAGAAGAAGGTAGTTTCTGAAGATTAATTGGAGAAAGTGAGAAGAAGCAGAAAAATTAGGAAGATCAGTAGGAACGATGAAACGAATGATGATAAGATGATGGTGATGATGATGACGAAGTACAGATGATAATTAGAAGAACAAGAGTGCAGTTGTAGTGCATGCAAAGGGTGGAGTCTACATTGGAACGCATCTTTGGATTTAAATTCTGGACTGTTAGGTTTGGAGGTCAACCTAACATCTTTGTAATGCATAGATGTCATCCAGTATCTGGAAGCCATCTTCTTGTGTCATGTTAATCGTTTTTTGGACATTTATCACTAATTTCACTTGACATTCAACTGGCGAAGATGATGTAATATTCTGAAGCAGTGCTACAAAAATTAAGACACTGGTATTTGTATGAGTCTAGTTGACTGCTGCATAATCAATTAAGTCATTGTACATGCAGAAATGTATATGCAGAAATGTTCAGAATTTACAGTGTGCTCTTGTAAGCTTTCTTATGCCAAGAAGGCTTGATTTATTTGCTTTATTGTGTTATGTTTTGCTATGGTATTTGAATTGAAGTGATAGGTAGTAAGTAATAGTCCTGCTAATTCCTCCCCAATGACTGAAAGAAGCAGACTGCCTGTGAAAGATCTTACTTATGAAATCCATTTAATCTTTCATGAACAATTTCCTATTTTCCTGCATTCTTTGGTTCTCTGTACAAGCCTAATAGCTGATATGCCAGTAAACAATAGAAAACAAGACACCAGTAAATTGGATGCAGGTTAAAAAAGGGATAAGGTTGGATACATTTCAGCAATTTGGTTGCTTGTGATTGTGAAAGGTCTAGTGGAGTAGTATGTGGGTGGAGTGAGACAGAAAGAGTATCCACTGGTGAGGAAGATGACAGGCAGACAGACAGACAGGCAGAAATACAGGCAGGCAGGCATGTAGGCAGACTAGTAAAACACGTGAATTAACAGACGCTGTGTTGGTGGGCGGTGGAAAAGTCTGTTAATGATATTGATGGATATGGAAACAGAGGGAAACAGAGGAGGAGGCAGACATGCAGAGCGACTTGATGGAATAATAGGTGATGTGCGTTTGGAGAATGTCTGTGTTTAGTGAGCGTGGTGGTGGTGGTGCTTGAAGCGCCTCCATCAGATGGCATTCCGTTGACCTTATGCTGTAGGTGTTGTTTCTCTTTCTCAGTATTAGTAAGCTGCTCAGACGCCCTTCTCTCTCTGCTCAGCCTCTGTGAAGCCGTCGTGTGGCCCCTTCTGACTTAATCTTTCAGCCTGGCTTACGCTAGTGGAAGAAATTTTGATGGCCTTCTGGCTTCTGTGTGTGTTAACTGTGTACGTATGAGTCAAGCATTGGAGCATTGGAAACCCTGATTGGTTATCTTTCCTGACTTTGTACGTCACACAGAGGACGCCAGTAGCTCCAATTGTTTGGCTCAGAATAAATGCTAAATAGACTATGCAACTGTTATGCTGTGCAGTTGTTGTTTTGTCTGCGATGATGATGATGATGATGGTTCTCATTATTATGATTATTATTATGATGATGATGATGATGACTGGAGTGATGATACTGATGAGTTATCCTTCACCCGAGTGATCTGGTGATGTGAGCGATGAAGATGATTAAGAAAACTTCATTTGATGATGGTGTGGTGTCGATGGTACTGATGATAAAGATTACTATGTTGATGCTGATTGTGGTAGAGTGATGATGTTCGCGTAGATGGTGATGACTGCTGTGTTAATTGATATTGATGGTCGTGTGATGAGAGTGATGTTGACGGTGAAGGATGAAGTATGATGCATACAGTTAGAGGGTTTGTATTGATAATTATGTTGTAATGTGGGTGATGGTGATGGTGGTAATGGAGGTGGTGGTGGGGGGTCGGTGGTGGTGATGTTGATGACGACAGGTGGATACAGTTGGCTGCATGGAAGTAAACACAGATGGACAGAAAGACAGACGGACAAAAACACAGAGTAAGGCGCTGTGTTGTGTAAATATGTCAGATTAGATTGTTTGTTAGTGATTTCAGTTAGACACTTTAATTAATCTTGCAGGTTCAGGAATTGTTTATTATTAAATAAAAATTTATCTTATTTTATGCAATTAATTGATTATAATCTTTTTATTGTATCATTATTTTTGAGTTTACTAACACTATTGTTAATTTTAGCTATCATCAAAGACCGTTAACGTGCATTGACTGTCCACTTCTGTCCTAGGTTGTCTTAATTCTGCTTCAAGTTCTACTGCATGGTCCAGCACACAATAATTGATGTGGGATGATGGACTCATGAACTAGTTTATGTAATGTAATTGAGCCATTATATAGCACCCCTTCAAGATATCCACTCTGTGCTAGCCTATATGATGCTATTATGTCATTTTGTGGCACAGTGGCCGATAGGTTAGAGCGATCAGCTCGTAACGTTCAGTGTGTGCTGAGCGCGCGGGTTCGAGCCTCGTCCGGGGCGTCCCTGTGTAGGGACCTTGAGCAAGTCCTTCTCGCACCATTGCTCTGCAATACAACTGCAATTGTCCATTGAGGCGTGTGTATGCACTTCTGAGCAAAAAGATGTTGGAAGAAGGGCGGTATCAAATTTCGGAAATGTATGAAATGTATTAAGGTCATTCTATAACAAAGGGACGACAGAGGCATAGGCACGATGCTGAGCTGTAATAGTTCGAGATCGAGGTACTAGAAGGTCATGATGTTCTCCTATATTTTATATTTTGAGAGTGGTCTATGGATATAACTGCTAACTTAATAAAGGGCTGAATGAAGGAAGGAGCCAATGGATAACCATGGATTGGCTAACCATTGATTGATTTAGATTTATTTTAGGTTATGGTAGTTTGAGCCTCTCAGTGGAGGGACCTAGTAAGGCTGATATGGAATGCAATCAAGAGAGCGATGGGATATGTCGAGTTCGATGCAAACCAACCGAACCTGGAAATTACATCGTCAACGTTTAGTTTGCTGACGAACAAATTCAGGGTAAGACTAATGCTGTGGTGTTTAAATTTCAAATAATTACCATATGTGTAATTTTTTTCTGTCTGTGTATGTTTGTATGCACGTCTATCTGTATGTCTGTCTGTATTAATGTCTTTCTGTAGGTGCATCTGTGTGTCTGCCTTTATGCATAGCTATCTGTATGTGTGTATGTCTGTCTGTGTGGCTATCTGTATATGTGTCTGTATATCTGTGTTTGTATGTGTGTCTGCATGTATGTTTAGACTCTGTTGACTCTCAATTGTTTCAGTGCTTATGGTTGATTCAAACCCTTACTTGCTTCGTCATCATTCGTTTAGGTTATTTCAACATCTATACTCGTGAGGCTGGAGCAGGGAGTCTGTCAATTGCAATGGAAGGTCCATCGAAGGCAGAGATCAACTTTCAGGACAAGAAAGACGGATCTTGTGAAGTTGCTTATACTTGTACTGAACCAGGTCAGTTAATTACAAACCAGACCTGTTCTCATATCACTTGTTGCCAATTATGCCAATGCTACATCTAGCTGATTATTGAAATAGCAATTACTGATTAGGAGACTGATTATTTCTGAATTTGATGTTTTTGCTCATTTTTCATTTTATAGTGATCATTGTGCCAAAAACAAATAAATTTATTTCATCATTTTTGCTGGCCAAAGCCGGGTGTTACTAGGTGGCCAAGCCAGTACACGGTATTGTTAAATCATCTGCTATCTGGCGATTTGCAATCTGGTAAAGCAAAGGGAAATTTTTTTATGTTGCCACCAATAACTGTTGCCAATACAGATCAAGAGCACTACACGCTGCAGGTTCTTCTTATTTCTCTTCTGTCTACCTTTATCAAATCATTTATTATTACCTTTATGAGGATGCTGACTGAAGTCTGTCTGCATTTCCGAATGCTTGCCATACGATCCATGTTCTTACGTGTAGCTAGTAGACTTCTACCTCATCTTCATCTACCTCTTTTGTAGTTAGAGATATAACTCCAGATTCAGCACAAATTCTGTCAAGCAATTGAACTCTGATTTAAGATGTTACAGCTTGTTTGACTGTAGTCTAAGGCATATTAATCATGATCATTAACTATAAATTTGTTAAATTAGGTACCGCTTCGAAGCTATGTGCAAGGTGCCAACTTTTTGCATATGACATATTTCTCAATGCATCAATGACATAAAATTATCAACTACAGCATAAGAGCATGCATAACAATTCTAATTTGAGAATGCCTCTGAATAGATATTCAGTGAGAGGTGCTATATAAATCCAAAGATACGATAACCTGCTATTCCAGTGAATAGAAACCTGAAGAGCAGATACGAACAGGTCTAGCAACAGTGATTCAGTCATCTTCCTTTGTGCAATATTCATCAGCAGCTAACAGCCACCGTGTGGCACGGTGGCTGATTGGTTAGAGCGGTTGGCCCGTAACACTGAGTGTGCACTGAGTGAGCGAGTTCGACCCAAATTAAAAAAATTTCAACTTGTGAATCATCTCTTTGTACCAGTAATAGCAGTGGGTGTAAATTAAATTTGTAGGCGATTACTTGGTGTCAATTCGGTTCAACGATCAGAACATCCCAGATTCACCGTTCAAAGTGTACGTTGCGCCTAGCAGCGGAAAAAGAAAGAGAATGGACATCCGAGATCTTCAGGAACAGGGATGCCAGGTACGTGCTTGACCAACCAATCATGTACATGTGGACCAGCACAGTTAGATTGGAAGATGAGGTGACCTTTGAACTATTGACTAAGGAGCGTATTGGTGTTTTTGTCAGGGACTGTGATTATTATGACAAGGATTGTGATGTTTATCATAATGTTGGTAATGTATGAGTAATTGTGGAGCTGATGATTATTATTATTATTATTACCGAAATTTGATACCGCCCTTCTTCCAACATTTTTTGCTCAGAAGTGCATACACACACCTCGACGGCGCATTGCAGTTGTATTGCAGAGCAATGGTGCGAGAAGGACTTGCTCAAGGTCCCTACACAGTGACTGACGCCCCGGACGTGGCTCGAACCCGCGCGCTCAGCACACACTGAGTGTTACGGGCTGACCGCCCAAACCGATCAGCCACTGTGCCACACCAATGATGATGAATGATAACTGTGCATAGTTTTGCTAACAGACATATTTTACTCGTTCACATCTAACATCATTTAGGCCAGCCAGAGAGTGCCTCTGAGTAGATAGCTTGAGCAGGTGCTACATAAATGTTTTATTGCATTACATTACCTTATGCCAATGTTGACAATGTATCAATTCATGTGGAGCTGACGATGATGACGTAATGTATGGACTGCATTTCTTTCAACAATAGTTAGTTGCAGAATAAGCAGACTGTTTTGCACTTTTGAGTACGACTTTTGTTTAACTCAGAATGGCAAAAATAGGATCAAATTGTTGTCCATGAACAAATCCGATATTCAAATATGTCTTTCAGATCAACAAGCCAGCGGCATTTTCTGTTGATATGACTGGTACGAAAGGAAAACTTGACGCAAGAGTGGTTGCGCCATCTGGTGTGGAGGATGAAGCCATCATTCAAGAATTAGATAAAGGTTCGTATGATTTAAATGTATCTTGTTATACTTTATCCTATTTTCCTTCTCCTGATCCTGTTTATGCCACACAGTGATTTCCATGATAAGATGATGGAACTTCGAAAGACTTCTTCGGTTTGTTACTCCAAATACCATTTACCATCTTCAAGAATGAAAATTGTGTTGAATTTTATTATTATTATTATATTGCTAATGCAAGACAAACGAAAGGGTGCGCAAGAAGCTTGGAGTTGAGAATGATGAGACGTTACAACAAACAGCGTTGAGAAGGAAGCTGGGGTTCTTCGGACATGTTATGCGATCAGATCGATTGGAAAAGGAAAAAGATGCTGGCATGTGGAGAATGAAGGAAGAAAAGAGGGTGTCCACGGAAAAATGGATGGACAAGATACACGAAAAATGAACCGGAATGAACCTGGAGGAATTAAGGGACGCGACTTCGGAAAGAAAGAATTTGAGAAGGTTGATCATGACAGTCGCTAGAGTTCACCGAACTGACAGACAAGGTGAATGCAAAAATGCAGTAATAACTCATACAAAGAGTTCCTGTACACGTATGCTTGATTACGTTGGATTAAATTATATTGTTTATTTGTTGTTTATTAACATAATATTCATTTTATGTGCTTAACATGGTAGTGTTCTGCTAAAATGTTGGGATAAGTGGAGTGACAGTCTGATCTGAATATTATAAGCTCATTGTGATCAAACCATGCGAGACTAAGAATGTTATTACAGGAAGCCAGAGTCCATCCTGCTCTCAAAGGAGTTGAGGCAGCTAGTGCTTTTAGTCCAATAATGGGTAAATGGTCTTGGTGCCTAGTATTTTTTTTAAATGAGCTCAAAGCTCAGAAGGTGTGCAAGAAGAAAGAAGAGTTTGTTTATATTGAATAAGCTAGGAATTTTAGTGAATTATCAGAGCTTACGGCCAATAGCCTAATGGCAGTTAATAAAAATCTGCAAATCTCTTAGACACCATTTGAAAACCTAAATGTGGGCACCAGCTTATTCACGATGCCCTGAGTTCAATTCAATCAATCAATCAATTCTTTTTTTATTGCTCACCATCAAAATATATAACATACAAACACGGGAAAAAAATTATATTAACATAGTCATGCAGTGAACAAGGGAAACCCCAAAAGAACGTACCGTTCCGCTAACAGAGGCCACCCAATTTCAACACTATATTAACCTAGAAGTAAGTTTTTATTATTATAGGTTATTTCCGCGTACCATATAAAACATCGAACATAATCGTAATTTCATAACAAGTAATGTCACAACCACAAGTAACTTTATCTAACTGTTCATTAAATAAGTTTTTAAATTATTCTTAAATCGATGCAAAGATGACATATTGGTTAGGTGGGTAGGTAGCGTGTTCCAAAAGGACGGACCATGTATTCTTATACTATGCTGCCTAATTGTAGTATGTACGCTGATCTGGTGATACTTATTGGAGGATCGCGTCTGATGGTCATGGATGTCTATGTTTCTACAAAACCATCGATTAAGACCACTTGGTAACAATGACCTGTGAATCATGTACATAAACACTCCTACTTGAAGTTTGTTGATTCTTTCTATTGTCAATATCCCCAGACTAGTGAATAAGTTGTTAGTGTGGGCTCTGAACGGAACATTACATATAATGCGCACAATGCGTTTATGCAAAATATCTAAACAAGTCAATCTACTATGGTACGTGGAAGCCCAGATTAGGTTGCAGTACGATATATAAGGATAAATTAAGGAATGATACAACGTGAGGAGTATGTTTTTGGACAGAAGGTGACGGATGCGAGAAATTAAACCAATATTTTTTGCCAATTTCTGGGAAACGTGGTGAATATGCTGTTTCCATGTTAATTGAGCGTCTATGTAAACCGCCAAGAACTTGGTATCAGTCACGCAATTTATATCTTGATTATCAATATTTATATTAGAAGATAGTTCACAGTCGGAGACCCTCTTCCTCTTAGGACCGAAAAGAATATAGTTGGTCTTTTTTAGATTAAGCGATAATTTGTTAGCTTTAAACCAAGTTCCCACTTTAGCAAGCTCCTCGTTTAGTCTGTTGTACAATTCATGCAGTGATTTATCAGACATAAACACATTCGTATCATCTGCGAACATTATAAAATTCAGAACTGATGAAACATAATGAATGTCATTCACATATAATAAAAATAGCAACGGACCTAATATAGAACCCTGAGGGACACCACAGTCAATATAAAGAATCCGTGAGGTGCACCCGTTATAGTGGACACTTTGCCTTCTGTCTTTCAAATAATCAGTAAGCCAGTCAAGACACATACCACGAATCCCATAATGATTTAGCTTTCTTATTAAAACCTCATGATTTACTGTATCGAAAGCTTTGGTTAAATCAAAAAACACACCAATTGAGTAATTATTATTATCCCTGGCCTCAGTAATCTTGTCGCACATCTCCAGGACCGCCATGTAAGTAGAGAGACCTTTTCGGAAACCAAATTGTCCGTTATATAATATGTCATTCCTCGTTATAAAGGACATCAGTCGCAGATGCATAATTTTTTCAAAAAACTTAGAAAAATAGGGTAGAATCGAAATTGGCCTATAATTTTCAATACATTTCTTGTCCCCAGTTTTGAAGACTGGAACAACCTTAGCATGCTTCAGTGTGATCGGAACTATGCCTGATGTTAGGGAGCAATTTATGATTTCTGCCAGAGGAGACGATATGGGTTCAATCGAGCATCTTGCCACTGCAGGGTTAATCCCATCCAAACCCTCACTATACGTGTGGCGAAGTCCCCCAGCAATCGAAACAAGTTCTAAAGGTGAAGTTAATTCAATTCCCATGGAATTAAGTTTAGGATTTACTAGGTAGTCCATGTAGGAAACCTCCGTAGGACTTATGTTAGAGGCCAATTTGGATCCAATCTCTGTGAAGAACTCATTAAATTTATTTGCAATGACTTCTTTCGCCTTACATTCCCTATCATCAATAACAAATTCATCAGGCAAAGTATTAATCTCATCGCCATGCAGTAAAGATTTTATTATACGCCAAGTTTTATGCAAATTATTTCCGCATTCCAAGATTTTCGTGGAGTAATATTGTTTTTCTGCTTCTTTTCTGATCTTTCGGAACATATTTCTATAAGAAACAAATTTTGCCCTATTTATCATGGTAGGAGATTTTATGAACTTTTTATAAAGTCGAGATTTTTTATTACATGATTTTAAAAGGGCATCCGTCATCCATGGCCGTCTAACGACATCTCTCTTCTTTGGAATGTCAGTTAATTCAGGGAAAGTTTGTTCATACAGGAGGCTGTATCTATCCGTAAACGCCGTATAAGCTAAATTCGGGTCCTTCCTACTACAAGCCTTGTAAACTTCGGCCCAATCTGATTCCCACAGCAGGTTATGAAATTTGCTCAAAGATTGATCGTTTATGATTCGCTTCTTACGAGTTGCAGCAACCTTCAAGACTGGGGTTCGAACTATAGAGCTCACACAGATTGGGAGGTGGTCTGATATGTCTTCTACTATTATTACTGAGTCCAGAGAGTCTGTAAGTAAATTGGTGAAAATGTTATCTATTAAAGTAGCAGAGTCCTTAGTGATCCTAGTTGGTCTAAAGATGGTTGGTATAAAGCGTTGGGAGGAAAGGACATTATAAAACTCCTGGGTAAGGGCATGTGAATTGATCTTTAATAAATCGATATTATAGTCTCCTGCTAGAAATACGTCTGCATTTAGCCGGGATAGGTTGGTAAGCAGTGAATCAA
This sequence comes from Bimastos eiseni, assembly GCA_959347315.1. Lineage (NCBI taxonomy): Eukaryota > Metazoa > Annelida > Clitellata > Crassiclitellata > Lumbricidae > Bimastos > Bimastos eiseni. The sequence continues at coordinate 22,129,247 of OY365821.1, forward strand.
ACTCTTGGTTAAACAACATTAAATCGCTGCCAGGAGGTCTATAAATAACCCCTACTATGCAATCCTTTCCTGTTAATTGCTTTAAATTTATAAGTAAGCTTTCATAAGACCCGCATCTCTTTTCCACCCCTCCACATTCTATCTCAAGAAATATGCAGTCACTTTATACTAGAAATCCCACGCCACCTCCTTTCCCTCCAGGCCTGCACCTGTGCACGAAAGTATAGCCTGGCACATTTATGGACTTGGTATCATCTTCGTTTAGCCAGGTTTCTGTTAGCGCCAACACAGTTGGTTGTATTACAGACAACAGAAGGGTTTATCTCAGAAACCTTATTTCTGATGCTCCTACAGTTTATATGCAACAGCGTGAAAGCTTGAACAACAGGCTGCTTATTCCTCAAACCAGCTTCATCAACAGTTACATAGTGACTTGAACAAGGTGATAATTGATTATAATAGTTTACATCCGGGTCGATGTCTTGTCTGTTTGCAATAAAGGCGTTTTCCTCGTAGGCTTGGTTGAAGTTGAGCAGCAGATCGCTTGTAGTGCCATTCACAATCCCGTCAATGGAGCTAGCCGTGCGAGCAGTGGTCGTTTGGGTAGTTGAATTAGCCGATTGCAAGTTGTTTGGCACGCATGTGTCGTCGAACTTTGGTCCGTAAGTGTACGATAGATAATCCTCTATACCTATATCCACCGTCGTTAAACCGTCTTGATCATCCATACAACGCAAGTCAAGTCTAACTCAGATAAGAACCAATTAACAGGGACTTGAAGTCTGCACGGTTCTGCACGGTCCGGCAAATGAAAACAAAAGCAAAGGGTAGCAAATGTTACATACCATTCTACTTCTTTTTGGAAGCCATAATAAGTAGTCAACGAAGAGACAGATTGGTCAATTCGTTCCTTTCATTGACAGATCACTTAGCGATTTTATTCTGACGGGTTTTTCTTCGGGTGATGAGGTCCTTATGATGTAGATTTCACCTCCATACGTCCAGGTGCTCGATATCTCCTTGTTACGCAGGAGCTGCCGTGAATGAAAGTAGATTTCAGTGTTGTCCTTTGTTAGGTGTTCATTAATGAAGACTGTTGATCCGAAGTCGCTCACAGACCCTGGGCTTTGGGCGAGGGTACGGCGAGCCCTGTACACCTCGTCCCGAGTGTGGCGAGAGGCAAAGCGTACGGCTACCGGTCGCGTTGAATCGGCCTTGCCACGGCGCATGCGATACGCAACCGATATATCGAGCTTACTGATGTCGATTTTCAATCGTTTGTTGCAGAAGTCAACGACTAAATCCCGAGTTGCTGAGTTTGCCTCTACCTTTGATTTCCTCCTTCCCTCCTCCTGTCCATCGCCCTGGGTTGTAGTGGATTTCTCCGGTAGACCATAGAAAAGAAGGTTATCCGCCTTAGAATGCATTTCTTGTCTATTCAATGTCTCTTTAAGGATGCCATTTTCACTCTTAAGCTTTGATATCTCCTGTTCATGCGCCTGTAGCCCTGCGTCAACCACATCTCTTACCATTTTCTCTGTAGATTCCTTAAGTTCCGATTCGACGGACTCGATTTTGAGTCGAACAATTTTCTCAATAACAGATGTTAGCGATGCCATGAGACTGTTGGTTAGCGCCTCGACGACACGCCCCTCCGTCAGAGCTTCAATCAGGTCATCTCGGTCCACCTTCACCGTTTGTGAAGACCGCAACTGTTGTTTAGACATTACTAGTAGTAGTAATCCACCCGTCTGCTTCGTATCGACTAAAATATGCTTTTATCGAAAGAATTTCGAAGTACGAGGTTGCTAATCCTTTATAATATATCGAATAAAGCATTAATTTTCGCCAGACCAAAACTACGTGTTTACTCCATAGGCGGTCACGTGTTAAGAGTTCACATCATTTGTATCCAGTAGAAGTAGTAGTTTCAGTTTAACGACACTGTGTGATAACAAAGATCATTAGCGTTGCCCTCCTCCTTTATCGAGGTTAGGGACTGGCGCTGTCAGAGTGCGAACGTTTGCGAAGTTTTGTGTCCAGCCTTGATTTGCAAGTTTTAGTACCAGCTCCAAACAGGTTCAATAACTTTCTGATGTTGATTTAGGAGCTATACCATGTTATCTCAACTATGTTTCAAATGTTTGCCTAGAAGTACAGAATGTTTTGCATTGTTGATTATGTAGCCAATATTTTCTTTTACGTATGATTCTTGTAGATCACTGCACGGTTCGATTTGTTCCACGAGAGAATGGCATTCACAAGATTTTCGTGCGCAGGAACGGTGTCCCAATTTTTGGGTTTTGGGTGGCCCTTCCACGTGGTGGTTGGAAAAGTGGATGCCGATCCGGCACTTGCGCATGCAAGTGGTGACGGATTATCCAGAGGACGCACTGGTGAGTGACCGGGCTATGATCTTTGGGAATAATATGTACCAGAAAACGAATCAAGTTGTTGACTCATTGTAACTGACAACCTGTGCTATTGTGAGTTACTTAAAATGGACAGTTATACTAAATGTTTGATACATATATGCATGCATATGTATATACAGATGTGTGAATTGATGCATATACATGCATCCATACAGTCCTACATGCATCGCACATGCATTTTATCCTTGTGAAACATTTACATTATCTTATGCGATTGTGTAATAATTCTATAAATGTGATAACTTGCATAGTGTAGTTGTTTCCATTCTATTCAACTAAAATGCTGTGTTTTGGTGGCCTTGTCTTGTTCGCTATTCTATAGTGCCACCCCACCCCATTGTCTCTTTCTATAATAAATCATGTTTTTTTAAAGTTGTCTGTACTACATTGCTAGTATTAATGGTTTCAGTTTAGGAACACTGTGTGATAACAAAGATCATTAGCATTGTCCTCCTCCTTTATCCATACTTGGGACTGGCAACTACATTGCTTGAAACCCCAAAGGTTTTACATATCAGTGTTTTATCTATATCAGATAACTGATATACATGATATTAAGATTATCAGTACTGTATAACTGTGAATGTATTTACAGGTCATTTGGCCAAGTTCCTCGTGAAAACGGCAAATGCGGGCTCAGGAGCGTTGACCGTAACCGTTGATGAACTATCGAAAGTTAAGCTCGACTGTCGTGAGGTTGAAGAATATTACGAATTCTCTTACACGCCAGCGGCAGGCAGAGATTATCTCATCAGCATCAAGTATGGAGGCAATAACCATATTCCAGGCAGTCCATTCAGAGCTCAGATTGTTGGTAAGTGCATCAGTCCTTCACTGTGATACGTGTTAATGTAATGCGAATTCGGGTATAGCATGGATCTCAAAGCATAATTATGCACATTACTTATATGATCCATGAAGGAAAAATTCATATAGCACATATTGACTCTCTGTGCTGATTTCTTTTCTCTTCACTGTTTCTTTTGACCATATCGAGATCTAATGCTATCATTTGCCAACTCCAACCTGCAAAACCGAGACATATAAAGGGTTGCAAATTACCAGTACCATTGCAGTTTAATGTATGGCCATCACTGTAATGCGGCTCTTAATGTATTTCCCAAATCCCATGTCATAATGTTTGACTGTGTGCCCAAGCACATCACTCCACAGGACTTTCTTTATTCAGTTAAATTGAGCTTGTGCAGTTGTGGTCTATTGTGTAGTATTCTATTTACATATTTCTATGGCACATCTCACAGTACTGCCTAATCAAAGACACTCTCAGTGCGGAAAGCCCTTTTGAGAAGAAAGATGCCTGGAAATGTCATGCTTTTAGAACTGTCCCAGTAACTTGAACCTTGGTAGATTCTATGAAGTCGGTTATTATTTTTTTTAAACTGTGCAATTGTGACTTGTACGGTATGTATTTGTGTTTTTAAAGTATGTACGTTTATGGTTTCTTGTTTCACATTTCAGTATATCCCGCATATCTTTAATCATGCTTTTGCACCAGCAGCTGAACAGTCTGATTATAAGATGAGCCTCTGATTCGTATTATCTGGACTAGGGTCACTGATTAGAGCACATATGAACCTATCATTGTGTTGTTCTTTTAGGTGACAGTGCTGCTGGAAAGTCTATGGAATGAACAGTAACAGGTGGTTGTCGAGACTGTTAGAAAATCAATAACTACGCAGATCTTTCTCTGCCGCTCAGCTGCTGCACAACGCGGACGTCTCGAAGGTCCGATCGGAGGCAGCTGGCCTTCAGAAAGCCTTCATTAACAAGGATGCTACCTTCATTGTCGATAAATCTCAAGCAGGTCTGTATTTAGAGTTGATGTAGTTGTGCCTTGCCATTTGAAAAAAATGGAAAGAATTTGACTGTATTAATTTGCTGCATCTTTATTTTAATTGGGAAATTAACTTCTTGTTAATGATCACTAACTTGGGTGGAGTACCAGTAGTCTGGTCTGCATTTTCTGTCAGCATAAACAGCAGTTAGATAAAACAGACATTTGATTATTTGCTTGTATTTGACCATAGAGATTGTTATAGCAATGTACATCAAGTTGATAAATCATGGTCCTTAAAAACATGTATTAGAATGAGAAAACAGTACTTGGAAGGATGTAACAAGAAAGTAGTGATTAGTTCTAATGAAGTATTTTATACAGTAGCGATGTGACAGTCAGGTTAAAAGACTGATCAATGGAGGCTATGGAGTTTTTAAACTGATAATGTGGACTAAATATTTGGTCCAGCAATTGAGTTTCGACAAAGATGATTTTGAGGCTAGGTGGCCTAGTTTACTAAGAAAATTTGTTAGTCATCTACCCTGGATATTTGTTTTTATTACAGCATTTCATTGCAGGAAGTAATATCTAGTTGTAGTTAATTACTGGATGGATGTGATAAAAGATTGTTACAGCACTTACCTCTGATAGATATGCAATTTGAATACTGGTCCATGATACCAGATGGACAAGACCAATTTTGATTGGTCATTGAATAAATGCTGCTCTGTTACCCTACCAATTACCTTACCATTACAAGTTTACATTTCTGTTTAAATCTTCCATATAATATTTCTATAAAGCTCATCTGATACCCATTTTGTGCTGAATTCGTTGCCCGTGCAGTTTTTGAACACATACATGTTAATTGTCTAAGGATATCTGATGTTTCTGTCACATGGCACTTTATTTCTACAGGTCACAACATGCTTTTGGTTGGTGTTATAGGCCCTCGAATTCCCTGCCAAGAAGTTGCTATTCTACACGTTGGAAATGGTCGCTATACAGTCATCTACCGACCGGAGGAAGTCGGAAATCATCTGCTTGTGATCAAATGGGGCGAGAAACGGATCCCCGTAAGTTAGAATAGATATCGAGTTTATTGGTGGCTAATGCCGAGTGGAAAATCTCTGTCTATACCGACGACCAATGCTATGTAATGGTGCCAACTGATGATAGATAGAACTGCAAAGCAAAAAGCCATAGGTTGTGTTCATCACTTGAAGTAATGTAACAATAATAATGGGTCATCAAGATCATTGAAACTTCAGTGGTTTTTATTAAATCACTTGTAGCATTATAATTCACAATTTATTTACTAGCAGTTCTTCATCAGCCCATAAATCGATATTTTGATTGCTTAAATGCAGCCAAGGAACAGTACTTTAAAGTTGCTTATTGCTTTTATGCAGGTGCCTTATAAGTCTGGTAATAGTTTGCAGTAGTAGATGATATAAATCTTTTAAAAATGAGAAATAATTTGTTTTGTAGCCGCAGCTGTTTTAGCGGTTCTATAGACGTTTTTAGATTAGATTTATTGACGCTAAGCCAAAAGAAAGAGGTCACAATTGACAGTGCTTGAAAAATGAAAATTTTTATTGTTTATAAAAAAAGAGCATCGGTCTTGGTCATGGTCTCGGACTCTCGGTCTTGGATCACCCGGTCTTGGTCTCAGATCAACCGGTCTTGGTCTTGGACCTCTAGGTCTTGGTCTCGATCTTGGTCTCGAGGTTTTGGTCTCGTGCCTTACACTGGACGGCAGATAATGCGTAATGCGTTGGATGCCGAACACGAGCAACACCTGAGGTACAGACATGTACAAGAAGCAATATGATGACCTGGATCCGAGAAAACTTAAGTTTATTGACGCCTACATGTATATCTGAGAATGCAGTGGATTACTGATAATCTGAATCTAAGAACTGTTAGGTTGATGGCCAGGATTGTTGATGGCCAGGATCTGAGAATGCTTGCCTATTCCAGAGGTGTAATCTCGGGCTAGCACATTCCCTGTACGAGCCATGGGGCCTGAAATGGTATAGTGTCCATTGAATTGGACAAGGGGCGGTGAAGGATCTCACCTGTTCAATTCAATTAAAATGATCAGAGTGGAAGCCATACATACGCCCGCTATAGAAAAACACGTACATTACATTTACTGAGTATTGCGAAGCGAGTAAGACATTGTGACGACAGCCAAAGCACTAAAAGTCACGTTTATTGACATGCTTCAGAAGAGAATTGGATCCACAGTGGACCATAGATTGCTACTGATGATTTTTACTACTGCTGCTGTTGTCCCATTAAATGAAGAGCTCTTCGAAATTTGGCTGTTGTTCCATTGCTCGTTGTTGATCCAATTGCCTCCTTTGTGCCAAGATTTGTTGTAACTCCGATCCAGCGGAATAACCACTACCGTTCAATCAGAAATTGAAATAAATCAATCGATCAATCAATCAAAAAGACTTGATATAGCGCCCCTTCAAGATATCTACTCAAAAATCATATGTCGCCATCAACATAGAAATTACCAACAATCTCTTACTAGACTTTCTTAAACCAAATCCAAGAATGAATAGAAAAAAAATACAATCATAGGCCATAGTTGAATTTATACAGATAGGCTTGTCAGGGTTTGGCTGCAAGACTTTTGAGGGGAGCCAAGAGTCTGGGGCAGATGAAACCTCTCGATTGCAGAGGAAGTTGGACCATGAAGAAGGGCATCTTTGGAAAACTGTATGACAGTCAGCAATATCACTGTTCTATTTGAATGGCAATGGTGAACATCAATATGTGTATCATCATCGTCGTCGTCGTCGTCATCATCTTCGTTATCGTCATCATCATCATCACCAGCTGCTATTACCTTTAACTATGTAAATATCAACATGTATATGCATTATATACATTACATACATACATGCTTACGTACATCACATACACACATAGATAAGTACTTGCATCCATGTATGTATCCATGTCTGCAACAAATAACTATGTACACATTTAACATGGCGACATTTCATGACCCATTCTGGATGTGCACCCCTACCTATAGTAATCAGTGCATGCTGATTTGGATAGGACAGATTAGATCTAAAATTCTATGTCCTAGTTTGAAAAATTGTATTTAGTTATAAAATTTTAAGTTTTAGTTTATTAAATTGCTAGTTAGTATAAAATTATAAGTCTTAGTTTAATAAATTGCTATTCAGTTATAAAATTATAAGTCTTTGTTTAAACAGTTACTAATTTACTAACACTGGCCTCTGGGCACTTTTCAGCATCACGGGCATGGTGACATCATAATATCTTGGTAAAGTCTGGACCGATGGAGGAGCCCATTTGGGTCTTGAATCTGGAACATGCGAAACCAACCCTATCCGGCTGAACATGTCTGGATTGTCTCGACTGGCAGGTATGGCCGAGGGCTGGCCAATCGAGTTTAACCCGAATGCACTCGGCTGCATCGGATTGCAAAATTGCTGCGTGTACTTGGTTAGAGATGGCTGATTTCTGGTACCGTATGGCAGTATCACGGGCAGCTTGTAGACCGGCTGGGCGTCTGGCAACTGGCAGACTGGTGGATTGGCTGGCATCCTGCAGACCGGCTGCGGGTCTGGGCACAGGTTGCCTTGATAAGGGATCTGCACCGGACACGTCTGATTGACAGGCACGTTGCAGATTGGCTGCGAGACTGGCAGTGGGCAGGTTGGCTGGGCAGCTGGAATCGGGCAGACTTGTTGAGTGTCTGGTAGCACAAATGTTGGCTGAGCGGCCGGGAGTGGACAGACTCGCTGAGTGTCTGGTAGAAGGTTGTTTGTATGGTAAATCTTTGGATTGAAAGTATTTGTTATTGGTGACGGGGTTGCGGAACTTGACGGATTTTGATAGCTATAGCCTGCTGAACGATAGAATGGAGCTTGTTTTGGAGGCCTTTGACCGGCGTACTGCAAATACACAAATATAATTTACTATTACTCACTAGGCTTATGATTATTATTATTGGTAGAAGTAATTATCCACCATCATTATCATCATTATTATCATCATTTTTATCATTATCATTATCTTTTTTCTATTACTATCATTTTTATTTTTGGTATTAAGCCCTATATCAAGTATTCGTACCTGAGGTTGAACTGATCCTCATGTTTCTACAAACTAGCAAGAATATTTCTTCCAATTAATTTTGTCACAAAACTGTTAACCCCAATGCAAATCTGAGATGTAGTTCGTCAGCTGCCAGGTGAAGAAGAACAGCTACACATCTCGATGTTGATAAGCCAATGAGCTATAGCGAGTCATGAGGTGCTTCTTCAACAGCTCGATCATATAAGTTCCCTTCCTTGAGGCAGCAACATGGATTGCAGAAGAGCCCAACAGAGTGACTCAGTCAAGAGACCCACATCTGAGGATCACAGGCTTTGCTAAAGAATAGACGAGTGGTTGAAAGAAAGTGGGAGTGCTCGATATACCGATTTTCTTAATGTAAAACTGGGTAGCTTCAAATTAAATACGAAATCCTATCCTACAGCATACAGTGCACTCAAATCCTCCCAGTGCTTCAATCTTCTCCAGTTAGGGCCCATCCATATATTACGTACGCAAAATTTCCGGACCCCTCCCACCTATTGCACCACGTACATTTTGTGAGCCCCCTCTCCCATGCGTACGTACATTTGAGTTCTACCCCCTCCCCCAGTGCAAAGGTTAAATGAATGAAACATCTATAAGACATTGATTTTACCACAGGCCATTTATTTTTGTTAAGCATCATATTTAACAGCTTAAATTTGTAAACAGTGATGAAGAATTAAAATACTAACAACCAGAGGCATAGCTAGGGGCAGAGGGGCATGTGTCCCAGGGCGCCAATTTTGAAGTGGCGCCAAAATGAGGTTGAAACGATAATTTTTTATAGCGGTGCAAACTAATTTATCCCAACTAAGTTAGTAAGATTACATTTTGACGCCCAACCCTGTGCAAAGCATGATTTTGGCGCCATCGGGCCCCACTGGTCAGTGATCACCATGGGCTCGTAAGGGGCGCCAAAATAGGCCTACTCATGATGTATTTACAAATCTACGCATTTCACTGCAAATTCTTCTAACAATTTCTGTTTCATAATTTTGCAAGCGGTGAGCGGTTCTTCAGCAAATCGAAACTAATTTTGTCGTATTTGCGGGCTTCAATGGGACAAGATTGTCTCAGCGAGCTTGCTCTTCTTAGCATCGAACGAGACACATTGGAGAAAACAAGTTCCCATAACATAATTGATTAATTTCCGACAGTTTAGAAAGGAAATTTATTTTTTGACTGTTTCTGACGGTGGTGTATAAATTAATAGCCTTGCGATATATTTTAGAAATGTGAAATTAATTAGAAAAGTTCAAAAATGACATCATGCAATCATGGGCAAAATTTGACCCCTCCCTTCTTCACACGTCGTGACAGGTCATAACCCATGAAATATGACGTCAAAAGGCTTTGCACTGCCCGCGAAAAAAACAGATGTCCAGAATGTTATATGCACTTATTCTTATGAATATCAAACAAAGTAATTATAACCATAAAAATATTTAAAACTAGGTCTATATGATATTAATATATTATAGCAGAATGATGATAATTGAGAAAGTTAAATTATTAGGCCTACATGCATTATGCATAGTTTTAAACAAGATGAAAAGATCTGGTATAAATATGACGTCAAAAGGCTTTGCATTGCCGGCGAAAAAAACAGATGTCCAGAATGTTATATGCACTTATTCTTATGATTATCAGACAAAGTAATTATAACCATAAAAATATTTAAAACTATATCTGTATGATATTTTATTATAGCAGAATGATGAAAATTGAGAAAGTTGAATTATTAGGCCTACATGCATTATGCATTAAACAAGATGAAAAGCTCTGGTAGAATCATTAAATTTATAAAATAAATGGTTAAAATAATAACTTGAAGCAATACAAACTTCATGCTTCTCCATTCTCCCACGGAGAAGCAAAATACTTCTTCATGGAAAAAAATAGGGAGAGCTTGAACCTCATCATCCTGTTCAATGGATATTCCTTTCAGATCCATAACTTCTTCGTCTATCCAATCTACGCTCTTTCCACTGCTTCGTTTGCGATTACAACCGTTTGTTCGCCGAATTGCAGTTTTAACCAAATAATTTATTCATGCTTGTGTATTATAGAATGGCTGCGTCACTTCCAAGACCCAAAACTTGACACCGAACGTAAAAATAAACAATTCAAAAATTAAGAATGCAGTTATCATAATCATTGTTGTTAAATTGTGGTAAACAATTCTCAAATTTAGACCCAATTGAGTAAAAAATTAAGCAAAATTACGAATTTTTGACGTGATGTCACATTTCTTAGACACGCTCCCCTCGTCACACATCGTCACAAATGTGTGACTTCCCTATCCTAGGCGCGTGACGTCGTATATGGACGGCGCCCAAATGGGCGCTAATTCTGTAGTTAGCTACCATAGCTACTTCTCTGCTAACAACATTTGCATTTTAAACCGTTTTAATGCTACATAAAATTGATTAATCAGGAATATAGTCTGTGATTAGGTTTACAGTTCTGATTTTCATATTCTGTATTGTGAACGTCATAATTATACAATTATATTTGCGTACGTACATATTTTCGGGACCCCTCTCCACCATACGCACCCGTATGTCTACGCAAAATGGCCGAAATTTGAAACCCCTCCCCTCGCTGCGTACGTAATATGTGGACGGCCCCTTATTTGCAATCCAACATTGCCAAAATAAACAGCACCTTACACAGGTCTTTTTAAGCTTCTAAATAACTGCCATGATACATCAATACACGACAGATTTCTTATGCTCTTACATTACATCAACAGAGCAGTTTGAAATGTGAAGCCTAAGTTTAATGCCATCATAGTTATATTCGTAAAAATTATCATAGTTTCAGCACTGTTTCTACAATTATTATCGAAATGACAAGCTGCATGTTCGCCTTAATGTGGAAAATATTTTACATTGGTCACCCATTCCTTCCCCATTTCGGATTTCTGCCCTTGTCTGGAGCTGCCTTTGTAGAGCTGCACCAACTTATCTTAGGGAACTTATCGTTGGATCTTCGGCTCTTGCCTAGGAACTCTCTACCTCAATTTTTTCACTCTAAGATCTGTCTAATTTGGCTGAGGTTGGACTGGGAGCGTCTCTGAGTACATTTCTTGAAGAGGAGCTACATTAAGTTTCATTGATTGATTGATTGATTGATTTTCTATGAAACCTCAAGACCACGTTTCATCACCGGCATCATGTCTGGAACTTCACGGGAGGTAGGCTTCGATGGTGGTCTGTAGAACCGATTATAGTTGGGATATCGCCTGCCACCCATCGACTGTTGTCGGCCCTGGTTGCTCCATGGAGCTAAGGTGACATTGGAAAAGCTTCCAACCTTTGAATCAGTCAGGTTGGCGTCCATTTCCAAACGGCTGGGTGAACGAATCCATCCCGCTGATGGTCGGTAGTAAGGTAACTGATTTTGAGTCTATAAATCCACAGAAAAGTCATTTCTAATGCGTTGGTTCCAATAAATACATATTGAAAGAACCCACAATACCGTATTTACCACATGGGAAAGCATTGCATAATTACAATGATTTGTAGTGATTTCTACGGAGCCCCTTAAGGGACATAAAAGAAAAATATTTTATCTCGTGCGCACGAGATAACAACTCGTTTCCACGACTTACTAAGTCGTGCGCACGAGTTATTTGACCAATAGCAGGCCGACTTTTCTGTGACGTAAACACACTTCTATTTTAGTATTTATGGGGAAACATATAGTTCTATAAACGAAACAATGTCTAAGACATTGAGTGTTTCGGGCATTCCATTCTAAACTTAAATCTCACCTTTTCAATAACTCTTACCCAGACTCATAACTTGACATCTGGAGGAGTGACAGATGTCAAGTTATGAGTCTGTGAGTTATGAGGTGTGAAAGGCTTTGGCCTATAAGGAAGGCATTTAAAGCTACAATGTTATTTGTGATGCCGTTTGTACGCTGAGCGTGTGCCAGACTGGGGATGTCACTCTGCAGGCGCATATGAAAGCGAAAATGAAAATGATGTTCAGACTGACAGAGCTAAAATGCTGACAATATCAGATAGAGTTATCCCCACGATTTATCGTATGAGTTGTGTTGTGGAATTTGGGAACGACAAATCGCCGTTGTCCCATTTCAACTTCGTTGCCAATTATTGCAGCGACTCCATTATATCCCCGAAATAGAAGTTTGCTTACGTCACAGAAAGTCGGCCTGCTATTGGTCAAATAAGTCATACGCACGACTTATTAAGTCGTGGGAACGACTTTGTATCTCGTGCGCACGAGTTAAAATATTCTTCCATGTCCCTTTAGGGGCTCCGTAGATTTCTTGTTGGAAAATGTATATTAATATTCTAGCAATTTCCATCAGAATCAATTGTGAATCGAATTCCAGTAAGACCTCATCTTTCCTACATACTCTCTCTCTCTCTGTCTGTCTGTGTGTCTCTGTCTCTCTCTCTCAATCTCTCTCTCTCTTTCTCTTCCATCAGGTGTGTGCCGACGATGAGGTTTCTACATAATGGCTCCATTTCTGTCTGTCTCTGGTGGTATCAGGACTGTTCCCATGTCCATATTATTTTCTTCAACATCTTGTCTGAAATTATCCATCCATGTCTTCCTCGACTACATGTTCCCTCTTCGTGGAAATATAATGCCCTTGCTGGTAACCTCTTATTATCCATTTGTGTTACATGGCCAAACCATGTGAGTCTTCTTTTTCTGATCCTGTCTACCATTGTTTCTCTCTGTCCCGGCTCAGTCCAGGTTACATCATTACGAATCCTGTCTCATCTGGTGCTCCCCGCTATTCTTCTTAGCCAGCACATCTCCGCCACAAGAATCCTCCTTCTGCAGGCACCATCACTCAGATCCATACAGCAAAACCGGAGTGACAAATGCAGTGTACAATTTCAGTTTGTTCTTGTTGATATGCTGCTCATCTTTCCCATCTTACTGAGTCTGCGCAACATTGCTGATGCGAGGAAAATAATAAAAATGTCTTGGTTTTTTCCGCCTTTATTCTTAGTTCGAACCTTCTACTACTGTCGTGTACACTGTCAGTTTTTGCAGTTGGTATGGCGATTCCGCTAACAAGTCAATATCATCGGCAAAACGCAGGTTATTAAGTATCTGTTCACGAAGTGTCTGTCACCCCAGCCTCGACAGAATTCATTGCGCGACTCATCACGGCCTCCAGACGCAGGTTGAACAAATCTGGCGACAATCCGCATCCTTGTCGTACACCTACTGTGATCTTAAACCATGCTGTAAGTTCTCCACCCAGGCTGACTGCACTCATTCACTTGCTGTAAAGATCTTCAAGTAGCATCACTGACTACTCTAGCTGGGATTCCATCATTCCTGAGTAATTGCTTTACCTTGTTGCCATACACTATCAAATGCCTGTTTAAAATCATCGAAGTTGTTCTATAAGGTTCTATTCCTTCCTAAATACTTCTCCGATAGTTGTCGAACAACGAAGAGTTGATCCACGGTACTTCTCCTGCTCTGAATCCCGCCTGCTCTTCGGTCAACACTTCCTCTACATTTTTCTTCAAACATTGCTGTAGTATTCGCGTGGATACTTCTCCAGGAACACTCAACAGACTGATGCCTCGATAATTACTGCATTCCCTCTTGTCATTTTTTCTTATGTATTGGGACGATTATAGCTTTCCCCAGTCAGCTGGGCATTTCTTTTCTTGGCAGATTTTGTTGCAAAGCAGATGCATCATTTCCGCTGAACAGTCCTTTCCGGCTTGTAATATTACTGCTGGTGCCTTTCTTGTTAAAAGTTTCCTATTGCTGCCTCCACTCTACTTTCAGGATGTCATCCATATGTTCATGCCCATTATTTGATGGTCCTTCATCCAACCACAGGATTACATTCATTATATTGATCCTCATAATACTGTTTCCATCTATTTTTGATTTCGGCCATGTTGTCCATTTTGTCCTTAACTGAAGGTTCCACAAATTTTGTTTACTGTCTGAAAAAGTTCATAAGGATTTTGGTTCCTTTCACTGTTCTCTACCTCAAGGCATATTTCCTCCAGCCATTGCTCTTTACATTGATTTGCTTTCTTTTTTATTTCTCAAGTTATCATGTTCAACCTTTTCCTATTTTCTTCATTATGTGTTGCTATTGCCTTTATCTTCCTTCTCTGATCACTCAGCTCCAGTACCTGCTGTGAAATCCACAGTACCCTCTTCTGTTTTTTTCCTAAATCCAAGGACCTTTGTTAAAATGAGATGCCTACATACATACTACCCATATTTAAACTAAATAGTATACCTTACTTTGATTGTTACACAGCTGCATCAATCCCTCTATTCTCAGATGGTAAGATGTAGCTTTGCTTGCATATTTCACCCTTAAAGGTTCTGGTGAATAATAGGCCTACATGTACTATAACCAGACAATGAGAGTTATACTAGTTGGTGATTTACAACATTTCAGCAATAAAATAGGAAATGTTAATAAAATATGAGTTTGTTCAAAGAAATATTCCTATAAGTAGATATAATTATTAACAAAACATGGGTGACTTCATGATGAAGGCATGTGCCCAAGGGGTCGCGGACAAAACACCCCCCCTGACAAAAACCCCTCTGACAAAATTCCCCTGACAAAAACTCCCCTTACAAAACCCTCCTAAGTAGGACAATCCCCCCCCCCCTACGAATAAATGTTTTTTCCTTTTTTCCTTTTATTATTTAGAAACGTGTCTATACTTTAAAGTCTGAAGTAAAGCATGTGTCATTTCAAAGTCTGATGCGGTCACTCAAGTATCATGGTCAAATAGTTAAATAGCAAACAATTAATTAGTTCCTTGGTCTTTTTGTTGTTAATGTATGATTGATTGGTCTAAGCACCACTGTGCGTAATTCAGAGGCTATCTGTGACACGGCTTTTCAGACCCGTCAGGTGAGTCTATGCAGAGCGTATGTGTGTTATCTGTGACACGATTTCTTATATAAGTTAGCCCAGAGGCGTCAATCCCCCTCTAACTGATGGAGGCAAACACCCTGGTTCCAAGTGTCAGGTAGTCAAGATATTACTCAGACTCGAAAATACCCCCGCCCCTATCTGGACGCTTCTGAGTTAGACTAATAGTCGTACTGAGTGTCACTTGTAATGTTGAGCAGACTTTGTTAGTAGGTATTAGTAGTTATAATGGTATGGCTTTTAATTGCAGAATTTAGTTTAGGTTAGGGCAAGAAGGGGGTTTTTTTTGTCCGGAGGGGTTAATGTTCTGCCTAACACAGGGGGGTTTATGTCAGGAGGGGGTTTATGTAGGGAGGCTTTTGTCAGGTGGGGTTTTGTCCTACAATAGGGGCACTCAACAGGGGCGCAACCAGAACATTTCCCTAGGGTGGTCATATTTCAAGCGCCAAAGACATGAAGTTGCGTACTGAAAGCACCCTACTCATCCCCCTTCAATTAGTCATCGAAATCGGATCAATAGTGTGGGTAAACTTTTTTACCCCTCAGCCACCTTTGTTTTGCCCCTGCCATTCGAAACTTTTCCTTTAAACAGTTTTCAACCGACAACAGCTCTAGGCTACATCATATAAAAGACAGGGAAATTATTATATAGTATTTGCCTTTGTAATGCCCATGGGCGGGGTGGCGCGTAGAGCAATGGAGAACACACTGGGACGCAGAGCTGAGGAACCGAGCTCGAGGTCCGTATCCCCATAAAGTTGACTAGTCCTTCTTTCGCTAGGCGGTGGCCGGTGGTGTTTGTTAAAATGAGATGTATAACGTAATGGGCACCCTGCGTGGCTGCCGATGGTTAAATTCCCCTAAAAACTCCTGTGATATCATATCATCTTTCGTTCATACTATGTCTTTAATCATACTGTGGCTTGTCATTTTGAAATTAAACAAATATTATTCTCATCATAAATAATATACAATAAATAACCCATCTCGAAAAAGCCATCTGTAAGAAGCCTTACTGAAATTGGAATGTCTGTAGATTGAGGGCGATGGAATGATGGAGGTAGGGGTGGTGGTGGAGGAGGCGGAGCACTCATTGATTGATCATATTGATATAGAGGCTGCTGCTGCTGCCGCTGCTGCTGCTGCTGCATTGCCCTTCCCCTTCTCATTTCACTCCTCTGAGGAGGCAATTGTGGCTGATTGAAGTCATGACTCCTCTGACCAGAAAATTTTTCAGGACTACTCTGACGAGGCAATTGTGGCTGGTCGAAGTCTTGTCTTGGTGTCTGCCTGCTGCCCATCTCGTTCTGCATTTCTTCCAGCTGCAAAACCACACAATAACCCATATCCTGGACAACAGCCCATCCAACTCTACATAAGCTCACATTGATTCTGGTGATCAGAAAAACGATTTCAAGAATAATTTATTGATAATTGTTACAATTGTGGTGATGGTTACATCCTCCATCATTGTCAATCACCCATAATCATATATTTGCCTAAGGCTCCTCTATCTCACTATCCCTTAGATAATTACCCCTGGGCTTTCCACAGAAAATTGAAGTCTCACATCTCCAAGACTTCATACACCGACTCATCTGCTTATCCACCTTTAAATTCTTGTCCTAAACGAAAACCCACATTGACAGCTACTCTACTCTGGCAACTGGACTCAGACCTCCTTCGCACCACACTTTTGGACAACCTCTCTGACTCGACGTGGCATTCGTGAATAAGCTAGGTCCCTAAGTTTGGATTTTGAGTGGCGCTTTAGATGTTTGGAGTTTACGATGGCAATTACCATGTTAAAATGCATTGTTTCGTACCTGATTACATAATAGCAGCAACTAGGCTACTGCCTTCTGCCAAATGTGACCAGGTGAGATCAAAATAGGTCAAATCAGGCAAGGTCAGAGCAGATGCAGCATCTTTTTTAAAGAATGCAATTTAAAGACTTTCAAAGGCACTGAAGGCACATAGCTGCTTCACATATCTAAAAAATTAGTAAAAATAGGATAGAAATTTTTGTCACAACTGCTTAGCATTAGGTGAACTCAGAAGAATTCCAATTAGATAAGATGGGAAAAGAAAGCAGATGGCGCTCCAGAGCCCAGATCTGAAGAAGCAAACAAGATCAAACAAGATTTTACCAACTAAATCCAGATCACGCTGGGGCACATGATCGTAGTCGTGATTTATAAAGCGCCACTCGAAAGCAATACATAGGGCACCAGCTGATCCACGTGCACTGCATCGAGTCCGAGGAAATGCCAAAATTGTGGTTAGAAGGTCAGAGGTCAGTTGCTAGCAGGTCAGACTTTCACCAAATCTTCACACCCTAACAGCAGTTACTCTGCTCCCAGATTCGAAACTATGAGGTTGAAAAGTGCAGCTATTTCTTAAATCAATTTAGCAAATGCTGTGAACTAGTGACCATTCGGATTCTATTCCTCCGCTCCGCAAGTTTGTCTTCAAGAGTAGGCTTTCCTTGGACTTGTTGTCCTCCAAGTTGCTTGACTGTAGTTCTCTGCATAGCGCTATGGAATAGGCTGCAAAGCAACAAGAAACCAGCCTAGATAGATGAATGATCCCACAAGACAGGCCTACAGAATCCTGCAAAGATTGAATATATCCATGTTGCCAAACATTTACATAACGTATTTTAATACATTCTCAAAGGCATCAATACTGTTCTAAATTATTTATGAATTTTACGATGAATTGCAAATGTTTTAGCAGCTATTTCTGTCAGAACAGTTTCGATGTTTCGAGACAATTGTTCAGGACGGATACATTAAAATCATAATGTACAGAATTTACTTTACAGGAAGTGGGATTGAATGTGTTCTATGCTTTTTCAAGTGTCTGTCACATTGCCAATAGTTCATGAATCGTGCTTCTTCCTGGCCTGAACCCAGATTGTTCTTCTCCAAGTGCTCTCCCAACTTAATGCTTCATTCTGTTTTGTATCATTTTAGTGAATACTTTCTCTGGACTGCTCTACACGCTTATGCTTCAGTAAGTCTTACAGTGTTGTAGATTTCCTTTGCTTTTGTACATAGACATAATTGTCGGTTTTGTCCAGTCTTCTTAGAATCAATGTTAAAGTTGAAAATGAAGTTATCATTCATTTTAAGTCCTACTTATCTCTGCTTTCTCAGAAGTCCTATTAACAGAAAAACAAAACAGCACGTGGAAGTGAGAGTTTCCTTCAAGAACATCCTTTTACATGATCCTACTGAGCTGGCCTAAGTGATGTTAAATGTCATGTCAATGATATCATACAAATAAAGTACATCAGTTAGCAAAACAGTGCACAGTAAGCTGAGTTACTCCAAATCTGCTACATTGCAATTTGTGGCAAACATCTTCTTCTGTGCTTTGTTGATTCTGAGCCTGTGCCTGTGTGGTCCTATATATGACCGCACAAGCCAAACACAACCTAGCCAGCGGCCGTGGCTGGGCTGGGAGCACCTCTGAGTAGTTTTCCTTGAAGAGGCGCTATATAAAATATCAATATGAATGAATGAATATATCTATCACAAATCAATCATTGCAATGGAATACATCAACTAGTATTAACAAGGCTGTTGTCAATATTTGACAACATTTGCAAACATAATGGAACATTTGAATGAGCATTATAGTATAAAGGACAGTCAACATGAATTTACCAGAAGCCGTTCGCATTCAACAAATCTGTAGGAGTTCTTTGAGGAGATCTTTCAAAGCACTGATAATGGAGAACTTGTAGATTTAATTCATCTGGGTTTTGCCAAGGCCTGTGACATACATGGCTTCCTCGTGTAAGGTTGATCAAAAAGTTGCAAGTAAGTTGGATAAGAGGAAAGTTATTTATATGGATCCAGAGATGGTTATCATGAATAAGACAATAATTGGGCATAGACAATAAGCCTTCTAACTGGACGACAGTGCTAAGTGAAGTGCTACAAGAATCAGTGCTTGGGCATATGATTGCTGTTTGTATTTCTCATTACTGACATAGATGATGATGTTGTATCAACAATTTCTAAGTTTACAGATGATACATGTACAAACGATGCAGAGCAATTGGGGATGAAGATATTGTGGGATGACATGTTCAGATGGTCACAGGACTGGCAGATCGTCTTTAACTGGAATAAGTGCTCGATGAAGCATATGAGGAAAGGGAAACAACGAGTTTTCATAAGCGACTGGAGGTATTCAGTTATAACAACTGCCTTGTTAAATAAAGGTACCATGTGCACCATCTGTAATACTAGTTGATGTATTCCATTGCAATGATTGATCTGTGATACATAAAATTATATATGACCGCACAAGCACAGGCTCAGAATCAACAAAGCACAGAAGAGGATGTTTGCCACAAAATGCAAATGTAGCAGATTTGGAGTAACTCAGCTTACTGTGCACTGTTTTGCTAACTGATGTACTTTATTTGTATGATATCATTGAAATGACATTTAACATCACTTAGGCCAGCTCAGATAGCGATTCTGAGTAGGTATCTTGAAGGGCGCTATATAAATGTTCTATTACATATCAAGCGGGGTCTTGGGGCAGATCCTTGAGATGAAGTCCAGAGTCACATATTATAGTCATACGATAATGGACAAAGGCTAAAGCTAACATATGCGAGCCTAACTGAATAATTCTGTCGGAACCATACACGACCTGATGATATTTGGTGTTCTACAAGTGCAAGTAGGATCATGTAAAAGGATGTTCTTGAAGGAAACTCTCACTTCCACGTGCTGTTTTGTTTTTCTGTTTAGGGGACTTCTGAGAAAGCAGAGATAAGTAGGACTTAAATGAATGATAACTTCATTTTCAACTTTAACATTGATTCTAAGAAACATTGTTATTAACAACTACTTTTAAGGGCAAAAATAAACAATTTAAAAGTTTGTGATCATGATTTTTAATTGATTGTTGTTTTGAATGTTTAACATTTACATATTTAAAGGGTGTAACTTGGATTTTTTTTAAATTTCACTTTAATACAAAAATTTGTAAATAATATATTTGATTTTCAACAAATTTTCAACAAAAAATAATTTTTTCGCATGGTCCAACATCCAAATCTCATAACAATACAATGTATAATGTCTGTGCAAAATTTCATGCTTGTATCATGCTTGTATCACAAAGTGCACAATCACTGGATACTTCGGATCTATGCTGCCGCATTACTGCTGTTTTTGTCTCATTACAGTTTCCTTCTGATTTCTCGAAACAGCCAGTGGAATTATTACCAGTCTGCAATGTAAGCTTCTTGTTTGGATGTTTCTGTTTTTCAACACAAGTTCTAATACTTCATCTGATATCCATTGGTCTTTCGGTTTATTGCAAGCTCTCCCGACCATGTTGTTGGCTGCTGATTTTATTCCTTTTTATGTGTTTGACCACATAACTTCTATGCTCTCCCGATGCTGTATATTGGTCTCTAGCATTTTGTCTTAAAGCTTCAATCGGATGTCTTTATCTGTCAGTTTCTTGGTATCATACTTGATGTCATCTGTTGGTCGGATTTCTCTCCTTTATCTCATTTTTAAAGAAGGTTATTATTTTTTTGCAAAACTGCTTGTGATCAAAACCAATTTGTGCATCAAAAGATCTGCAGAAATTTTGTAACATTTAGGCTTCATCTTTTATATCCACATACATTTCCTGTGTGATTTCTTTGCTCAAGAAAGTGTTCATTACTTCATTGTCGTTTGTAGTACAAAACTGGATTAGCTTCTCCACATACAGCTCTTCTCAAAGTCATTTATGTTCACTAATCCGAATTTACCATTGATGCTTCTCCAGGTATCAACATTCGTCTCTGCAGACCTTTGTGTTAAAATCCCAGAAATGAGGACTTGACTGAAAAAATTCAATTATATCTGCTGACGTTGTAGGTGGTGGTCTGTTTTAGCTGGTCTGGTCCGTATCAGCAGGTGAAGTAACTGAGCCATTACTGAAGCTTGGCATTAAAGTATGTAGGCTGCATTGCAGTTATTAAACACATGTCTGAACATATTCAATTTTTTTTAAACAGCACATGTGAGCTTCCGATATGTGCATAAGTCAGTGAAGTGTATGCACTTAGGCAGTGCCGAAATAATACAACTGTTATTTGATATTGCCTTCTTTCCAAAGTTCAGAAATGCACACAACAATCAATGGCGCAGAGCCGTTGTGAGTGAAGGTCTTTCTCAAGGTTCCTACACAACAACTGCCTCAGTACTCTCTGTGTTACAGGCCAAGGGTTCTAATCAATCGACCGTGGCACAGTTGGTGCATGCGCGGTTGTAATGGTATGATAAGGAATTCTGTTTGTGAAGGGTTTAGACATAGCAGGTTGGTGGTCAACAGAGTTGATATCAAGGCGATGGTGCTTGTATGTGATTTATTGCATCTGTGAGTGAGTGAGGAGAGAAAGGTATAAACAGTTTTGTATGGTCAGTGTAGAGGTGATGATCTACAAAAGAGGAGGAAATGATTTTGCTGAGTGGGAATGTGTACCGAATGAACAAAAGAGACCAAGAACAGAACCTTGAGGAACACTGCAGGTGAGGCTGTGCCGACTAGATGAGTGACCAGAGGCATTGACAGTGAAAGTGTGTGAAGAAAGGTATGACTTGATCCAGGATAGGGCAGTACCAGATAATAACAGGTGTTTGACAAGAATAGCATGATCCATGGTGTCAAAGGCGACAGAAATGTCTAAGAGACATAAGCAAGAGACTTGTTGACGACCGATAACCATGATAAGTTTGTTGTTTAGTGAAGTGAGGAGTGTTTCAGTAGGCAGTCAGGCTAGTAGTTCCATCACAATAATAATAATAATAAACTCATTTCAATAACATTGAAACACGGCAGCAATTTTGGTGGTAATAGGCTTGAGAAGCAGTGATGATTTGAGTAAAATTGGTTGTTGTTGCACTCTTAGAAACGGTTTACTTCAATTACCGCTCACGCAATACCGTGTGGCCAATAACCGCGTGTGGCTTATTACAGCGCCGATCATATCTGCGCATGTCGTCAGTTATATAGGCCCTGTTAATTGTCCACCAATTATCACACCTTTGTTGTAGGCTAAGCTAGATAACAAGATTTTATTAAACTATAAGCTGGATTAATTAAACGAATTCTGATCAATTCGAAGCCAGATTAAGCCACAGAATTCTGTGAAACCAAGAGCTGCGTTAAGGAAAAGAATTTTCTTTAACTAGAAGTTGGACTGGAAAAAAGAATGCGGTTTAAATGGAAGCGGGAATGATGAAAATAATGCGGTCTAAATGGAAGCTGGAAAGATGAAAATAATGCTGTTTAAATGGAAGCAGTAATTATGAAAAGATTAATGAAAGGAATTCTGTTCAATTAGAAGTTGAATGATGAAAAGAAAACCGCCTACATAGAAACTGGAATGATGAAAAGATTTCTGTTTAACTAGAAACTGGATCTATCAAAAGAATTCAGTCTGATTACAGACAGGATTGATGGAATAAATGCTGTTGAAATAGGAGCGGGAATTATGTATGTTCTCGTCTCTCCCATGTGCGCGGTTATGATCGGCACGGTAATGAGCCACAAGCGGTTAGTGGCCGCTAGGTTTTGTGCGCGCGGTTATTGAAGGATACCCTTAGAAACTACTTCGTACATGTGAGGAACAAGGGGCATCGGAAGCTGAAAGGATCAGGAGTCGACACCGAAGACAGAGATATTCCTCGATACAGCAATGCATAAAGTCATTCTAAAGGTTGATAACATTTCCTAAGAGATACTGTAGTATGGTCTAGGACAGCGGTTCTCTCAACCTGTGGGTCGTGACCTCCACGGGGGTCGCCTTACGATTTGCCCGGGGTCACCTGAAACCCTCAGAAAAACAGTTATCAGCGTAGTTTTCTTCATCTTTTCATTCCGGCGTAGTCAGCGCAGTTCTCTTATATTATATAATATTCAATCATGATCATACACCAACTACTAGAGCGACTAAAATTAATCTTTACTTTTTCTTGTATTTCTTCTTCTATTTCTCTGCCTTTTCAGCAGGTTGAAATGTCCGACGTCGCCACTCCTCTCGCCTCTTCTTTCAGCTTTCCATATCCAACGGTCATCATCCAGTCTTGGTCTTCTTCTTGCATGACCGCCTCCCCTTCATTTTTTTCTACGATTGTTCTTAGTACTGAGTCTTCTCTCAGCGTGTGTCCAATCACTTTTCTTTGTATCGTTTTTATTGCGTGTATCAGGGTTTATTAATTTTTCCATCGTTTCTTCATGCGTTTTGTGTTCTGTGCAGCTACTTTCCTCCATTTTTTCCATGTCCACATTTCAAAAGCCTCGATCTAGTCTTCTTATGTCTTTTTCTCATGATCCATGTTTCTGATCTGTACTGCACCATGCTCGACATCAGAGTCTTTTTTTATTTTTATCTTCAGATTCCTATGTAGTTTTCTCTCAGTGGATCTCTCCTTGTTTCTCTCAGTGGATCTCTCCTTGTCTCCTTACTCTTACTTATATATAAGAAAGAGTAACGCGTCTAAACTTGTGCATTTCCTTCTTTTTGCGGACGATACAAATATTTTTGCGTCTAGCCCCTCATATGCCAACTTAGTGACTCTGCTTAACCATGAACTGTTACATATCGGGGACTGGTTCACTGTTAATAAGCTGTCACTTAACACGCTTAAGACCAGCTGCTTACTTTTGCTTCTCATCGCAAAAAACCTCCAGTATCGGAGGAATCACTGATGCTAAATAACAATCCCATCCCTAAAACAGTCTCTACCAAATTTCTGGGTGTTTTCGTTGACAAATTCCTTACCTGGAATGTCCACATCGATAAAGTGGCATCTAATCTGTCTAAAAATGTGGGCATTTTGTCACGCATTGTCCACTTACTGCCACTTAACCTGCGTACTAATCTCTATTATTCTCTGGTCCATCCGTACTTAACATATTGTAACATGGTATGGGCGTCAAACTACCCTACTCGCCTCAAAAGGTTACAACTCCTCCAAAACATAACCTTCAGAATTATCCATCGCAACGGCACACGTCCTTCTCTCAGCATTGGCGCCAATCTAAAGACACCTAAAATTGCTCGAATTACACAGCTTCAATTAAATGTGTTCATGTATCAACACCTCAATAATCTTCTACCATTGTGTTTTAAAAACCAGTTTAATACTGTTCTACAACTCAACTTTTATTGTCCTCGTAATGCCACCAATTACAGACCTAAATACTCCCGAACGAATACCCGCCAATTCTGTATCACCTCTGTTGGTCCTGCAGCCTGGAATACTCTACCGCATGAGTTACGAAACTTACCTCACATAACTATGTTTAAAATTAAACTCCGTAATCATCTACTAGCGCTTACCGCTTCATCAGTATCATCAACATCTGACACTCGTTAGCCCTATTTAAATCACGATAACAATATTGTGTGGACTTTCATAGTTAAGCTAGTTAAGTTGTTAATAAATCCTTTCTCAAATCTCTCACCTCCGCCGCTGTCACATACCTCTCATTAAGGGTGCCCCTACTAGCGGGACATCGGTCCCTTTGGGGTCTCCTCCCCTATTGGTCACAGCCACATCACCTCTCTCTTGACCTGGTCAACTACAGTACTTGTATGTTACTTGTTTTGATTGACCGTGTGTTGTGTGTGTATGTTCAATAAAACTTTGGTAATGGTATTGGTATTGGTATTGGAGAACGCTTCTTTTCCTATTGCGATCCTTCTTTTAATTATCCTTCGACACTTGGCATCTGTCGCTATCATACTGCCTAGGTAACAGAATTCTTTCACCTGTTCTATTTCTTTTCCACAAGTGTGTATTCTGACTACTGTCTCCTTTCCTTTACTTATCTTCAGTACCTTTGTAGTTTTGAAGTTCATTTTCATTCCATATTCAGGTGATATTTTGTTCAGTCTATTCATTATTAGACCGTTGCAGCATCTTGTCAACATTGCCTAGTCATCGGCAATCTTAGCATCTTTATCCATCTTCCTCCTGCTTTTATAGCCTTCTCCAGTTCATGTACTCTGATTCGTTTAATAAAATAATTGCCAGCAACAAATTTTAAATTGTTCGGTTTATTAATAATTGATTGTGCCGTTATGCATGAGGTGTGTGGATTATCAAATGGTAAGAAGTGAAATGCATGGTAGTAAAATTGCGGTTAATGCAGTAACCCAATAAATTTTGTAGTTGAGTCGCCACAACTTAGGAAATGTCATCAGGGGTCGCAGGATTCAATGGGTTGAGAACCGCTGGTCTAGGATGTCTTCAGAAAGTGAAATACCACACTCACAATTACATGGCAGACAATTAAAACAATGTTTAACAAGGGGAAATTCATACTGTAAATGTTCAATCAGAGCATCTAAATAGTCTCAATTCAACACGTCAGCTCAAAAGAACTTCAACCTATGACTTTCCCAATAGTTATATAATTGTGAATTAATGACTCCCCTGTAGGAGTATTGCTTCTGAAACATTGACTACTTACCCTGGTTCAGAAGTTTGTGATATTTTTCTCATCTGGGGAACTCTCTTTCTTGAAGTTGGTCGATGTTGAAAACCATATGCTAACGTTCGTGAGGCACTCCTCCTCGTTAGCAGCTGAGGAATTCTGGTTCGTGAACGCGGAATTGAAACTTGATCAGACGGCTCAGAGCTTCTAGCTGACCCAGTGCTGGACCTTATTCGAGGTATCTTTGTTACAGTTCGTGATACACCTCTTCGTAACGGCTTCGTCTGAGAAATTCCGACTCCTGAAGGTGACATTGAAACTTGATTAGACATCCTAGATGCGCCCTCAGAAGTTTCAGCTGAGGCTATGGACCCTGCAGTGGACCTTATTCCAGGTATCTTTGTTGCAATTCGTGATACACCTCTTCCTAAAGGCTTCTTCTGAGAAATTCCGACTCCTGAAGGTGATATTGAAACTAGATCAGATATCCTAGATGCGCCCTCAGAAGTTTCAGCTGAGGCTATGGACCCTGCGGTGGACTTTATTCCAGGTATTTTTGTTACAATTTGTGATACACCTCTTCCTAAAGGCTTCATCTGAAAAATTCCGACTCCTGAAGGTGATATTGAAACTTGATCAGACATCCTAGATGCGCCCTCAGAAGCTTCAGCTGAAAATATGGACCCAGCGGTGGACCTTATTCCAGATATCTTTGTTGCATTTCGTGATACACCTCTTCGTAACGGCTTCGTCTGAGAAATTCCGACTCCTGAAGGTGACATTGAAACTTGATGAGACAACCTAGATGCGCCCTCAGAAGTTTCATCTGAGGCTATGGACCTTGCGGTGGACTTTATTCCAAGTATCTTTGTTGCAATTCGTGTTACACCTCTTCGTAACGGCTTCGTCTGAGAAATTCCGACTCCTGAAGGTGATATTAAAACTTGATCAGACATCCTAGATGCGCCCTCAGAAGTTTCAGCTGAAAATATGGACCCAGCGGTGGACCTTATTCCAGATATCTTTGTTGCATTTCGTGATACACCTCTTCGTAACGGCTTCGTCTGAGAAATTCCGACTCCTGAAGGTGACATTGAAACTTGATGAGACAACCTAGATGCGCCCTCAGAAGTTTCATCTGAGGCTATGGACCTTGCGGTGGACTTTATTCCAGGTATCTTTGTTGCAATTCGTGTTACACCTCTTCGTAACGGCTTCGTCTGAGAAATTCCGACTCCTGAAGGTGATATTGAAACTTGATGAGACATCCTAGATGCGCCCTCAGAAGTTTCAGCTGAGGCCATGGACCCTGCGGTGGCCTTTATTCCAGATATCTTTGTTGCAATTCGTGATACACCTCTTCGTAACGGCTTCCTCTGAAAAATTCCGACTCCTGAAGGTGATATTAGAACTTTATCAGACATCCTAGATGCGCCCTCAGAAGTTTCAGCTGAGGCTATGGACCCTTGGGTTGACCTTATTCCAGGTATCTGTGTTACAATTCGTGATACACCTCTTCCTAAAGGCTTCATCTGAAAAATTCCGACTCCTGAAGGTGATATTGAAACTTGATCAGACATCCTAGATGCGCCCTCAGAAGCTTCAGCTGAAAATATGGACCCAGCGGTGGACCTTATTCCAGGAATCTGTGTTACAATTCCTGATACCCCTCTTCCTAAAGGCTTCGTCTGAAAAATTCCGACTCCTGAAGGTGATATCAAAACTTGATCAGACATCCCAGATGCGCCCAGAGAGATTCCAGCTGAATATTTGGACCCAATTCGTGGTGACGCAGAACGACTGACTCCAGAAGGTGATGTTAAAACTAGATCAGACATCCCAGAAGCGCCCTGAGAGATTCCAGCTGAATATTTGGACCCAATTCGTGGTGATGCAGGAAGACTGACTCCTGAAGGTGATAGTGAAAATAGATCAGACTTCCCAGATACGCCCTGAGAGATTCCAGCTGAAGATTTAGACGCAACTTTTGTAAATATTCCGGACAAGTTTGGCAAAAGTCGTGATACATCGCTTTGTAACATCTTCATCTTAGAAACTCCAACTGAAGGTGATATTGAATCTTTATTAGTCGCAGACGTGTTACCAAACATTCCAATTAATGATTGGAAGTCAATTTTGGACCTTTTTCTTACTGGTATCTTAGATCGAACTCTGTGATTAATCTGACTTCTACTGGCTGACCGTCTTGATGGTAAGAGTGAAATCTCCAGCTTACTGGCTGAACTGCCAGATGATGATGGTGAAATCCCCATCTTACTGGCCGACCTTCCTGATCGCGACTGTGAGATCCCCATCTTTCTAGCTGACCTTGCTGATCTTGATTGTGAAATTCGCATTCTACTGCCTGACCTTCCTGATGGAAACTGTGAAATTCCAAGGTTAATTCCTGATCGTGATGGTGACATGACCATCATACTGCCCGACCTTCCATATGGAGATCGGGAAATCCTCATCTTACTGCTTGACCTTCCAGATTGAGATTGGGAAATTCCTATGTTACTAGCTGACCTTCCTAATCTGGATTGTGAAATCCCCATCTTACTACCTGATCTTCTTGATCGGGATCTTGAAATCCCAATCCTACTGGCTGATCTTCCTGATTGGGTTCTTGAAATCCTAATCCTACTGGCTGATCTTCCAGATCGGGATAGTGAAATATCATTCCTACTGCCAGACCTTCCTGATCGGGATTGGGAAATCCCCGTCTTACTTGCTGACCTACTTGATCGGGATATCTCCAGCTTACTGCCTGACCTTCCAGATGGCGACTGCGAAAGTCCCATGTTACTGTCTGAAATTCCCGATTGTAATTGAAAAATCCGGCTCTTACTGGCTGACCTTCCTGATCGTAATGGTGACATGACTATCATACTGTCCGACGTTCCATATGGAGATCGGGAAATGCCCAGCTTATTGCCTGACCTTCCAGATTGAGATCGGGAAACCCCTATGTTACTAGCTGACCTTCCTAATCTGGATTGTGAAATCCCAATCTTACTACCTGACCTTCCTGATCGGGATCTTGAAATCCCCAACCCACTGGCTGATCTTTCAGATTGGGATCTTGAAATCCTAATTCTACTGGCTGATCTTCCAGATCGGGATTGTGAAATATCAATCCTACTGCCAGACCTTCCTGATCTGGATTTTGAAATCCCCATCTGACTTGCTGACCTACTTGATCGGGATATCCCCAGCTTACTGCCTGACCTTCCAGATGGCGACTGCGAAAGTCCCATGTTACTGTCTGAAATACCTGATTGTAACTGTGAAATCCGGCTCTGACTGGCTGACCATCCTGCTCGTGATCTTGAAACTCGCATTTTGCCGCCTGACCCTCCGGATCGGGATCTTGAAACGCGTATATTATTCTCTGGCCTTCCTGATTTGGATCTCGAAACTTTCATATTGCTCCCTGACCGTCCTGATCCGGATCTTGAAACTCGCATTTTACTCCCTGACGTTCCTGATCGAGATACAGAAACTCGCATTTTGCTCACTGACCTTCTGGATCGGGATCTTGAAATTCCCATGTTACTGTGTGAACTTCCTGATTGCGATGGTGAAATTTGGCTCTTACTGGCTGACCTTCCTGATTGGGATCTTGAGACTCGCATTTTACTCCCTGACCTTCCTGATCGGGATCTTGAAACTCGCATTTTTCTGTCTGACCCTCCGGATCGGGATCTTGAAACTCGTATCTTACTCCCTGACCTTCCTGATTGGAATCTCGAAATTTTCATTTTGCTCTCTGACCTTCCTGATCCGGCTCCTGAAACTCGCATTGCACTCCTTGACCTTCTGGATCCGGATCTTGAAATTCCTATATTACTGTGTGAACTTCCTGATTGCGATGGTGAAATCTGGCTCTTACTGACTGACCTTCCTGATTGGGATCTTGAAACTCGCATTTTGCTCCATGGCCTTATTGATAGGGATCCTAAAACTCGCATTCTGCTGCCTGACCTTCCTGATCGGGATCTTGAAACTCGCATTTTGCTACCTGACCTTCCTGATCTGGATTTTGAAACTCGCATTTTGCTCCCTGACCTTCCTGATCGGGTCCTTGAAACTTGCATTTTGCTCCCTGACCTTCCTGATGACACCGGTGAAATCCCCATCTTACTGTATTCCGAAGGAGATGGCAAAAATCCCATCTTACTAGTTGACCTTGCTGATGGCCATGGTGAAATCCCCATCTTACTGTATCCCGATGGTGGTGGTGAAATGTCCATCTTATCGTCTAACCTGACTGACGGCGATGGTGAAGTCCCCATCTTACTGTATCCAGAAGGTGATAGTAAAATGTCCATCTTACTGGCTGACCTTCCTGATCGTGATGGTGAAACCCCCAAGTAACTGGCTGACCTTCCTGATGGCGATGGTGAAACCTCCATCTTAATGGCTGACCTTCCTGATGGCGATGATGAAACCATCATCCTACTGGCTGACTTCCCTGATGGCGACGGTGAAATCTGCATCTTACTGTATCCCGATGGTGATGGTGAAATTTCTATATTGCTGGCTGACCTTCCTGATGGCGATGGTGAAATCCAGATCTTACTGTATCCCGAGGGTGATTGTGAAACCCTCGTTAAACTGGCTGACCTTTCTGATGGCGATGGTGGAATTCCCAAATTACCGTATCCCGATGATGCTGATGAAATCACCATGTTACTGCCTGACCTTGATGGCGACGGTGAAACCTCCATCTTACTGGCTGACTTTCCGGACGGTGAGGGTGAAACCCCCTTCTTACTGCCTGACTTTCCAGATAGTGATGGTGAAACCCCTTTCTTTCTACCTAACCTTCCTGATGGTGAAACCCCCATGTTACTGCCTGACGTTCTTGATGGCGATGGTGAAACCTCCATCTTACTCCCTGACCTTCCTGAAAGTTTAATGTCACTAGCCTCGTTCTTTGTTGATGAAAAACTCATCTTATTGAAAAAACTTTCAACCTTACTAGCTACATTTCTACTAGGTGAAATCCCTCTGTTAATGGCTGACCTTCCTGATGGTGAAAGTTCTTTGTTACTGGCCTCGTTCTTTGATGATGAAAAACTCATCTTATTAAATAATTCGATCTTACTGGTTACATCTGACTTTCCTGATGGTGATGGTGAAATTCCCATCTGACTAGTTGACTTTCCTGATGGTGATATCGAGATTACATTCTGACCGACTGACATCCCCGAGAGAGATGGCAAAATATTATTATTGGCCGACTTTCCTGAGCGTCGAATTTCAGCCTCTGCCTCACTGACTACATCGCCTGATGCACTATTTTCATCGTTTACCTCTGATGAAGAAAGCCAAATCCTACTCTCAGACTGCATTGGCAATGATTGTGAAAATGTATCATCAGTCCTGGCCGAATGTGAACCGGTTAACCCTCCAAATGATAATTGTGATGGCAATGCTCCAAGTTCAGTTACTTTGGTAACATATTCATCATCAGTATCATCATCAAAACCACTAACAGACTTCAAGTTCGACGTTAATTTACCATTTGTTTTTTTATGTGTCATAATTCTTCCTCCACTCACATCCTCCTCCATGTTCTGTGAATTCAACACAATAGCGGACACAACATCGTCAGCACTCTCTCGAAATATACTTGAAATGATACCAAAATCAACAAGGGACCGAAGCTGGGTCACCAACTGGGCTTCATTAACATTCAATGCTCGTTCGCTTACACCAGATCGTGGTCTTGAACCATGTTTACGTCTGCTTGAGTCTTTAGAAGATCTTATAGACGTCGCACTCACACGGTCAATCAATGACGTTCTCCGTGGCTTATTCCTGCTAGAAACCTTTCTTGAAGGCGACTTCCTAAGCCCAGACTTGCTGGCACCATTTCTTGACGGTGACCTCCTAATTCTGGTTCTGCTAGCACTAAGTCCTGATGGCGAATTGCTAAGCATAATACTGCCGACACTCTTTCTTGATGGTGACCTCCTAATTCCAGTACTGCTAGCACTACTTCCAGATGTCGAATTGCTAAGAATAACACTACCGGCACTCTTACTTGATGATGACTTCCAAATTCTAGTCATGCTGACAATCTTTCTCGATAGTGACTTAAAACGTCTAGTACTGCTGGCACCCTTTCTGAATGGCGACTCAGTAACCCCCCATCCTTCTTGAATTTTAGTCCTGCTGGAACTCATTCTTGATGTGGATTTCCTAATTCCAGTTCTGCTGGCACTCTTTCTTGATGGTGAGTCCGCAATTCTAGTCCTACTGCCATTCTTTCTTGATAACGACTTCCTAATTCTAGTCCTACTGGCACTCTTTCTTGTTGACAACATCCCACTTCTAGTCTTGCTGGGTCTTTTTCTTGATGACGACTTCCTAATTCTAGTCCTGCTAACACTCTGTCTTGATGGTGCCTTCCTAATTCTAGTCCTGCTGGCACTCTTTCTTGATGGTGACTTCCTAATTCTAGTCCGGCTGGCACTCTTTCTTGAAAGTGACTTCCTAATTCTAGTCCTGCTGGCACTCTTTCTTGATGGCGACTTGGAAATTGTAGGCCTATGGGCCCCCTTTTTTGATAGTGATCTCCTAATTCTAGTCCTGCTGGCACCCTTTCTTGACGATGACTTCCTAAGCCTAGTCCTACTGGCACCCTTTCTTGATGGTGACTTCCTAATTCTAGTCCTGCTGGCACCCTTCATTGATGGTGACTTCCAAATTCTAGTCCTGCGGGCACCCTTTCTTGATAGTGACCTCCTAATTCTAGTCCTGTTGGCGCCCTCTCTTGACGGTGACTTCCTAATTCTAGTCCTGCTGGCACTCTTTCTTGACGGTGACCTTCTAATTCTAGTCCTGCTGGCATCCCTTATTGATGGTAACTTCCTAACTCTAGTCCTGCTGGATCTCTTTCTTGATAGTGACTTCTTAATTCTAGTGCTGCTGGCACTCTTTCTTGAGGGTAACTTCCTAATTCTAGTCCTGCTGGCACTCTTTCTTGATGGTGACCTCCTGATTCTAGTCCTGCTGGCACTCTTCCTTGAAAGTGATTTCCTAATTCTAGACCTGCTGCCACCCTTTCTTGATGGTGACCTCCTAATTCTAGTCCTACTGGCACTCTTTCTTGATGGTGACCCCCTAATTCCAGTCCGGCTGGAACTCTTTCTTGATGGTGACTTCCTAAGTCTAGTCCTGCTGGCACTCTTTCTTGATGGTGACCTCCTGATTCTAGTCCTACTGGCACTCTTTCTTGATAGTGACTTCTTAATTCTAGTGCTGCTGGCACTGTTGCTTGATGGTGACTTCCTAATTCTAGTCCTGCTCGCACGCTTTCTTGATGGTGACCTCATGATTCTAATCCTGCTGGCACTCGTTCTTGAGGGTGACCTCCTAATTCCAGTCCGGCTGGCACCCTTTCTTGATGATGACTTCCTAAGTCTAGTTCTGCTGGCACTCTTTCTTGATGGTGACCTCCTAATTCTAGTCCTACTGGCACTCTTTCTTGATGGTGACTTCCTAATTCTAGTCCTGCTGCCTCTCTTTCTTGATAGTGACTTCTTCATTCTAGTGCTGCTGGCACTGTTGCTTGATGGTGACTTACTAATTCTAGTCCTGCTCGCACGCTTTCTTGATGGTGACCTCATGATTCTAGTCCTGCTGGCACCCTTTCTTGATGGTGACCTCCTAATACCAGTCCGGCTGGTACCCTTTCTTGATGGTGACTTCTTAAGTCTAGTCCTGCTGGCACTCTTTCTTGATGGTGACCTCCTAATTCTAGTCCTACTGGCACTCTTTCTTGATCGTGACATCCTATTTCTAGTCCTGCTGGCACTCTTTCTTGATGGTGACCCCCTAATTCTAGTCCTGCTGGCAGTCTTTCTCGATGGTGACTTCCTAACTCTAATCCTGCTGGCACTCTTTCTTGAAGGTGAACTCCTAATTCTAGTCCTACTGGCACTCTTTCTTGATGGTGACCTTCTAATTCTAGTTCTACTGGCACTCTTGCTTAATGGTGACTTCCTAATTCTAATATTGCTTGCGCTACTTCCTAATGGCCAAGCGCTAGACATTATACTACCGGCACTTTTACTTGATGGTGACTTCCTAATTCTAGTCCAACTGACACTCTTTCTTGATGGTGACATCCTAATTCTATTCTGGCTGGCACTCTTTCTTGAAAGTGATTTCCTTATTTTAGACCTGCTGGCACCATTTCTTGATGGTGACCTTCCAATTCTAGTCCTACTGTCACTACGTGTAGATTGTGACTTCCTAATTCTACTCCTGCTGGCACTCTTTCTTGATGGTGATTTCCTAATTCTAGTCCTGCTGGCACTCTTTCTTGATGGTGACTTCCTAAGCCTAGTCCTGCTGGCACTCTTTCTTGAAAGTGATTTCCTAATTCTAGACCTGTTGGCACCCTTTCTTGATGGTGACTTCCTGATTCCAGTCATACTGGCACCCTGTCTTGATGGTGACTTCCTAAGTCTAGTCCTGCTTGCCCTTTTTCTTGAATGTGATTTCCTAATTCTAGACCTGTTGGCACCCTTTCTTGATGGTGACTTCCTGATTCCAGTCCTACTGGCACCCTGTCTTGATGGTGACTTCCTAATTCTTGTCCTGCTGGCACTCTTTCTCGATAGTGACTTCCTAATTCTGGTCCTACTGGCACTCCGTCTTGATGGTGACTTCCTAATTCTAGTCCTGCTGGCACTCTTTCTTGAGGGTGACTTCCTAATTCTAGTCCTGCTGGCACTCTTTCTTGAGGGTGACTTCCTAATTCTAGTCCTACTGGCACTTTCTCTTGAAAGTGACTTCCTAATTCTAGTCCTACTGCCACTCTTTCTTGATGGTGACCTCCTGATTCTAGTCCTACTGCCACTCTTTCTTGATGGTGACCTCCTAATTCTAGTCCTACTAGCACTCTTTCTTGATGGTGACCTCCTAATTTCAGTCCAGCTGGCACCCTTTCTTGATGGTGACTTCCTAAGTCTAGTCCTCCTGGCACTCTTTCTTGATGGTGACCTACTAATTCTAGTACTACTGGCACTCTTTGTTGATGGTGACTTCCTAATTCTAGTCCTACTGCCACTCTTTCTTGATGATGACTTCCTAATGATAGTCCTGCTGGCACTTTTGTTTGATATTGACTTACGAATTCTAGCATTGCTAACACCACTTCCAAATGGCCAACCGCGAAGCATAATACTGCCGGCACTCTTACCTGTTAGTGACTTCCTAATTCTAGTCCTGCTGGCACTCTTTTGTGATGGCGACTTTCCAATTCTAGTCATGCTGGCACTCTTTCTTGATCGTGACATCCTAATTCTAGTCCTGCTGGCACTCCTTTTTGATGGTGACTTCCTAATTTTAGTCCTGCCGGCACTCTTTCTCGATGGTGACTTCCTAATTCTAGTCCTACTGGCACTCTTTCTTGATGGGGATTTCCTAATTCTAGTCCTACTCGCACTCTTTCTGTATGGTGACTTCATTATTCTAGTCCTGCTGGCACTCTTTCTTGATGGTGACTTCCCAGGTCTCGATGGCAACATTCTAAGCCCAATTTGGCTTGCACTCTTTCTGGATGGTGACTTCCTACTTCTAGTCCTGCTGGCACTCTTTCTTGATGGTGACCCCCTAAGAATAGTCCTACTAGCACTCTTTCTTGATGGGAATTTCCCAATTCTAGTCCTACTAACACTCTTTCTGGATGGTGACTTCCTAATTCTAGTCCTGCTGGCACTCTTTCTTGATGGTGACTTCCTAATTTTAGTCCTGCTGGCACTCTTTCTCGATGGTGACTTCCTAATTCTAGTCCTACTGGCACTCTTTCTTGATGGGGATTTCCTAATTCTAGTCCTACTCGCACTCTTTCTGGATGTTGACTTCATTATTCTAGTCCTGCTGGCACTCTTTCTTGATGGTGACTTCCCAGTTCTCGATGGCAACATTCTAAGCCCAATTTGGCTTGCACTCTTCCTTGATGGTGACTTCCTAATTTTAGTCCTACTGGCACTCTTTCTGGATGGTGACTTGCTAATTCTAGTCTTGCTGGCACTCCTTCTTGATGGTGACTTCCTAAGAATAGTCCTACTGGCACTCTTTCCTGATGGTGACTTCCTAATTCTAGTCCTACTGACACTCTTTCTTGATGGTGACTTCCTAATTCTGCTCATGCTGGCACTCTTTCTTGATGGTGACTTCCTAATTCCAGTTCTACTAGCACTCTTCCTTGTCGGTGACTTCCTAATTCTAGTCCTACTGGCACTTTGTCTGGATGGTGACTTCCTAATTCTAGTCCTGCTGGCACTCTTTCTTGATGGTGACTTCCCGATTCTAGACAGGCTGGCGCTCTTTATTGATTTGGACTTCCTAATTCTAATATTGCTAGCACCACTTCCAAATGGCCAACCCTTAAGCATAACACTGCCGGCACTCTTACTTCTTAGTGACTTCCTAATTCTAGTCCTACTGGCACTCTTTCTTGATGGTGACTTCTTAATTTTTGTCCTGCTAGCACTCTGTTTTGATGGTGACTTCCTTATTCTAGTCCTACTTGCACTTTTTCTGGATGGTGACTTCCTAATTCTAGTCCTGCTGGCACTCTTTCTTGATGGTGACTTCTTAATTCCAGTCCTACTGGCACTCTTTCTTGATAGTGACTTCTTAATTCTTCTCCCGCTGGCACCCTTTCTTGATGGTGTCCTCCTAATTCTTGTCCTGCTGGCACTCTTTCTTGATGGTGACTTCTTGATTCCAGTCCTGCTAGCACTCTTTCTGGATGGTGACTTCCTAATTCTAGTCCTGCTGGCACTCTTTCTTGAAGGTGACTTCTTGATTCCAGTCCTACTAGCACTCTTTCTGGATGTTGACATCCTAATTCTAGTCCTGCTGACACTCTTTATTGATGGTGACTTCCTAATTCTTGCGCCGCTGGCACCCTTTCTAGATGGCGTCTTCCTAATTCTAGTCCTGCTGGCACTCTTTCTTGATGGTGACTTCTTGATTCCAGTCCTACTAGCACTCTTTCTGGATGGTGACTTCCTAATTCTAGTCCTGCTGACACTCTTTATTGATGGTGACTTCCTAATTCTTGCGCCGCTGGCACCCTTTCTAGATGGCGTCTTCCTAATTCTAGTCCTGCTGGCACTCTTTCTTGATGGTGATTTCCTAATTCTAGTCATACTGGCACTTTTTTTAGATGGTGACTTCCTAATTTTAGGCCTGCTGGCACTCTTTGTTGAAGGCGACTTCCTAATTCTTGCTCCGCTGGCACCCTTTCTCGAATGTGATTTTCTTATTTTACTCCTGCTGGCACCCTTTTTTAATGGTGACTTCCTAATTTTAGTCATGCTCGCACCCTTTCTTGATAGAGACTTCCTAATTCTATTCCTGCTGGCACTTTTTTTTGATTTTGACTTCCTAATTTTAGTACTGCTGGCACCCTTTCTTGAAGGTGTCTTCCTAATTCTAGTCACGCTGGCACCCTTTCTTGAATGTGACTTTCTAATTTTAGTCCTGCTCGCACCCTTTTTTGATGGTGACTTTCCAATTTTAGTCCTGCTGGCACTCTTTCTTGATAGGGACTTCCTAATTAGAAGTCTGCTTGCAATCTTTGTTGATGGTGACTTCCTAATTCTAGTCCTACTGGCACTCTTTCTTGATGGTGACTTCCTAATTCTAGTCCTACTGGCACTCTTTCTTGATGGTGACTTCCTAATTCTAGTCATACTGGCACTTCTTGATGGTGACTTCCTAAGAATAGTCCTACTGGCACTCTTTCCTGATGGTGACTTCCTAATTCTAGTCCTGCTGGCACTCTTTCTTGATGGCGTCGTTCTAATTCCAGACCTGCTGGCTCCCTTTCTTGAAGGCGATTTCCTAATTCTAGTTATGCTGCCATCCTTTCTTGATGTTAACTTCCGAAGACCAATCATGCTGACAGCCTTTCTTGATGGAAACTTCCTAACCTTAGTCCTGCTAGCACCCTTTTGTAATGGTGACTTCCTAGGTTTAGCCCTGCTCAGACTCTTTGTTGATGGTGACTTCCTACTCTTAGTCCTGCTGGCACTCTTTCTTGATGGTGACTTCCTGCTCTTAGTCCTACCAGCACTCTTTCTTGATGGTGACTTCCGAAGACTAATCATGCTCACAGCCTTTCTTGATGGCGACTTCCTGACCTTAGTCCTGCTGGCACCCGTTCGTAATGGTGACTTCCTAGGTTTAGCCCTGCTCGCTCTCTTTCTTGATGGTGACTTCCTACTCTTAGTCCTGCTAGGACTCTTTCTTGATGGCGACTTCCTAACCTTAGTCCTGCTGGCACCCATTCGTAATGGTGACTTCCTAGGTTTAGCCCTACTCGCACTCTTTCTTGGTGGTGACTTCCTACTCTTAGTCCTGCTAGCAGCCATTCCTGATGGTGACTTCCTAACCTTAGTCCTGCTGGCACCCGCTCGTAATGGTGACTTCCTAACCTTAGTCCTGCTGGCATCCGCTCGTAATGGTGACTTTCTAGGTTTAGCCCTGCTCGCACTCTTTCTTGGTGGTGACTTCCTACTCTTAGTCCTGCTAGCACTCGTTCCTGATGGTGACTTCCTAACCTTAGTCCTGCTGGCACCCGTTCGTAATGGTGACTTCCTAGGTTTAGCCCTGCTCGCACTCTTTCTTGATGGTGACTTACTACTCTTAGTCCTGCTAGGACTCTTTCTTGATTTTGACTTCCGAAGACTAATCATGCTCACAGCCTTTCTTGATGGCGACTTCCTAACCTTAGTCGTGCTGGCACCCGTTCGTAATGGTGACTTCCTAGGTTTAGCCCTGCTGGCAATATTTCTTGATGGTGACTTCCTACTCTTAGTCCTGCTAGCACTCTTTCTTGATGGTGACTTCCTAACCTTAGTCCTGCTGGCACCCTGTCTTGGTGGTGATTTATTAACTTTAGAACTGTTGGCAGGCCTTCTGGATGGCTTCTTACTATTCATATTCTTATTGACACTCTTTCTTGTTGTTGACTTCGAAAGTCTAGTCCTATTTCCACTTTTTCTTGATTGTGACTTCCTAAGTCTTGTTTTGAAGCAACTCCTTTTGGATGGCGATTTTTCAAGCCTTGTCCTAATTACACTTGTTTTTGATGGCAACTTAATTAGACTAGTAATGCTGGCATCTTCTATTAATGACGACTTCCTGTTTCTAAACTCCTTGGCATAAATGACTGATGGCGACTTCCAAAGTCCAATACTGCTGACATTCTTCCTTGATGGTGACTTCGGAAGCACAGTCTTGCTGACACACTTTCGTGATGATGACTTTTCCAGCCGAATTCTGATGGCATTGTTTTTTGATGGTGTCTTCCTATGCCTAGACCGGCTGGCACCCACTTCTGTTGCCAACTTGCCATTCATATTCTTATTGGCAATCTCTCTTGACAGTGACTTCCCAAGCTTAGTTCCACATGCAATATTTCTCGATGGTGACATTACAAGGCCGATACTGGCACTTTTACTTGAGAGTGATTGTATAAGCAATTTTATGCTGGCACTATTTTTTGTTGATGATGACTTCCTAAGTCCAGAACTGCTAACAATCTTTGTTGATTGCGACTCCCTAAGACTAGACCCACTAAAGATCTTTCTTGGTGGTGACTCCCAAAGCCTAGTCGTGCTGGGACCCCTTCCAATCCAACCGGCACTTTTCCTTGATAGGAACTCCCTAGAACCAGTCAAGCTTGCACTCTTCCTTGATGGTGACTTCACAAGTCCAGTCCTGTCTATATCCTTTCCAGATTGTGACTTGCCAAACCTACCTTTGAAGGCACTTCTCTCTGATAGGGAATTCCAAAGCCATGTCCTACTGGAACTCTTTCTAGATGGTGACTTCCTAAAGCCATCAATGCTAGCACTTGTTCTTGATGATGACATCTTAAGCATACCTCTGCTGGCACTGTTTGGTGATGCTAACTTCCTAAGCCGAGCACTCCTTCCTGATGGCAACTTACTATTCATATTCCTATTGGCACTCTTTCTAGATGGCAACATTCTAAGCCCAATTTGGCTTGCACCCTTTCTT
Organism: Bimastos eiseni; assembly: GCA_959347315.1. NCBI lineage: Eukaryota > Metazoa > Annelida > Clitellata > Crassiclitellata > Lumbricidae > Bimastos > Bimastos eiseni. Next base: position 22,169,081 of record OY365821.1, read on the forward strand.
GATGGTGACTCCCTAATTCTAGTCCTGCTGGCACTCTTTCTTGATGGTGACTTCCTAATTCTAGTCCTGCTGACACTCCTTCTTGATGGTAACTCCCTAACTCTAGTCCTGCTAACACTCTTTCTTGATGGTGATTTCCTAATTTTAGTCCTATTAGCACTCTTTCTTGATGGTGACTTCCTAACTCTAGTATTACTAGCACTCCTTCCTGATGGCCAATCGCTAAGCATAGCGCTACCGGCATTCTTTCTTGATGGTGACTTCCACATTCTAGTCCTGCTAGCTCTCTTTCTTGATGGTGGTTTCCTAATCCTAGTCCTACTCGCACTGTTTCTGGATGGTGACTTCCTAATTCTAGTCCTGCTGGCACTCTTTCTTGATGGTGACTTCATAGTTCTCGATGGCAACATTCTAAGCCCAATTTGGCTTGCACTCTTTCTGGATGGTGACTTCCTACTTCTAGTCCTGCTGGCACTCCTTCTTGATGGTGATTTCCTAATTCTAGTCCTACTGGCACTCTTTCTTGATGGGGACTTCCTAATTCTAGTCCTACTCGCACTCTTTCTGGATGGTGACTTTCTAATTCTAGTCCTGCTGGCACTCTTTCTTGATGGTGACTTCCCAGTTCTCGATGGCAACATTCTAAGCCCAATTTGGCTTGCACTCTTTCTGGATGGTGACTTCCTACTTCTAGTCCTGCTGGTACTCCTTCTTGATGGTGATTTCCTAATTCTAGTCCTACTGGCACTCTTTCTTGATGGGGACTTCTTAATTCTAGTCCTACTCGTACTCTTTCTGGATGGTGACTTTCTAATTCTAGTCCTGCTGGCACTCTTTCTTGATGGTGACTTCCCAGTTCTCGATGGCAACATTCTAAGCCCAATTTGGCTTGCACTCTTTCTGGATGGTGACTTCCTACTTCTAGTCCTGCTGGCACTCTTTCTTGATGGTGACCCCCTAATTCTAGTCCTACTCGCACTCTTTCTTGATGGTGATTTCCTAATTCTATTTCTGCTGGCACTCTTTCTTGATGGCGACTTTCTAATTCTAGTCCTGCTAGCACTCCTTCTTGATGGTGATTTCCTAATTTCAGTCCTGCTGGCACTTTTTCTTGATGGTGATTTCCTAATTCTAGTCCTGCTGGCACTCTTTCTTGATGGTGACTTCCTAACTCTAATCCTGCTAACCTTGATTCCAATCTTTCTTGTCCTGCCTGTATATGTTTTTGATTGTGACTTCCTAAGCCTATTTGTGCTGGCAAACTTTTCTGATGGTGATTTGCTGAGGCTAGTCTTGCTGGAACTCCTTTGTGACTTTCGAAGTCCAATCCGGCTAGCATTCTTTCTTGCTGGAGACTTCCTAATTGCAGTCCTGCTGCCATTCTTTTGACCAGTCAGGGTGGCACTCTTTCTTGACGGTGACTTCCTCAGCGCAATGCTGTTGGCACTCTTCTTTGACTGTGACTTGCTAAGCCTACTCCAGCTAACACTCTCACGTGATGATGTCTTTAGAAGCCTAATCGTGTTGATACTTTGTCCTGATAGTGACATCCGAACACTAGTCCTGCTGGTATTCTTTCTTGATGGCGACCATCTATGACGAGTCCAGGTCGCACTTTTTGCTGAACTCGAGGTCCTAAGCCGAATCCTGCTGGCGCTCTTTCTTGATATTGACTTCCGATGACTATTCCTGCTGGCATTCTTTCTTGATGGCGACCTAGGCCTATGCCTAGTCCTCCTGGCACTCATTTTTGAAGGTGACCTCCTACGACCAGTCCTGGTGACAGTCTTTCTTGATGGTGACTTCCTAAGCCAAATCCAGCTGGAACTCTTTCTTGATGGCGACCTCCTAAAACTAGTACTGCCTGCACTCTTTCCTGATTGTGACTTCCAAAGCCTAATCCTGCTGGACTTCTTTTGTGATGTTGATTTCTTAAGCTCAGTATTGCTGGCACCCTTACTTGATAACGACTTCCTAGACTCAGTCTTGCTGGTACTCTTTCCTGATGATGATTTCCTATGCCTGGTCCTCCTGGGACTCTGTCTTTTTGGCGATTTCCTAAGGATAGTCATGCTGATACCCAAGCTTAATGGTAACTTTCCAAATCTAGTCCTGCTTGCACTCTTTTGTGATGATATTTTCCTGCTGCCACTCTTTCTTGATGGCAACTTCATAAGCCCAATCTCGCTGTCGTTCTTTCTTGATGGCGACTTACTAATTACAGTCATGCTGGCATTCATTGTTGGTCTTGGCGTCTTGAGCCAAGTCATGCTTTTACTCGATGTTGATGGTGATTTGAGAAGCACATCGATGCTTTGACTCGTTTTTGATAGTGGCTTGCCATGCGGAATCACATTGGGTTCCCGTAATTTTCTTAAAGGTTTGGCTAATGACTGAACTTTTTGTGGGGCCCTTGACATCGATGGCGATCTAGAATGCCTTCTGCTTGGTTTGGTAAATGACTGCTCCCTCTGTAGGCCCTTAGATCCGAATGTTGATCTAGAAGGCCCTCTCGCTGGCAAAGGCTTTCTGCTCGTTGGCAAAGGCTTTTTCGTCGAAGAAGGTTCCTTCGTCGGCAAAGGCCATGTCATTGGGGAAGGTTTTTTCATGGGTGAAGATTTTTTAGTTGGCGAAGGCCTTTTCGTTGAAGTAGGCTCTTTCATCGGTGTAGGTCTTCTCATTGGCGAAGGTTTTCTCATTGGTAAAGGCCTTCCCAATGGAGAAGGTTTTCTCATTGGTGAATGCCTTATCAAAGGTGAAGACTTTCTCATCGATGAAGGCATCATCATTGGCAAGGGCCTTCTTATTGGTGAAGGTTTTCTCATTGGTAAAGGCGTTCTCGTTGAAGAAGCTTTTCTCATTGGCAATGGCTTTCTCATTGGTAAAGGTTTTCTCATTGGCGATGGCTTTCTCATTGGTGAAGCCTTTCTCATTGGCAATGGTATCCTCATTAGTGAAGGCTTTCTCATTTGTGAAGGAATGCTCATCGGTGAAGGTCTTCTCATTACAGAAGACGTTCTCATTGGTGAAGGTCTTCTCACTACAGAAGACTTTCTCATTGGTAAAGGTCTTCTCACTACAGAAGACTTTCTCATTGGTGACGGTCTTCTCACTACAGAAGACTTACTCATTGGTGAACGTCTTCTTGGTAAAGGATTTCTCATTGATGAGTAGTTTCTCATTGGGGATGGTTTTCTTGTTGTTGCAGGCTTTTTTTTACTGGTGAAGACTTTGTTATTGATGAAAGCTTACTGGATAGTGAATGCCCTATTCTTGTTGAAGGTTTGTTTTATTGGTGATGGCTTTGATATTGATATTAAATAGCGCATGCCCTTTTATCGCTGAAGGCGCCGTTCTCACAGAAGGCTATCTTACTGGCGATTTATTTACTGGTGCTCTTCTTCCACGTCTTCCAAACATGACCGCAGAACACTTGCCTTATTTATACACAATAGGAATAAGAGATTCATATATGCCTAAGGGCTCTGCAAATTCCGATGTTTCATCTAACTTTTAGGAGAAATTACTTGTTAGGTTTCTCTGTATGGTTGCAGTAAAATTGTTGGAAAGAACTTTTAATGATGGAGTTTTTCGTTTGCTAATGTTTATGTATATTATGTTTTTTCATCTCTGTTGATCCTTTGTTGCCCCACAGCTGTCAATGTTGTACATTATTAGCCAAATGACTTAGCAGCACATACTTGTTGTAACAGATGAAGTCTAAATGTTATTCGATATTTTTAACTTCCAAAGCAGATTGTGATGTACTTGCAAACAAGAGAATGAAGTCTGTTACCTACAAAAGTGACATCCTAAAATTCTCAGATATTTCTGCAATAACAAATTACGAAGAATGTCTTGAAATACCATCGATGCTTTAATAAAACTTTGGTTTCTCTAAGGTTGACCCTACTATATGTACTCAAAGTTAAACACATCACGATAGGAGTGTTAATAATAATAAAAATAATCATTAAATAATAGAAATATGAACTCATCACACCAAGAGCTTTAATTTTCATGCAAAACAAATGTAGGTCTTTAGTAAAATAGAATATAGGTCACATATGCTCTGAGTCCACCAATGCAAACTAAATTTGGCTCTCTTTACAAAGATGATATCCACGTCTTGTGGATGGGCAACATTTCCCAAATATTTCTGTAGAAAACATTCATTACTTTAAGTCTCATATATAAGTGTGTGTGTGTGTGTGTGTGTGTGTGTGTGTGTGTGTGTGTGTGTGTGTGTGTGTGTGTGTGAAAATAAAACCTACGTGGTTTTCTGGGTATTTTTAATGACTTGTGTTGTTTCTAAGGAACATTCAAGACAGAGAGTTTTAACCATTTTAGTCTTTCTCTTAATTAAAATCGACAATCCATTTATATTCTGACATTTATTTATAATTTCCTCCAATCGAGATTTTGGGCTTACATACAAATTTCAGACAAAAAATGTATTTGTCAGTGCTTTGTCGCTAGTGAAAGAGATTTTGGTTTAATTGTTGATTTAAATTTTGATTTAAATATTGATGGAAGTGAAGTGATAACTGATACAGAAGTATAATAGAAATTCAAAAGCAATCTGTATTAGAATGAATTTTTTTTACCTACTGGAATGAAAATAATGACATGAATCCATTCTGTCTGTAATGTATCATTGTACATGTAATCTATCTCTATAATATATATCAATTATATATGGAATATAATATTGGGTGTCCGGACATTTCCCCCAGACATTTCCCATATGAAGATTTCCTCCCTAGACATTTCCCTCCCTAGGACATTTCCTCAGACATTTCTCACTATATTATGAATTTATGACTTACCCAACACAAACATTAATGAGAGAGCACATGTTATTATTTAAATATGATGCACACATTTATTATATGTATGCATATAGTAATCTTGGCGAAATCATAGTTTTGTCTGTAGAGTATGTGCACACAGCCAATATCATGCACATAACATGTACTCTGAAGCTGGTTGAAACATAAATTGTATTGATGAAAATAATTATTCCTAAAATGGAACAAGAAAATTGCAGATTTGGGCTTTCAAGTGTGGGTGAAGGATTTGAGCCTCAAAAGTGCCAGCTCCAGAAATCTTTCATCATCTTTCATCTACATTGTGTATATTTTTACATAGAATTTTTGTCTCGAGTGTGACTTGGGCCTAACGCTGAGGTTATGAAGATCAAGCTGAATTATTTAAAATCTAAAATTTTATTTCAGCAAAGCTCCTTAGGCCTATAGTTTATTTTTTTCAATCCTATGGACTTATTCTAAAAAGTAACAGTTTCGTTTGTAATGCGGCCGAACTTTCGGTCGCTGCGACGTCGGCCACAATAAAAACGAAAATGTTACTTCCACGGCCGAACACGCTTGCACATTGCTAAATACACCTAACTTATTCTTATGTGTCGTGAGGGTCAGAGGCGTCCAGATAGGGGGGAGGGTATGGGGGCAAATCAATTTCAGGTATGGGAATTTTCTTAAGTTTTAGGGGGAGAATATCTTGTCTTCATGACAATTGGGACTGGGGCGATTTGCCTCCATCACTCAGAGAGATCGACACCCCTGGTGAGGGTTGGTTAGGGTCAGGTTAGCCATCGAGAGATAGGGCCAGGTTAAGCGTCGTTAGGGTTGATTAGGGTCAGGCCTTTGCAACCGTTGGCGCATGCGCACTGGTAAATACACTTAAATTTGTAATGCGTGCCGTTCGGTTATGCGTCTTGAGGGTCAGGGTTATGGACTTATGTTTAGTGGCGTTTTAGACACAGGCCTAGCCTATGCGAAGCACTTTTGGCCGCAAAAGTTATTTTTCCGAGCTTTTGAAGGCCGAAGATTTGGACACAAAAGTTCCACGCTTTTTACAAACCTCCGTGCATTCATTGCATAGTAGTGAAGTGTCCTCTTCCTCGGTTCCAGTTGTATAACCCACCGATGTAACAAGAAGCAATACTGGACACCAAACGAACTTAAAAGCTGTTATAATCCTCATTAGGCGATGTTGCTGCTACTTTTATAGCCAATTATTACATTGCTTAAGGTAGTTACTAGGTATTGCTTTTGCATTAAAATTAAAGAAACTAACTTAATAGGCCACCATTTTTTTATACGAACGTCATAGACCACCTATTCTTGGTCATAGACAGCGTAAACCCGCTGCGTCTCAGAAATCAGGGTTGTGTAACCACGTGGTAGCAAGGCCTGTGATCTTGTTCTTTTCTCTTTTCCGTCAGAACTTATGATGTACTCTCCTGTGATGCCTGTTCTCGAGTCATATTCAACTTCAACAGGTTTACAATATTTCGGTATCGAGTCGACTTGACCCCCTCAAGTTCATTACCACGGTGTATACTGTGGAACTGCAGCAGGCGTCTGCATTTGCTACTCGCTCTGTTTTAATTGATGCATGAAAACAGCGAGCAGCAAATGCAGTCGCCTGCGGCAGTCATACGTGTACACAGGGCCCACCCCTCGGGAGTCGGCCAGAGAGGGGGTAAAAAAGGGGTAAAAAAAGAAGTATTGGAGTCCAACCCCTCTGACTCCCTGACAAATCGGACACTGCACTAGAAGCTGGATTAATTAAAAGTATTCTGTGTAGCCTTAATCAAAATGCAAACTAGAATGAATGATGAATAGAGTTTTGCCTAAATGGAGGATGGAGTGGTGAAGGGAATTGTGTTTAATAGAATCGTGATCTCAACATTTCTACGGCGCCCACAAAAGCGAAGTCGCGGAACCAGCTTATTCACAGGCGGGGTCAGGCCTTTCATCAAAACAGAATCGATAGGCAGAGGGTAAAAATCAAGAGAGTCAGGCAGACAGATAGGCTAGACGACTAAGGTGGACAGTTTGGAGTTGAAACGGCGAGGAGATAGCAGAGTTGTATGGTCTCGAGACAGTGTCTCGGTCGCGAGACGTCTCGAGACAGTTTTTTTAGTGTCTCGGTCTCGGAAGCCTGCTGTCTCGGTCTCGAGGTAGTGTTTCGAATTTTTAGAAGCTGTCTTGAAGTGAAAGTCTTGCTCTGTCTCGAACAAACGGTCTCGATAAGTTTCGCGTTAACTGTCTTACAATTTTGCGCTAGAAACTTAAACCGGAATTTACGAGAAACGGTAATTCTGGTTAACGCGCGAGTCACATGATACTGAAATAAATTCAATTGTCTTAAAGTGGAAAAATGTCTGAGAGAGAACCTGAAATTGTGAAGTTTGCATTTACGCAATTTGAAGTTAGGCCTATTGACAAACAGTTTCTATTGGCTATTAGTTTGTCATTGATGTAAAACCATCATAACCGAAACGATCGGAACAACTTTGAGTTTCTCAGGGTGAGTAAGGATACGAGCAAATTTATAATTTCTTTTGGTATTTGGTATCGAATTTGCTTGTTTAAAATCGTCTAGAAGATTTCAGACGTGCTTTCTTTATAATATTCAGCAGACAGGCCGAAAAAGAAATATCTAAAAAGATAAAACTCGGCAATATAAAAACTGTTCTTGGGAATTGGTACGATATACATTATAATTAAGTTTCAAATTGATTACAAATTACAAATGAACCTTATTCCCGAAAACTGATACATTAGTATTTCATAGCCTTTTATATAGGATCACTTGTCTTTTACTGTCTCGAACTGTATGAAACTATAGTGTCTCGGTCTTGGTCTCGGTACCTAACTGTCTCGGTCTCGGCATCTCACTGTCTCGGTCTCGTCTTGGTCTTGAAGTTTAAAGTCTTGCATACAACACTGGGAGATAAGAGGAGGACGAGGAATCAAGATAGGATTTGCGAAGAGCAGTGTTTGGAGTTGCGAGTGAAAGACCTGTGGGGAGATAGCAAGACGTACGTGTGGCGTTTGTGAGTTCGTAGGACGATCGGTTATTTGTCTTTGTAGCGTTGCTCCTTTTATGCTAATGAACTGTTAATTATTTAATATAGGTAAGCATCAGAGGTGTAACAAGGTTTTGAAAAGTGGAGGTGTCACAGAGTTCCCTCCTTGTTCGGATTATTAAAGACGGGCTCCTCTTGACTACTACTCAAGTCGATGTTCATTTAAGAAACTTTAATAAAAAAAGGAAATTAATATGTACATCGAAGATATAATAGATTATCAAATGTTGACGACAACGGCAGCGACGTGTCCCATGTCTCTAATCGACACCGACCAGAGGATACTTACTGTTCTGTTCCACAGCTATTTATATTATGCCTAAGATGAGTGTAGTACAAAAGCCCCTCGGACAAAAGCCCCTCCCAACTAGAACAAAAGCCCCCCCCCCACTGTAGACCATAAGCTCGCCCAACTTCTATATGCATGCTTGTATGTGTGTGCATATGATGCATGGTTGTATGCACAATATGTACGTGTGCATGGATGTGTCCATGTCGGCTAAAAGATCTATTTTTGGCGGATTGACATATTGCTTTGGTTCCAGTACCTGCAAAGTTTGAAGACGAAATGGTTCGTAATATGAGGTGTGCATGTTAGAAGTATTCGTTTTATAGGCACACATTTCTGAGATTTTCATTTATAGGGGTCTTCCCCCACTCTCTCTTTTATTAGCGGGTTCACATATTGCTTTGGTTCCAATACCTGCAAAGTTTGAATGAAGAAGCCAATTTCATACCCCGAGATATAATGGCTGCTGTAAATGAGTGTTTTAATGCGACATTGACATCTACAAAACCTCGAAAACTAGTTTTAAAATGCCAAGTCTGTGAGAACTTGGAAGAAGAAAATAAACATAGAGATTTTTAGTGAGTAATATTAATATTGGTACCCATTGCCATTTTTTAAATTTTAAATAGGGGCACCTGGTTAGCGGGGTCTATGGCCCCTTTAGGTTCCCCTGTGCAACCAGAATATTCAGTCATGAAAACTTCTTGTTTGTCATTTTCTAATTTATTTTTTGGTTACGAAATGAAAATAAAATTGAACTGAAAAAGGAATTGATTTTAACGTCTCAAAGCCTTTTTTAACCGTGTTATTACGATGATAGCCTCAAGTATCATTGACAATGGCCGCGCTCACTAGGCCTTCATCCTCTTGCAGTGTTCTGATGAGGACCCACAGCGAAGGATGCGAATGGCCAACCAAGCTTAGAAAGGCATTGTTCCAAGATTCACAAAAATTATTGGTTCTAGCGTTTCCTTCAAGGGTTGCTTCGTGCACGTTCCATTGTTCCAGGGGACAAACTGGAGGACTCTTTCTAATTCTCAGTGGTTGAACAAGATGACTTGACACTCGCACAGAACCATTTACATACGTAGTGTCAAAATAGTCCACAAGATCCCTCACACTTTCCAATCCATCTCCTGTCGGGATGCATCCGCGCAAAAACTGCATGCCATCTTGTATCTCATCCACAGGCAAGAAGGTTAATGCGTCCAGCATACCGCAGAAATGTTTTAGATCTGCATTCTCCCGGTATGCTGTGCAAAGGCCTAGTTCTTGGATTTTCTCCACGAATTCTAAGCAAGGTGGTAGAAACAGCCTTGTATATGGACGTGTTGGCCCAGAGTCGTTGTAATGGAGCTCATAACAGCCGTCTCGAAATCACAGATGACTGTGATTGGGTCGTCATAGCTGTTATCATGGTCTCATAGTGTGCTTGAGATTTATCTGTTAAAGACAAAAATAACGTTTTGGATATAAACAAAGTTATCATTTTGTCCCACAGAGTTAACGAAGGTTAACGAATTTAAAGTGTGCAGAGGTCACAGCTAATAAATGGTCGCAAAAAAGGAGCCTTAACACTTAAATGTTTTAAACGGTTAGACTCATAGCTCGACTCCTTCCTTTGTGCACATCTTTGCATATATGTTTTGAAGTCTTGCACTGGCTTCAGGTCACTGTGCATATCCACTACAAGATTCTCTTTCTAGCAGTGTTCATCTAAGCAGTGCTCATGTGCACGCGCACACATGCCGTGGAGCCAGCGCACACAAGAATTTAGTGAGCGCACACAAATTCTGCTCTCGTAAGAAACAAATAATTCTCATTAACCCCTTTAGCGGCACACATGATTATAAACGTCTGCACGGCAAAGCATACAAACATACGCACATACACAAACATACATATACATTATATTCATGCATAAATACATGTATACATATGCATATATCAAATTTCCTTGCCCTATAAGGGTTGGTTTTAAAATTTCTATTTGCCGTTAAAGGGATTAAGACGAATAGTAAACCAATATTTAGCTGGGCAGAAGAGAAAATTGCAAATAAATTATGAACTAATTACAATAATGCATAATATGATATATGCATCACCTGCTCGAAGACATATTTTAGACAAGAGACTCTTCTTCAATTATCATAACTTAGCATCATAGACTTTTCGATAGATTATGGTATTGATTAAACTATAATCACATTCAACTCGAACCTGCCGAAAACATCAAAGTACAGATGATGTAATGAGTGAATGCAAAAGACTAAAGAACCAACTAAGAAAAAAGATCAGGAAAGAATGCAATGTTGGGAGGACACTCTGATGGTCTAGATGTGACGGCTTAATTATAACATCGGATTAAGTAAGATGAATCTTCGTATTTGTCTAAAAACTACACTAACCCTAACCCTAAACTACACTAACCCTAACCGACCCTCACGACTCGTAATTATAACAACTTATAAGAGAATTCAAAGTTGCTTTGTGTGTTCTTATTACATATATTCATATATAATAAGTGGGCACGGGTCAAATGCTGATTTGCTGATGGGCGGTGGGTAAAAATTATATTTAAAAAATAACGAATTGAACAGGATAGAATTCTTTTCATCAATCCAACTTCAACTTTTACCAAATAACGGCTTGGTCATGAACATTTTATTCGTGAATCATTTGTCGTCAAATATTTGTTGGCAGTGCTTACAGTGTAAAAAAAAGTGCCTGGACGCTAGGGGACTCTATGACGTCACAAAATTTTGGGCGATTTTTGACCCCTCCCCCTTCGTTACACGTCGTCACAAATGCCACGACCCCCTCAAATATGAGGTCGCGTCACAAGGCCCTGACCCTCCAAAAAATTTACTGGATACATGCTCATTGCTGTAGTCTACAAGTTTACACAATTCATATATCTTACCTGCAGGCTTGTTGTAAGTGCCTCTGCATTTCAGACCACGCCTTTGAGAAAATTCCCAGCGGATTCTATTTGCTTTCTCCGCCTTCTTCGTATACACGAACCCACTGTAGCAGAGCTTCAACCCTCCCTTGCTGTTCTCAATTAACTCCATGTTCAAATATCTGCTGAAAATTATGCCGATTGCACGAAGAAGAAATGGTTCGAAATATGAGGTGTGCATGTTAGAAGTCTTCGTTTTAAAGGCACACGTTTCTGAGATTTTCATCTATAGAGGTCTTCACCCACTTTCAGAGAGGTGATTATCGCGTGTCAGTGCTGACCCTCACCGCTTATATTCTTAGATTATCATCTATATATAGGTATTCACCCACTCTCTCTTATTAACAGAAGATGATTATTGCGTATCACTGACAAATTGCTAACAACTGTAGTTGCTTACTAGCCGACCTTCACCGCTTATTAAGGCGTGTCACGGACTGTTTGCAGTATTTATACATCTAGTAAGATAAATAAAGACTCAGAACTGGACTCACTTTGTCTCCTATACGATACGATAATTAGTTGCTTGTTTTATTTTACATAATGGCAGTTAAATATATAACTTGTCATCATCCGTTCATATCTCACACAAGGGGGCTTTTGCCCGGGGGCTTTTGTCCGGGGGGGCTTTTGTCCGTTCCCCGCCTAAGATTCTCTGTACAATTAAGGGAGCTTTGATGCTGGACATCAAAGGCATCTATATGGTGGTTGATTTGCGTCGACGTCGCGTTGGTGTCTATTCAGCCTCACGATGGCGTGCATTCACAACGCTGTTGAATGCTGTTGCTGTTGAAAGGAACGTTAGCGCCCGGGAACTGGTTTTGGAACTGGTTTCCGACCAATCGCCCTTCTGTCGTTCCACGCCTGCGTGCGTAAAGGTGATCGCCTTAGGATGTGGATTGACCCAGATCGCCATTAGGGTCCTTGACAGGGGTCGTGTCTGTGTCATCGCGGTCATCCGACGTTCACCTGTTGCCTCCCATCGCGACACCTCCCTCCTTAAGACGACGGCTGCGATGAGGATGTCTGGAATCGATTGCGTCAGCTCTATCGTCGATTTTTCGTGGATTTGTTGAGCTCGGTAGAAGCACACAAAAAAGCCTCCATATAACACAATGTTATTTACAGTTGTCTAGGCTGGACCCTTGATAATGGCTAGGTCAACCTTCTATCCTCCATCATGACCGAGACAAGAAATCGGCAGCAACATTCTTGCTGACTGGTCGTTACTTGAAGTCTAGGTCAAACTCCTGGAGAGCCAGCGCCCAGCGAGCTAACTTAGCGCTTTTTGGCGTGGTCTCGGTAAGAAAGGTCAAGGATTGTGATCCGAGAACAGTATTACTCTTGACATAAATTCCCTCTGACAAAACCCCCTCTGAAATAAACCCCCGTGTTTTAGGCAGGACATAAACCCCCACCGGACAAAAAAACCCTATTGCCCTAACTAGCTTCTGCAATTAGAAGCCATACCATAAATATAACTGAAATTACTAACAAAGCTTGCACAACATTACAAGTGACACTCAGTACGACTATTGGTCTAACTCAGAGACGTCCAGATAGGGGTTTTTTTTTTGATTCTTATCTTGACTATCTGACACTTGGAACTAGGGTGTTTGCATCCATCAGTTAGGAGGATTGACGCCTCTGGTCTAACTTATATAAGAGGTCGTGTCACAGATAACACACATACGCTCTGCATAGACTCACCTAACGCGACTGAAAAAGTCGTGTCACAGATAGCCTTCGTTACGCGCAGTGGTGCCTTCAGTGTACATAGACCTATCATACATTAACAACAACAAAGACCAAGGAACTAATTAACTGTTTGTTATTTAACTATTGGACGACGATACCTGAGTGACCGCATCAGACTTTGAAATGACACATATGACACTTGCTTTACTTCAGACTTTAAAGCATACACACGTTTCTATATAATATAAAAGCAAAAAAGTTACAAAAATTTATTCTTAGGGGGTTTGCCCTACTTAGGGAGGTTTTGCCAGGGAGGTTTTGTTAGGGGGGTTTTGTCAGAGGGTTTTGTCGTGAGGGGTTTTTATCGAGGGGGTTTTGTCCGCGACCCGTGCGCGTAAGCTTAGAGCTTCCAAACGAGATTGGGACTTCCGCCCCGTCATCTGCCCATTGGAATAGACAGCAGCCAACGGCTGTTCCGCTTGCATCTAGGCCTACTGACAAGCCAAAGTGTTTATTAAAATCAACTGTATTTAAGCGCACAGCATTACAGAGGTCATTCTTCAATTTATCTAACGCCTGTTGCTGCTTAGGCCGCCAGGGGATATTGTTGGGTACATTCTTTTAGGTTAAGTCAGTTAGGATACGTGCCGTTTCGGCCAAAGAGGGAATGAAATTCCTACAACAACCGAAAAATTCAACCAAACAACGAATGTCCTTCTTACAGGTGGGAGTAGTGATCTCCCAATACTCGCAATTTTGACCGGATCTGGTTCTATGGCCCCCGACCCAATCACGTGTCGTACAAAAGTCACCTTGCTCTGTGCGAGATTTAGATCCGACTCCTAAATGATCTGAAAGAAGTCTCTGAGGTTATCTAAGTGGCCCGACCATGTCATTGAATGGACTGCCATGTCGTCGACAAAGGGTTCCTTGAGTACACATACAACTGGACTCGCCATCTCGCTGGACGAAGGGACAATTATATCTAGGGCTAGCATTTCCTTTTTTTGTTTATCCACTTCTGGTTTGAACACCTCTGGGATTTTGTAATCTCGCAGATGCTTAGGCCTAAAATCGGAGGAAATCTTTATTTTATGCTCTATCAGTGGGCAATAACCCCGCTTTTCCGAGAAAACCTCAGGAAATTGTTCCAACAACTCAAAGAGTTGGCCTTTCTCGTCCCTAGATAAATGAGCCACTTTATCTGGGCCAATTAGAGTACATGTACGGGGCTCAGTAGCTGGGCAATTCTCGATCACTCCTCTCCAACTTCTTCATCTCGATCGTAAATAACTGCGCAATTGTTTACAATCGCCTGCTCAATGCGTTCGTTGAATTTTCTTATTTTGTTTGCATGCGTGTGTCTCCTTTTCCCGTCTACTTCTAGTCTTCTACGATATATGAGTGAGGTGATTTAACTGGAACCACGGTACCAGGTCCTCTCCAGCGAGAGAGGACCTATACAACTTGGCTCCGTTTGCCTCAGGGGCCAAAACGATCACCTTGATACCGGCGGTCCATGCTGCGTAAGTTGTAATGTGTTACGTATCGTTTCTGTTCTATGTCTGAGTGATATTCGGCTTATAGCTTCTTCAATTCTGAGGTACGCTTCAAGGATCACGCCTATACCAAACGGTACTTCACGCTTCCCTGCCCATGACTCCTTGAGCACACTCAAGGGTCCTCTAGGCAACGTGCCATACACCAACAGGTGTGGGCTTACGTGAGTAGTAGCCTACGAGCATTGAGAGCATTGGGCCTGCTCTCTCGCTAGTGTCTCTGTATCTGCTACTCTGATTTTAGTCATTGGTGGGAGTATCTCTATATCTAGGAAGTCGGGCGGGCCTATTTCTAGGTCACCCTGACCTTCCACCCCAGGTGAAGAAGGAGACTCACCTACGCATCCGACATGGTCTCTTCTTCCACCTGCTCAAAATAGCTAGTCCCAATCAATTGGCTAAGAATATTACTTTCGTTTGTTGGTTGGTCCTCCTTGGGTTCGCTAGTTGGGCGACTAGAGATTTGGGCTATCTCTGTCTTCACTGAAAGGATGCTATATTTCGCCGTGTCTTGCAAGGGTGTAGGACCCTCGGACAAAAATCCCTCTGACATAAACCCCTCCCTGACATAAACCCCTTGACATAAACCCCCTGTTTTAGGCAGGACATTAAGCCCCAGACAAAACCCCCTCTTGCCCTAAATAGATTCTGCAATTAGAAGCCATACCATAATAACTGACACTACTAACAAAGTCTTCACAACATTACAAGTGACACTCAGTACGACTATTAGTCTAACTCAGAGGCGTCCAGATAGGGGCGGGGGGTATTTTTTGAGTCTTAATAATATCTTGACCACCTGACACTAGGAATCAAGGCGTTTGTCTCCATCAGTTAGAGGGGGATTGACGCCCCTGGTCTAAATTATATACGAAATCGTGTCACAGATAACACACATACGCTCCGCATAGACTCATCTGACGCGTCTGAAAAAGCCGTGTCACAGATAGCCTATAATGAAATACGCACAGTGTACATGCAAGACACGGCGAAATATAGCATCCTTTCAGCTAAGGCATATATCATACCTATCATACATTAACAACAAATAGACCAAAGAACTAATTAACTGTTTGCTATTTAACTATTGAACGACGATACCTGAGTGACCGCATCAGACTTTGAAATTATATATATATATATATATATATATATATATATATATATATATGTATGACACATGCTTTACTTCAGAAGCGGGATGAATGTAGTGAATTAGGTGTGGGACAAAACCCCTTCTGACAAAATCCCCTCTGACATAATTCCCTCTGTCACGTGCGAAACTCTGGACGATGGCGCTATGTAAAAGTCATCGACCGACAGCAGAGGCGTGGGAGAACCACGAATGAGGTGTCTACCTGAAACCTGAGAGGGGATACATCAATGGGTTTCTCCGGAGGCAGACGGCCTCAATACAGTCGGCTAGAAGTATGCAACGATCAACGGAGTGTCAAGCAACGAAACCCGACACCTCGAGGCAGACGTTAGAGCCGCCTGCCCTTCTCATCTCTGCGACACACGGACAAGAAATTCATGAACCAGCTGAAGATCTGGTCTGAACCGGCTTGTTGACACTGATCAAGAATAAGGGACAATTCCGATACGAACGGCGCAACCTTTTTGGCGGCATAACTATAATAATGTACCTCGTATAACTATAATAATGTAACTCAATCCCTGGAGCCTATTGCCTGTCTATGACACTAACAAGGCCCAGCCATAACATCCGCTAGTCAAACTTTAACTGTACGCCTCGAGTGATATGACGTTATGCTAGGGACCACAAGATCCGACCAACCAGGTTTAGTAATAGTTTCAGCAGGTGATCCAATAGAGATACGAGTTTTGCGTTTGGGATGGCGAAGGAAATCGCCTCTAGAAGGGTTCATATAGTGTAGCAAGCGAAGGAACAAGACTTGTTTGGGGAGACGTTAGATCGTTTTGACGATAAGGGTAATCAACGTAGTTGGGGAACCCAGTCTCCAACTTAAGCCAAGAAAACATTTCTAAAGGACACTAATAACTCTAGTAAGTGTAGATAGGATGAGTGATGTGTAGATCTACCATTAAATATACATATTAAAACCATCCAGTGTGTCGTGTTGCTGAGCTTGGTGATTGAGGAAAAAGAACCGGCTGTAATCTCGTCATCTAGAAGAAGGAGCTGGCGAGAGAGAAACCGGCCACACCCCTTTCAACTGACGCGTCAAAGATAGCCTATGAATTACACACAGTGGTGCATTCAGTGTACATAGGCCTATCATACATTAACAACAAAACGACCAAGGAACTAATGATACTGTTTGCTATGTAACTATTGGACTATACCTAAGATACCTAAGTGACCGCATCAGACTTTGAAAAGACACATATGACACGTACATGCTTTACTTCAGACTTTAAAGTATACACACGTTTCTAAATAATAAAACTAAAAAAGTAACAAAAATGAATTCTTAGGGGGTTTGTCCTGCTTGGGGATTTTGTCGGGGAGTTTTGTCATGGGGGTTGTCAGAGTGGGGTTTGTCCGCGACCTAATGAATCATGCTTAGTAGTAGCGGGATTGATGAGAAGAATCATGCTTCTTTAGATTGTAGAAGCGAGATCGATGACAGAAGCTGGATGGATGAACTAGTGTTTCATTATGTTCACGTTCTTGGTATTTATCTTTTTTGGACCGCCGGTCATCGTCCAGAAGAGTGTCCTTCTATATGTTTTAACATGAGCTGCTCCCTCCTCGTAAGATCACCCCTTACAACATGCGACTCATGCCACATGACACGCGCCTGTGAATAAGCTGGTTCCCGCGACTACGCTTTTGTGGGCGCTGTAGAAATGCTGAGATTACGATTACGATGACCACATCCTACCTAGAGTTGATACCTTTGAAAAGAGATCTATCATCATGCGAATGTTATTTGACTTTGTTTGAAATTGTAAGCTATTATGCATTAGCTGGTAGTCTAATATAGAATATTCTTACTCACTTACTTAAATTACACTGCACGCATGACACTTATATTTTTACACACACATTGAACTGCGTTATCCAGATTTCTTTGTATATGATACTAAAAGACTGGTTTGTTAGAATTCTATTGCTGACACGTTTTGTCTATTTGCAATTTCTGGTAGCATTGGTATACTTGTCAAGAGTACTTTCAATACGAGAATGCTCTTTGACTTTGTTTAAATTTGATACTATTGTTTATACATTTTGTAAGCTATTGTGCGTTTGCTGGTAGTCTAATAAAGAATATTCTTACTTACTTACTTTACATTTTCAATTAATTCTGGTTGCGTCTAATTAGAATAATGTTTGTCAGCTTGTATACCATACTGTAGTCTACCGTCTATACCATGCAGCGTAGGCCTACATGGCTAAAAATAATGGGGCAGAGAGACTGGGATACCGAAGAATCTGTCTGCTTTGGGCATAGACATCATATATTACTTAGACTGCCTATTCTATGGTACAGACTTGGCTCAGTTTCCTTTTTCCGGTAGCCGCCATTCATCTGGAAGAAAGTTCTGTGTTGTATAGAATAGATAACGAAAGTAACAGATTTTTATCGCCGAAAAGTAAAACAATTTACGGTGGTGGCGTCGTGTTGTGCATTTTACTACACTAATCAAGAGTTCTGACCCCCGTTTTTATAGGTGAGCAATTTTTTAGGGTGCTATGCGGTCTTATTCTCATCTTTTAATCAGCGTTTGCTCTCATGGCTGTTTGTGTGAATCGGACACGATTGCTTTTAAATGTAGGCCTATTATGGTTTGGCGACCAGAATACAACAGCCGGAGCATCATTATGCATACAATGCAAAATAAAATTGCATTGGCATGTTTGACCTACAAAGCCCTGAGTACCGCATGCCTCCCTGGTATGGCCACTGTTTGCACCCTGACTGCCAGTCCCAAGCCTGGATAAAGGAGGAGGGCGACGCTAATCATCTTTGTTATGGCACAGTGTCGTTAAACTGCAACATTTTTACCTCCCTAGTGACTCTGTAAGCTTATTATGCATTGTTTTGCTGACAGATAAATATTCATTCACGATGACTCTTTGCATCATATTGGCTAGTGCAGAGTAGGTAGAATAGGCCAGCTCTGAGTAGGTTTCCTGATGGGACGTTGTAGAAATTTACAGTGTGAATGTGTGAATGAATTCAATTACTGCAACTCCTTTCATAGTTTTCTTCAGGGGTGCTATATCCCTTCGCATTGCAATCTTCAATTTAATGTCTTAGCTGAGCAACAATGCAGATACGGACATGCATTCTTAACTTGCTTCTGCTCCAAAGAATGGAATGGACTTCATAGCACATATTCACTTCCCTCAGAAACTGGAACAAAATATTTCTTTGGCTTTGAAGGATTTTGGAATATAAGTGCACCTTCTTCTGGCAACTGACGATATGCACCTCATATTGGCATTTCTGTGTGAATCATGCACGCGTTACAAATTTAATTAATTGTAGTGGCATAAATAAATGGTCTTATTTAGTTTTCTGCAGATTTTCATTGAAAATTTAGAGCTGACAAAGAAGTGGATGGATGCAATTAAATGTCTGAAATGGCAGCCAAAATCAACAGACTTTATCTGCTCTGAGCCTTTTCGGCTATCCACAGCATTAAGGAAAGAGTCTCGAAGCCAGTGTTCTTCAAAGCCTCTGATGTTGTTCCAGAACTGGAGGCCCTGAATCAGCTTTGGCTGTCACCGGATAATATACTTAGTTCTGGGTCTGTGACAGATCATGTCTACGTGGTCATATTGTGCCCCCGTAGCATAAAAATGAAGTACGAGGATCTTCCTGAAAATGCATTATTTATATGGATTGACTGTTCATCCTGCAGAAGTGCCCTTCATTATTTGCTTCCCAAATCAGTCATATAGCAGAGCATTTTAGAATCCAATTACAATAGTATGCAGATGATATTCAGTGTCAGGGATTAAACATCTAAGTGCATCTTCACCTGGTGGCTGACTATCCGTGCTTCAGATTCACATTTTGAAATTACCTATTGCCCGTTATAAATTTACTAAGTACAAGACCTGATTTTGCTTTCTCTGCGGTAATGCCTTCAGTGGAAAGTATGCTCAGCGATCGAAATGGCGACACGAGCATACCTGCCGTGGGTCGGCAGTGAAGAAGGGGAGTGCGCGTGCAGTCGACTCGGTCGATCGGAGTTCATCGATGCTAGCTGCAAGTTCGACGTTAGCAGATCTGATGCTGATGGATCAGCCAGCGGATTGCGGCCGCTTGGTCGTAGAGAAAGCCATGGACGAGCCATATGGTTTGAGTTTCGACCTTTGTTCCGCAGCCAACTTCTCAGCCGAAGAAATGTTCGATACGGAGTGCGGCCTCGACTTGAGCCATGCCATAGAACTTTCGGAATCTGCAGCTGTACCCGATACTCCATCCAGGGAACGCGCATGGAGTAAGAAGCCATCGGGCTAGAGCCATTGGCGTCGTTGTGACGGGAGAGCAGTTCATGGAACTGATCCACAGTGAATTCCCGCATTGGTCCACTGAAGTTATCCTCGGAATTTGGGACGATTGTGAATACTGTACTTAATTTGCTCTATGAAGTGTTTATTCATACTGTGGATTATGCTTACACTTCAGCATATGAATCTCGACCTTTGTACGGTAGACTGTCATTAGTTTTGTGGTCAAGCATTTTTTTAGATAAGTTTACTTCCTTAATTTACTTTACATTCGATTTTTCAGCAGGGAAAGTGTTTTCAGCCATTATCAAGTTTTATGCTATTCTTTCTTGCCTGCTAATCTAGTGATTTGAGATCACATGGATAGCATTTATGTGAAGTTTTCTCAGCTCACTTGGTCACTCAATGTTCATCTGTTCTCAGTATGTGGTTTATGTGACATGCCCATCATAGTCTGTCATTTTATTATTTAATTACTGTAGTCACAAGTTACTGTTGCATATGTGTATTGGTTTCACTTACTTTTTAACCAGTTTCATTTTTGTTGTTCATGATTAAAAAGTTATTGTTTACGTTGGCAGAAGTGAAATTTTTGCATTGCCACATCTTGAAACTTTAAGGAAAAGCTGCAGTGGTTTCTCAGCCACTTATAGGACACGCTTGTTATTAGCCAATGTGGTGTAGGCCTGTAAGCCTGTAGCCCAGTAAGGGCATCTTGAGATTACAGACTTGCTCTGAAGAAAGTATTGATAAAATAATTATTTCTTGTTTCTGAGTGATGATGCTTTGGTGTTGAATCCAGTGGTGTTGAAGTTCAGACTGCACAATATTTCAACGATTAGTATTGTCAAATATTTGTTATGCTACCAGGTTAAAAGGTAGAAAGTTGATGCAAGTTTCTGCGCCAGTTGGCAGCTAACCCAATTGTATTAAGTTCGGAGGTTCACAGACTGCAAGTTGGAAGATCAGGGAGTGAACTGCCCATCTATCGTCATGTGTCAATGCCAGGAAAAAGGAAGTTGCTAACACTTCGTACCGCAGTCGTTAACTTCAAGCTTCTAATGTGTCGCTCAAAAGCTTCATCTCAAGACTATCTCAAAGAACTGCTCTGAGCCTCTTAAAACACTGCCTATAGTTCTGCTAATCTAATGAAAATTAAGTGTATTGAATATGCAAGTCTGAATTTTGCAGTTCCTCAATATATAATGGAAGGCAATGTGAAAGATGTCAGACGCCAGGAATCTAATGAGTGATGCCGTTGACACTCGCAGAACAACCTAGAGAAATTATGTTCACAAATCATCAGTACACACACACACAATGGAAATACGAATCCAAAAATAGCCTGATGCTTATTTGACTTGTGCTAATCTAGTCATAAGTTACTAAATTTAATATCCAGGGCTATGAACTTGATGGATCCTCAATTTGCAATAGCCAAGCAACAACGCCTGCTAATCTGACCAGAAGTAGGCCTAATCATAATATTTATATAACTCGCTCACTGAACTAATAAACAAACAAATACGGCCTAATGCCTGCTAACGGACTTTGTAAATAATTATATGAAGAGCAGTGGGCCCTATTTAAGCTTAAAATTTTAATCAAGAGGTTGCTATTAGCTTTACAAGATTAACGAACATCGTAGAGGAAGCGAACGAGTGGCCGGCTTTCTACCAAATCTTTACCCACAATTCCGTGACCGCCATTGCGTCGGTTTTAAATCGACGCCGCCGTGGCCTTCGGCAGTCTAAGTAATATATGATGTCTATGGATTTGGGTCGTAATTTTGTCTTTGGTGTGCCAATGTGCGGAAGTTAAATATTGGAAAAGCTTAGTGCGAATGTTTACGCTGAGCGATATTAAGTATTTTCAGCTCCGACTAGCGAAGGCATGATTATATGCTATTTCTGTTTGCTTCTTCAGTATCGACACGCTCTATCGTTAATTTGGTGATTGGTTGTTTGTCAATCTGTGACTAAATATTAATTTCATGGACGTGAGTGGGCTTACTTATAGAACTTAGGACTCCAACTTATATGTCTAAAAACGACACTTACCCTAACCCTAGCACTAACCCTAAAGGACCCTCACAACGCCTAATCTGACACTAACCGACCCTAGGGGGGCTGACCCTGACCGACATTCACGATGCATAATTATAAGAAATTATAGGTTCTTAGAGAGCGTTATTATTTGGTTATATTATGCGTGAGTCGGAGTCCAAAGTACTATAAGTAAGCCCGTGAGTGTTATATCTGTTGGATTTTTGTTGAAATTCTTCCAGATGTCCTCGGTACGTCTGTCAAGTTGTCATACATAAATCGAAATTCGAGCGTATCACACACATTTGCAGTCCAACTAACGCAGTGAAGGACCAGTTTTTACTGGAAAGTTATTTCATGAGCTCAAAGAGGTCGCTGGTCGAAACCGAAGCTTCTTTCTGATGCTCTGGGGTTTTGTTGACGATAATACACCTTTTAGTAACTTCCTTAATTTAGGTATTTGTCTGTTATACGACACCAATTTTGTGTGTTATTATTGTAACAATACTTGCTGCTCGTCTTACCAGGACGGCGAGCCGGTATCTTACAATCGTATATATCTGCTTTGTTCGTGTTCATTGGTATTTCAACTCTTTTATTGAAGAAACAACACTGGTTTTACTATTGAACTGTGTTACAAACATATCGTAAGGTGGTTAACCGTGAAAACATACCAAGTCCAAACTTGTATCTTTCAAGATAACTAATTTAAACGAGTACTCAGAGTACTGTAATTATAACAGAAGCACCTATATTCATTGGGTTTCTAAACTAGTGTTGATCGATGATTCGAGCAACAAGTTATTCTTGACTCTCCTAACTATCTTCAGCTACAATTCCTTATACCTGTTTACTGACTACCATATACAGTTTCACTTCCCGCTACTGCCTACCTCTAACGAAGTGCGTTCGAGTGACTGCTCACAAAGTCTTCCTGAGTGACTGCCTACAAAGTACTCCCAAGTGACTGACTGACTCGTATGCAGATTTTGCCCCTTTCTATAATAATCCAGAGGAGCGCTTCATGGTAATTCCGGAAACAGTAACAGGGAAAGTCCGGAAATGCATCACATACAATCCAGTTGTAATAACTTGGAAACATTTAATGAAAAACCCACAATGTTGCAGCGTAAAACCCCGGAAACGTTTCATGGAAAATCCACGAAACGTACAGTAAATGTAATCCACCAAGATGCTAACAAAGATGTAGTCCAACGGTCACCAAGTACTCCACTTGTCAAGAAGGAGCTCAGCTGGGTTCCTTCACATTATATTATGGTGCGATATCTTTTTGTTAAGCATCGTGAGGTTCGGTTAGGGTCAGGTTAAGCATCGTAAGGGTCGTTTAGGGTCAGTGTTGTGGTTAATGTCATTTTTAAAATCCAAATGCAACATCATTCTAATTATTATCATGATTTCTGTAATACGTATCATTAAACGGGCTTTCTGAGCCACCAAGGGAGGACAAGAACTACGTAGACCTACAAAGAAATACGAAATCACAGAATTAAGCATGAAGCACTATCAATCAATATCCATAACGACCCTGCCCTGACACCCGATATTTATTTATAAACTACAATAACCCTAAATGGTTAACCCTAACCGACCCTCACGAAGCCTACCATGACCCTATCCTGCCCTCACGATGCCTATTTTTAATAAAGGAGAGAACAAATTGAATTAAATATATTTTTCAGGCCATGTTGTTTGAGTATAGTATAACAAACAAGTACCTTAATTTATTGTATTTTTTTAAAATTGTTAGTTGCAAGTATCTTCCAAAATTCTGTTGTTTTAGATTATATACGAGTTTTGTTTATTCTGAGACATATCACAACTGGCTGATATAGAAACCAAATGGTCCTTTTAGCTAAAGTGGTTGGATCTGTGTTAGGGAGCCTAATGATCCTGATGCTGGCTGGACTTTAAATGGCATATGGTGCCCATTGAAAATGGTCAGCGGTGAAGGATCTCACCCAACAAATTCATTGAAAAATGAACAATGTCTAGACCATTTGTTCGACTTTCTATCTGACCCAGATAGATACGTTGGTTCTGGTGTACGTCCTATGACCATAATGGTCATATTGGAGTGGTTTGCATAATTTTCATTACTATCAGATTGGAATCAATGCACATTGGGCATGTATTAATATTTAAAAGACTGACTGACGACGCCAAATCCACCATTTGAATGCTCTGGTCCACTCCAAATTTATATTCCATCTTAACAGCTGAGTCATTATCTTCCTTTTTAGATAAAATTGCTACTCTCTGTCCATCTTTCTCCTTCCAATACCCCCAGAGGTCCTCCTGGTGATGCTTTCGAATCTACACTGTGTCCAACTTCTCGCACCCTGACCTGCATGTGTATATTCTAGCCCAAGGAATCTGTATTAGAGGAATGGTTACTCATCAAATTTTCGTGTACACGCTTTGCTCTTAAACATATAGTACACTATAACTTACACAGGTATGCTAGCATATCTTGATCTGATCCTTATCCTGCTTCATTTCATCCTTGTATACTTTCATCTGTTGAGAAACATATTATGAAAATGAGTGCTTACAGTGAAAGACAAACTAAACATTTTATTGTAGTTCTTTACCTTGCAGCTAATTCTCACTCTGAAGGGAATGGACTTGCATTACTGGAAAAGGTACTATCATATCTTTTAGTTGCACATTTTTTAGAATTTTGGCTGTCTGCAAATTGTTGATTTGGCAGGTTGAGATATTAGAAATTAATATGTGGTTAATTTTCGAATCTTTAGTCTGCATTGGCAAATTTAGTGTTGGCAGTTTTTGATTAGGCAGCATTTTTTATTACGACGATATTATTTATTATAATAAATAATTAAATATGTGATAATTTACTTCAATTGTTAGACAAAATTTGATTTGTGTAACTGCAGTGTAAAATATGCAGCTGTTAAGTGCATTTGTTGTTTATTCGTTCAACTTGGAGAAAGTGATAATTTTAATTGGTCGAAAGTGTATATTGTAGTAGGGTCTGAGACATTACACCCCCCGGACATTGCCGCCAGACATATCCCATTCCATTACATAATTAAAGTATGTATGTGTATTTATGTATGTATACAATTATGTGTGCAGTGCTGCTTGCTTGTATATAGGCATGTATGTGTGTATATGTGTATGTATGCATATTTTTTATTATTTATTTATTAAATTTGTAGCGCACACAAGGTCACACCTAAATGTGAATCTGAGGCGCGGATAGTCAGTCGCCAGAACAGGATGCAATTAGATTTCCATATCCTTGAAAGCCAAAGAGAAATAGTTGAGTTTTTGAAGGAAGGAAGTGAATTTGAGCTACGAAGAGAGAGTGGCAGTTGATTCTATTCCCTAGGAGCAGAGACAGGAAATGAACGAGAGCCCATAACTGTTCTGCATAGTGGTTCAACTAAAAGATCTGTACTTGATGATCGTAAGCAACGAGGAGGAATGTAAGGAGTTAGTAGAGCATGAATATAGTTATAGACATAGGTAGGTGTACCGGTGATGAGGGCTTTGTAGGTCAAACAAGCTAACTTAAATTTGATTCTGAATTCAACAGGGAGCCAATGTGGCTGGTGGAGTAGGGCAGAGGAGCATGTTCGTAGTGGGACACATAAGCACTACTCGAGCTAACGTATTTTGGATACGTTGAAGCCTTTTGAGTTCAAGGTCTGCGAGACCGATAAAAAGTGAATTAGCATAATCGAGGTGAGAGGAGACAAGTGAGCAGGCTATAGTTTCAGACATATTTTTAGTTAGAGCCGACCTTGTGTGACGTATTGCCCTGATGTGGTAGAAACAAGATTTACAAAGGCTTGTTATGTGAGGTCGAAAGGTGAGCTTGCTGTCGAGAGTAACCCCAAGTGTTTTGACAGAGTCTGAAAGCGGCACAGCAGTGCCTGCCAGTTCAATGCTAGAGAGCATAGGGAAAGAACACAGGCATTGACTTGAGCCAAATACAATTGCTTCAGACGTGTCTGGGTTTATGGCCAAACCATTGAAACAGAACCATGCATATATAGATAAAGAGGCATTCTTCCAGTTTTAGTTTACCAGACTGATCAGTGTGTGACAGAGCAATATGGAGATGAGTATCATCTGCATACTGTTTTAATTGAATTCCAAAGTGTTTAGCTATGCGACTGATTGGGGAAGTAAAGACTGTAAATAATAAAGGGCCGAGGACAGATCCCTGTGGTACTCCAACATGCAAAGTGTGGGCTCCGACCGAGCAGATCCAATGTCTACCTGCTGATTGCGATCAACAGGTATGAAGCTAACCAGTGTAAGGCAGTCCCAGAGACACCAAAGCTTTTTGCAAGTCTTGAAAGGAGTAACTGGTGGTCTACAGTGTCAAAGGCTGCACTAAGGTCAAGACACACAGAGAGGCAGGCTTTACCATCGTCAATAGATGAGAAGATGTAATCCAGTGTAGAGACAAGAGCAGTTTCCGTGGAGTAGCCTTTGCGATATGCTGACTGGTAGGGACTGAAGTTGGGAGAGGAAGTAATGTGTCTCTTGAAATGCATAAGGAAAAGACGTTCAAGGATCTTGGAAATGTTATTGAGGTTGAAGATAGATCTAAAGTTAGACAAATTGCTAGTGTCAAGGTCAGGCTTTTTAAGTAAAGGCATTACTAAAGCAGATTTGAAGCATGAAGGAAAGCACCCCTCAGCAAAAGATAGTGTGCAATGAGGTGAGAGAATACATCAGAACAAGATGCGATGAGTGATGTAGGTATGAAGTCCAATGCTGATGATTTAGGAACCATGCTATTGAGAAGATTAAAGATTTCAAAGCATGTGACAGGCGGTATGTCGTCGAAGGCAGGGCCGGAGAATTCGGAGTCAAGCAGCAGGTCATTCCATACTAAATTAACAGCACATCTAGCAATTTTACATTTAAGATCGATAATTTTGTTAACAGAAAAATTCAGCAAAATGTGCACACAGTCTGATTTTCTGTGTCTGAGCATTGACAGTTGTTTCTATCCTTTGAGTGTAGAAGACGCTGAGCGATGCGCCATCGGTCCCGAGGATTCTCAGCACTTTCAAGTTGGCTGCAGAAATACGAGTTTCGTGAGTCATTTATGAGTTTATTTGTTGCACGGCAGTGACAACGATAACACTGTCTGGCCTCATCAAGAGATAAGTATATAGGTATGTGTCACGATCCATCTGATCCGTGACGGTTCTTTTTCTCATCCACCAAACACGAACAACGACGCTTAGGTACCTCTGCTAACCATGCTCGTATGTTCGGGCCGATGTTTATGGGGCCTTGTGATTCGTCAACATCCGGTTTCAGTTTCAGCCTGATAACGTCACAGATCTGAGAAATGCTTTGTATCCCGTAACTTTGACTTGTTTGGAGACTGGAGCCTTGAGTGATTCTACCAGTGACTTCCTAATACAAGCCATTTGTGATCTAGAATCTTCTAGCTCATTTACACTGCCTAGATTTTCGACTCGTACTTTCACGTACGGCCGTGTGTACAGTTCATCTGTGCCTATACATACGTTCGGATTTTCGACACTAGTTTCAGGTGGAATCTGCCCTACGCTGTCACTTACTGGCTCATTTGTGCAGGCATTACTCTGCACTTGGGCAATGCACTCTTCTCCTGCCGCATCAGTCGTGCAGACGTTGATGTGCACAGGTCTACGGTTAGGGCCCTTGCTCTGCGGACAGTCACGTGCTTTGTGCAGTTGCTGCCCCCGTTCGACGGATCAGTGAATCCTGGCGTGACGCGCTTGCGTAACCCTTGGGCGTCTCGTGACTACGGTGGTGGCCGCTAAGTAGGTGTCTACTGACCCCGCTAGCTCATCATGCACTAGCCACTTCCCTTTCTCTTCTGATAAGACATAATCTAGACAACTGTTAGATAACATGTGTATAACCTTATCTGCCACCAGCAAGCTGATCGTCTTCTCATACGACCCTTCTGCCAGCCTGCTTCGCAGATAGTATGTCAAAGCGCTATATAACCTTGACGTCAAAGACGAGTAGGTCTCCGTAGCCTTCATTTCCATGAATCTGGCTCGCAGCTGTATGAGACTAATACGATACTCCCGCTGAATACACTCTTTCAGACGCGTGTAATCTGATATTTCTGCTTCGGAGAGAGGAGAGACTAATATCTTAACTTTTTCACTTAGATTAGCAAGTAATATCTTTGGTTTGAGATCGGCGTCAATTGCACAAAAATTAAACAGAAGTTCGACAGTGTCAAAGAAACAGGGTATTCAGCAGCTTCGACTGGAAACTTCGGTAACATGCCTCTCATCGACTCATTACATGTCTTCATGCGAGCCATGATCGATCTTTGCGATGCTCCCCTTCTCCATCCTCTAGCTGTCCTCCTCCTTCCAATCTCCTCTGCATCCTTTCGTCTTGCAACCGCCTCCTCTTTCTTCTGTCTTCCCGTTCCTCTTCGTACCCTGTCCTCTTTTTGTTGATTTCTGATCCTCTCTTCTTCCTCGTTTTGTTGCCTTCTGCTCCTCTCTTCCTCCTCTCTCTCCTCTCTTCGTTTCTTCTCTGCCTTCAATTCTTCTCTTTCCTCCTCCTCTCCTCCTTTCGCTTCTTCTCTCTCCTCAATTGTTCTCTTTCCTCCTCCTCTCTTCTCCCTTCTCCTCTTCTCATCTCTCAATTCCTCGTACTCTATTTCCTCTCTCTTCCTCCTTTCCTCACACTCCCTCTCTTCTCTCACCAGTCTCCGTCTCTCAAGCGCACGTATGGCGAGTACGTCGCTTATTTCGCCCTCTGACCCCTGGCTGAGAGTACTCTCACTCTGCCCAGTGCCTTCGATCGCTTCCGGGCCTTTGGCCCATGCTCGAATGAGTTGGTCACGGTCCATCGCCGCGATCACAGCCGCATCGTGACCTGCAGTGGTCAGGTAGGCCACTAGCCTCTGGTTCGTCATCTTCCGAGCACTAGCTCGCCGTTGCGGACCTTGTCTGTCCATTTTACAAAAATGTACCCTCAACTAACAAAACTCTAGCAGTTACAGACATACAATACACACGCCTAGGGTGAGCTACACCTACTCTTCCGCCTTACACGATGACGAGAAACGACAGGTAGGCGCTACAGGGTCCAATCCTATTTGCCTACACCCGTCTCGGCTATCACCTCGGGATTTCGCACTATGAGATACTTTTTTTTAGCCTTCAGATAATGCAGTTTTGAGGCTGCATGTCCTCATCATAAGGCGTTTGCTCGCTGGCCGCGTTATTAGTTTTAGGGGTGCCCTCCCCAAAGATAAATTGCCTCACTCACTCCGCCAAAAGCAGAGGAGCGAGGCACGCTGCTGACTGCCCGGTCGAGCTACCCAGGGCAAGGTTTGCCTCAGGTTTGGCGAGTAATCGAGACCAGGGACTCTCTCGCGCAATGTCACCTTTTCATACACGCGGTACTAAGGCTAAGATGCCGTACTGCCCGTTATCCGTTGGTTTCTTCCTGTCGTCCGGCTATAGTGTCGAAACATGTTCGATGTGTATGTTAGCACCCGGCGCAACAGTAGAGTCTCATCGCCTGCGCTCACCCCTAGTGTACGGAGGAGCACAGGCGACGCGCGATGGAGTGCTCCCCGCCAGTTCAAGACGATCGCCCCAAAGACACACGGAAGCCCAGGATGGACTTTAGCCACCCAGTCGATGACGTCTTGGGTATGATAGTATTTGACCTTATCAGCATACGGACCGCTCATATAATTACAGTTTGCAGTGATTGTGACATTAAGGACATAGGCGACACCGTCCACCCGAGCCACCAGGTCTGGCTTTCGCCTCCCAGCCCCAGTAGGTATAACATGCTCGAGGATCACTGAGTGACCCCTTAACTCGGCCCTTCGAGCAATAAGGCCAAGCACCGAGTTATGCCTTTCGCACCGGAGGCGGTGAGTCCTCGTGCAGCTTTGGAATATGTGAGCCAGGGTGCTTTGAGAGCTGCACCCAGCGTCACACATTATGACACCCGTACGCCCCCCGCGTGAGGATCTCTCTGCGGAAGGCATCAGGTTGCCCCTCACCTTTACAGCCTGGATGTAGTCACCCCCCGAGAGGAGGGCAGACCCATCTTTCACCCTGGTGTTTACGTGAGGGGTTTGTCCCTGCTGCTTGAGACCTCGACCATCAACCGATGCGTGTAGCTGGGTTGCCGGAAGAACGTTGGACTCTTTGCTGCAGCTAAGCTCTTGACCGGCCACCGTCGCCGTTTTACTGCACCTCTTCCTCATCCCCAGGAATAGTGCGGACATCTCCCCGAGGACAAATCCGTGGTACAGTTTCGGCAACATGAAGCAGCGCAGAAGAAACATGCGCTGCTGTGGCTTCAACGGAGCACGTGTTAACCGCTCCAATCTCACCCGGAGGAAGTCCGAATTGGCTTTCCTTATTCCGAGAGGTCCAGCCTGTAGGCCCAGATACTTGTAGGTCTGCATTACGTTGAGCGAGCTTGCCGACACGCCATCGATGGTAAGAACCGGCGAAGGATTGACTACCCAGCGTTTTGCACTCCCATCGATGTCGATACGAAGGGAAGCTCATTTCGCTGGGTTCAGTCGGAGCCAGCCCAAGTTCAGTTCAGTGCACGTTCTACCCTACTGACCTGTTCTCGCAGACCTTCCGCTGTTGAAGCGATCAGGACAAGGTCATCGGCGAAAGCTAAGCACCGGACCATCTCCTCTTTATTCAGGAAGTACCCGATGGCCGGGTTACTCGCCGAGAGGACCTCATCCATAACACAGTTGAACAGGATGGCTGACAGGGGGTCGCCTTGTCGTACACCACGGCCACATCTGATCATACCGCTCCTCCGACCGCCTACTTTGAGGACGGTCGTCGTGTTGGCGTACAACTTCACGACGTATTGCACCAGCGGCGATGGCACGCCCAGCCTCCTTAGTGACCTAGCCATTGTCATGTAAGATACACAATCAAAGGCTTTGGTCACGTCCAGGAAGGCCAGGCACACCGGTTTTCTCTGCCGCTGTGCCCCCCTGATGATGTTATCCAACAGGAAGATGTTTTCAGCACATCCATCAACCGGTACGAACGCTTTCTGCCTCGGGTCGAGTGGTACCTTCGCAGTTGGCCTAGCGGCCACGATCTTGTGAAAGCCCCTGGTCACACGTAAGGCCATGGTGATTGGCCTGTAGTTCGCCGGATCCTTAAGGTCTTCTCCTTTCTGGATCAGTATAGTCTCCCCTTCTGAAAACTTGGTGGGCACGTGGCCCACAAGCAGCCATAAGTTGTAGAACGCTGCTAACAAAGCGGGGGAGACCAACTTGACCTCGGCAAGTCAACCCGTCAGGTCCCGGCGCACTTTCCTCCGAGTTGGCAATCGCTTTCGCCACTTCTCCTTGGGTAACGGGATCCACGATGGACCAGTCCTCTTTGATCTTCGGCACTGGCCTCTCATCAACCTCTGAAGGCGAGGAAAATCCTTCTTGTTCCTCCAGGGTCAATGACGCTTCCTCCCGTTCCCATGTCTCCTTCAGGACCATCTCCGCGCACCTCCTCCGAATCTTCCTCCTGGACCAGACCAACAGTTTCAAGGAACATCTCCCCTAGTGGATCAACCCCCCCGCCTCTCTCTCTCGTCGTGGAGGCCCTCGTTGATGGCGGTTAGGACCTCCCTTCGCCATGACGAGCGGGAAGGTATCTCCACGGACCCGCTAGCCCCCTCCGGTTCTGAACTCGAACCGGAGAGTTCTCCGGACTCGGCTAGGCTTTTCAGCGCTTTGGCACGGACCACAAGTTCCTGAACGCGGTCCTTGTAGTCCTGCTCTCGCCGGAGTCCTTTGATTGCTTCGCGAGTCCTTTTCGGGAAGACAACAGCCAATTCATTGTTGATCTTAACCGGTTTCACCCCGGAGACCAGGAGGTCGACCTCTAGTCGGATCATACGCTCCCGTTCTTCCAGGGGCCACCGGTATTTGGTCCTTGCGGCAACCTGATGTTCCGCGTGATATTCTAAGGGGTGTGCCCTTCTCTGGTGGAGAGTCACACCCGCCGCACTCTTGAAACCTTTTCGGCATTGGAGGCAGTTCACTTGCCCCGGTACCGCACTCGCCGCCCCCTCGGCGTCAATGACAGGCACTGCAGTGGCAGCGCCTCTTAGCATAAAGAACTTTTCCATTTTGTGAATCATTTTGTGAGGTTTCCCCCGGTCACCCCCGTGCGCTTAGACCCCCCCCCCCCGAAGGAGGAGTTCCCCGACCACTTCCATCCCGAAGGACTTCCGCGGCCAGAGCATTGGGGGAGAAACAGGGTCCTACCTTGTTTTGTGGCTGCCTCGTGCCGTCAATCCTGCTCGATCTCGATGTCTCGCCGTGCTTCCTTCGTCTTCGCTGCGTTTCGATGGCCGTCTGTTGGCGTCTCGACTCTTTCGGCTGGTGCTCCGGTCTCTAGCGTTGCTGTCTCGTCTTTGCCCGTCGTGGCTCCCGTGTAGTTGTCGTTGTTGTGCTGTCGTCTTCAGGCGGCGAAAATGCTTCTTCGTCCCTGCTTCGGTCGTCTGTTGGAAGATCCTGTCGACTGCGCCAAAATGTCACGATCATTCTGATCCGTGACGGTTCTTTTTCTCATCCACCAAACACGAACAACGACGCTTCTTGCTGTTTAAGGAATATATTAATATCTTAATAGCAACTATCTACACGTAGCATTAGATTTTAAACTAGACAGAGGTCGACTTGGTTTTCGAAGATCGTCACGTCCTACGCCCTGTTGTTGATGGCTTGTCCGACGTCTTTCCAATCCAAAACGCTCTATGTTGTAGCCCCTCTTTGCTTCAACAGATAAACCTTGTCCTCCGCCATCGCTCATGCGATGCGGACCTTCGACCCTGGTGTCCCATTGGTCCACCTAGACCCTCAATTGCCCACCCCTCGACGCCGATTGGATGGGATGTCCCCTCTACAGTAAAGTTCGCGTTACCTTTAGTATGTCGTTAATGGCGTTTTAGCGATCCGTTGAGATTAAAGAGTTATTAACGTCAAACGGAGTTCATAGGCCTCCGGGGATTAAATTCCTGCTCAGCCGTGGTCCGTTAATAACGTAGCGTCGCTTTTACCCCTGCCCTCGGTTCATTGGACGTCAAAACCAGTTGAGACCGGTTTCTTCGGTCTCATATTACCGATTGCTGCCCTAGCGGCTGGAGGATCCTAGACGACTCTAAAGTGACCGCCTCCCTGGACGAACCGCTGAGGCTTCAGCCTCTGGCGTCGAATTTCGTCTTGTGGCGATTCGCATGGATGACCTTGTCGACGGGCCGCTCCTTAAGTGCCTCTAGATAGCCTCTGAAAGCGTATAAGGCAGAGGCTCCCGCCGTCCTCCCTCCAATTCGTCGTTAGCCGTCCTCCACGTAGACTCTTAAGTTCCGATGCATTTCTTTAGCACCTTTGCAAAAAGCTAAAGTTATGACATCATGCATATTGGTATGTATGTA
Organism: Bimastos eiseni; assembly: GCA_959347315.1. NCBI lineage: Eukaryota > Metazoa > Annelida > Clitellata > Crassiclitellata > Lumbricidae > Bimastos > Bimastos eiseni. The sequence continues at coordinate 22,202,458 of OY365821.1, forward strand.
TATACGTTTGTATGTTTATATGTATACATATATGTATACATGTATACAATATACATGTATGTATGTATATACCTTTGTATGTATATATGTATGCATGTATGTATACATATATGTATGGATACATGTATATATGCATGTATACATATATAATTGTACATATGTATGTATGTATACATGTATGTATGTATGTATGTATGTATGTATGTATGTATGTATAGTGTATGCGTGTATGTATGTATGTATGTACACATGTATGTATTGTGTATTTATGTACACATATATGCATGTATGTATGTATTTATGTATGTATGTATGGTCTATGGAAATATATAAATATTGTGATGTACAGGAGTAATGTCCGGTGGGTTATGTCCGAGGGTTAATGTCCTAATACCACCAGGGATGTAGTCTCGAGATTGCGGTCTTGGTCTCGAGATGGTCTTGAGACCAGAAAACTGCAGTCTTGGTCTTGATCTCGAATGCATCGGTCTTGGTCTTGGTCTGCCACGTGTAGTCACTGTTAACCTACAATTCCGAGTACATGTAGGCCAATACCATTCAAATGGAACGTTAATGTATTTGTTCTATTTTATTTTGAACCTATCGTATACTGTAAGTAATTTTTAGTGCGATATTCCCAGGCCAAAGCCATGGGCTGAACCCACAAAAGTTCAGACTGGCTGGTAAAACTGTTTTCAGGACCATTATTAAGATTAGTATTCTTCAGCAATAAAATTAATGTTTAAGCGTGTTATTCCGTTTTAGCGTCTTAATAAATTGAATTGTTTCTAAAAAAAGAGTATCGGTCTTGGTCTTGGTCTCGGACCAAACCGGTCTTGGTCTTAGTCTCGGACCACCCGGTCATGGTCTTGGTCTTGGACCGCTTGGTCTCGGTCTTGGTCTCGGTCTTGGTCTCGAGATTTTGGTCTCATGCCCAACACTGAATACCGCTGTAGCATTAATAGTATCGAGTTATTTGTATTAGATTGAAACAGATAATAAATTTCATTTTTTAAGTTTATTTGGCAATCCAAAGTACAAGCCACATGAAATCTTTATACAAAAAATTTACAATTGCACAGGAGAATCAATTAAAGTTGAAAGCGTCCCGCAAATTAGGGCCATAATTTACAATTGCAGATTTTGCATTTGAACTTTAATGCTGAATATGGGGTTTATACACTGACAGTTTCACATGGCTTTTGCAACACTGTGTGTAGCTTTATGTCTAGAAGTCAAGAATTGAGGATTTATTTGTACACAGGCAATCGTTGAACAGCCTCTTTGACGCTGGTGTGACACGTAATCCGATGCACACAGCTATTGTGTTTGATGATGGCCAACGCCCATCCGGTCTGACCTATGCACAGCTCCTGTCTTCATCAATGACTGTTGGTATATAATTGCAATTGTAATTGAACATTTATATAGCGCCACCCGATATCAGCTACGCTTGCGGCTCAGCACATAGCTAACTGGAGAACCCGAAAGTCTTCAGGCGCCTCCAGAAGGCAGCATGGGGAAGAGAGAGCAGCTCCTCCCAAAGAGTAAGGGGAGGCTGTTCCAGCTGGTAGGACCCACATAGGCAAAGCTATCATGCTGTGTTGAAGATCTAGTGTGAAAATTATTTTTCATGTGCCCTAGATTGAAAGTTCAAGTTGGTTAGAACGAGCTAGTAGTATGATGCTCAGTTAGTTATTTTTGATTTGTATGTGAACAGTAGCATACAGAGGCATGCATTATTGAAAATTCTGAGAATAGAGGAAAACACCTACACAACAATAACTGAACAAACTTCAATTTTTTGCTGAATAATTAAAAAAACAGTTGTTCGTTTTACAAAGTGCATTGGTTTTTGAACCATTGAGCAGTGGTCTTCAAACTTTATTTTTGTTGTACCACCAAGTATAAAAATTTGAATGTTGGCATGCCACTAGCAAAGGTCAGATTAATAGCAACAGCAGAGCCTGAAGTCTTCTTGCAATTATATATTTGGGGAACATCTTAAGTCCCCTTGCAGGGTATGTGGCAGTACACCAGCCGACAACACGTTTTGAGGCATTCAACGACAAATGGAGCTTGTTTTGAGATAATGTAGAAAATAATTACATGTTAATTTTTTCGCATACCACTTGGCAACACCTGGCATACCACCTGGCTAGTGGTATGCATACCACCGTTCAAACACAACTGCCCTTGTATGAGAGGCAGACCTATTAGCTGTGAGGTAAGTTACTGTGATGTCGTCATATAGTTAACTGATTTGATACTTTGTTATGTAAGAACTAACACTGTGATGTGTTTGATTAGTTATGGTGAGTTTTAGACAGATTGAATGGGAATTAGAGCATACAATACCAGTGTTTGCTAGTCACTTGCTTACACAACTAAACACAGGAAGAGCAACTGTCACAGTCGCTTTACTACCTATTGATACTGACGTTAATTATTTTTATTGTCTTAGTGTAGGATTGAAATGAAAAGTTTTCTGTATTCATTTGCCTATCTTTTTAGATAGCCGATGAATTGCGAGGTAGTCACAAGTGTCGAAAGGAAGTAATTGCTGTTCTTATCAGGACCAGTCTTCATCTACCAACCGTTCTTCTGGGGTACGGTTACTTATGTGATTCCATCGTTTGAGTAATTTTCTGAAAGACTTAAGTTGTAATAGTTTAAGCTTCATGGAAATCAAACCAGACATGCACAGCGATGGGACACAGTAGTTTAGTGGTATGTTCTGTGCCTTGTTGCCGGACGTTCACAGTTTTGAATCTGCTTGAAGCCACTGCCTAGTGACCACATGGACAATTTGCTCACCGATTATTGTCTGTGAGGAATGCAGCAGGAAACAACCACACTAGTCTCACCCTGGCTGGTGCAAAAGGCAGCATACCTGTCTTTGGGCAGAGAACTCTTCACAATCATCACAGCAATGCGCATAACTTTGGGGAAGTAGTGGTGCATAATCACTTCTATGAGACATACTTTCTTGCAACTGTTTTTTGGTAGTGAATTAATTGCTTGGCTTGCAGAATCTGTGACCACTACAATTGTCATAACTGGTGGTGCCATGGGTGTATTGCAAATGGCTTTTCTTGCAATAGGATTCTTGGTGTTCCAGCAGCATTTTACACACTCAATGTAGAGCTGCCTGCTCCGGTCAGAATGAAGAACATATTTGAACGCCTGGGAATACGAATCGTTGTAACCGACTCTCGGGAGGCAAGTTTTTACTCTATCGTTTTAATTGTTCTTAGTTGCTATATTCTTGCCATATATATGTTACAGGTAATGTGTCAAACTAGGGATTTTGTAAATGCATAGGCAATTCGTAAAACCCTATCTCTACACTAACCCTACTCTAACTCTGAACCTAACCCTCACTCTAACCCTCACTCTAAGCCTAACCGTAAATGGGTGATTTTACATATTACCTGAAATCTAAGAAATCAGGCATTTTACATAATTCCTGTTTGACACATTGCCTGTAACATATATATACAAAAAGTTCCATCAAAGTCGAATGCTTCGTGCTGTTTCTTCGTGCGCAGTTGCTGTATGTCCATGAAACATACCCTGTAGCTGTACCATTATCAGCATCATTGAGGATAATGTAGAGAGCAATATGGGTTAGCTTATCATGAAACAGTGCTGTATAAATTGACTTAAAATGCCTTCATTATGCATTTGCTTTAAGTAAGTGGGTAGGTATATTCTTTTTGTTCTTTATTTAACCAACTGCATATCCGCACTTTGGTGAACAATGTGTTTAAAAGTACAGCATTCTAATTATAAACGATTGTCACACTCAGTTGTCTGTATGCGGAATAACTCGGTCACGCAGTCGTGGGCTTGATTGATGGCAGCGTGATTAATCGTTTCGGTTTGCTCAAGTGTGTAGATGGCTTGAAGACTAAGATATTCGGAGGCTGCAGTCTGACTGTGAGACATTTGAACATCATGGACCATGAACTATTGATAGTAACGTTGGACGATGTGTCTCCTCTCAAAAACGAAGGCGCTTCATCAGGGTCTGATTTGGCATACGCAATAACGACATCTGGTACAACTGGGATTCCCAAGATCGTCAAAGTTCCTCATCGTTGCATTGTGCCTAACATCTTGCATCTCAGGTAGGTCAAAGTTACCCATTCCTGAGCAAATGGGGTTTCGTTTTAAAGAATTATCACTAGCTAGATTAGTGCTGTGATTAACATCTCTGAGCTTGACTTTCCACAAGGATTAGTTATGTTTAATCCCCTAGAATAGTTATGTGCTGTGGAAGCCAACTTGCCTAGTAATATTTGAAGTAAAATTACTAACTTCACCTTGTCACCTTGTGCTGTCGTTTCTTGGAAATTTAGCGACCTCCATGACCAATCCTCTCCATTTTTTTCTTTCCGAAGTTGCATACCTTAATTCCTCCAGGCTCATTTCAATTTTTTCATGTAACACATCCATTCATTTTTTTGTGGGGCACCTTCTTTTCATCCTTCCTCCTCCACATGCCAGCATCATTTCCTTTTCCATTCCATTTGATCGCATAACATGTCTGAAAAACCCCAGCTTCCTTCTCAACGCTGTTTGTTGTAACGTCTCATCATTCACAACTCCAATCTTCCTGTGTACCTCTTCGTTTGTTTTCTTCTCCGTCCGTGATATTGACTATCTTTAATCCTTCAGTTGCCTCTTCCTTTTCTGCCTTCCTCATTATCCTTTCTGCATACAGGTTGAAAAGAACTGGGGACAGGATGCACCCTTGCCTCACCCCTTTCTTGATTTTAAATTGGTCTGTGTCTCCAAATTCTGTTCTTATCACCGCCTCCTGGTCTTTGTACAATCCCTTTAGTAGTTGTATCAAGTGTTTTGGTATTCCAATTTCTATTAGTTTTCCACATCAGTTCATGGTTAATGCAGTCAAATGCTTTGCTATAATCAATGAAACATATGTGTATTTTTTGTCCATATTCCCATTGCCTTTTTATTATCCACCTCATGTTGGCAATATGATCTCGCTTTCCCGGGATTTCCTAAATCCTACCTGATTGTCCGGAAGCTCTCTCTCAATTGTGTTCTCCATTCTTTTATTAATTATTTTGAGTAGTATTTTACTTGTGTGTGATATCAATGCTTTTGTCCTGTAATTTTCACACTCTCTTGCATCTCCTTTCTTAAATAAAGTTATAAATATTGATCTCTTCCATTCCTCTGGCCACTCTCCGGTTTTCCATATGTTATTGCATATTTTTGTTATTGTCTTTATCATTGCGTCATCTCTCGCTTTTATCAGTTCTATGGGTATTCCATCCTGACCTGGCGCTTTGTTGCACTTCAGTTGTTTGATTGCCCATTCGACCTCTGCTTCCATAACCACCGGTTCCTCTTCGTGTTCTGTTATATCATTTTGCTCTATTTTTACTCTCTTGTCTTTGCTGTACTGCTCCTCCGTGTAGTCGTTCCATCTTTTCTTCATCCCCTGTTCATCACCAATTACGTTTCCCTCTCCTGACTTCAGTGAGCCCATTCTCGGTGTAAATTTTCTCGTTATGCCCTCATTTTTGAGAACATTTCTTTCGTTCTCCCTTTCTTTCCTTCTTCCCCCATTCTCAGTGTAAATTTTCTCGTTATGCCCTCACTTTTGAGAACATTTCTTTCGTTCTCCCTTTCTTTCCTTCTTCCCCCATTCTCGGTGTAAATTTTCTCGTTATGCCCTCACTTTTGAGAACATTTCTTTCGTTCTCCCTTTCTTTCCTTCTTCCTCCATTTCCCTGCATATTTCATTTAAATATTTTTCTTTATCTTTCCGTGCTTGCTTTTAGAAGGCACTGTCTCTTACTTTATCTTTGTTTCCTGTGCTTTTTGCAGCTTTCCTTTCTCCTGCTATACTAATAGCTTCTAGTGATAGCCATGGTGTTGTTGTGAATTTCTTGTTCTTCGGAATGTGTTTCTCTGCAACTTCCAATATCGTTCCCTTCATCTTCTCCCACAGTTTGTTTTTGTCCTCCTCTACCTCCATCCCATCCCTCTCCAGTACTTCGAACGTATTCTTTATTTCCGTCCTGTATTCCAGTGTGATGCCTTTGCAGTCGTATGTGGTCATTCTTTATTCTTTTCTTAGTTGCTTCAGTTTCGTTTGTAATGTTGCCATTAATTGTTCATGATCAGTTCCACAATCTGCTCCTGGTTTCGTTCTTACATCTCTTATTGTGCTTTTCCATCTTTTATTTTTCAATATGTAGTCAATTTGGTTCCTGTATTTCCCATCTGGTGACGTCCATGTGTGTAGTCTTCTTTTTGGTTGTTCGAACCATGTGTTCATAATTCTCATGTTATTGCCTACACAGAACTCTATCAGTCTTTCTCCTGCATCATTTTGCTCCCATGGGTCGTAGTTGCCCATCGTGTCCCTTTCTCCTCCTGTGCACTTTCCCACTTTCGCACTAAAGTCTCCTATGACCATTAATACATCTTCTTTTGCAGTTCTGTCCATTACGCTCTGTAACTCAGTGTAAAATCTTTCATGTTCCTCTTCTGGTGCTGTTGATGTTGGAGCATACACCTGTACAATCGTGGTGTTTACCTTTCCTCCCCGGAATCTTACACTCAATATTCTATCGCTCACAGTGTCATATCCCATTATTGCATTTGTACTTTTCTTATCACACATGATTGGAGCCCCATTTCTTCCTCTCTGTTGTTGACCTGACATTTTTATCCTGTATCCATTCAAATTAAAATGTCCTTGACCTTTCCATCTTGTCTCGCATAATCCTATTATTGCTCTATCTAGTCGTTTCGTTTCTACCTATATGATATTCATCTTCCCATTCTGCATACTTCTCATGTTCCAAGTGGCTACCCTCATCCTCTCTTTACAGCTCAGGTTAAGTCTTTGCCTTCTGATGCGATCCACCACAGGACATCCTTTCGGCTTTGGTCCTGTTGCTTCATTAGATCCGATGGCTCTTGACTCACCATCTCGCTCTTCCCCAGTAACTGTTGAGTTGCACTCCAGCGTAGGAGTCTCGCCATCTGCAACTATCAATTTTTCTATATTAGTCATTGCGATTTTCTTGGCACATTGACTAGGGTGGTTTGCCATTGCCTTCCTCTGGGTGCTTTTATTGAGACACCATCTCCTTGCGTTGATGACATATTCGGTTAAAATTGCATATTGAATATTACCATATTTGAATACAGCAATAATTAAAGAAACTATTATAGACTGCCTCATTAGCCAAAACAGTTCTTCAAGGGCACGTGTAAAATGCTGATTTACTGATCTGCTGATTGGGGTAGGTAAAATGCTGCTGGAATTTGCTAATCGGTCAGCATTTTACCAAGCAGACAATCAGCAAGGTGAATGGTAAATGCTGATTGGTAAAATGCTGATTGGTAAAATTAACAGAGTGCTTATGAAGCATTTAAGCCTTATTGGTTTAGATAACAACAGACAGAGTTCATAGTCAAAGTTAATCAGAACTTTGTTGTCTTGAATATTGGTTTAAATAATGACAGACTTAGTTCATGAAGCATTAAAATCAACAAACAGACAGCACTATTTATCAGTAAAGTCAATCAGAAATGGTTGACTGACTCTAGACACCATATGCCTTTATATAAGCCTACCACTCAAATGAAATGTTGAAATTTGGAAAGTTAGGATACATTTGATTTGAATATAGTGAAAACATGAGCGATATCTACAAGTTATTTACTACTCAAGCAGTAAATGCAATTGAGAACGACCGCCAGGTGGAGAAATTATTAATTTTTCATGGTGAGATGTTCAGAAGGATGACTGGAAAGTTTATGGATATCATTGGCATTACTGTGGATCAACAAAAGAAAGAAAATGTGGAAGTAAAAATTGTTCATGAATTTCTTTATATTGTTGATGATTAGTTAGTTTTGGCATTGTTAACAGAAAACAATATATAGGCCTACATTAGAGTTTTTCAATTGTTTGTTCGTATTTTTTCCAGTCATCCTTCTGAACATAAAAAAACGAAAATCAGCAAATCAGCATTTTACCCACCATTCAGCATGACCAATCAGCAATTTCCGATCAGCATTTTACCAGCCCCAATCAGCAAATCATCATTTTACCCGTGCCCCTTCTTCAACCTGTTTTTATTATTAGACAATTTTTAGCATGTCCCATGTGACACAGACATTTGAATATGAGTTGCAGTAATTTTTTCATATAGGTGAGCAATGATGAATTTGCCTTACTTTATCTCATTTGACTTTGGTTCCATGCTTGTGCGTGGGCCCACCAGTTACCACTGGTGACTTTTTCAGATTACTGTGCATGGTTTTGCTAACTGATGTATTATATTTATTTGTAATGACATTTGGCATCATATAGACCAGTGCAGGAAGCGCCTCTGAGCAAATTTCTGGAAGAGGTGCCATGTTAAGTTTTTTGATTGATTGGTTGATTTATTTATTTATTTATTGATTTATCTGATTTAGTTATATTTACGGCTTGACTGGAGCTGATACAGTCCTTCAGGCTTCACCATTGACCTTTGATCCTAGCATTGTGGAGATTTTTACTACATTCTTCAGTGGCGCCACTCTGCTGATGATCCCAGATGCCTTGAAACTTCAACCGAGGAGCCTTGCGTCTTTTGCTGTGGAGAGGAATAAGGTCACAGTGCTACAGGTGACATTTATTATGAACTTAAGGTTATAATGAAAGCGTTTCCTCTTAACCAAATTTCAATTGGTTCTGGGATTACAGTTTCACAACATCTGCAATGTATTAATTATACATATTGTTATTATTTTTATATTGGGACCATTTATTATTGTTATTGCTTAAGTTCTAAATATAATGAACAGATACATTTAGGAAGATTTACCAAGAAAGATGAGTCAATCAATAAAAAATTAAAAAAATCAATCAATCATAAAATAATTGATATAGTACCCCTTCAAGATATCTACTCAGAGGCGCTCCCGGCCTAACCCTCGGCTGAAAAGGACAGTTTTAAGAGAGCCGTAAAATGAAGACGATGAGTTCTTAGGAAGGCGCGGAGCTCTATGGGAAGTCCATTCCAGTGAGTCCCACAACCGATAAGCCCGATTCTGCACTCGAAAGCCCGATTCAAGGATAGTATAAGCTATTTAGTTTTTCTTCACTAATATTGTACTGCATGAATAAATTCATGACTGTAACTGTAATAATAGTATTGTACGATAAACAACAACAACTTGAAAGGCTGTCTTTGGCCGCAATGTGTCTACACGATTCTCTGCTGATGGCCATGTGTAATGTAATGTAGTGGAGCACTTATGTTGCGCCACTCAAGTCAAATGTGATGTATTAGGAGTGTGTAGCTTACTGATGTGATTCTTTTAGATATGTGAAATCATTTACTACAATAGAGACTGATATTGAATTTTTTTGACATGGCAGTTCTGAGTCTTGATTATATTATGATGTGATAATTAATAGAGTTGCCAGGTGTCCGGTATTGAACCGGACAGTCCAGTATTTGGAGAGACTGTCCGGTCAGAAATTTCACACGTTACCGGACATAGCGGTGTTTGGTAATTTGTGGTAACTAATTAATAATCAGTTAAATTCATTGTTAATAACAATTAGTTTGAAAATACTTGATACATATGAAAAAAGTGAAAACTGATAACTTGGCACTTGCTTTAGAAGTATCTATCATATCGCATTCGTCATCCATGGTCCAAGTCTCCATCTGACACTTTATACTTATTCTTAGCTCTACCCAACGAGGTCACAGCACTTAGTCAATTTTTCAGGAAGGAAAGGCAGCACGGGTGAGATATGGCGCCTATTCTTCAATAGAAAACATGCTCCTCAGAATTGTTCAATGCGTGCTGTCCATGCCTGTATCTAACGCTAATGTTGAGCTGTTCTAGGCCTAAATTCGCAAGTGTGACAGCTTGGTTCCTAGCCTATAGTGGCATGGTGCTACTGCAACTCGCACAAAAGTTCTACACTACATGTGCCCACGTCCGACCAGTAACTCAATTTCCGTGACGACTGACTGGCCCTAGATCTGTCCAACAGACTCTTACCGTTTGACTCGGACGTTCTGATCTGACTCTCATTGACTCACTGACCATGATGTTAACAGTGAACACTTCTGAGAAAATCAGATCCAATCCTTTGGGCTGTGAGCCTGTGACTCCTGAGTTGTGAGTTTGTGATTAAGTGCCAAGTGTGCTTAATTCACTTATTCTAAATTGTCTATGACTCAGCATCATCATATCGCTCAAATGACAACTACTTGTCTGCTTTACTTTAACTGACCTGACCAAAATCCCCACCCCCGCAGACCCCGCAAGTCATTTGCCGTTGTCCGGTAATTTCCTCAAGACTACCTGCCGATTAATCGGTACCGCTCTACTTAATATGTTACATGTGCCGAAACAAACACCTTGCCTATGAGAGTTCATTTGTGCATGCATAAAACATTTAGATATTCAATGTGATAATTCCTTGATTTGGTTGATCTAGGTCAAGCTGTCACTGTTACTGGTGTCTAGAGCTCTTCCAATTGTTATGATTTACTGCTGGGTTTTCAAATATGTTATTCAACGTTTCAGGCCACACCATCTTTGGTGTCTAGTATAACCAGTCATGGTGTTCTGCGTTCAACGTTGCTGTCAGCAAAGTCTTCACTACGTCTCCTGGTCTTTGGAGGTGAATCATGTCCGAATGGGCGGACTCTTGAGTCTTGGAGGCAGCCAGGCAGTCGCACTCGTTTCATCAATCTCTACGGTATCACGGAGGTCTCCAGCTGGGCCACATTCTACGAACTCACCGAAGAGGACATACAGTTAAGTTGCTTATGGTAGGATCAATCTGGAACATTGTTACTGATGTTTTTCTGTGTATGGCTTTGTCAACCACTTCTTCACCTTGAAAGCATCTTTCACAGTTTTTTGGGTTGCATATTACATTCATTTATTTATTAAGAAAATTTATATAGCGCCTCTTCAAAACTACTACTCAAGAGCGCTCCTGACCCAAGCATCGCTGAAAAGAACAGTTTTAAGGCAAGTATAAAAAGAATCTGAGTGGACCCTGAGTGACAAGCGCAACGTCAACGGGAGCGTGTCCAGAGTGAGGAGCCAACCACTGAGAAGGCATGATTTTGTTTAGTGGTTGTGCGGGCTAAGGGATAATGAGTAGGCCTCGCTCAGTAGAGCGGAGAGCGTTTTAACCAAATGAATCCAGTCCTTATGTATGAAGACTCTTTGTATGGTGCATTTATATGTCCTTGAATGCAGATAAATATTTCTACAGCAACTTGTCAGTGTCTCCTGAATGCACTCCTAGCTGGCCTTAATAGATTACTTCAGTATGAATGAGTGCAGAGTGCTGGCAGTATTTAATTATCATTGGCTAAGTTCAATTTACTTGCACTTTTGCTTGGCCATCATCTGAATGTGAAGATATATGGTTGGTTGATTGATTGATTGAGTGTGTGATTGAGTGATACGTACAGCATAGGTTGTTTATCTGTTACTTTGTTCTTATGCCAGATCACACATTGAGGATGTTCCACTTGGTTCCACTCTTCTGGGAACAGAACTGGAGATAAGGGGGATCGATGACAATTCAGTCGGACAGTTGTGGATCGGTTAGTTTCATTCTTTGCCGTAAGATGAAGTGTTCGACATATTCGAGACGAGATGCATTGGTCTCCCAGTCACTTTTAGTATGCTCTCATTATTAAAGTATTTTTATACAGTAATTATATAATTAAACTTTCTGATTTGCCTGTTTCAATGCAGACTCATGGCATCGAAAATAACTCTCATAAAAGCGCACCTTGTCATATTTCCTTAGTAAAGGACAGATGGAAAAGTTACTGTATGAATAATTAATTTCCCACAGTATAGGCTTTGATTCAATATATATTTGTCAGTTTGTGTGTTGATCTGACTTTGCTAGGAGGAGAGGATAGGATATGTCTTATCGATGACGAAACTCAGATAAGCGGCCGACATATGAGATTCTCTGGAGATTATGTGAGAAGGACGCACGCTGGTGCCCTGCTTTACGTAGGTCGTAAGGATGACATGGTCAAACGAAATGGACGAAGGCTTCATCTACATGAGATAGAAAAGGTTTAATTCTGTTTTATTTCATTGCTTGGAATCTAATTTATCGCAGGTGATGATGCGTACAGAGAGAGAAATGATCCCACTTTGAAAAAGACAGAGATTTTACTCCCATCCATCATAGGCACAGATGGAATATAAGAACAATAGCACAGCCCATTCTGTTTATGCTGCCAGGTTTCTTTTATGGCTGTGACCCATAGAGGTGCTAAAGCAGAAGATTGTCACTTTCAACATATATGTATGACACCTCTTTAAATTTACTCTTTTCTGAGTGTGACTTATAGATAATCTGATACATAGTGCTTATTTTTGGTTCACAAACTTGAGGGATCATTGTTTGACTAGTTTTATTTTAATTCAGTTCCACTTGGAGTTCAGTTAACAGAAAAAGAGCAGTCCATTAAGTGAGCCTGATGATGGGCAGCCATGGGAACAAAGTGTTAGCTACTTCATTTTCTTAGCCTCTGCATATGAGGGTGGGTGGCCCAATCCTCTCCCTCACCGTCTCATCTTCCCACCAATAGTGTATGGTCAGTTTGCTCATCATAGCTGAGTTGGCAGGCACAGCAGAGCGTTAATCTTGACAAATTTCTTGACGGTGCAGCACTAGTCTAGCCACTACACTCTCAAACTGGTGCTCAGTTAACAAAATAAAATTCCTATGTAGATTAAATTGATAATTAAATTAAAATAATAATTACTTAATCACAATCATTGTAGCTAAAATCTAAATATTTATTTTTATACTGTATTTTCTACTTTTTTGTGTTTTAGCTATCTTTTTGCATTAATTTCTTGCAGGTTTTTTCCAGAGCTGTTGGTATTAACAGTTGCATCGCTGTTTACGAGAGGAACAAACTGATATTATTCGTTCAACCTTCTTCACTTAACGCCCCTAATCAAAGAGATTCATCAGAGAAAAAGACTGCAGATGAGAATCCACAACATTCTTTGAATGTTGTGGATTCAGGACTCAACTCAAATGCGATGAATGGAAAGTCAATGAGTGATGAAGATGAAGAGAGTTTCTCAGTTGCAAGAAAGGCAGAGAGTGATGAAACGAAGGCAGAGATCGAGAAGCAGCTTTTGGTGGCGATTAACGAACTGAAAGATGATTGGTTACCACATTTCAGTCGTCCAGATGATGTTCACTTTGTGTGGGACTTGCCGTTGACCAATCATGGTAAGTATCTGACATACTTTTATATATGCTAATTCATTTATGCTTGCTGGAATTACTGTGCTTAAATTTTGCATATTAGAAGCGCTTAGACGCTATTCATAGCAAGTACTTACATACTCATAAGTGCATATACATTAGTGACATAGTTTAAGGGCTTAAATGGTGTTTGTGATGTGTGTGCAATGGCTGATAAGTGCACATGCACTATGCTTAAGTACTTATATATATATACATACATGATATATATATATATTATGCACCATGTAGGGCTTTGTCAATGGCACCCTGTGAGTTATATATCTTGTGAGTTATACGCTTCAGGTGTCTGTTGTGATGAATGTCCAGCCTGACATTAGGGTAACTGACAGACGTCAACTAAATTTAAACTATTTCAAGTAGAATTACACTAAATAAATTGGAATTGAGATGGACCGATGCTGGATGATGCATTCAGAAGTGTTAGACGATTCAACCTGGTATGGTCAGTTTGGAAGTATATTATTTCTTTCAATTTCAGGCAAAGTCGATAAGAGACAACTTATTGACATGTATGGCAAATTCGGGAAATTCATTGCACCAGTACCACACTTGATTACGGAAGTTGAAATCTCTGATCAGTTGACTCGAATCTGGGGGGTTGGTTGTGTTGAAATTACACTATTTTATACTTTGTTTTTTCTTTGAATCATTTTTTTGGCATAACAGTATTTTGTTTTGGAAAGAAAGACATGGAGAGAGTTGATCATGACGGTCGCTAGATTTAAGAGAAATGACTGCACAAGGTAACAAGGAAACAGTATTTTTGGTTTAATTTTTTGTCATTGGCAGATTGGTCTTCTAGATGTTGATTTGATTGCAACTTTGTTTATTCTTTGTGCAGTGGACATTGATTGGCATGATATGAATGACATTACTGAATTAATTAATAATATTTCTATTACTTGCATCATTTAGTTTACTTAAATATTTTTAATGTTTAACTCTACCAATTGAGAACTATTGTAATCGTGTAAAGCAGTGTTTAAGTGATTTGCCTGCATTACATAGAATGAAAAATAAATCAAGTTTTTGAGAGAAGAAAAACGATTTCCAGACATGCACATAGTTTGAGTAGTTGTAATTTTTTGTCATAGAAATACATTACGTCAGACGTGCCTAAAACGAAATCCTTTGTGGAGTCTGGCGGTAATTCTGTGATGGCCGTTGCGATGACGGAAGACTTACATCATCTGTTTGGCATAGATAGCGCATCACTTCTGGATATTGTTCTTCATGGTACACTTCAGAATGTAATCAATTATGTGATTTTGGCATACCAGTTAACTGACAAGGTTACTAAGGTGAACAATGAGCATGATTCTGAAGATGCCATCATTCCAGTCGACATCATTTCTGCGACTACTCTTAAACCGGATGTGCCCTGGGTGCTTCCACATCCTACATATGATTTAGTGAATTTGGAACCTAGAAATCTGAAACGTCCAATGTTGTCTGCCTTGCCATTCGGTAAACAAATTAGAAGGGATGATGTTGAGTATCACTCCAATGATCCACCTCTGGAAAGTGTTCTAGACCATTCCACTGGGAATAGTTCTGAAGAAATTGATGCTGTTGTGTTGAGCATTCAGAGAGGATCTCGTACTGTCTATTATGAAGACTTTGCTCGATCTAGTATGTCCTCCACTGAATGTGTTGGTGATGTGGTGGAACCACCGACACTGGAGATGGACGTGTGTTGGAAATTTGACACTGGAAAGTGCGTCGATGCCTCTCCACTAATAGTCTCACTCAGGTATGTGACATGTGACACATTATATGTTTGTGTGTATTTGCAGTGTTGGCCTAAACCTTGGGTTGAGTTTTCTGGGTGCCCCATTGAAAATGAGATATTGGTTAAAAACTGGGGGCTGTAGAGTAATGGAAATTACACTGGGGTGCAAAGCTGAGGAACCAAGTTTGATACCTGTACCCCCATAAGGGTGACTAGTCCTTCTTTTGCTAGATGGGGGTGTTGATTAATATGAGATGTATGACATAATGGCCCGCCTTGCATGGCTGCCAACAGTTAAATTCGATTCCTGTAATAGCTTGTCATCATTCGTTCATACTATACTTGTGTCAGTTTGAAATTAAACGATTATTACTATTATATCAACTCACTATGACAGGATGTTGCATGCATTCATTCATAGCATTTATATAGAGCCTTTCCAAGATGTCTGCTGATACTCGGAGGTGTTCACAGCCAAGTCCTAGTTGAAAAAGCAGTTCAGTTTTGTAGAAGAACCTAACTAATATGATATCCAACTTCAGACGGTGGCTGTTCTAAGTGTATGGCCAACTAAAAATAGACACTGCACTCCACATTTAGAGAGTACTTTCTTGTGGATGACACTAAAAACTTTGTAACATGAGTCCAGCAACAAAAAGATTTCCATGTAAAAAAGATAGTAAGTAAACAGCCATACTGTCATGACAGACAAATTATCATGACAGAAAGACTATCATGACAGCCATACTATCAGCCATACTGTCATGGCAGCTATACTCACTCCCTTCCTAGGGTATCCTCTGATGCATTTCATCGACTTCTAAAAAAATTTCTTTTTGCTCGGGCCTGTATTGGGAGCTGATGACTCTGAGTAGTCATCTTGTATGGGCTCTATATTAAATTAGTAGATAGATGGATGGATGGATATACTATCATGTGGCCAGTGTAATATGTAACACTTTTATTGCCTTCATGAACCAGGTAAATGAAAACTGCTGTAGCTAGATGCTTTGCAGTTTTTGTTTTGATGAACAGAAATGGGGAGAACATCATTTACATTGGATCACATTATCATCGCTTCGTTGCCTTGAACATTGTTTCCGGATCAGCTGTTTGGGAGGTGACGCTGGGAGACAGGATAGAGTCCTCGGCCTGCTTGTCACACTGTGCTCGGCAAGTTATCGTCGGTAGGTCGTTTCAAGACACTGTGTGTTGTGCAATGTACATGTACGTGATCGAAATAAAAAGAACTTTGTCTGTCCTGTTTGAAAGATTGGGCATCCTCAAGGACTTATTCCAACCAACAAAGTCTGTTTATATGCAGCCTGAGTCCTTCTTTAACCACCAGTGCCAATGAAGCCCTTCCATGAGGGGAGGCATCGTGCATACCAGCCACGGGTGTGAATCTCACATCATGAAATCATTTGATGATAGACCCTCATAGCATATTGAGCCTGCCAAATTCGTGAGCAGATCATACGAATGTGTTTGTCAAAAGTGAACGTGCTCGAATTAGTAACTCCCAATTATTTTGGTGACCGGACAATTCGGCTTTGGGACAATTCGGCGACGGACAATTCGGCGCTGGACAATTCGGCGCCGGATGAGTGTGCAGGTGTATTTAGACCAGACATGGGTATGTAGTAACTGGCATTTTTTTAAAATGCCAGTTACTATGTACCGATATCTGGTCTAAGTAAACTTACAAACTCATCCGGCGCCGAATTGTCCAGCGCCGAATTGTTCCGGCGCAAATTGTGAGGTTCGCGCACCGAACTGTCCGACGCCGAATTGTCCAGGAGCCATACTTCATATGGTCTGCTCTTGTTGACCCGAGTTTCTTTGTTTTGTAGCTGGTGTCTGTCTTCTGCTTATATCTGCTTTGTCTTTGCTGTTTGCAGGTTGTTATGATGGAAAGGTTTATTTCCTGGACCGTTTAACTGGGAGGCAGCACTGGTCATTCCAGACTGGAAGCCAGGTGAAGAGCTCACCGTGCATTAATGCAATAAATGGACTCGTATACATTGGTTCGCATGACTACCATCTGTATGCTCTTAGTGCTGAGGTGAATGGCCAGATCTGGATTGTTGCTTTTATTGTTATTATACATTTATTAGAATTACACATTTAAGGATGGAGCACATACTAAGAGGTGACTCCCTACTACGAAACATCATCGAGGGAAAATGAAGGGAAAAAAGTCCAGAGAAAGACTGAGAACAATGATCTTGGACTGGATGATGGAAGTGGTGGCAACAAGAGGATGAAGGAGGAGGCCCAGAACAGAGAGAAATGGCGACATTCGACATATGAACAGGTCTGCCGAAGGGTAGAAAACTATAGAAGACACATTTATTAATAAGCATCTCTATTGAATGATTAAGCAATTGTGCGGAGCAATTGCGAGCAAAAGTCTTGCTCAAGGAGCTTACGCAGTAACCATCTTGGGATGCTCACACCCTACTCTCCACGTTGCAAGGTGAGCGCTCTAAATATGATATAAAGAGGTTTGCTCAAGTCATTATATAATCGTATATTGTGCTTTTACATAGTATATCTACATTAGACACTTAATATTGGGGGGGGGGGTGGATTGGGGCTTTTTGTTAAAACATTACAAAGTATTACAGGGTGGGTTTGGGTCAAAAGAGGTTGTGTTTGGCATCATGCAATTGTACCATACCTCCTAGAAGCTGTTCAGTCTGTATTATATTTACTGCTGATGTTATATTATGCACTTGGCTTTTAATTGTGATGTGGCGTTTGATTACTTTTTTAGTTGCGTTCTTGTGTGTGGAAAATTGATCTTGGTGGAGCCAGCATCTACTCATCACCACTCATGAATATGCTCACATACGAGGTCGTTGTGGCCACGCTTAGAGGTCGCTTGGTTTCTCTCCATCCTGTATGTATTGTTACTTGTTAGTATGTATAAAATCACTTAATTAATATAGCACTTTTTGATGATTAATTTAACAATGAGCTGCATTGGCTTCCCAGTAACTTTTAGTACATCACCTTGTGCTGTCATTTCTTGGAAATCTAGTGACCGCCATGACCAATCCTCTCCATTTTTTTCTTTCCGAAGTTGCGTACTTAATTCCTCCAGAATTTCAGTTTTTTCATGAATCACATCCATCCATTTTTTTCTGGGGCACCTTCTTTTCATCCTTCCTCCTCCACTTGCCAGCATCATTTCCTTTTCCATTCCATTTGATCGCATAACATGTCCGAAAAACCCCAGCTTCCTTCTCAACGCTGTTTGTTGTAACGTCTCATCATTCTCAACTTCAATCTTCCTGCGCACCTCTTCGTTTGTTTTCTTCTCCCTTCGTTTGTTTTCTTCTCCGTCCGTGATATTCTCTGCATCTTCCTCCATATCCACAGTTCGCATATGTTGATCTTCTTCTCTATGTTCTTTGTCATTGTCCATGTCTCACAGCCATATAGTAATGTAGGGAAGATCATTGCTCTCACTAATTTTTTTTGTATCTGTGCTCACATGTTTGTCTTTCCTTATCTTTTCCAGTTCGTTCATTGCAGTTTTCCCTATCGCCACCCTTCTCTTTATTTCCGAATCACATTTTCCCTCTATTTCTATGAATGATCCCAGGAATGTGAAGCTTGTTATCACCTGTGTTTCCTCTTCGTCTATCTCAAAACTGGCCCAATCAGCTGTTGTCATTATCTTTGTCTTCTTTAAGTTGAAGTATAGGCCTGTCTTCTCACTTTCTCTCTTCAGTCTTATTAGTTTTTCCAGATCTGCTTTCTTCCCTACCAGTAGTGTTGTGTCATCCGCCATCCGCATATCTTAGATTATTCAATGTCCTTCCTGCTAAGTTTTCGATTTTTGTCGCATACGCTCTGTTAGATGTGTTCAAAGGTATTAACCGTTCACAGCCCTGAATCCTCAGCGAAAATCGATTCGCTCTATAAGGACTGAATAGTACCTGCCCGAGCCAGAGCTGGCTCATCCTCGCGCTTCCAGAGCAAACGGTGTCATCAAGGTTAGAGGCTTCCCAGCTAGTCTTCGCCTGGCGAGCTATAGCAGAGGGCAGTCCACTGCCGGAGATTAGTCCATTCTAGCGGACCGCTATGGGCATGACCTATTATTAACGCTCAACAGGAGATGTTCACTTGTGGAGCACTGCTCGGCCTGTTCGCACTGTTGACTGAGTGAATGCCTTAAATATACCAGATGTAAAAGTCAACACTCTACACGACAGCAGGGTTTTGTTTCTGACGCTCACTCCCAGCTTGCGGAAGAGCTCTGAGGATTTTGAATGGAGAGTGCCACGCCAGTTGAACACCACAGCGCCAAACTCGCTCGACTTGCCTTGATAGTTAGCCGCGACCCAATCATTGATATCCACTTTGTTGTAGTTGTCAACCTTTTCCTTAAATGGTCTGTCTAAGTTACAGTTGTCCACTACAATAGTGATGTCAACGATCAGGATGCAACCATCCATCTCGGCCAACGGCTCAGGTACCCATAGCCTACGAAGTGAGCGCACCACCATGTGGTGCGACACACTGTTGAAAGCCTTTGCAACGTCAACAAAGGTAATGCATAGGGGCCTCCTTCGCCACTTTGCGTTCTTATTTATAGTATTAAGAATGTAGAGATTGTCTTCGCATCCGTCAACTGGTCAGAACCCCTTCTGCCTTGGATCCAACGGCACTGAACTAGTTAAGCGAACAACCAGGATCTTGTAAAAAATCCTGACAACACACCAGGCCACGGTGATCGGCCTATAGTTTGCCGGGTCCTTCGACTCTCCCTCCTTATGAATCAGGATTGTCTCACCATTAACAAACCGCACAGGTGTATATCCAGCTACAAGCCACAGGTTGAAAGCTGCGGCTAGCACAGTCGATGAGATCAATTTCAGGTCCTTCAGAGTGATTCCGTCAGAGCCCGGCGCACTTTCCTCTGAATCATGTATAGCTTCCACCACCTCTCCAGCGGTCACAGGATCAACAATTTGCAGTTCTCTAAAACATTAGGAACCGTTCGGTCATCAGGTTCAGAGTGAGCCTCGAACAGTGGACGCCAGAGAGCCTCCTGCTCCTCCAAACCTAATGTTGCTGCCTCCTGCTCCAATTTTCCGTCCAGAACCAATTACTCCTTCAGTTGCCTCTTCCTTTTCTGCCTTCCTCATTATCCTTTCTGCATACAGGTTGAAAAGAACTGGGGACAGGATGCACCCTTGCCTCACCCCTTTCTTGATTTTAAATTTGTCTGTGTCTCCAAATTCTGTTCTTATCACCGCCTCCTGGTCTTTGTACAATCCCTTTAGTAGTTGTATCAAGTGTTTTGGTATTCCAATTTCTATTAGTTTTCCACATCAGTTCATGGTTAATGCAGTCAAATGCTTTGCTATAATCAATGAAACATATGTGTATTTTTTGTCCATATTCCCATTGCCTTTTTATTATCCACCTCATGTTGGCAATATGATCTCGCTTTCCCCGGGATTTCCTAAATCCTACCTGATTGTCCGGAAGCTCTCTCTCAAGTGTGTTCTCCATTCTTTTATTAATTATTTTGAGTAGTATTTTACTTGTGTGTGATATCAATGCTTTTGTCCTGTAATTTTCACACTCTCTTTAGTACATAATAATAATAATAATATTTGTTTTATTTCAAACTGACAAGACACAGTATGGTTACAAGCACAATATGAATGAATGATGACAAGTTATTTCATTAGTTGAATTTAACCGTCGGCAGCCATGCAAGGTGCCCTTTATGATATACATCTCATGCTAACCGAGAGCAGCAGAGCATGAGTCTATACAATGGAAAACTTCAGGTGGATTGTCCAAAATATTAGAAGGCATGACGTCTTGAGCCAAGTACGGAATCGCACCCCATGCATCAATGCTCTGTTGCAGCAGTGAATATGTTATTAACAGTAATGTTGTGAGTAAGCTTAATAGAAATTATAGGATCATTGCCTGTGCCATGCCATCACTGGTGGTTATGTTATATGTCTGTACTCGTACAATCTCTTTAATCCTTGTCTGGTCAGGTACATTGGTAAACTGTTGATTTCATTATAAGGTTTAAACGGATCTCTCTGACCTATAAAACCATTACAATGGGCACTCCCACATACTTTCAACCACTGTTAACTCCGAATGTCCCTGCATCCAGCAGATCTGAGATCCTCGGATAATAATAATTACAACAATTTATTTGGGACTGTAACGCGGCCACACCGCTACAAGATTTGATTGAGTGTCAATGTAGCGCTATCATACTATATGTTGCTGCCCCTATGTCTGTTCGATGCTCAAACTCTAATTTGTCCTATAAGATATATCTCAGAACTCGCTATTTCTCATTGGCTTTCATATATCTTGATATCTAACTGCTCTTCAACTGCCAATTGACTTACCGTGCCTTAGAGTTGCATTCTGTGTGGCTGTGCACGTTAAAAATGTTTGTGATAATGATAGACTAGTTTGTTTTCTTATAGTAGCACTGAAATAAATTTCGTAGCAGTGTTCTTCCCACGCATCAGTCATAATCGAGGAAGAGAGTGCAATTTATAATCTTTTCTTTTGCACCCACTTTGTTTCATTCAATTCAAAATGCTCAACTCCACAGACATTGCACACTGCAGTAAGTTGCCTGCATAGAAGTTTAGTTAGTAACTGCAACTTTTGGTTAAGAATATATTGTAGTATTTTTTGGCATTAATTGATTTATTGTGAGCTTTGTATTTATGATTTTGCAGGATACGGGAGACATGCTGTGGCTATTCGATGCTGGAAAGCCAATGTTTTCTTCGGTGGCTTATACTGATTGTCATTACGTGGTTGGATGTGTTGATGGAGCAGTTTACTGCATTGGAAAAGATGGGGAAAAGGTGAATGATAGAAAAAGGATTTTTTTTCCACAAATTAATATCTTGGTGGTTTAAGTAGACATGGGAATCTGTTGGCTTTTATTAGAAAACTTAAAGTATTTCTGTTTGAATGAAGATGGCTGTTTTCCTAAGGCAAATTATTATAATAAGTCTTTCTATATTTGCATAAGTAGAAACTTGTAAAATTGTGGTTGGTGTGAAAATTAGTGTTGCTTACTGTTTTTGAAAAAGATGTGTTGCTTAGATTGACTAGTATCAAGTTATCAAGTTACGTGAATTTTTTTAAATCTAGTTTTGCCACAGATCACACCTGTAGGTTACTGATTACCCTACTCAGGAATTGGAAGTAATTTAATTGAGTGATTTAAATTATGTAATTTGAATTATAATTGTTAATTTGAAATTCGTTCTCCAAGACCAATGTAATGTGTAATTCGTAATTCAATTACATTTTTGCCTGTAATTTGTAATTGCAAATTACATTATGAAAAGCAAAATACTTTTCGTTTCTGATAAATAAAAAATTCCTTGGATCAAAAATCGTCTTACTTTGATACTTTTAGTAACACTATTAATTATTTGTACAATTTATTGCTGCCCTGCCTTCTTCAGCACCGCTAGATAGACTTCATGTTTTCAGACATGATTTTAAGACCTAACTCTAGTACACTGGTGGAAATAATTATCACATCACATAAATCAGTTATTTATATTTTTTCAGGAATGTCTGTTCAACTCTGTTGGGCGATTCAATGAAGGAAATAAAAAAATTCATTGGTTCTACTCAGTAGGCCTGCTTATGATTATTTCGTTGTACTACCGCTAGCTTTGAGCACAGGATGATGCAATGATTATTTCCACTACTTTAAATTGTATGAATAGCTGCTGCTTCTGAAAGAAAATTAAGTTAGTGGTTTCTGCAAATTACAAAGAAAATAGAAAGCATATGTTTCTTGAATAATCTTGCCTGCATTTATTGACCCTGATAATGTTTGTAATTTGATGTAATTGAAATTTTGTAATTTGTAATTTCCAGCAAAGCTCGAAAGTAATTGACAATGCGTAATTCAATTACATTTTCACCAGTAATTGTTAACATTTTGTTAGATTTTTATTGCCGAAATTTGATACCGCCCTTTTTCCAACATTTTTTGCTCAGAAGTGCACATACACGCCTTGATGGCTCAATTGCAGTTGTATTGCAGAGCAATTGTGCACGAAGGACTTGCTCAAGGTGACTTACTGGACGTCGAACCCGCTCGCTCAGCGCACACTGAACGTTTCGGGCTGGCCACTCTAACCGATCGGCCACTGTGCCACACATAATTCAATTACATTTAAGCCTGTACTTTGCCCATCCCTGACCCTACTGAAAATTGATTTTTATTATGCCTATGCTGTTTACATTTGAACAAGCAGATTTATATTAATTCGATCGTAATCTGTTTATCTAGATCTGGAGCTACACGACTGGAGGGGCCGTGTTTTCATCTCCGTGCATTTCAGACGTTGTCTTCCCGAAGCACGCAACTCCACAGACATCGAATGCTGCTTATTCTTGCAGACTGAAACCTATAGCTCAGAGTGTTGTTACTAGCAATCCTTTACCATCAACATTTGTGGGCAGGAAGATTGAAGTCAGCTTAAGCAATCCACAGCAGTTTGTTGAGACTGACAGTTCTGAGAATGATCCAAGCAAGAAAATGCCTCGAAAGATTGTAACAATTGGATCCCATGACTGCAGAGTCTACTGTTTATGTGCTGACAATGGGGGTTTGCTCTGGAGTACAGCATTAGACTCTGCGATTTTCTCCACACCATTTCCATTTGGCTTGCAACGATCTTCTGTTACCTTATCGATTAGTAGTCACTCAGAGTTTACTGATTTTTCATCTGAACTGAGGAATTTTGTGGCAGTCTGTGGCTCAAAGGGTATACTTTACATTCTGGATTTGACATCAGGACTTGTTCTTGGTAAATTCCAATTTCCAGGGGAACTATTTTCATCGCCATGTGTCGTAGGTGATAGACTTATTGTTGGTTGTAGAGACAATTTTGTCTACTGTATAAAATTATCTGTGTCTTTTGAAACTTCATGAATGTCATTTATGAATTGCTAATTTGCAAGATGTACATGGTATTACAAAGTGCATGGTATTATATCTCTAATATGAAGTAAACGAATGTGAGACGCTGTGCCTTATAGTGCTATCAAGTCACTTTGCTTGGTTCAGAGTCTGACTGCGAAGAAGACAATGTTATCTGACTTTTGATAGAAATCCATTGGTTGTGCATGAGTTTTAGGCTGCAGACTATTCAAGTTTTTCTGAAATTTCTTTTGTAATGGCATTTAACATAAATTTAGCCTAGCATAAAGAATGTTTCTCAATGCAGTAATTTATATGCAGCTAAATATATGCTTAGGTGACAAATCTCCATTTAGTGACATCTTATGGCTGAAGTGGCAGATCTCAAATCAGTGGTTTTAATCAATGATGCGATTAATAAATGCATTATAATAATAAAGATAGGAGTTTGACGAGGCATAGAGTTAAAGCCAAACCTCGAGGTAGCAAATCCAATTCTGTCTGAACCCTTTTGTGCATGCCAGCTGTTTACTATTCCTTGCTGGTGTGTTTATAGGTGTCTTATTAGAAGCTGGCCATTTACGCTGTGTCCGAAAATAAAGGGACCACCTAATGATAATACGAAAATAAATATTCGTCGATTCTTAAAATTGCGAAACCGCTTTAATCCTGACGTTTATCCACAAATTTGTAATTCATGAATGTCTTAGTTAAAAAGGTACGTCGGAGTGACGTTTTTTAATAAAAAAGTTAATGCCTCAAAGGAATTTGATCAGCTGGTCATTTATGCTGCCATCTGAAGAATTTTTAACTGTTATTAAATGTTGCTGATAAAACGGCAAAAATTGAGTTCACATGTATTATTGTATTTGAATGATATTTGGATATGTTGTTTTCAAAGCAGAGTTGTATGGTCTCGAGACAGTGTCTCGGTATGGAGACGTCTCGAGATAGTTTTTTTTAGTGTCTCGGTCTCAGTTGCATGTTGTCTCAGTCTCGAGGAAATGTCTCGAATTTTTAGAAAGTGCCTTGAAATGAAACTGAAACCGGAATCTAATTCTGATTAACGCGCGAGTCACACGATACTGAAATCAATTCAATGTTCTTAAAGTGGAAAAATGTCTAAGAGAAAAGTTCAGAAAACCTGAAATTGTGAAATTTCTTTATACACACTTTAAAGTCATTGACAAACAATAGCTATGGCGTACCGTGTCATTGATGTAAAACCACCATAACCAAAACGATCGGAACAACTTCGAGTTTCTCAGGGTGACCAAGGATATGTGCAAGTTAAAAATTTCGGTTGGTATTTGGTATCGAATTTGCTTGTTTAAAATCTAACCAGTTGTTAATGCTTGAATTTTGAACAAATTGACGTCATGATGACGCCATTACGGGATGACAGTGCTATCATATTTTGTGCACTATTAGACAATTATGTCGGGATTAAAACGGTTTTGGAATTTTAAAAATCGACGAATATTTAATATTTATTTAAATTTTCATATATCATTAGGGGTCCCTTTATTTCCGGACACAGTGTATCAAATCAAAATCCTCTAAAATTATATTATTATATTGGTTCTGACTTGAGCAAATAAACATGCATATTAATTATACCAATACCAATTAAATTATTGGGCCTACTGATAACGAGTTCAAAACGAAATGTAGCTTATGTAAATAAAAGCAAACGAGGCGGATATTGGAAGAAGTGACCCATCCCAGTTAGTCTAACCTTCGTGAGCAGTTCACAATCCAACCACCCAGCTCCAGCCCCGCAGTACTCGATCGCCCTATTAGCCTACTCTCTCCATCTCACAGTCACTTCTTGCTTTATACGTTTTCCAACCGCGCTCCGTAGGACCGTAAACCGCATTCACATCACGTCAACTCTGGAACGGTCTTCCCTCTGAATTTCACAAATTCTCGGTTCCCAACCAACATCACCGCTCAACCCCAATAATATTATGCGCTCTGCTAGAGCTAGAAAACAAATGTTGGTCAACACCGAAAAATGGCAGAGTTTTGAGTTGAGCAGTAAAACATGCGGTCGGTATTAGCGTCTGTTGAAGCTTTATCGGTGTTCATTTGCACCATAAACAACTTTAGAAGTAATTTTAATTATAATGTAATAAAACTGTTGAAATCGATTTTATAAATAGTTTCATCAATATAAGTAAAGTAATTCAAGCGTCTCTCATCAGGTATGTTGTTAGGCTTTAGCCTATAGCTTTGTGTTTCGCCAATGCGTGGAGCTTCTTGGCCGAAAGTTCGGCCTAAAAACGCACAGAAAAATTACTTAAGTGGCCGAAAGTTCTTCGTATATGTCTAAAAACGACACTAACCCTGACCCTAAACGACCCTCACGACGCCTAACCTGACCCTAACCGACCCTCACAATGCCAAAATCTGACCCTAAACGACGCATATTAAAAATTTTCTGTTTTTGACAGTGCGCATGCGCCAATGGTTGCGCATACGCGGAGGTCTTCACGCCCGAAATTTTTTATGGGTTCGGCCGTAGAAGTAGAAGTTTTGTTTAATTTTGGCCCATTTATCCTGCGGGAGCAGTCGAGTGAGGGATTTGCTCAAGGTCCCTCCACAGTGACCGCTTCTGCAGAGTATACGCTCCAACCATAGTCCTGCCGCCTATAGCTACTTTTACCCCAATTGGTTACATGCCCAAAGTGTAATACATGTACAATGTATATGTAGTTTACACGTAGGCCTACATATAATAATTAGGCTCTAATCGTGAGCGTAAACTCGAGTTTGTTCACCAACCAAATCATAACTTATCCGATGGTGCGTAATTAAAACAAAATTAGTGAGGCAAACATGGTCAGCTAGTCAAATGATGTAGAA
This sequence comes from Bimastos eiseni, assembly GCA_959347315.1. NCBI lineage: Eukaryota > Metazoa > Annelida > Clitellata > Crassiclitellata > Lumbricidae > Bimastos > Bimastos eiseni. The sequence continues at coordinate 22,229,368 of OY365821.1, forward strand.
AGATTTGTTTATCAGTCTGAAATATGTCTTAGTGGTAGCAGCGTTCTGGTTGTTCCACAAATTCAACATCTCTGGGTTTTTGGGCAGCTGGATGGTTTGATGCAGTAAGTTGAAGCTACATTATTTCTTGTCTGTGTTGTCAAGGAATGAATACGTTTTATGGCTATATAATATATGCTTATTGGTGGCATGTAAAAATTCTACCATGTCTCATACTATTTGGGTCATGTACTTCATTGACTACCTATTCCTTGCACAGCACACGGAATATAAGATTTCAATGTGACCTTTCTTTATACTTTATCTGTAGATCATTCATCTGTTATAGTCAGCCATTTCATTTCTTCCTCCTAAGCTTATATTTAAAGTATTTAATATTTATAAACTTGCTGTTTAACCAGTAACCATTTCAGCATCTAATTTCAACTTATAACTGGCAGTGGTTGCCCTTAGGAATGTAATTGAAGAACGGTTATTGCGTTTTTTATCCTGCTTTTTTGTACAAGATAGCACAGGATTTCTACCACTGATGCTGTTGCACTTAATGGAGAAGTTTTAAGTAATAATTCCAATTTGTTGTTGTAGTTTAAAGCTAACTGACTCTGTACACTGCCCACAGTTTCAGGATACCAATGTTTAATGCTTGCAACTATATGCATGATGCTGTTAAGAGACATACGTTATATAATATACATATTTTATAAAATAAATGTAATTTTTTAAAATTTGATTTAGTTGGTTATGCTTTATGTTTTAACAGAAAATACTTCAATCGTTTGTTCACGTACAATCTTGCTATTGCAAGCAGCCAAACCATAGTAACTTTACCGGAGGTTACAAAATATTTTCTCAGTTACAATTTGTTTTTTAATTCTGAACTCGTCATGTTACAAGTGGAAGAGCAGTATTAAATCATAGGTTTCTTCAGTATCCAGCAATATGTTTTCCAAAATTCCTGAAATATCTTTGAACTCAACCCAAGCAAGCAGCCAGTCTGCAACCGGTAGTCAAGGTCGTACTCAGGGCACTGGCAAAGCACCAAGCCCACAGACAAGACCAGTCTCAAACATTCAATCAAAACCAGGTGCGCCCCAGCAAACAAGAACAGGCTCATCTCAGCAAACAAGAACAGCCAGAGTCCAGCAGAACATAGTTGGACAAAATGATCTTCCCGAAGCGCCTCAGAAAGAGGAGGATCAAAACATTTCAAAGCAAGCGAAATCTGCTTTGGTTCGAAACTCTGGTTCTAGCAATTCAACTACCGAAAAGCTGAGAACATCGTTCGAGGAAGCAAAGAAAGTGTCAGCAGGTGGCATCGTTGAGGAGCTTGACACAGGAGCAAAGGTTATAAGTGGATTAGATGGGGCAATAGTTCAAGCACGCGTGTTCGGAGGAGGGAGGCCAAAATCACCAGACGTGAGTGGCCCTCTGACTTCAGGTAAGGTGGTGGAACTGTCACCAAGACGGTTTAGCATTACAAGTCTACCTTCTGGAGAACAGCAACAGGCAAGGCTGTCCAGCGAACGCCTTACAGACCAGTTGTTAAGGCGCATGAGCATCACGAGCTCCCATTCAGGTGAGCGGTCGAGTGAGCGGCGCTTGAGTTTCAGCTCTCCGAGGTCATTAACGGAAGTTAGTCAGGAAGAGGCGAGGCGCATTGGCATGGAGGCCAACCAACAGCGTCGAAGATCCAGTCGAGAAAGTCGGAGGCGTGCGTCACTCATCTTGGTCGGATCAAACTACAGGGTAGGCAGAAAACTCGGAGCTGGCAACTTTGGTGAAATCCGCATTGGTATGATATTTTTAAAACAATACATGATCTCTATTTTGATTCAGTTTACTGCTGATTGCAATTAATATGTACGATGGTGTACAGATCTGTTTTGTAGTGCATGAGATCTATGAATCAGTGTTCAGTCATGTCACCTATAAGTGTGACATGCAGCCATGTGGCTGATCGTTTAGAGCGGTCGGCCCGTAACACTCAGTGTGCGCTTAGTGAGCGGGTTCGACCCTCGTCCTCGTCAGTCACTGTGTTCGGACCCTGAGCAAGTCGCACATAATTGCTCTGCAGTAGGCCTACAACTCTAATTGTGCTGTCGAGGCATGTGCACTTCTGAGTAAAAAAGTTTGAAGGGCGATATCAAATTAAAAAAATTTCAATTTCAATGTCGCCTGTGAGGGTGACATGGTTTTCCTTTCCTTACCTGTGTATTGTAAATGGGGATTTTAAGGTGGAATAAGATTACATTACATGCTTTGGATCGGTTGCACATTCTCCATTCATATTGCTCCTTTCCTGAGGTCTTTCCCCTCCTTACACACTACCAGAGATAACACAAAACTGAGGATGGTTGTTGATAATGTTCATGATTATTTAGAAAAATCATACTGCATCATGATGTTGTCTGTTTAGAATACGGTCTTCTTGGCCATGCTTGTGTATCAAGACTGCTAATATTCACCCTAAAATTACCTTAAAAGATTTCTTCAAATACACTATTTATATTGTTTCAATAGATTACACAATTTAGGCATTGTTAATGTATATAGTATATTAATCAGTGAAGTATATAAATATATGTGATATAGGCTAATTAATATCAAGTGGTGAGTTATGCAACTGTAAGCCTGAACGATTCACATCATGAAAACTCTAAAACAAACATTCTGTTGCAATTTGTTTTCAGGTAAAAATATGGCAACAGATGAAATTGTGGCAATCAAATTGGTTTGTCAAACTTTGTATCTACCTCCTGTAACCATCATGCATGGTATTTACCATAGATCCTATAATATAGTAATTGTAATTTCTAAAATTTGTTTAGTGCCGTCAGTAGCTATTGAATGATCAAGCTACTTCAAAGTACATGACAGTTACATGAGTACATTACAGTTACAGCTTACATGACAGTTTGCTGCAGATTATAGTACTAATTCTCAACATTACAAAGAAAGTACGATTTTGGCTTTCCATCAAGTATAGTAATCAAATAATATAATAATAATAATCTTAGTTTAAACGCAGTATGATTACAAATACAGTATGAGCAAATGATGACGAGTTATTACAGGAGTTGAATTTAGCTGTTGGCAGCCACGCGGGGTGCATTACGCTATGCATCTCATTTTTTAACAAACGCCGCCGCCTAGCGAGAGACGGAAAGAAGTCAGCCTTAGGTGGATACGGGTCTCGATCTCGGTTCTTCAAGCGCTGCGTCAGTGTGTTCACCACTACTCAACGGCCCTTTCCTCCTCCCCCCCAGCCAAGTTACAGAATTGTAAGATAGGCATCAGTGCTGTACATAACTTTGTGTCATTATATTGGTGATCAGTACAAATGGAGCATGGCATGAACATTGCACATAAAACTCTGCCACTGTTTGCACTCTGACAGTGTCAGTCGCTAGCCTGGATGAATTAAGAGTTCGAAGCTTTGTTATCACACAGTGTCATTAAACTGCAATTACTACCACTGAACATCTGTTATCAATGTTTAAAATTAGATGCACCATAAAGACATTAGATTTTTTTACTGTTCAGGAACCCATGTCGGCTCGCTTCTGCCAACTTCACAAGGAGTACATCTTGTACAAAAAGCTTGGCCAACCATCAGGTTTGCTCAATACTTGTTAATTTTAATTTTTACTTCTTTGTCACCAAATTTCAGTCACCTAAAGTTGTCAACTTCTGCATCACTCAGTTTAGCTCTGTTTTACAGCTCGGTTGACTCATGTAGGCACACAAGCAGCATTTCACCGATGATCCTGTTTAAATACTGAGCAGAGGATAGATGTTTTGACAGAGTGAACCGTGTACATTGTTGGAAGCAGGAGAGTGTTGAGATTTTTTCTGCAGAGCTTTCATGTCGGATAAACCCCAGGAGTAGGAGTCCCTATTTTACCCAATGATTTATGGGTGTTGACCTGATTAATGTTGGTCTTGTGGTGTGTTGACTAGTCAATGCCTATTGAAGTCAATAATCAATGGTGGGTATTTTATTTTATTGGTGGGTATCCTACAGCTACAGGGTTTAAATACCTCATGTAACTTAGGAATGTAATAGCTGGTCTGTTCCCACATGAATTATGTGCCCATGGGGTTCAGTTTTTTTCTGTTTAGGTGGGCAATCATCTTAGCTAATGGTTTGTTTATGTCTTCTGTAGTGGAAGGAATACCATCCGTGTACTTTTGGTCCACCTGCCTCAGTTATAATGCTCTTGTGATGGAACTTCTTGGACCGAATTTGGCCGAATTGTATGAGCTATGTGATCAGAAGTTTACACTAAAGACGGTCTTGCTAATAGCCCTGCAAACTGCAAGTGATTCATTAGTTGATCTGTTCTAAAGAAAATTTCCTTAATTTCGTGAAAGAAGAAACAGAAGTTTATATGTCATTATGCAGAATGTTAATTTAGGTATATAGTAGAATGTTGCATTTATAAGGGTACTACCCCTCCTCAACATTGAAACAATTTGAATGTCTTGCTTTGTATACATTCCCACTTGTAACAAAGTATACTTTGCACGGTGCACACCAATGGGCTACATTAGTACTCCGTTAGATTTATGGATTCTAACATATTATTACGTTAGCATTTGTGGGCTGCATTAATACTCAGTTAGACTTTATGGCAAGTGGCACATCTGCATTTTGTCTAGAGCTGTAGAATCTGATTCAAATCCTGATGCATCAAATCAAATTGATAATATGTTTAGAGCCATATACGATTTATTATATAGTTCTAGAACAGCTTAAGGCAAGTTAGTTCTTCAATCACTGGATTCGTAAACACCAGGACAATCCCCAATGGACTATTATTAATGAACGATTGCTTTGCCTGGACTGTTAGATATAATCGCAGTTGCTTTGGGATGCCTGATTGCAGTCTGGTTTGTAGATCAGGCGCATTCAGTTCGTGCATTCCAAATCCATTCTTTATCGCGACGTGAAGCCAGAAAATTTTGTCATTGGTCGACTGGAGAGTAAGAGGCAAGTCATTTATCTGGTAGATTATGGTCTGGCCAAGGAGTACATTGATCCCGAAACACGTGAACACATACCGTTCAAAGAGAACAAGGGCATCACTGGAACAGTCCGCTACATCAGCATAAACATGCACCAAGGAAAGGGTTAGCATTCATTGCTTCCTAGCTTTCTCTGTCATTGTGATTTGTTGTATAGTAGTGTGACTAGAACAGTATGCTATCTTGACTTGCGGCTGCCAGGGCTTCCAAGTGAAGGGCAGACTTCTTTCACCATTCAATGTACTATGTTATTACTAGTACTTGTTCTGGTAGTTGATGTTGTAAAGTACCATAGAAGATGCTGCTAACGACAATGATACATAAATTGTAGTAATACAATTACAATACAAAGCTTGACATATTACTTCAGCCTCACCTTCTCCCACCATCCATTTCATTCCTCCATTAGCTGTGGCCTTCTCGATCCTCATTCTAGAACTGCTATGGCTCTGTCTCATTCCTTTGCTTCAATTGGTCCCTCGCTTTGGAATGCACAATTTCCCTCTGTTCACTCTTTAATTCTAAAGGGCAGTCTCTCATCCTCTTATTAGCTTTACTCAAAACCTACCTCTTTTTGCAGGGCCTTGGATACAGGCAGTACATCTGAACAATTCACCCTACTACAGGTGCTTTACAAGTGCTTAAATGAAATACAACATGTGACATTGGCTGAGGTTTGTTTTACAGAGATGAGCAGGCGAGATGACCTGGAGGCCCTTGGATACATGTTGATCTACTTCCTAAAGGGCCGGTTGCCTTGGCAGGGTCAGCACCTTGGCAATGGTATAGAGACTCTCAAGGCCGTCAGCAACATAAAAATACGTACTTCCATCAAACAACTTTGCCAAGGCCATCCACGTATGTTGATTCTTCTTGCCCATGAATCTAGCCCTGTGTTTCCCAGGGTGCCATGAATCTGCTCTAGGGGTGCCATGGCCGTTGATGTGAGATCCACTGAGTGCTGTCTCCTTGACTTAACCCAAGGGATTTTGACCTGGCACTGGAATGAAATGAGAAGCTTGGCTATTGCAGTCTTGCCCGTGAATAAGCTGGTCTCCCTTATATGGGTTTTGTGTGAGTGCTGATACATTTTCGAAGATTTACATTATGTCACCTAACACTATAACTGGTTTTTTTGTAAGTAATTTCATTAAAATTGCAACACTAGAGTTGAATAAAAGGAACATTGCTCATTATTAAAATAAAATACTAACGAAGAAAAATAAATGAATTAAGGCCAGGTGTAGTAAAGGTGCCTTGCTCCGAAAGAGGTTTGGAACCACTGACCTAGCCAAAGAGCTGTACATAATGAGATAATCAACAAATAATGCTTAATTAGGTTGCTTCTATATGATTTCTATCAATAGAGGTAGTGAGGCAACTGAATCATAATGGTCTTTAGTTCAATTCGTAGTTCATTGCATGAAATTCTTTCTAGAATCATGCAGTCTGTATGAGAAATAGTGGCTCCTCATGATCTGTGTAACGGGTATATATGTATGCATAAATCTTAATATAATTTTATTATGTTTAGCATCTTCTAATAACTTCCTCATTAACTGTGATTTTAGAGTTCACTTAATTCTGCTTAGGTCGATGGTTCTCAGAAATTATTACAAGGCTCATTTCGCTAAGATTGAATGTCCTGAGTAGCCTAGAGCACAACCACTGGAGTCCAACGATGGATGACTATTGTGCTGCATGAGGTGTTCCTCGATGGTTTGGCTGGGTGTTTACTGAGTAATAAAGATGTTTTCTTACATGCAGCACCTTACTTACCAATTGTCTTGTAACTTCAATATTTTCCCTCTATTATTGTTGAATCTGTTTTTGACTTTCTGTTTATAGATGAGTTCTCTGTTTACTTGCACTATGTTCGGGCACTCGGGTTTTTTGATTCTCCTGACTATGACTTCCTGAGCAACTTATTTCAAAGCTTACTTGAGAAAAGTAATATTCCATGTGACTGGAAGTTTGACTGGATGGACCACACGCTTGTAAGTTTTATCCTGATCTGATCTTGCTAAATCCTAATTCTAATGATATATATATACATAAAGTATTACATATATATATATATATACACATATATATATATATATATATATTAGGTGCATCCAGTGCCCCCTTTTTTCAAAAATTTTTTGATAGGGTTCTGTACCCAATTTAATTCTGTTCCATATAATTAAACCAAAATTTATGACAAAGTTTCAAATTATTTGGACATCATCTATGTGGTCCACAACCCAATTCAATCTTTACATTATATTGAAATACAGGCTGTATGCGTGAGAAAAATCAGAACTTCTATTATTATGTTGTGTAGATATACAGATAAGCTGTGCTTGTTTTGAGATGATGCATCATTCACAGTTAATAACATCAGAGTAGAATGGACATTTAACAGCATAATATATACAAATTATGTACTATTACGTAATAGTTAATTCAATAATGAAATATTAATCATGGCCAATGACAGTCGGGTGATCTGGCCTTCAAATCAATAAAAGTTTTGCAGTAACTTTTTTGTGTTTGACCTGTCAGCATAACATGAAAATTTCACCAATTTCATGACAGCGCATTTCATATATATTTCATAACATATTTCATTGTTTATACTTGCCATTCTGACTATTTTTTTCTACCATCTGTATATCTGTATGCCTACCTTTGTGCTTGTTCCTTATTGATGCCGCTGTTGCAGTGTGCTCTTCAATCCAACATATTTTTTTGGTCCAACATATTTCTTTATTTCCTAGCATGTGACACCGAGTGGAATATTGGTGACAAAGCTGCCAGACACTAATAAAGCAGATGTTGAAGAGCCTTTTGTGGATCGCACAAGTTCTGGTGAAGGAGGCAGATTTCAGAGCAACAAGGCAATGATGAGTTATGATAACGTCCTGATGAAAGATCTTTCACCCAATGTATCTGCTGACAACGAAGTCATCTTGGAGGTCAGTTGTCCAGCGTTAAACTCCATTCTTATTGTTGTTCTGACTATACTGCGTGCGAGGGTGGATTCGATTTATCGCACCATAGTTAAACACCTTGCGAATAGATAGGCTAAGGTTAGAGAATTGGTTTGTTTATTATTATTTGTATTGCACTATAATCTAATGACAAGAAAGGCACTATCATCTAATATCTAATGACAAGAAGAGCACTATCATCTAATGACAACAAAGGCACTATCATCTAATGACAAGAAATGCACTATCATCTAATGCCAAGAATGGCACTATCATCTAATATCTAATGACAAGAAGGGCACTATCATCTAATGACAAGAAAGGTACTATCATCTAATAACAAGCAAGGCACTAACATCTAATGACAAGAAGGGCACTATCATCTAATGACAACAAAGGCACTATCATCTAATGTCAACAAAGGCACTATCATCTAATGATAAGAAAGACACTATCATCTAATATAAGAAATGTAATGTAAATTCTCGAAAATTTCTCAACGCCCACAAAAGCCACGTCAGGGAGACCAGCTTATTCACCGGCGCTATGCCAAATCAAGTCCGCAATAGCCAATCCTCTCGTTTCCTTTCGGTGCCGGGTCGAAATCCAGGGAGTCAAGTCGAGGAGACAGCATGGTGCTACGGTGGTAGTCGATGATGAGGGTGGTCATGTGGTGGCACAGGAGTAGAATCTGGACAGGACACATTGAAGGGTTCGGTTTTTAGTCGTGAATGGAAAGTAGCAGAAAATAATGAAAGTGGAGGAGAGGTTATATTTGGAGTTTAAATGTGGGGCTGAGCAAACTGACGGTGTTCTTTTGGGAGTCTGTTCCAAAGTGCTGGTGCAGCATAGACTAAGGAGCGGTTGCAGAATTTCAGAGACGATGAGACTGGAGGTCGAGATAGAGAAAGATATTGACAATGACGATGAGCGAGTTGATCTGAGCGGTTAGATTGTAAGGAGTTGACGAATGTGAGAGGGTTGAGAGGTTTGAAGTGCGTTGTAGGTGATATATACAATTTTGTAGTGGATGCGTTGAGGAACTTTAAGCCAATGAAGTGATTTTAAGACGGGTTATATGATGGTGTTTTGGGATTTTAGTGACTGCGCGGGCAAGAGCATTCTGAATTGTTTGGAGGCGTCTTATTTGTGAGGAATCAATGTTGTGAAAAAGAGAATTGCAGTAATCTAGCTTTGAGTAAACAATTTATGTGGTTGTTGTGCATGCAGTCTTGTAGTTGAGAATTGGGCGCAATCGACAAAGGTCGCGGATGTGCATATAGCAGGTGTGAGATAGCTGAGTGATGTGGTCAGAAAAGGTAAGGTTCTTATCGAAAACGACTCCAAGATTGCAGACAAGAGAAGAGTAAGGCACAGGATAAGTTGGGTTCGTTTGAAGAAGGTCAGAGGGGTATGTAAGTTTGTTCAATTGCTCACGGAGGCCAATGATGAGAAATTCTGTTTTTGAAGGGTTTAGACATAGCAGGTTGGTGGTCATCCAAGTTGATATGAGGGCGATGGTGTTTTGAACATGATTTATTGCATTTGTAAGTGATTGAGGAGAGAACGGTAAGAACAGATGTGTATCGTCAGCATAAAGGTGATGATCTACAGAAGATGAGGAAATGATTTTGCTGAGTGGGGAGGTGTACAAAATGAATAAAAGAGGCCCAAGAACAGAACCTTGAGGAACACCGCAGGCGAGGCTGTGAGGACTAGATGAGTGACCAGAGGTATTAACAGTGAAAGAGCGTGAAGAAAGGTATGACTTGATCCAGGATAGGGCAATACCAGAGATTCCAAATGTAGAAGAAAGGCGTTTGATAAGAATGGCGTGATCTATGGTGTCTAAGGCGGCAGAAATGTCTAAGAGGCATAGACAAGACACTTGTTGGCGACCTATCGCCATAACAAGTTTGTTGTACAGTGAAGTGAGTAGTGTTTCTGTAGAGTGATGTTTGGTGAATGCAGATTGATTTGAGTTGAGGAGAGTGTTTGAGGTTAGGAAGCCATTGAGACGAGAGAGGACAACCCGTTCCGAGAGTTTGGATAAGAAAGAGAGATTAGAAATTGGTCGGTAGTTGGACAGAAGTTCTTTGTCTAAGTCTGGTTTTTTGAGGAGTGGTTTAACAATCGAGTCCTTGAAAAACATAGGAAAAGTGCCTGTTGATAGAGACAGGTTGATGATCTTCGTAATTGTAGGAATGAGAAGAGTTACACAATCTTTTAGTAAGGAGGTCGGAATTGGGTCGAGGTCACATTGTTTGTTTTGAGAGGCTTGGATGAGGGTCATGATTTCTTCGTCAGTAGTAGGCTCGAATATGTCAAAAGATGTACCAGGTGGTAAAATTGTGTTGCCGTGATCGTCTGAGGAGGATAATGATGATTGTGATAGGAGAGTCTGTAACGAGAGACGGAGAGAAGATACTTTGTCGGTGAAGAAAGATGCACAAAGGAATCGGCAATGGATGAGACAGAAGTAATGACCAAATCTAAGGTGTGGCCATATTTTTGAGTAGGGAAAGAGACCTGATGGATCAGATTGAAAGAATTTAGAGAGGAAAGAAACTGCACTATCATCTAATGACAAGATGCAAAAAAATGCACTATCATCTAATGACAAGATGCAGGCCAATTATATCAAAGAAGAATTTTGCTCAGGGTTTGTGAGCAAAGTTCATTGACCCCATACTACACCTGGAAGGCTAGTGATTAACCAATTAACCACCTGTGCAGGGGGTGTAACAAGCGAGGAGGCAGAGGTGGCACCGGCCTCCCCAGTTTCAAAACTGGGGGGGGGGCAAAGTTTTAGTGCTCAGTGCCCCCCCCCCCCATGTTAACCCCCCAAATCGGTTCTTTTTTTATGTTTATCCAATGGCTTTTTAAGATTACTTTTGTTAAGATAATTTGTGCCCCCACATTTTTCAAATTTCTGGGGGCAAAATTCAAAAAGTGGGGGGCAAAAACAAAAATTTTCTACTTCGCGCAATATCGCAATATGTTTTATATTATGCTCCCCCCCGCTTTTCAAAATATTGTTACACCTCTGCACCTGTGGTATTTATTATCTAGTGCACAACAGCATATCGTATCATAGACATAATACTATAAATGTTCAAATAGTGGTGCCGCTTTCCAGCTTAATCTTGACTAGGTCATGATGCTGCCACTAACCAAAGGGAAGCCAGAGTTGTGTGTTTAACTTGGCCACCTGACTTATGTGTGTGTGAAATTAAGGCAGTAATGTATGGCAACTTAGCAAGTGTATTAATTGTGTTGCTATGTAAGCCTCTAGAAAGATGATGACATTGATTGAGTAATGCTAACAATTAAGGTATTTGCCAACAATTATCTGACTAAAATGTTAAAAGCTTAGGTTTTATTGGATGACTTGTGTCATTCAATTCAATGATTAGTTCACTAATTTATTAAATTGACTAATTTAAAAAAAATTTAAAATAAGCTGATGTTCATGAATTTTTATTGCTTTTTTAACATTTTGCTTACTTCTGGTAGGGTGGTCCAGAGATGTATCCGACAACAGTATGTGATTCAAGGGAGGACAAAAATTTGCCGACATGGTGAGTAGCATTGAAACTTTACTGTCGAATCAAAACTTCCCCAAAATTTAATCAGGCTTCAGGACAGCACATATCATGAAATTTTATTATAAGTTATAACATACACAATGTATGTTTTTGTACAAGCACATGTGTGTATGTGTGAAGCATTTCAAGAACCTCACAATGGCTTCTGATATGTTCCAAATAATGTTTTGTATTACAGAACATAGGGGTCGTCCATAAAGGACGTCTGCAAAAACCTACATTTTTAACCCCCCTCCCTTCCGTGTCCGCATTTGTGTGCATTCCACTCCCCACCTTTTGCAGACGTCTGCATCACACATGTATAAGTCACCATTGCGACAGCTGATGATAATTTTACTGCATTGCTTTTTAATAGGCATTTATTGACAAAGAATGAGATTGAATAAAAGCTTTGTAAAAAACTTGAATTTAAGAAACGCTTATTTGCATGTCAGCTTCGTATATCATTCTTTCAAATGTTAAGTATAACCTAAAGCTACTAATAAACAACTAAGATTTTGACCTAACTACCATCAGACGTGATTTTGGCGATAATTTACCATGGTCAAATGCGGACGCCTGCACAGTCCATGACCCCTCGGCATTTGTTCGCTTTTTTCAGCTTTTCCATTCTCCTCCCTCGTTGCGGACGTCCTTTGTGGATGACGCCGTAGGCTTTTGTTTTGTTGTCAATCTACCATCATGTAAACTTACCAAATTACTTTGCCATAATCAAAAGAACAGGATGCATGCTTCAGAGTATTGCCTTAATTTGGTATTTGGACTTCTTCTGTTTTAGCCCAAAGTGTATTTTCTGCCAGTGCTGTGGAGTGTGCTGTCTTCATTCAAAAAATGCCTCTACAAATAAGGTATCTGCTGTCTAAAGAAATGTGCCATGAAGTGAGTGGAATCACCAGTGAAAAGTGTTTCATCATCACGATGAAACAGAATGCAATAAATGTGCTTGTCTTTTGTATGCCTGACTATGAAGCTAGATTATTGTCAGTATGAGGCAGAATAAAAGAAGTGGATCATTTCTAATTAGTATGGGACAGAATTAAAGAAGCGGGTGATTGCACATTTTATGAAGCTAGGTTGAATTGGTGTATCTATCTACCTTCCGCTTTGTGTATTATGATCTGTTTTGTCGTGGCATATATTGCAATAAGGAAATCAACAACTGAGATAGAAAGTTGTTCAGTGAAATATCAATTCGTTTTTGATTACTAATATATGAAGTGGAAGTAAATCTTTTTCTTCACTTTTCTTTATCCAAGATCTGCCTCTGTATGCGTGTGACCTGTATTTTTGAAAATTACTTTTAGTATCCTACTTGATTATCTATAGTGTGTGTGCGTGCGTCTGCGTGTGTGTGCATAATGCGGTATTAAATATAAAACATTGAAACTCCAAAAGTAACCGAGTTACCCATACAACCAACTGCAACAGCATATGAAATGGGGAACCATAGGTATCAGATTCCTGCGGCCTGCCCCAATTCGCCAGCAAGGAAATTTCCACAGTCACCAAGATATAACTGTTCTTCTGGTCCACTGGTGCTCACTAGCGAGTCATGATGTGTGTGATAGGTGTAAATACATTTTTCAAAATATTTAACACAACTTATTTATGAAGCCTATCTGACAACAGATCGGCAGTGATAGAATTATGCCTAATTGCCTACAATGACCAAATGGCATTGTATTCATGACAACAGATCCAAGCATGTGCTTTTTGACACAGCAAATGCAATAGTATAATTATGTGATCGACCCAACTCACTATTCGCAAAGAAGGTGACAGCATGGCAACTATATCCATGGGCAGCAGAATGCAGATAGATGGTTGAAAATAAGATAGGGTTGAACATAAGGCTCTCTCTTATGTTTCCCGGAAGTAGCGAATGCATTAATTTTCTCCCTGGAAGAGGTTAAGCACAACCCCACAAGGATCCTTCTCCACTAAATTTTTTCACAAGTATCTTCTGTCTTCAATTTTAGAAGTGTCAAGTTCCTTTGTTTCATTTTTATCATGTTCATGTTGAAATCATTATTACTAATACAAAATACCAAGTCCGACCGACATCTCTCGGTAGTGAGGGAATAAAACAGCCCAGCTGGAAATTACTGCTCAATCTGTGCCCCGTTTCAGCTTTGGCTGACCATCGACTGGTGGCGAGCTTCTGCCAGCAGGCTGCTGGTGTTGGATACATACACATCGGTCAAACAACGCCTCGCCTTCTTAGTTGTTGGCCCTTTTACCTGGAACACACTCATCTTAACGATGCCACCGCTGCCAAGAAGTAATACGCCTTTGCTTTTACAATTTGCCAAAGACTGATTTGTATGGCGACTACGGCCTTGGTTGGGCAGCTGGGCCGCGAGCGATAAGTAGATAATCTAGGCACTATAAAATCATTGGTTCATGTTGTGACGTTTATCTTATTTATGGGATTGTGGCCTTGACATTGCCTGTTATTATTTTCCAGAATATTAGTCTGTTTTGTTTATTATAAGGTTTTAGGTTTTCTACACATGCTGTTATCTGAACAAAATGGACATTTTCAGCAAACTATTTCGATCTACGCTTGGGATTGATGGGCGAGATTACAAGTTTGTATGAATTTCATTTGCCCACATGAAACGTCGTAGATTGGCAAGACTGTTGTTAAATGGCGTAATTAGAAAGCATTAATAGCCACTGAGCACTCGCTGTCGCCAAAGGAGTACAATCTTGAAATTGTTATATAAAACTGCTAATTTTCTCGCTAGTTTGTGTCGCATGCGGTCGATGATTTTTGTGGCCGGTCATACGATGCACGTCGATTCGTCTTTGAGGCGTGACGCTTCTGCGGCCGGAAACTTCGGCCACGTACGGCACGGAAAAATTACTAATGAGTCCGAAGGTTTTGGCATATATATAAAAAGCGTGGAGCTTCTGCGGCCGAAGGTTCGGCCTTTTAACGCACTGAAAATTTACTTCTGTGGCCGAAAATGACACCAGCCTTTATCGTAACCCTAATCGACTCTCACGACGCCTAACAGAGCGCTTGACCCACAAAATTTTGAGCGAGTTCGGTCGTAGAAGTTAAATGTTCAATGATATAGTGGGCGAATTTTCGGCCGCAGAAGATTTTTCCATATAAAGACGACACTCATCAATGAGTGGCATCTGAATATTACATCATATGAATATTACATCATATGAATCATTATTCTGCCTCTAATTATTGAGTTGATGGAGATTTGAGTGTTATTTTAAATGTATGACCTGTCTTTTTATGTTTTTACCTACTGTCAGGGTTATTTTTCATGTGGTTTGAGAAATAATGGGATGCTTGAAAATAAGAGAAAACTTTTTGGAGTAATTTAATTTTGTACTCATCTCTGTCTAGTTCGGTCAATGTCAGTATATTGCAGAAGGTGGTTAATGTTTTTATGTCTCATAAACTATTTTCTGATAAATGAGGTTAGTTTACATATAATGACTGTGTGCTCATGATTAAGCTTATGCCCTGCACGTTACGTATAGGCGGTGCTTTTGTAATATTTAAGCTTCTGCTTATGATTTTATCATGAAACTTTTCTTTGGTATTTCTCATTTCTGCCGATCTCCCATTTACATTGAAACCATAAATAAATGACGATTTGAACCTTTCTTCTGTTTTAGAAAGCCACCAGATGCGTTTTTCTATGATAACCATGATGGCAGTCATACAGTTCCACAACCTGACGACTTACTTACTTATTTCGATCAAGTGTTTGCAAATTTCGACAAAGTGTTAGGCAATTTTGGAAGTCACCTTGACAGTTTGCCAGCAATCGAGCCTGAAACTGGTAAGAAATATGAGCTCCTTTGTGCTATAATATAATCCAATCATGATTCTGTGCTGTACTGCTGTACGATAAAGTGTTCACCGTCACTTTATCGAGAAATTTGACATTCTCCAAACCAAATAATATTTATCCAGAGTCTGTGTGGACCAATTAGCAACAAAATGCTGCATAGATATCTGGATTTGTCCAAATAACCAAGCAGAAATCAAGGTTTCAATATCTGGGAATATGACGATGAACCCGGGTTCACCGTCACTTTATCGAGAAATTTGACATTCTCCAAACCAAATAATATTTATCCAGAGTCTGTGTGGACCAGTTAGCAACAAAATGCTGCATAGATATCTGGATTTGTCCAAATAACCAAGCAGAAATCAAGGTTTCAATATCTGGGAATATGACGATGAACCCGGGTTCACCGTCACTTTATCGAGAAATTTGACATTCTCCAAACCAAATAATATTTATCCAGAGTCTGTGTGGACCAGTTAGCAACAAAATGCTGCATAGATATCTGGATTTGTCCAAATAACCAAGCAGAAATCAAGGTTTCAATATCTGGGAATATGACGATGAACCCGGGTTCACCGTCACTTTATCGAGAAATTTGACATACTCCAAACCAAATAATATTTATCCAGAGTCTGTGTGGACCAGTTAGCAACAAAATGCTGCATAGATATCTGGATTTGTCCAAATAACCAAGCAGAAATCAAGGTTTCAATATCTGGGAATATGACGATGAACCCGGGTTCACCGTCACTTTATCGAGAAATTTGACATTCTCCAAACCAAATAATATTTATCTAGAGTCTGTGTGGACCAGTTAGCAACAAAATGCTGCATAGATATCTGGATTTGTCCAAATAACCTAGCAGAAATCAAGGTTTCAATATCTGGGAATATGACGATGAACCCGGGTTCACCGTCACTTTATCGAGAAATTTGACATTCTCCAAACCAAATAATATTTATCCAGAGTCTGTGTGGACCAGTTAGCAACAAAATGCTGCATAGATATCTGGATTTGTCCAAATAACCAAGCAGAAATCAAGGTTTCAATATCTGGGAATATGACGATGAACCCGGGTTCACCGTCACTTTATCGAGAAATTTGACATTCTCCAAACCAAATAATATTTATCCAGAGTCTGTGTGGACCAGTTAGCAGCAAAATGCTGCATAGATATCTGGATTTGTCCAAATAACCAAGCAGAAATCAAGGTGTAAATATCTGGGAATATGACGATGAACCCGGGTTCACCGTCACTTTATCGAGAAATTTGACATTCTCCAAACCAAATAATATTTATCCAGAGTCTGTGTGGACCAGTTAGCAACAAAATGCTGCATAGATATCTGGATTTGTCCAAATAACCAAGCAGAAATCAAGGTTTCAATATCTGGGAATATGACGATGAACCCGGGTTCACCGTCACTTTATCGAGAAATTTGACATTCTCCAAACCAAATAATATTTATCCAGAGTCTGTGTGGACCAGTTAGCAACAAAATGCTGCATAGATATCTGGATTTGTCCAAATAACCAAGCAGAAATCAAGGTTTCAATATCTGGGAATATGACGATGAACCCGGGTTCACCGTCACTTTATCGAGAAATTTGACATTCTCCAAACCAAATAATATTTATCCAGAGTCTGTGTGGACCAGTTAGCAACAAAATGCTGCATAGATATCTGGATTTGTCCAAATAACCAAGCAGAAATCAAGGTTTCAATATCTGGGAATGTGACGATGAACCCGGGTTCACCGTCACTTTATCGAGAAATTTGACATTCTCCAAACCAAATAATATTTATCCAGAGTCTGCGTGGACCAGTTAGCAACAAAATGCTGCATAGATATCTGGATTTGTCCAAATAACCAAGCAGAAATCAAGGTTTCAATATCTGGGAGTATGACGATGAACCCGGGTTCACCGTCACTTTATCGAGAAATTTGACATTCTCCAAACCAAATAATATTTATCCAGAGTCTGTGTGGACCAGTTAGCAACAAAATGCTGCATAGATATCTGGATTTGTCCAAATAACCAAGCAGAAATCAAGGTTTCAATATCTGGGAATATGACGATGAACCCGGGTTCACCGTCACTTTATCGAGAAATTTGACATTCTCCAAACCAAATAATATTTATCCAGAGTCGGTGTGGACCAGTTAGCAACAAAATGCTGCATAGATATCTGGATTTGTCCAAATAACCAAGCAGAAATCAAGGTTTCAATATCTGGGAATATGACGATGAACCCGGGTTCACCGTCACTTTATCGAGAAATTTGACATTCTCCAAACCAAATAATATTTATCCAGAGTCTGCGTGGACCAGTTAGCAACAAAATGCTGCATAGATATCTGGATTTGTCCAAATAACCAAGCAGAAATCAAGGTTTCAATATCTGGGAATATGACGATGAACCCGGGTTCACCGTCACTTTATCGAGAAATTTGACATTCTCCAAACCAAATAATATTTATCCAGAGTCTGTGTGGACCAGTTAGCAACAAAATGCTGCATAGATATCTGGATTTGTCCAAATAACCTAGCAGAAATCAAGCTTTCAATATCTGGGAATATGACGATGAACCCGGGTTCACCGTCACTTTATCGAGAAATTTGACATTCTCCAAACCAAATAATATTTATCCAGAGTCGGTGTGGACCAGTTAGCAACAAAATGCTGCATAGATATCTGGATTTGTCCAAATAACCAAGCAGAAATCAAGGTTTCAATATCTGGGAATATGACGATGAACCCGGGTTCACCGTCACTTTATCGAGAAATTTGACATTCTCCAAACCAAATAATATTTATCCAGAGTCTGTGTGGACCAGTTAGCAACAAAATGCTGCATAGATATCTGGATTTGTCCAAATAACCAAGCAGAAATCAAGGTTTCAATATCTGGGAATATGACGATGAACCCGGGTTCACCGTCACTTTATCGAGAAATTTGACATTCTCCAAACCAAATAATATTTATCCAGAGTCGGTGTGGACCAGTTAGCAACAAAATGCTGCACAGATATCTGGATTTGTCCAAATAACCAAGCAGAAATCAAGGTTTCAATATCTGGGAATATGACGATGAACCCGGGTTCACCGTCACTTTATCGAGAAATTTGACATTCTCCAAACCAAATAATATTTATCCAGAGTCTGCGTGGACCAGTTAGCAACAAAATGCTGCATAGATATCTGGATTTGTCCAAATAACCAAGCAGAAATCAAGGTTTCAATATCTGGGAATGTGACGATGAACCCGGGTTCACCGTCACTTTATCGAGAAATTTGACATTCTCCAAACCAAATAATATTTATCCAGAGTCTGCGTGGACCAGTTAGCAACAAAATGCTGCATAGATATCTGGATTTGTCCAAATAACCAAGCAGAAATCAAGGTTTCAATATCTGGGAGTATGACGATGAACCCGGGTTCACCGTCACTTTATCGAGAAATTTGACATTCTCCAAACCAAATAATATTTATCCAGAGTCTGTGTGGACCAGTTAGCAACAAAATGCTGCATAGACATCTGGATTTGTCCAAATAACCAAGCAGAAATCAAGGTTTCAATATCTGGGAATATGACGATGAACCCGGGTTCACCGTCACTTTATCGAGAAATTTGACATTCTCCAAACCAAATAATATTTATCCAGAGTCTGCGTGGACCAGTTAGCAACAAAATGCTGCATAGATATCTGGATTTGTCCAAATAACCAAGCAGAAATCAAGGTTTCAATATCTGGGAATGTGACGATGAACCCGGGTTCACCGTCACTTTATCGAGAAATTTGACATTCTCCAAACCAAATAATATTTATCCAGAGTCGGTGTGGACCAGTTAGCAACAAAATGCTGCATAGATATCTGGATTTGTCCAAATAACCAAGCAGAAATCAAGGTTTCAATATCTGGGAATATGACGATGAACCCGGGTTCACCGTCACTTTATCGAGAAATTTGACATTCTCCAAACCAAATAATATTTATCCAGAGTCTGCGTGGACCAGTTAGCAACAAAATGCTGCATAGATATCTGGATTTGTCCAAATAACCAAGCAGAAATCAAGGTTTCAATATCTGGGAATATGACGATGAACCCGGGTTCACCGTCACTTTATCGAGAAATTTGACATTCTCCAAACCAAATAATATTTATCCAGAGTCTGTGTGGACCAGTTAGCAACAAAATGCTGCATAGATATCTGGATTTGTCCAAATAACCAAGCAGAAATCAAGGTTTCAATATCTGGGAATGTGACGATGAACCCGGGTTCACCGTCACTTTATCGAGAAATTTGACATTCTCCAAACCAAATAATATTTATCCAGAGTCTGTGTGGACCAGTTAGCAACAAAATGCTGCATAGATATCTGGATTTGTCCAAATAACCAAGCAGAAATCAAGGTTTCAATATCTGGGAATATGACGATGAACCCGGGTTCACCGTCACTTTATCGAGAAATTTGACATTCTCCAAACCAAATAATATTTATCCAGAGTCTGCGTGGACCAGTTAGCAACAAAATGCTGCATAGATATCTGGATTTGTCCAAATAACCAAGCAGAAATCAAGGTTTCAATATCTGGGAATATGACGATGAACCCGGGTTCACCGTCACTTTATCGAGAAATTTGACATTCTCCAAACCAAATAATATTTATCCAGAGTCTGCGTGGACCAGTTAGCAACAAAATGCTGCATAGATATCTGGATTTGTCCAAATAACCAAGCAGAAATCAAGGTTTCAATATCTGGGAATATGACGATGAACCCGGGTTCACCGTCACTTTATCGAGAAATTTGACATTCTCCAAACCAAATAATATTTATCCAGAGTCGGTGTGGACCAGTTAGCAACAAAATGCTGCATAGATATCTGGATTTGTCCAAATAACCAAGCAGAAATCAAGGTTTCAATATCTGGGAATATGACGATGAACCCGGGTTCACCGTCACTTTATCGAGAAATTTGACATTCTCCAAACCAAATAATATTTATCCAGAGTCTGTGTGGACCAGTTAGCAACAAAATGCTGCATAGATATCTGGATTTGTCCAAATAACCAAGCAGAAATCAAGGTTTCAATATCTGGGAATATGACGATGAACCCGGGTTCACCGTCACTTTATCGAGAAATTTGACATTCTCCAAACCAAATAATATTTATCCAGAGTCGGTGTTGACCAGTTAGCAACAAAATGCTGCATAGATATCTGGATTTGTCCAAATAACCAAGCAGAAATCAAGGTTTCAATATCTGGGAATATGACGATGAACCCGGGTTCACCGTCACTTTATCGAGAAATTTGACATTCTCCAAACCAAATAATATTTATCCAGAGTCTGCGTGGACCAGTTAGCAACAAAATGCTGCATAGATATCTGGATTTGTCCAAATAACCAAGCAGAAATCAAGGTTTCAATATCTGGGAATATGACGATGAACCCGGGTTCACCGTCACTTTATCGAGAAATTTGACATTCTCCAAACCAAATAATATTTATCCAGAGTCTGCGTGGACCAGTTAGCAACAAAATGCTGCATAGATATCTGGATTTGTCCAAATAACCAAGCAGAAATCAAGGTTTCAATATCTGGGAATATGACGATGAACCCGGGTTCACCGTCACTTTATCGAGAAATTTGACATTCTCCAAACCAAATAATATTTATCCAGAGTCGGTGTGGACCAGTTAGCAACAAAATGCTGCATAGATATCTGGATTTGTCCAAATAACCAAGCAGAAATCAAGGTTTCAATATCTGGGAATATGACGATGAACCCGGGTTCACCGTCACTTTATCGAGAAATTTGACATTCTCCAAACCAAATAATATTTATCCAGAGTCGGTGTGGACCAGTTAGCAACAAAATGCTGCATAGATATCTGGATTTGTCCAAATAACCAAGCAGAAATCAAGGTTTCAATATCTGGGAATATGACGATGAACCCGGGTTCACCGTCACTTTATCGAGAAATTTGACATTCTCCAAACCAAATAATATTTATCCAGAGTCTGCGTGGACCAGTTAGCAACAAAATGCTGCATAGATATCTGGATTTGTCCAAATAACCAAGCAGAAATCAAGGTTTCAATATCTGGGAATATGACGATGAACCCGGGTTCACCGTCACTTTATCGAGAAATTTGACATTCTCCAAACCAAATAATATTTATCCAGAGTCGGTGTGGACCAGTTAGCAACAAAATGCTGCATAGATATCTGGATTTGTCCAAATAACCAAGCAGAAATCAAGGTTTCAATATCTGGGAATATGACGATGAACCCGGGTTCACCGTCACTTTATCGAGAAATTTGACATTCTCCAAACCAAATAATATTTATCCAGAGTCGGTGTGGACCAGTTAGCAACAAAATGCTGCATAGATATCTGGATTTGTCCAAATAACCAAGCAGAAATCAAGGTTTCAATATCTGGGAATATGACGATGAACCCGGGTTCACCGTCACTTTATCGAGAAATTTGACATTCTCCAAACCAAATAATATTTATCCAGAGTCGGTGTGGACCAGTTAGCAACAAAATGCTGCATAGATATCTGGATTTGTCCAAATAACCAAGCAGAAATCAAGGTTTCAATATCTGGGAATATGACGATGAACCCGGGTTCACCGTCACTTTATCGAGAAATTTGACATTCTCCAAACCAAATAATATTTATCCAGAGTCTGCGTGGACCAGTTAGCAACAAAATGCTGCATAGATATCTGGATTTGTCCAAATAACCAAGCAGAAATCAAGGTTTCAATATCTGGGAATATGACGATGAACCCGGGTTCACCGTCACTTTATCGAGAAATTTGACATTCTCCAAACCAAATAATATTTATCCAGAGTCTGCGTGGACCAGTTAGCAACAAAATGCTGCATAGATATCTGGATTTGTCCAAATAACCAAGCAGAAATCAAGGTTTCAATATCTGGGAATATGACGATGAACCCGGGTTCACCGTCACTTTATCGAGAAATTTGACATTCTCCAAACCAAATAATATTTATCCAGAGTCTGTGTGGACCAGTTAGCAACAAAATGCTGCATAGATATCTGGATTTGTCCAAATAACCAAGCAGAAATCAAGGTTTCAATATCTGGGAATATGACGATGAACCCGGGTTCACCGTCACTTTATCGAGAAATTTGACATTCTCCAAACCAAATAATATTTATCCAGAGTCGGTGTGGACCAGTTAGCAACAAAATGCTGCATAGATATCTGGATTTGTCCAAATAACCAAGCAGAAATCAAGGTTTCAATATCTGGGAATATGACGATGAACCCGGGTTCACCGTCACTTTATCGAGAAATTTGACATTCTCCAAACCAAATAATATTTATCCAGAGTCTGCGTGGACCAGTTAGCAACAAAATGCTGCATAGATATCTGGATTTGTCCAAATAACCAAGCAGAAATCAAGGTTTCAATATCTGGGAATATGACGATGAACCCGGGTTCACCGTCACTTTATCGAGAAATTTGACATTCTCCAAACCAAATAATATTTATCCAGAGTCTGCGTGGACCAGTTAGCAACAAAATGCTGCATAGATATCTGGATTTGTCCAAATAACCAAGCAGAAATCAAGGTTTCAATATCTGGGAATATGACGATGAACCCGGGTTCACCGTCACTTTATCGAGAAATTTGACATTCTCCAAACCAAATAATATTTATCCAGAGTCGGTGTGGACCAGTTAGCAACAAAATGCTGCATAGATATCTGGATTTGTCCAAATAACCAAGCAGAAATCAAGGTTTCAATATCTGGGAATATGACGATGAACCCGGGTTCACCGTCACTTTATCGAGAAATTTGACATTCTCCAAACCAAATAATATTTATCCAGAGTCTGTGTGGACCAGTTAGCAACAAAATGCTGCATAGATATCTGGATTTGTCCAAATAACCAAGCAGAAATCAAGGTTTCAATATCTGGGAATATGACGATGAACCCGGGTTCACCGTCACTTTATCGAGAAATTTGACATTCTCCAAACCAAATAATATTTATCCAGAGTCGGTGTTGACCAGTTAGCAACAAAATGCTGCATAGATATCTGGATTTGTCCAAATAACCAAGCAGAAATCAAGGTTTCAATATCTGGGAATATGACGATGAACCCGGGTTCACCGTCACTTTATCGAGAAATTTGACATTCTCCAAACCAAATAATATTTATCCAGAGTCTGCGTGGACCAGTTAGCAACAAAATGCTGCATAGATATCTGGATTTGTCCAAATAACCAAGCAGAAATCAAGGTTTCAATATCTGGGAATATGACGATGAACCCGGGTTCACCGTCACTTTATCGAGAAATTTGACATTCTCCAAACCAAATAATATTTATCCAGAGTCTGCGTGGACCAGTTAGCAACAAAATGCTGCATAGATATCTGGATTTGTCCAAATAACCAAGCAGAAATCAAGGTTTCAATATCTGGGAATATGACGATGAACCCGGGTTCACCGTCACTTTATCGAGAAATTTGACATTCTCCAAACCAAATAATATTTATCCAGAGTCGGTGTGGACCAGTTAGCAACAAAATGCTGCATAGATATCTGGATTTGTCCAAATAACCAAGCAGAAATCAAGGTTTCAATATCTGGGAATATGACGATGAACCCGGGTTCACCGTCACTTTATCGAGAAATTTGACATTCTCCAAACCAAATAATATTTATCCAGAGTCGGTGTGGACCAGTTAGCAACAAAATGCTGCATAGATATCTGGATTTGTCCAAATAACCAAGCAGAAATCAAGGTTTCAATATCTGGGAATATGACGATGAACCCGGGTTCACCGTCACTTTATCGAGAAATTTGACATTCTCCAAACCAAATAATATTTATCCAGAGTCTGCGTGGACCAGTTAGCAACAAAATGCTGCATAGATATCTGGATTTGTCCAAATAACCAAGCAGAAATCAAGGTTTCAATATCTGGGAATATGACGATGAACCCGGGTTCACCGTCACTTTATCGAGAAATTTGACATTCTCCAAACCAAATAATATTTATCCAGAGTCGGTGTGGACCAGTTAGCAACAAAATGCTGCATAGATATCTGGATTTGTCCAAATAACCAAGCAGAAATCAAGGTTTCAATATCTGGGAATATGACGATGAACCCGGGTTCACCGTCACTTTATCGAGAAATTTGACATTCTCCAAACCAAATAATATTTATCCAGAGTCGGTGTGGACCAGTTAGCAACAAAATGCTGCATAGATATCTGGATTTGTCTAAATAACCAAGCAGAAATCAAGGTTTCAATATCTGGGAATATGACGATGAACCCGGGTTCACCGTCACTTTATCGAGAAATTTGACATTCTCCAAACCAAATAATATTTATCCAGAGTCGGTGTGGACCAGTTAGCAACAAAATGCTGCATAGATATCTGGATTTGTCCAAATAACCAAGCAGAAATCAAGGTTTCAATATCTGGGAATATGACGATGAACCCGGGTTCACCGTCACTTTATCGAGAAATTTGACATTCTCCAAACCAAATAATATTTATCCAGAGTCTGCGTGGACCAGTTAGCAACAAAATGCTGCATAGATATCTGGATTTGTCCAAATAACCAAGCAGAAATCAAGGTTTCAATATCTGGGAATATGACGATGAACCCGGGTTCACCGTCACTTTATCGAGAAATTTGACATTCTCCAAACCAAATAATATTTATCCAGAGTCTGTGTGGACCAGTTAGCAACAAAATGCTGCATAGATATCTGGATTTGTCCAAATAACCAAGCAGAAATCAAGGTTTCAATATCTGGGAATATGACGATGAACCCGGGTTCACCGTCACTTTATCGAGAAATTTGACATTCTCCAAACCAAATAATATTTATCCAGAGTCGGTGTGGACCAGTTAGCAACAAAATGCTGCATAGATATCTGGATTTGTCCAAATAACCAAGCAGAAATCAAGGTTTCAATATCTGGGAATATGACGATGAACCCGGGTTCACCGTCACTTTATCGAGAAATTTGACATTCTCCAAACCAAATAATATTTATCCAGAGTCTGCGTGGACCAGTTAGCAACAAAATGCTGCATAGATATCTGGATTTGTCCAAATAACCAAGCAGAAATCAAGGTTTCAATATCTGGGAATATGACGATGAACCCGGGTTCACCGTCACTTTATCGAGAAATTTGACATTCTCCAAACCAAATAATATTTATCCAGAGTCTGTGTGGACCAGTTAGCAACAAAATGCTGCATAGATATCTGGATTTGTCCAAATAACCAAGCAGAAATCAAGGTTTCAATATCTGGGAATATGACGATGAACCCGGGTTCACCGTCACTTTATCGAGAAATTTGACATTCTCCAAACCAAATAATATTTATCCAGAGTCTGTGTGGACCAGTTAGCAACAAAATGCTGCATAGATATCTGGATTTGTCCAAATAACCAAGCAGAAATCAAGGTTTCAATATCTGGGAATATGACGATGAACCCGGGTTCACCGTCACTTTATCGAGAAATTTGACATTCTCCAAACCAAATAATATTTATCCAGAGTCTGCGTGGACCAGTTAGCAACAAAATGCTGCATAGATATCTGGATTTGTCCAAATAACCAAGCAGAAATCAAGGTTTCAATATCTGGGAATATGACGATGAACCCGGGTTCACCGTCACTTTATCGAGAAATTTGACATTCTCCAAACCAAATAATATTTATCCAGAGTCGGTGTTGACCAGTTAGCAACAAAATGCTGCATAGATATCTGGATTTGTCCAAATAACCAAGCAGAAATCAAGGTTTCAATATCTGGGAATATGACGATGAACCCGGGTTCACCGTCACTTTATCGAGAAATTTGACATTCTCCAAACCAAATAATATTTATCCAGAGTCTGCGTGGACCAGTTAGCAACAAAATGCTGCATAGATATCTGGATTTGTCCAAATAACCAAGCAGAAATCAAGGTTTCAATATCTGGGAATATGACGATGAACCCGGGTTCACCGTCACTTTATCGAGAAATTTGACATTCTCCAAACCAAATAATATTTATCCAGAGTCTGCGTGGACCAGTTAGCAACAAAATGCTGCATAGATATCTGGATTTGTCCAAATAACCAAGCAGAAATCAAGGTTTCAATATCTGGGAATATGACGATGAACCCGGGTTCACCGTCACTTTATCGAGAAATTTGACATTCTCCAAACCAAATAATATTTATCCAGAGTCTGTGTGGACCAGTTAGCAACAAAATGCTGCATAGATATCTGGATTTGTCCAAATAACCAAGCAGAAATCAAGGTTTCAATATCTGGGAATATGACGATGAACCCGGGTTCACCGTCACTTTATCGAGAAATTTGACATTCTCCAAACCAAATAATATTTATCCAGAGTCGGTGTGGACCAGTTAGCAACAAAATGCTGCATAGATATCTGGATTTGTCCAAATAACCAAGCAGAAATCAAGGTTTCAATATCTGGGAATATGACGATGAACCCGGGTTCACCGTCACTTTATCGAGAAATTTGACATTCTCCAAACCAAATAATATTTATCCAGAGTCTGCGTGGACCAGTTAGCAACAAAATGCTGCATAGATATCTGGATTTGTCCAAATAACCAAGCAGAAATCAAGGTTTCAATATCTGGGAATATGACGATGAACCCGGGTTCACCGTCACTTTATCGAGAAATTTGACATTCTCCAAACCAAATAATATTTATCCAGAGTCGGTGTTGACCAGTTAGCAACAAAATGCTGCATAGATATCTGGATTTGTCCAAATAACCAAGCAGAAATCAAGGTTTCAATATCTGGGAATATGACGATGAACCCGGGTTCACCGTCACTTTATCGAGAAATTTGACATTCTCCAAACCAAATAATATTTATCCAGAGTCTGCGTGGACCAGTTAGCAACAAAATGCTGCATAGATATCTGGATTTGTCCAAATAACCAAGCAGAAATCAAGGTTTCAATATCTGGGAATATGACGATGAACCCGGGTTCACCGTCACTTTATCGAGAAATTTGACATTCTCCAAACCAAATAATATTTATCCAGAGTCTGTGTGGACCAGTTAGCAACAAAATGCTGCATAGATATCTGGATTTGTCCAAATAACCAAGCAGAAATCAAGGTTTCAATATCTGGGAATATGACGATGAACCCGGGTTCACCGTCACTTTATCGAGAAATTTGACATTCTCCAAACCAAATAATATTTATCCAGAGTCGGTGTGGACCAGTTAGCAACAAAATGCTGCATAGATATCTGGATTTGTCCAAATAACCAAGCAGAAATCAAGGTTTCAATATCTGGGAATATGACGATGAACCCGGGTTCACCGTCACTTTATCGAGAAATTTGACATTCTCCAAACCAAATAATATTTATCCAGAGTCTGCGTGGACCAGTTAGCAACAAAATGCTGCATAGATATCTGGATTTGTCCAAATAACCAAGCAGAAATCAAGGTTTCAATATCTGGGAATATGACGATGAACCCGGGTTCACCGTCACTTTATCGAGAAATTTGACATTCTCCAAACCAAATAATATTTATCCAGAGTCTGCGTGGACCAGTTAGCAACAAAATGCTGCATAGATATCTGGATTTGTCCAAATAACCAAGCAGAAATCAAGGTTTCAATATCTGGGAATATGACGATGAACCCGGGTTCACCGTCACTTTATCGAGAAATTTGACATTCTCCAAACCAAATAATATTTATCCAGAGTCGGTGTGGACCAGTTAGCAACAAAATGCTGCATAGATATCTGGATTTGTCCAAATAACCAAGCAGAAATCAAGGTTTCAATATCTGGGAATATGACGATGAACCCGGGTTCACCGTCACTTTATCGAGAAATTTGACATTCTCCAAACCAAATAATATTTATCCAGAGTCTGCGTGGACCAGTTAGCAACAAAATGCTGCATAGATATCTGGATTTGTCCAAATAACCAAGCAGAAATCAAGGTTTCAATATCTGGGAATATGACGATGAACCCGGGTTCACCGTCACTTTATCGAGAAATTTGACATTCTCCAAACCAAATAATATTTATCCAGAGTCTGTGTGGACCAGTTAGCAACAAAATGCTGCATAGATATCTGGATTTGTCCAAATAACCAAGCAGAAATCAAGGTTTCAATATCTGGGAATATGACGATGAACCCGGGTTCACCGTCACTTTATCGAGAAATTTGACATTCTCCAAACCAAATAATATTTATCCAGAGTCTGCGTGGACCAGTTAGCAACAAAATGCTGCATAGATATCTGGATTTGTCCAAATAACCAAGCAGAAATCAAGGTTTCAATATCTGGGAATATGACGATGAACCCGGGTTCACCGTCACTTTATCGAGAAATTTGACATTCTCCAAACCAAATAATATTTATCCAGAGTCGGTGTGGACCAGTTAGCAACAAAATGCTGCATAGATATCTGGATTTGTCCAAATAACCAAGCAGAAATCAAGGTTTCAATATCTGGGAATATGACGATGAACCCGGGTTCACCGTCACTTTATCGAGAAATTTGACATTCTCCAAACCAAATAATATTTATCCAGAGTCTGCGTGGACCAGTTAGCAACAAAATGCTGCATAGATATCTGGATTTGTCCAAATAACCAAGCAGAAATCAAGGTTTCAATATCTGGGAATATGACGATGAACCCGGGTTCACCGTTGTTTAGGCATGGGCCTAAGACACACTTTCATTCAGTCGTAAAAAAATTTATATATATAGCACCCTTTCAAGGTGATTACTCAAAAGCGCTCCCAACTCCAGTACAGACTAAAAGGTAAATTTTATATTGGGCTTAGAATATGCCACTAGACAATTAATGAACTTTCATGACCCCAAAGAAAGGCCATTCCCAACCCTTGGGCCTACCACAGAGAATGCTCGGTTTTACCTGCTTTACAGGCCAACGTAATCACAAGAACCCCCTCTCAGCAGAGCGAAGGGAGCGACTGAGCCGGGCCTTCAATACCATCTGAAAAAGGTCTATCAGGTAGGCTGGTGAAGGCCAACATGGTATCGCCAGACCCGAGAGACAGGAAGCCAATGCAGATCTTCAGCATATATCTTGTGACATGATCATATTTTGACATTTGGCTGATAAGTAATGATTATTTATATGGCACCCTTTCAAGGTAACTACTCAAAATGTAATGGAATAAGTAAACATGATATAAAATGTCATAAAAATCGACTCTCATTTCCAAATCTGTTATAGATTTATGGCGTCGCAGTAAACTCTTTGTTCGTGTTGCTTTTAGACTGTGACCTATATATGACATTCTATTGCTATTTATAGGTGTTAATGTATTATGACATAAATTAATTTTACTACATACCAATGGTGTACTTCAGAAAATCACAATGTTACTCTTGAATGTTGTCGAATTGAACACTTGTTTTGACTTTGTTTGTTATGTGTGTCATAAAGACTGCAAGTTCACTCCTGGTAACTGGATGCTATGTAAAGAGTTCAACTGTTGATTACTTCACTCTATGCAATGACCTTGGGAAAGTTGTTTGTACACACTTGCCTCATCACGCAGTCTAATTTGGTACAGAGAAGCAATTATAGATCCTATCAGTGTGAGGTACTTAGAGGGCCGTACCGAGGGAGGAGCCAGCGGGGCCGTGGCCCAGGGCGCAAATGTGGGAAATTTCAGGATAGAATAACTTTTATTTCTTAAAATGCACTAGTTTAAAAATGTGGGGGTGCCAGATTGATGCTAGACACAGGGCGCAAATACTATTTTCAAAATGTGGGAGTGCCATCTTGATGTTAAGCATAGGGCGCAATTATATAGCTCAGTACAGCCCTGGGTACTAATAGCTTTGTCTTTCATGCAAGTCTTGTCATGTACTTACTGACCCTTTTTCTAGATTCGTCCAAGGAAGACCTTACGGAAATGAAGTGCCTTCCCTTCGCCCCATTAGGGTCATGAGAGATTTAGTTTAGTATATTAGCATTTTTTGGTTTTAGTAGTATGGTGCTGCTTCTTTGATTTGGTACTTACTGTAAGCTGTGCCTTTGTGTTCTGCCTACAGGAGCAGAATTCAATTCTCAACCAGGCAGTTTGAGAGATCAGATGCTGAAAGAACCCGAATCCAACTCACAGTCATGGAGAGAGCCTGGAACAGGCCAGAGGGATGAAATTCCAGATGCACCTAAATCTGTATGTTTATGCAGCAGGAGATCTGGTTGTAGATGATGCATTCCTGCATGTAACTGGCAAAGAAGGCATCTGGGTGGGGTCGGATCAACCAATGAGCAGATTTAAGTGTGATTATGTTAATAACTGAGCAGAATTAGGTGGGGTCAGGTCAACCAATGGGCAGACTTTAGTAGGGTCAGGTCAACCACTGGGCAGATTTAGGTGGGATTATGTTAATGACTGAGCAGAATTAGGTGGGGTCAGGTCACGCATTGAACTGACCTGATGAGCACATTGAGCTGCATATTTTGAAGGTGGCTGATGTTTCTGCTTTTAATATTGCTATGCATGTGTTTAAGTTATGAAACTGTTTCAGTTTAACTTTGCCGATGTTGAGGATTTTTCAACCGTTTGAACATGACTGAGTTAGCACTTGCGATTTCTACTGTCATTCATTGTGAATGTTTATTATGCTCCAAGAAAGTATATGTTGGCAGAGTACATGTCAAAACACCAAACATGTTTTACATGGTTCAAAGCTTGTCGACAACACATGTACGTGGGGTGTTACACGTATAGTTTTACTGGTATATCTGTAAGGGTAGTCACATCTCAACTGGAAAATTTACAGCTTAATTTTATTAATTTTCTTAACCCACCATTTGGTTCCAATTGATTTATAACTTGATGTAGCCAAGAAATTGTTCAGATTGAACAATAGTTAGCACTTGCACAACACATTTGAATTGTAGGATTTTAAAAATAATTGTCGTCATTCGAGCATAAGTAAACTATATGTACTGAGATCTGTACTTTAGGATGAGATGTTTACAGTATTTACACAGGAGATAGATCAACCATTTGTCTATGCTCAAGATTGGTCAAAATATATTTTTTTAAATATATTTTTCAGTTTCACCGTTTTTGGAATAGAAAGCCATACTGGAACAGAGTAATTCAAGAGAAGCTTGACACAGGTTAGAAAAACCACAGAGTTCGTGAAAATTTACTGTCTGGTTTGGAATGCCTTTTAATTTTGTTATAGTGCTATCCATCTTATTGTTGCCTGCTTGCTTGTGATTGCCTCTATTAGAATACATGGAACCTCCTTTGTAATGCTTTTTTAACATATATTTAGTCATAATGTTTCATTATAACGGTTGCCTTAGTGTGCTGAAATAAATTAGCAATCACTGCTTCTAGCTGTGTTTTAATTAAGGTAAATTCAATGCTTGTTGTTGATCAGCCAATTTATTTGAGACCAAGTAACATTACATGGTTACCGACACAGTTGCCAGTCATTTGCATATATTTGAATTTAGCGTCATAAGGTGAATAGAAAGGAACTGATGGTTACTGTCCATTTGCGTGTTTGGTAGTTTAGTCAAGAAGTGTAGTAAAGGCAAGAGCTGTCAATGTGTACCTGTTGATGAGTGGGCAGCACATCGGGGGATAGTGTGGCATGGCGGCTGAGCGTGTGGCCGAGCGGTTAGAGCGGTCAGCCCATAACGTTCATTGTGCGCTGAGCGAGCGTGTTCTACCCTAGTCCGGGACGTCACTGTGTAGGACCTTGAGCAAGTCCTTCGCACACATTTGCTCTACATTACAACTGTAGTTGCGTCGTCGAGACGTGCGCGCGCTTTCGAGCACAACTTGTCGTGATAAAGCGTGTTATAAATGCTGAGTTGTATTGTATTATATTTGTAATGTTTGGTGCTTCTGTGGCCTAATAATCAGAGCAATGCATGGAGAAATAATGCTTACTCTTTACAGGGGGTATCCATAGAAAATTTGGATGCATGCTCGGGTACCATTTTAACATGTTTTGACATCTCTAGTAAGGGCATGAAGAATAAATTAGCTAGTGTCTATGTTGGATTGATCTGTCAGCTAACCATGTTGTGTGCCTTTCATGTAGTTTTTCAAAAGAAACACTACAGCTACACAGATTGATACATAAATATTTGTTTCTCATACTATTCAAATAAATAATTAAATAATTGTGTTAAAACAATATAATGATAAATTGATGATGTGCTTGATATTGTCTGTAGATCTGGATGATTTGGTGAAGAGGAAGGGCCTCGATGCGATTCTCGATAGCGACACGAGTGTATGTCCCCCACCCGCTCGCCATTTCAGTTCTGATTTTCATCGTTTTTCTGTCAACACACGTCGGACTGCAGATGGGGTAACTGACAGCAGTCCATTGTCTTTTTTTTCCTTTTTTTATTGATGACATTGCAATCAAATTGCTGACTGGCTTTTTCTAGCACTTTGTAGACTTTAGTAAACTGGTAAAAGTTTGTTTGCACTTTGGTGCTCCACTTGCTGGAATTTTTAACAGTTATATCAGGTTATGGTGCTATATATTAAATTTTATTTGTTGAGCTGAAATATTAGGTCTATCAGTTCATCTATTAGCATAATTGTGATAGGTATTATTATTTCACGGAGTATGCGATACAGTTAGGCTAATGAATAATACCTTTTCTATTATGCAAGTCCTTGCAGATGTAGTCGTCTTTCACCAACGTCTATAGATTCTTATGGTATGAGCTTAGTTTTATCAACAATACAATGCTAAACTATCCTACAGGTCACTTTTCCAAGCGCTTGTGAACCTACATAGATCAGTGTTCCCAATTTTTCTTACTATTATTGTCCACAATATCTGTAAAGTAATATGGTATTTGTAAAATTGGATTATGTGTCTCGATTTTCATGCAAGCACAATAGGTTGTTACACTAGATAACAGTCAACACAATACTTTACCCAATTATAGCCCAGATTCTAGCCCTCACTATGAGGCAGAAATTTGCCAAAATTTCTGCTACACCTGTGCCCCTTAGCCAACTGTGCTATAATCAGTTTGCTGACACAGTGTTTATGGAAAGGGGGGATGGTAAAGGAGAGGCCGGCAGATTCCTAATCTCACACAAAACCTGCTCATTTTCAAAGTTCTCTAATAGTTAGTGTGAATTTTACATAACAATTCAGTTGGGCTTCATGCTTCTCAGTGCATGAAAGCCTTAAAATTAACTCTTCATTGAACTCGTAAAATTAAACAAACGACTGAGTTTCAGTTGTATTATCTCCGCATCTTACCGATGCATTTTTGTATAAACAATAACCAATAGGAAAATTGTAGTTTATTTGATTAACAGTTAAATTGTTTACATGGGATGAATGCTTATTTCAGCCAATTTAGGAATTGTAATGAAATACTTATATTGCGCCACTCGATATCTGAGGCGCTCACAACTCAATACGTAGCTAAAAGGAGAACAGGAAAATCTTCAGGTGCCTCTGGAAATGAGCATGGGAACAGAGAGAGAGCAGCTCTTCCCAAAAAGGAAGGGGAGGCTGTTCCAGCTGGTGGGACCCACGTAGGTAAAGCTCC
This sequence comes from Bimastos eiseni, assembly GCA_959347315.1. NCBI lineage: Eukaryota > Metazoa > Annelida > Clitellata > Crassiclitellata > Lumbricidae > Bimastos > Bimastos eiseni. The sequence goes on from OY365821.1 coordinate 22,263,458, forward strand.
TGGATTGTAATTGTAATTACGACCATTTATATTTTGCCATGGCAGAGCGTATGTGGGGAACCATCAACAGTAGTAAGCGCACATTTTCAGCTGTAGCATGTAGAAATTTTTCCACTCACAATTTTGCACCTGTTCGATCGTAAGAGTTAAAGTTGAAGCTAATAAAATCATCTTGATGCCCTTAGCTAACACCTGTGTGTGACACATCTATCTATATAAAGCTTTACGTACGTAATACAATTTCAATGAATCAACGAGTTTACAGATCAAACATTGAAAATTGTTGTAGAAAGTTGAAGAGCATCGGACAATGACCGATTTAAAAGGAAACAAAACCACGATCATCACTCGCTCGATCGACGGAAAAACATTCAAACAGACGACAACAAAGAAGAGAAACGGAGAAGTGGAAGTGACGGAAGATTGGTCCAATGTTAATCCAGGTCGGGTTTTACCCATCTACAGTGCATTCAGTCGAAACAGAAATTTTTAAAGCTTGGTTGGTTAATTGCAGTTTAACGACACTGTGTGAGATCATTAGCATTGCCCTCCTCTTTTATGCAGCTTGGGACTGGCACTGCTGGATTGCAAGTATTATCTGAGTTAAAGTTAGTTGCAGTTTAACGACACTGTGTGATAACATAGATCATTAGCGTTGCCCTCCTCCTTTATCCAGGCTTGGGACTGGCATTGTCAGGGTGCAAACAGTGGCATAATTTGTGACGCTTGGAGTGAGATGCACTTTTAATGCACACTTTTAATGCTTTTGTATGCACACAATTCTCACTGAATATCTTCATCATAGAATAAGCTCCCATCTGACTTGTATTACTCTCATTGAAACCCTCACCTTGTGATAACTATCAGTCATGACTCATGATATGAATGTGCAATTATAATGTTGTCAATGTTATTCCGTAGAAATTCATGTTGAAATTAACAAACAAACCTGACAACCTGGTAGTAAGAAAACATTGTGAGTTGTATTTCTACCAGTAAATGGTAATTGCTAAAAATGGTTATCACTATGCTGGACAAAAGACATTCATTATGTTACCAGAGAGGCGCGTTTACAGAAAACGGGGCCCTAGACGCAAATATTTCGGGGGCCCTCTCAATTTATACACTGAGTCTAAGGGGCCGTCTATAAATGACATCACAGACCCATTGGAGGGGTCATACATTTGTGACGAAGGGGATGGAGTCTGAGATATGTGACGTCACGTCATCACATCAAATATCGAAATAAGCTACTTAATTTATTTAAACATTTCACTTAATTAAACAGTGAACCAGCTTCTGGTGGCAAAGAGGCTCAAAACATGCAGCCATCGCTCTTATCAACACAGCTAATTATGAATTACACACTACACTTGTCATGTGAATGCTTAGCTGCAAAAATAGAGAACATAAATTATTATAAATTAAAATACTTCAGGCGTGAGTCATGTTATTTTGTATGAATGTTTTCATTCCCTGAGATGTTATTTTGTGTGAAATTATTTAATTCATTTGAGGGGCCCCTGAGACATTATTTTGTATTTATGTTTTCATCACTTGGGAGCCCTGCGAGTTATTTTGTATGAAATGTTTCCATTCATTTGGAGCCCCACCTGAGATGTCAGGTTGTATTTAATGTTTTTATTCGTTTGGGGCCCCCCCCAAGATGTTATTCACATTAACTCACATTTGTACTTAATGCCTTCATCATTTGGAGCCCCTGAGATTTGTGGGCCATAGGCGTGCACCTATGGGTAAACGCACCACTGTATGTTGCTGATTTGTACAGAACATGTTCAGGTGTTGGATTTAAGAAAGTACTGCTATTGTATACTATGTATGCATCAAGGGACTTATTACTTAACATAGTGCCTGTTAAGTATCTCACAAAAGCTGCTGAAGATGATGCCCCAGACTAGACTGTTCTGCAATGTAGACTTTGTTTGACTTCACATAATGTAATAAAACTATATTTGCTTACTTACCCACTGAATTCCAACCTTAATTCCTCCGTTAGGAGCACTTTCTGCTTGCCACGTTTGCTATGTACGTGTTGTTGATGGCATGAATTTCCTATTAATTTTATGTAGAAGACCAAGCTAATTTCAAGAAGAGATGGAACCTGTTTTCAACACCACAATTAGAAGCCCCTCCACCCTCGGTTGGACTGTTGAAGGAAGACACTGATGATGGAAAACTGGAGACTATCTTCGAAAAGTTATTTGGTTCTAAAGGACCAAAATAAGTGTCTAATAAAGTCATTTGTCTGTCTCATTTGCATGAGAAATAAACACTCTGTAAATATCATTGAAAGTGGCTGAAAATCTGCTTGAGCAATAAACCAAGTTAACTGAACAGCCTTGTGCTGCAGTACAACTTTTACCTGATATTGCCCTACTTCAAAATATATAATAGGTTCAGAAGTGCACATTTCCCAACAGCAGTCATATATATTGCACAGTGATTGTGTGCAAAGACTTGTTGAAGGCCCCTACACAGTAGCTCCCTCTCTCTTCGTCACTGCGGATGTCGTTTATGGATGCTCCCTAAGGGAAGGAAAGTGTTTGTCCTCTTCAATGTTGTGAATGGACTGTTGTGAATGGACTGTTGTGAATGGACTGAAGCCACTGACCACATTTTATGTTCTTAACACACACAGCACAGCACTGAAACCTAATATAATTGTCCATAGATTTAGAAATAGACGGCATTTCTTGTATACTCCCAACGTCCGATTTTCTTGACTGGAAGGGGCTCCTCGCCCTTAAAGTTAATGTAAACGGATTTCTTGACTGGAGGTTCTTCATCCGGAAGGTAAGGTCGGAGCTCGATTCCTCGATCGACTGGTTTCAGCATAAAGAGTTTAATCATTATCTTGAAAGCTTCTTCGTTCAGTCCTTTCACCTGACCGTTCTCGATCAAATCGTACATCTTCATCGGCTCCGAAGCCCAGAGAATGTTGCGCATCGTTTTGGCGCTGTTCCAGATCTGTGTCGTGTTCAATTGGTATGCAAAGAATCGAAGCTCTTGGCCATTGGTAACGATGCATTGGGTTGTCAATGGATACGTCAGTTCAAGATAATCTGAAAATCCTGTAATTACAATCAATGCTTATTGCTAACCAGATTTATTCATCAGTTCATACTATGCGTTCTAACCCATGGTAGCTCGGTGAAAGTTCTGTATCGGGTTTTGACATGCTGCAATGGTAAGTACCATGTTCTCTAATGATGACCCTATGTTTCTGTTACAACAATCGACCATATGCCCTTGTTTCACACATATGGTGTTTAGATGCATTCCTTCCTTCTTCCTAATAACTGATATAATCGCTATTTTGATAAAGATTGGAGGTCTTTGAGAAGTAGATATGGCAAAGGATAGAGAATCAGCTGGATGTTTTAAACATAAGATCTATGTTTAAAAGTGAAATTTGTACACGGATTTTTGATGAGCAACCATTCCTCTAATATGGATCCTTGGCATAGTACCAAAAGAGACGATCAGTTATAAATTTACCAGACAGGTTTAAGTTTTGCACTTGTACAGATTTGGAGACCTGGCCCCTCTGAATGAGATATTAACCTCTGGGGTAAGGATGTGAAGATTTGGAACCCCTTACTTTTTCTGACAGTCCAACTTGCAAACTACTAGCTCTGTGTTACCATAAGTAACTGTGAACAACATTAATTGACAAAAATAGGGACAAAAAGAAAATCAACATTGCCTACCTTGATTATAAGCCTGTGCCATGCAAGAACCAAAGCCTGTAGCCACCCCAAAACTTAGTTCAGCCATCCTCTGATAGTTTTCACCAGCTTCCTGCATTGTCTTATAATCTGAAGTTGGCATTGTATGCAAGGAAATTACACCATATTCGCAGGGATCTCCAATCCAGTGACCTGTGAGAAATGTGAAGTACATAAGTAAAACATAACATGAAGATAATCTGTTACATAACACATTAGTCAACACTCTCCCTGCAAATTTTTTTAATTTTGGATAAAGCAAGCCAGTAATATTGTACATTTCATGAATAGGAAAATATTTATGTAAGATTTCAATCAGGAACTGTTTAAGAACTAGAGATGAAGGTTTTACAGCTGATGCTTTGTTGGGGCTTTGTTTGTAGTGAGCATTCATGGTAAATAAAAAGCTTTAGTGGCATAATCAAATACTGCCATGAAATATTGAAAAGTCTCTGTTGAAGACTATATAAATTTGAGATTACAAATCAATCCTGCTGCATTACTTCCGTTCGTTCTGAAAGAGGTGCTATAAAAATTGCTAATACAATACTATGAAATACTGCATCCATATTCTAGCTGAATCTCAACAGTAAGCTGTAGCAGAAGAAACAGTCACCTGATACGTTGATTGGTCGATCGTAGAGGGTTTTAAACCTGGCCGCAGGCGGAGCATAATCAACACTTGGGACATATCCCTCACGACAGATTGGATTCTCCTGAGATATGAACTGCAACACAAAGTTCATTATCAATCACGGTTGCACAATAACAAGTAATATCCACATTTATGTAACAAGTACTTATTCGTATAAAAAGATGTACGTCAGGGTACAACTTGGGATAATTTCTCAAGTGCTATTGAATCCGAAAGTTAAGAGACTGCTCTTCTACTTCTGCTTCACTTGATAATAATCAAACGCCAATAACAATCGATGTCATATTTGCTTAAAGAAAATATTAACAGGCATCCAAAGGTGACACCAACAGAACAAGGGTCACTTGCAGTCTGGGATAGCCGTCATTTTAAGGTCACAGTAAAAGGATGTTTCTTAGCATTACCTATAGATGCAGCTTCGAATGTATTAGGCTTACCTCAGGCAAAGGCATTTCAGAGCGTATCTGCCAGTCGGCCTTGTGTTTGTACTGAAACTGCAGGAATCCAAGGCATTTTCCATCCTTCGACTTAAACCCAATGCGTTTGCCTTTGGCTTGCCTTTCCTTTCCAGAAAACCCTCCGAAGTGCCAGAAAGTTTCAACCCTGACATCTTCATCCAACTGGCTCCGCACAAAGTGACCACAGAACGGCACTAATGAAGCCATTAGAGCTCTTGTAACAGAACCCAGCAGGTGATGAGCAATGTACCGGCTTTCATCACAGCGCCGTTGATTCAAATCTTTTTCCATTTTTTTCTTGTGGAGATATTCGAGCTCTTGAAGAATTAAATCTGGTATTATTGACCTGACTTTTGAGTATGCATTTTCAACATCAATTCCAGAGTAGACTTCTGCCGGTAGGCTATTGATGATGTGAGTTTTAGTTATATACTGTTTAAACTCTAGATTATTCGGACGTGTGTCAAATGCATCTAATAGCCACAAGACTCTCGCCTTTTCTCCAGCCATGCTTTCCAAGCGTTCTTTGACGCGGGGTATTGAAAGTTGGTCGTGGGCTATCTTGTGAATGTTCCACGCCGAATGAGCTACAATGTCGCCCCATACTCCAGGAGGGTAGTGGGGCTTAATGGGTGGATAATCCAGAATGCCGTTCTCTTGAACTGCACTCTCCGTTCCATAGTTCCTCAGTAGTTGTGAAGGAACTCCAAAAAGAAGTCTGCTTGAATAAAAAATTCCTTTATCGGAAACGCATTTTAATTTGGAACACTCAAACATTCGTACACACGCCATCTTTTAACAACAGCCTCATAGATAGTTTTTGTTGAAACTTATGATGACGCAAAAAGAGTTTGCTATACTGGCGTCATTGTGCGGTCAACAATTTTGAGGTTTGTGCCTACATGCGATTGGACTCTTTTGGATGCTCCTTGTGTATGGTAATCTTTGGTAGCTCTTCAGTTACTACCAGTTCTGTTGTTTGTCGATGCATCAAGTCGTTTGTCAGAAATGTGAAGGCATAAATTTAGTATTATACTTGAATATGTCACCGCTGCTCCTCTATTCGTGAAGCAAGCGTAAGAGGCGTTCATACTTCATAGTAGCCTTTATAGTCAGTAAACAAAATGTGCACTTGCCAGTTGGAATTAGTAAAGATTATAATTATTATTGTCATCGTCATCATTATCCGCCGCCGCAGCAGCAGCATCGTCAGCCTCATTATTCCGAAGTGGCTACTTGCTTACTGATTGCTGAAGCCTTTCGAAGTTAGTTTTAATTTTCTAGCTTAGATTTCTGTAATGTGACGATTGCATAATTTCATTCATCGTGTGCTGTAACCTGTACAATGTATTTTCGCACTTCGTTTGCACAGTGTCACATGTTACGGTCATGAGCATCGATCTAATTGTCATGGTTTCGTCAAAATGCTTACTTACTCAGCAAAAACTCACTGTCTTGATCTGGTCTTGATCTAGCCATCAATGACATCCGGGATCTGGTAACAAGTATTGCGTCTAGTGCTCCGTAACTGGTATTAACTTAGGTTTTTTGTACTTAATTAAATTTTTCATGATGGTTTTTGCCATTATTATGTCATATATTTTATAATGTGGTTGTACTTATTTATCCAGACTGGCAGAGGTTGTGTGTTCCCTTAGTTTTACTCAGTGCATTATGCGCCAGTAACGCCTCATAAGGTGATGCAGTGCACAGTAAACTGGCAAAACGATTTGATAACGGAATGAAGAGGGCAAGATTCGCGGAGTCGACAGTTGCTAGATAGCGAAACTCAAAATGTCATAAAGGTCCCTTTGTGCATGTTACATGTTCAAAGTAAGACAGCAAATCATACAACATGAATATCTTGGTCACCTAGTAGAGGGGAAACATGGTTGCCCTGATATCTTCAGATTATGGGCCTCGCTACTAAGGCTGTCAAAAAATGTTGAAATCACGACCCGGGTACCAATCGATCTGCATGGTTGGGTAGCCGGGTACAAGACCGCACGGATATTTTGTTAGGAAATGTAGGGCATTGCGCATTTTTACGGAATGTTGGGCACCCGATAATCTATTTAATTGCCCGGTCAGTCATCTTATATGACCAACGGAATCGCGCTTTTTTTACGGAATTTCAGGTACCCGTAAACCTATTTCATTACCCGAGTAGTGACAGCTTTACTCGCTCCTAGTGATCGATGATAGCATTTCATATTGTACCTCAAATTAGCAGTTGTATGAGCGACGAAAATAGTTCATACTATAACTAAAGCTAGATGCTGAATGATTTATGAAAATAGCTTGTGCCAAAAGTCAGACTAGAAGTATGTTATTTTGCATGAATAATAAGGGATGCAAAAATGATTCACTCATTGTAGAATATAGTTTTGGCAGCAATCCACTTAAACTATAACTTTTTCATCATCACAATTTCCATTTAAGCAATGAATATTTTCACCAATTCAGCTTCTACTTGCAGCATTTATAGGTAGGCCCATACTCTTCTGTCTTACTTAGAACTGTAAGGCACTTCGAAGGTGGAGAACGGCATTTATGATAAATCATGTACAGCGATTTTCCGCTTCTGGAATGCTTACGAAGTGTTTTTGCTTTTCAGCCACTTCAAGAAGCAATATAGACTAACTAATTCAGAATTTGACCACAACGAGGATGGAACACGGCAATCATCAGCGTGAAAAGTTCATTAGCATGCTGAAAGACTCCATCTTGACACTTTGTAAAAATGGTCTGATGGACGACCATGGCATAACGCGGGTCGAAGGTCTTCTTGGTGTTACACTTCAAAACCATGAGGTCTTTCTCATCAACATCCAAGAAGAATTGTTGCCACTGAGGGAATTTTCTCGTCACTATAACAACGGTGAGCATGTGGAGGGCAGGCGGAGTGGGCTAAAAACGTCGGCAAGGCTGTTGTCAGCCATCTCCGATAAGCGTGGTTCAAACTGCTCGACATTTAGAAATCGGTCTAATGCTAGGCATTTGAGGATTACAAGTCCGGTGCAGGAGGTGGCGACATGCACAGACGACAGAGGAGGCGGAAATGGACGAAGGGATGGCAAGGCAGAAGAAGAATCATCTACAGTTGAGGAATCGAATGAAGATGCTTCAAACTTTGATGTCAGAGGTAACACAAATAGCGTAGCGGCATATCGCGAGATGGTCGGTGATGAACTGATATGCCTTGCGGACGGAAGTGGTATGGAAGAAACGAGTGAGACGGAGACGTCAGAACCGTTGGAGCTTCTGCGCCGAACGAAAGACGAACCCGACGACGTTATTTACAATCTGTCTGGATCTGTGATTGGCCAGCTAAAGGTCAGGCATTTTAAAAAAATTGTGTTTGTGTGATGCTTTAATAGATAACCGTGTGTTTTTCAGTTTGGCTGCAATAGATAAACCTCATAGATACCAATGGTCCTTGATGACATATTATGATGTCAAATTGACATAAGATATACCGTGTTATGTTATGTTTTACTTTGTATTTAACTGATTAGTTAATTACTTAAGAATTTTTCTTCCATAAGCAGTGTTGACTAGTAAATGATACCCTAACCAATTGCTTTACTTGTAAAACATATAAGGGTGATCCTACATTCGGAAACAAGGTCCCTTAAGGGTATATCTCTTCCCTATTTTTCCTGATCATTCTCTAAATCTGTATTGATCACTGTTGTATGTTATTTCACTGTTTAATAAAAAGAAGATGGTTAAGTGTAGACTCTAAGAGGTGTCTGTTAAGCATTTATCCTGAGAGTCCAATATGTTGAATGTTATTAGTTATCACTGTAGGATTCTTTTTCTGCATTGGTATATTTATTTTATGAGTGAGCTGGTTTGTTAGGGTGTATCTAATACGCACCATTATCAGCATAACTCTTAAGAAAGGTCTTTGTTTGATTATCTGTGTGTATGTAGCTCAGTTTGTGTACATGTTAAATAATTGGTTTTTGACATAACATTTGTGACGGTACAATGAAAACCAGGTTTCTTTCTGTCAGCTGCAGAATGTATTTTACAACTCTCATGATTAAGCAGAAAACACGAGAGTAAATTTTAGCAGGGAGTTGGATTTGTGTTCATTGTGTTCAATTTGACAGACTTCTGCTTAGATTTCTTTCGCGTTGAGTAACTGCTTCATGTTGATGTTTTAGAATTTGGAAAGTGGATTTAAATGTACATCAGTTGTCAACAGCAGCAGCGTGATGCACTGGTCATCAAAAGACCCCAATGATATTGGCCTTCCAACGAACCTAGTACCTTGCAGCTACCTGCCGTCGATGCTACAGTTTCCCGGACAGTCGGTCAGTCATTCGTCTTCTCTTTCCCCGTCGTCGCCGACCTTCGCAAACCACACAAACATCCTGCATCCGTTTTACGCCGACTCCGGCTCGCGACGGTCTCTCGGGTCAAATCAAAGACACTCGTTTAAGATGATGAACCGTCAGAACAAGAAGTACTGCTGTGACATGTGCAACTACAAGTCAAACCGATCGTACAATCTGGTACGGCACGTCATGCACGTTCACTCGTCCGGAAGGTTTCCGTGCCCCGACTGCGGCTTTGTCCTGCATAATCGCATGCAACTGAGGGGACATCAGCTACAGCATCATAGCAACGACATCGCTAGTTCCCTGCTGGACATTGTTAAGCAGGAACCGGAGGAACTAGTGAACTCCTAGCCGCTGATATGTATGGTCTGCTGGACCGTGCAAATTGTAATAGTGTTTGAACTTATTATTGCCAGAAATTATGTCCTATGTTTCCTTATTTCCTGCCACTTTATCTTGTAACTTACTGGGTAGTAAGTGGAGGAGTGTTGCTTCCTTATTGTGGTACCTTCCAGGAAGAGAAGGCATGATGAGGTAGTCTTGTTTTATGATCCGTGGTTGTTATGCAGAAGCCAACGAAGATGAAGGAGTACAGTAATGGTCACCAATGTTTCCTCTAACGTGTGCGGCCGCAGAGCTCTTTAGAATGCCGTGCGGCAGTTCAAGATTCTGCTGCCAAGCTTTGGCAGCCAATGCATCCGAATAAAATGTATTTACTACCAAAACTTGTTCGCATGAGTTGGCTGCTCTAGCAACCGCCAGTTCCACACACACAAGATAAATATTAGAGGTAACGTTGATGGCCACGTCTAGATTTCGCCTCCAGGGGTATTGGTATGAAGTGGTATCAGTATGATTCTGGTCTAACATAAGTCCTATGTGTGCCATAAATGTGTTAATCTGCATTTTCTGCTGCAAAATGTCTGCCACATTCTGTGTGGCTCTACTTGCTCTGAAAATCAAATCACAGATCTGGTGATTTTCACGTTAATCTTTTTTCCCTTTTTTACTGCCTACATATCGATTGATGAAGCTTGAAATTATTTAGGTTTTGTTTAAGGTTCTTTGATTACAGTGTGTACAAAAGTTGTGACACATAAGTTTGTGACGCTCTAAGCTGATTTGAGACTGCAGTCTTTATAATTGCCGATATTTGTAGAATATCTGTAGTCATTCTCTTGGGATTTACCATTAAAGATTCACTTATGCCATTTGTAATATGAGCTAGTGCTCTATGGAGTTTAGGAAACACTTTTCATGGTTTTGTTTCTCAGCATGTAGATGGAAGTGCTCTATAAATTGCTGTTTGATAAATAGCATTTCTCAATGTAATTTAGATTGGCTTACCATTTCAGTTAAATGCAGTTCAGTTAAATTGTAAACCATTCTTAGAGAATAATACTTGACTAGTCTAACCAGATGCATTAAATCTAATGAACAAGTGACAAGATATTTATCTATTGGAATCAGAGGGACTTGATGTTCAAAGTGCTGAGATGTTTCAACCGTGCTGAGAGTGTGAGATAAATCACGATGTGCTACTAGTTCATGTTCTGCCAGATGCTTGCAGTTGGCTCGGTTACAATAGAGCCTAACCTCTGTTGTCTATGACCAGACAACGGATGTTTATGGTGACTGGGTAGAAGTGTCTGATTGTTTATCCGGCTGTTACTGGTTTTATTCAGTCCAACAAGTGTACTTTACTCACTAGAGAGCTAGTAAACAAAGTAAGTTAGTTATTTGATTTAATGACTTCTGTAGCACCATTATCATAGCATCCAAGACGTCTGTTGATGGCCACTTAGATTAAAATAGCAATAGAAAATCTGTTTCTCCATTGGAGAAACTGACTTGAAATCTGATAGATATCCAAAATAGGCTCTGTTGGGTTTGCTTGTTGAAAGAGATCAGGCTGAAGTTTAGTTAAGTTTGTAAGGTAATTGTTCATTTATTACATGCCTCTGAATAGATGCATATGGTAAATAATTTGTGTGTGATGATCCATATGTTGTCGGATTTTTGGTCGTATGCAATCCACGTGGCCAACCTTTTCATATTGGTTGTGTGCTTTGACATTCTTTGGATCTATCATCATCATCATCACCCTATGCATTGTGATGCACGCCGTGGAGGTCTAGTGCTAGGCTTCAACATTCTGATGCAGTGTGTGTGGGTGTGTGTTTGTGCGTGTGTGTGGGTGTGTGTTTGTGTGGGTGTGTGTTTGTGTGGGTGTGTGTTTGTGCGTGTGTGTGGGTGTGTGTTTGTGCATGTGTGTGGGTGTGTGTTTGTGCGTGTGTGTGGTTGTGCGTGTGTGTGGGTGTGTGTTTGTGCGTGTGTGTGGGTGTGTGTTTGTGTGTGGGTGTGTGTTTGTGTGTGTGGGTGTGTGTTTGTGCGTGTATGTGGGTGTGTGTTTGTGCGTGTGTGTACACACTGTATATGGAGAGTTTTTCTAGTCAGTAGGTCATTGAGGCCTTGAAAACTGTTTATGGGCAGGCAGCCTACTCAACTTGTTCTATTTAGTTCTTAGTAGCCAGAACACAGCACTGGACATTATTCTAGTAAGAACAACTTCTAACAATGCACAGCTGGATTTCCATTGCTCACTGTAATGTAATTTTTGCATGATTTAAGTTCTAAAGTGTTGCTTTTTGACACTTTAACACCAAGAGTGTATTACAAGCAATGGGGAAACCAGTGCAACTTGTTGTTTCTGTTAAACACAGTTGATGGCATGCCTCATTTTGTTGTAAGGGAGGTTAGATGGACGAAAATAGACCCACTCTATGTTTCTGGCTGATTTTAATTTGAATCAAAATAATTTGATCGCTTTGTTTTCGGAGGCTTCAATAGTCAGTTATGTGTTTATTATGATGTAAGACAATGTTCATCGTTATTAATAGATAACGTTTTCTACCTTTCTGAAATTTATTTCTGATCAGTTGATTTTCTTGTAATGATAGACTGTTGTCTGGATTAGTTTAAAAGTGACCGCTGTTATTTTAGTTTGTCGGGAACGATATCAATTCAATGTCTGAAACAAATTTCTCATGTTTGGAGCTTTGAGTTTTTTGCCTTCAATCAGTATTTTGATATTACATGTATTTGGTTATTCATTTGCCCTGGTGTTTTTTCTGTATAAACCCAAACCCCCGTGTCTTGAGCTGTATAATGTTGTTCACTCTGGTCCCAAAGGCAAATGCAGCAATCAATCAATCAACAACCATGGGCTAAGCACCCATATGTGTCTGATGCCTTTCTGACCACTTCTCACTTCACCTCTCTGTTCATTGCAATGTGCCTCTACTCTTGGACAATATATTCTTCATTCTCCTCATTCTTATTCCTCATTCTTCAATGTCATCTGTCCATTCCGTATGTGCTCTTCCTCTTTTATTTGTTCCATCCGTTTCATCCGTTCCATTCCAAGGCGTTCACAGTTTTCTATCATCTTTCATTCCACAGATATGTCCAAACAAACCTAGCTTTCTCTGGAGGACTTTTGCCTTAGATTTTCTCTCATACTGATTCTTCATGCAGCTCTGGAGTTTAATGTTGTATGTTATTTGGTGCACTCTGTGACCAATATCAACCTCTAAACAGACTGATGCAAAGGCTTAGTTTGCTCGTGCAGGGACACTTGAGCAGTGCCTCCTCTGACCGTACTAAGCCAATTGATCTAACAAACGCTTTATCTAGGCAATCTAATCTCCAGTGACTGGTTTCCATGCTGCTCCATCAATGATAATAACTGGGATGTATGTAAGACCTACAAGGTTGATGCAGGAGTCCTGGATGCAAGGAAACCTGTCTCTGATGAGGCGGCAAAAGACACAACATCCAGTCAGTGGTGCATGGCTACTGGCTAGCCAGAGACGGCCTTTGACAGAGACGGCCTTTGACAGACGGCCTTTGACAGAGACGGCCTTCGACCGAGTCGTGAAAGTTGGAAGAGGAGATGGCCCTAAGATTAGTGTAGGCCCTTACGAACAGTTAATCACCAGTGAATGCATTGATCAGGTGATGGTGGTTGCTGTTTATCAACACTGTGTGATAACAAAGGTCATTAGCATTGCCATCCTCCTTTATCCAGGTTTGGGACTGGCGCTGTCAGTGTGCAAAAAGTGGCGGAATTGATCAAGTGACGGGATGGACTGCAGTTAACGGTCCAGAGATTTGCAATTTACTGACGAGTAGGAATACCATATATGACAAGTAGGAATGCCATATATGATGAGTAGGAATACCATATATGACGAGTAGGAATACCATATATGATGAGTAGGAATACCATATATGACGAGTAGAAATACCATATAAGACGAGTAGGAGTACCATATATGATGAGTAGGAATACCATATATGACGAGTAGAAATACCATATATGACGAGTAGGAATACCATATATGACGAGTAGAAATACCATATATGACGAGTAGGAATACCATATATGACGAGTAGGAGTACCATATATGACGAGTAGAAATACCATATGTGACGAGTAGGAATACCATATATGACGAGTAGGAATACCATATATGAACCATTAGCTGTCTTTCCTCTCTTGCTCATTATATGTTGTAGGCAATGTGTGAAACCAGGGATTTTGTAAAATGCTTAGGCAATTTGTAAAACCCTGACCCTGCACTACCCACACTGTAACCCTATCCGTAAATGAGTGATTTCACCAATTGCATAAGTCTAAAAGAATCTATAAATAAATCTAAAAAATCAGGAATTTTACAAACTCCCTGATTCACACATTGCCTGTATCATATATACATATATTGTATATAGCAATGGTTTTTATAAATTATATATATATATATATATATATATATATTGTTTTATATGTATATAATTATTTGCACACATACATACCAACACACACACATTACATTAAAAGACAATGCTTTAAGTTGGAAGCTTGTTATTAGAGTTGAAAATTGAAATTATTAAAGGTCTTAGAAGAAGAACATTCCGAGATTGTTGCCTTGCACAGGTTCAGCTTGTGCTGTAAAGACGTGAGAGCTAAGTTCATCGGCTGTTGACAGATCTAATTGTATTTAGACGTTGCTGAAATGTTTCGTTGCCGGTGATGATGTGTTCCAGTAGACATTTCTGCATGGTACGTAGCATTCTGCGAGGAGCATTGGCCGAAAAATATCCTGTCAGTTGAGATTTTTTGAGAGAGTTTTATAACGAAAGCTCTGCGAGTACAAGTACTGGCGTCTTCACCTGAAACCAGCAATGAACAAAGCAGATGCAATGTGTAAATATTTATATTTAAATATACAAAAATAGTTTTATATAAAAATTTAATGAAATAGTTATTATATTAATATTAACATATATAAATATTTATATTTCAGCAATAAATAAAGTCTTAAAATATGTAAATGGTCTTTACATAGCACTTGCATATTAGCTATTCATTGTCTATGAGGTCCATGAACTCAATCGCCAAAAGCTGTCTTAAAGAGTCTAAGAACTATACTCCAGCATATTCCAGTTTTTTCTGAACAGAAATTGCCAGACAGTTAATTCATTTGAGAATTTATATAACACCTCTTTGGGGAATTACTCTGAGGTGCGAAACTGGGTCATAGTGTGCAGCTATATAAACGTCTCTTTCTGTTATGTAAACATTATATAAAAACGTTGCATAAACATTATATCGATATTATATGAACGATCTATATTTAAACATTATATAAGCTGAGAAGAGACGGAAGATGATTACCCTGTGGGCTCATGTGATGCTCATGCGGCCACTTGTCCCTCGGCTCCCGGTTCCTCGTAGATGGGCAGACCCTCCTCGTTCCATCGGACGATCTTCGTTGGGTTGATCCTCTCGACGGGTATGGCCCACTGCGGCCCCGTGTAGATCACGTGACGCTCATCGTACGACCTCTTGTCCTTCTGCCGCTCGTATTTGCTGTACATCTCCACCTTGGACTAAACACACACACAGACAATCCGATGGACTATGTGAAAAGCCCATGCAGTGCCAGTCCCAAGAGTGGATGAAGGAGGAGGGCAACGATATTTGATATCACACAGTGCCGTTAAGAAATCATGTCGGACAGGCAGGATAATGTAAATGTACTCGATGTCAATAGCGACTGTGCGTATGACCTCTATCGTTCGCTCACGACACTGCTACTGCTTAGATGTTGGCGCTGCCAGTCTCAATTAAGACTGGATGATAAAGAGGAGAGCGACTCTGACGACAGCGCTCCCAGCAGAGTCGCGACAAGAGAAAAAAGACTTGAGCGACTTGTAAAACCCCGTGACAAGAAAGAGCGAAGCTATAGACTCGCTTGAGATGTCATTCCAGATGGAAGACCCACAACCGAAAAGAAGGCGCTGACTATAGGCCTAGTAGCGAAGCGAGTTCGCGGAGACATAAGCCCGTCGCAGAGCGCAGCACCAGATGCGCTGCAACGTCGGACACTGATCGGCAAAGATCGGACGAGTATAGATGGAGCGCAGCCAAAAACGCAACGCTAAACCATAGCAGCAACGATGAAATTAGCTGGGAGCCTAGAACACAGACAGCAAATGCAAACATCGCACAGTATCCAGAGACAGAGGAGAATTTAAGGATCCGTCCAATTAGCCGAGTAGGCCATGACCACCGGACCTTATTAATAGTTATTATATACGGTAATAAAGCACCAAAATGTGGGACTGTTTAATTTGTCCGACTTCTCAGAGCCTCATCAAAATAGGAAGAGTACAGAAATTACTAACGCATTACTTTAGATATTAAGCAATGATGCTTAGCTAAGAAGAGGAGAGTTTTCAGATGACGATCTTACTCACCGGAGCACCGGCGAAGCGTGTTTGAATTTTGTCGACGGAGCTGAAACAGAAAAGCATTGGAAATACATATCAGCGCTCGGGAATAAGCTGGTGCCCTGCGCTATGCCTTCGGGTGGCGTTTTATAAGTCTGGAGATGACGATGATGATTGCGGTGTAGGCTACTAAAATTATCACAGCAGCGCTTTGCGTAGATTTTACATGTAGGCTAGAGATTGAGGTTTATAATCTGATAGACCCCTACTAGCTGCTGGGTGAAGATGGCTCAATCTAGGCCAAAAAGCCTATTTCTACATCATAACAATGCTTTAACACATAAGGCCCTAGGGTGTCTCTAGGATTATAGGATACATCATCGCTGGCTCTGAGGCATACTAACCCCAGGGTGCACTGACCCTAGCTACAGGCTATAGGGTGCGCTGGTCCTTTGGGGGCATATTATAGTCGCCCTCGAGAGGAGTGTGAGTTGAAATGCGTCTACAGACCGACACCAACAAAATAAAATAGACAATAAATTAATAATAATTACTCTTCGACTCCTCCTTGAATTCGTTTAAGTCCATCTCTGCAGCAGAAAATAGAACATGTTTAATTCGTTGACAGAACATATTATGCACTGCATACGAATAAGATTAGACATAACATATCCCTAAATAAATATAGGCCTATTATGATATATCAATATATTTCAAGATAATAGATTGCTGGATAGATAAATGGATGGATGTTTGGATAAATGGATGGATAGAAGGACAGACAGACACATAGACAGACTTATGGAGAGACAGAGACAGAGAGAGAGGGGCATAATCTGGTCTTACATGCATCAACACAAGCACCAATTGCATCTTACGCAAGATCAACGTGTGTTATACAGCAATTAAGGGGCCTAACATAATTTGCAAAATGGCTAGATAACAATACGCATGCCTTAATAAACACAGGCAACGTGAGCGATTAATAAAATAATTAAGTGCTCGCGAACTCCAGTGTTATATAGTCTGACATAGATTAGTTTGGTGAGGCTGCAGATCAGCCTTGACCTCCTGTATTCTGCCTATTTCGATACTGCTGCTAGTCTTGAGAAAGAGGAAGCGACGGAGAGAGACAAATACAGAGACAGATGAGATAGGGAGATGAAGCGCCAGACTCTTTATCATATTCCTAATCGTCATTAAACCTAAGCGTGCACATCCAAAAACGCACCCGACTTTGTTGGCCTGTCTTGCGCGATCCGCTAGTTCTGTGAGCTACAACAAAACAAATTAGAGTTTGATCATAATACGATGAAATCATAAGCTTTATATTGACTCACTTTTTATGCCAAACAATTATTCGACCTCAGGCCATTCAATTAAAGTGCACGCAATTGACTACAGTGACGATAACAAACGACAGTTACGAATACTTAGGACAGTGACAAAGTTATAATGATAGGTAAATAAGATGCTAGCAATTGTCCTACATCGATTGCTTCCTTCCTCGAACTGACCTGGACCTGGGTGATCTTGTAGCGATGTTCAAGGTCGTATTTTTCTCCCTCGAGGCGTTGGATTTGGTGGAACAGCTCCTTGATCTTTTCGATCAGTTGGCTAGATCCAGCTCCATCCACATCCAGCGGCTTTATCCTCTGTGCAAGGATCGCTCGCTTCTCAGCATCCAGTTGCTCCTTGGACTTCCTTCCAGCACCTTCGCCCTGTGCAGCATCAAGAAAATACGACAACCATTACATCAGACCCATTTCCTCTGAACAGCTAGCAGTGATACCGTGATACGATACGATAGTAACCTACGATACTACAACAAGATGGCCAATCGGGACGCAATTGATAATACTTAATAATGGTTGGACCTCCCATCTAACATGCACTCTCTCCCGTGCAACCTCTCTGGCTCTTTCTATAAACTTTCCTCATTGACTGCATGGGCCTGGGTCGGGAGCGCCGCTGAATAGCTATCCTCAAGAGGCGCCATAAAAATTGCATTGATTGATTGATTGATTGAATACATCATCGGAAAATCTATGCCATTCGTTGTCAAAGGATTAAGAGTTCTTTCCCTTAGTCCAGCCATGGGACAAAAGGAACAGAATCACATAATTATTTATAAATCACCATCAATAAATGAGGCGTAGGCCTAAGACCTGTGATGATGAATAGGCCTATGACAGAAGTGAGTGCTTACCTCTTGATCTCCCTTTGAAGTGAAGATGTTATCCAATGAAAGGAAAGAGAGGTTGACAAAGAAAAATAAACAAACAATGTATTAGTATTATATTAAAAGCAATACTTAATTTATTTAATTAATCAGGCTAAACAGAGACGAAATCTTGCGTCAGCACGGTCCGTTCTATTACATTAGGCTGATTAATATTCGTTTCTCGCAGAGGCGGCGATCTCGTTTGACAGGTAAGGGGGACATCCAATGAAAGGAGTAGTTAATGTATAACGTATCCCCTCTCTGTGATAGGTGGGGCGGGACTTGTCCCCCTCGACACGCTGAGATCACCGCCTCTGGTTGCTCGACTGTAACCTGTAGGTTATCTATAGGCCTAGGCCTACTCCGGTAGACGCTAAACAGAGCGAAGACCCTTTAAACCCTTTAAACGCCACTCACGCATTCTATAGACTACGTGTATACATTATGTTCCTTTACTGGAATTCGTAATTACTTCCTCCCACTATGCCTATGCCTCGAAAGAGGAGTGTCCGAATCAGTATGCTTCACCTCATCCGTTGCATTTGGAAAAGCGAAGGGAGGCAACATAGGTCCTGTAGGTATTTCGACGCACACGGAATAGACATGTTTGTTATCTGGACGCCAGCACAGTCTGAAGACGCAGCTCGGTAGCAAGTGTCGTCTCTTTGGTACAAGGTAGGCCTATTTACACGCAGCCTAACTACTCGATAATCTCCATGGGCTGTTCCTAGATAAATGGCCCTGGAAAGAGAAGTGAGCAGATGTTGACCGAGAAGAGGAGTCACTTGTAAGGCTCAGAGCTCACTGTAATCAAGACCAGCCATTAATCGCCTTCAGAGGTTTTAATATGCGCTATATAAAATCACAGACAAAAGAACTATGTTGAATTCTTTGCAAATAGGGCCTACATAAGCGCCGCAATACAGATCATCCAACACGCTGCCCTATACAATACGTTGAACGAAACAAAAACATTTAGCAAAAAACAAGATTGAATCAATGGATCAATTAAACTTGATATAGCGCCTCTTCAAGAAATCTGCTCAGAGGTTCTCTCAACGCTGGCCTACATCTATATGACGCTAAATGTGATTAAGAACTACTAATGTATCAGTTAGCAAAGCAGTGCACAGTAAGCTGAAAGAGTCGCCAGTGGTGGGCCCAAGCACAAGTGTGGAACCAACCAACAGATTCCCATCAACAGCTGACAGATGGCGTGGATGCTCAGAGTCTAGACATGATCGGGTGAGAGCGAATGAATGAATGAATGAACAAGTGATTGCATGAGTGAATGAATGTGAGTTGCTAGGAGTTGCAGGTGAACTCTCACGCTCTACCTGTTCTCCTTCTTCTCCAGGTTCCCGTTTGGAAATGACGAAGTTGGCCTTTGGTGGATTCTTCCACTTCTCGAACTCAGCCTGCTTCTGTTGCCTGGCGAAGTATTTCTTCTGTTCCTCTTCCTCCTTCTTTCTCTTCCTCTCATCCTGCAAATACAACACAATATACAATGCAATACAACTGTATACGTTATGTCGCCCTCCTTCAAATGTCCAGAAGTTCACACACGACCATGTGTCTAGGACATGTTGGCTAAGGACTTGTTCAGGGTCCCTGCACATCAATCACCGCAGGGGAGCGCTTTGCCCAACCCGTCACTGTGTTCCGTTCCGCAATAACATCCACACTCTCTCACTGATTAATTATATCGAGCTTGAGCCAACACAAGTCTACGACGAAATCCTGGGCTCTTGGCCAGATGCA
Source organism: Bimastos eiseni (assembly GCA_959347315.1). NCBI lineage: Eukaryota > Metazoa > Annelida > Clitellata > Crassiclitellata > Lumbricidae > Bimastos > Bimastos eiseni. The sequence continues at coordinate 22,283,455 of OY365821.1, forward strand.
GTCCTATTTAAGAGACGCATTGTTGGCAAGAGAGATAGAGTTGGAGAGACAGAGACAGACAGATCTGTATGTGAGATGAGAGAATGAAAACAGATGAAAGATAGATCTAGGCTTATATATGTAGACAGTATTGAAACAGGAATAACAGATTGGAAAACGAGGGCCATCGAGGCAGAAATAGAGCAAGAAACAGACCCAGCTAAAGGTTTGCAAATGTAAGAGGAGAAACGAGGGCAGGGATGGTTGGTAATTGGAATTAATGAGAGAAATTAATTGATGCTGCAAAGACCGCCTTAGCAAAGGCCAAAAGAGAAGAAATATTTCGCTTCTCTGTAAACCTCTCGAGAGAATGCTATGACCCAACACTGTCTTCCATGTGAAATGACTAACTCCACAATCCGTAGTAAAAATTTACTCACTCATCTTGAAGACTCCCTTATATCCACTCGGAGCTGTTGCACTGAGAGCGCTTCTCAGTCGAATAGTGGATAATACTATAAGAAGCGCTTTGTAAATTCTCAGTTAAGATACGATTGCGTTTTCTACAGGGTAGCAATAGTGTACCAACCTCCTCGGCTTTTCTTCTGGCGTCTTCAGAAGCTCTTTCGGATGCCAGTCTCCTCTCTTCCTCCTCTCGCTCCTTCTTGCGCTTCTCCTGCAAAAAATTTGAATCCAGCGCTATAAACCGACGATCAAATCTTAAATATGTAGGCCTAAGATACATATAGGCCTCTATACAGTAGCTGTTTGAATATTTAAAAATGTTACCACATGCATTTCCGTATATATGCATGTATGTTTCTATGTGTGTGTGTGAGAGAGTCACGTGTGGAGACTGCTGTCTCCACACGTGAAAGAAGGAGAGAGCAGGGAGGCAGTGTCGAGAGGTCGGACACAACGAGAGTAGGCGTAGAAGGAGAAGGTCGGAATTCACAAAGAGCGTTGATTTTATGTTTAAAATGAATGTAAATTTAATAAACGTGGTTGGAAGTGAAAACGGTCGTCACAGTGTGAATGCATTCTACCTTTGTGTGTATATGAATGTCGACTTGTGAATTAATGCATCATATAGGCCCTATGTTTGTCTGCATGCCCGTATGCTTCTATGCAAATATAAATTATATATATATATATTATATATATATAAGTATATTATAGACATGATTGTATGAAGTGCGTAAGTATGTGACTTACGCTTCTCTCTCTCAATTCGCTGATTTCCTCTCCCATTCTTTCCCTTTCGACCTTGTTCTGTTCGAGTAGCTCCAGGTCCGTATCATCCAGTCCAATGGAATCGACCGTCGAAGCCTGCTCACGCCGCTTCTGCACACACGGACACACACACAATAGGTCTATATTGAAACCACTCTGCATTCGTCCTATACACAACAATAATTATTGTCATCGTAGAGATGCAATGAACAGCACAGGAGTCGATTATCTATAGAAGTTTCTCCGAAGTAAAGAAGAGGATTGTATAACTATTCAATCAGTCAATCAAGCAATCAAAAATACTTAATATAGCCCCCCTCAAGATATCTACCCAGAGGCGCTCCCGGCTAATCCTCGGCTGAAAAGGACAGTTTTAAGAGAGGCGTATTCACAGCTATGATTGTTAGGCTATTGTACAAGCCACTTACAGGAAGGTAGGCAGCCAGACAGACAAATAAACGGACGGACGGACAGACAGACGCAGCCTGCAGCCCTATAATCGACATAGGCTTACACCCGAATTTCTCGCAAGGTTGACTACTCCTTCTTTCTCTAGGCGGCGTTGGTTATATTAGATGCAATAATAATAATAATCTTCGTTTTAATTTCAAACTGACAAACCGTAGTATGATGATTACAAGTTCCGTATGAGCGAATGATGACGAGTTGTTACAGGAGTCGAATTTAACCGTCGGCAGCCACGCAGGGCGCCCTTTACGCTATACATCATATTTTTTATATAACGTAATAGACGCCTTGCATTGGCAGCAGACAGTTAAATTTGATTGCTGTGATACTTTATCATTACTCGTTCATACTGTGCTTGTAATCATACTGCGGCTTGTCAGTTTGAAATTAAACGAAGATTGTCATTGATAGTGTAGTTGTTGTCATTGTTATTGTTGTTGTTGTTGCTATTGTTAGTCTAGTCTAGAGAATGACTTACCTTCAGCGCCAGTTCACCCTCGGTTACTCTACAAACAAACAAAATCACTTATAACATTATCACCAGAATAATCATAATTATGACTACTCAACACAATAGAACTGCCATAGGCCTGCATATATGAACCATCGGCCTGCGTAAATGGACCATAGACCTGCATTCATGGGCCTAGGCCTGCCTAAATGGACCATCACCATGCCTACATGGAACCTAGGCCTGCATAATGGACCCTAGACCTGCCTCCATGGACAATCGGATTGCCTATATGGGTGTTTCCTTGCCTGTGTGAATCTAGTGTGATCGTTCCAGTAAATGTTCCATCCTCATCTTTCCTCTCCTTGACCCTTCTACTTCTCCTCCTCATCCTCTTCTTCCTCCTCATCATTCTCCCCTCTTCCCCTCCACCTTCCTATCATATTTCCCATCCATCTTTTCCTATTTCACCACTGCGGCACTGCCTTCTCCTCCCGGTCCTCCCTTCTCCTTATTCCACCATCTCCCTCTGAATTTTTCCAGCATCCCTGCCGCAACAGCTGGCCCATCTGCCCTCCAATCCTCCGCTGCAGTACAAAACTGTTTACATCGTTCATACATAATGTTCCATACATCATGCACCCGTGCATGTCTACAAACATGCCTTCTAAAGATAGCCCTGTGGCAACGCCTACAGAACGAAACTCATTTCAATTTCGTGTCTGAAGGAGATACCCTTAATGCTGGCGATATTGTATGCGCTTGCTACCGTCAGCTGATAAGTAGCATCGCTTTTGAGAGACTCTCACAATTATTGTGCTAAATGAAAGCTCGTCGGCTGAAAGCCACGACGCAGTCGAGCACAGATGAGCCTCTGTCCATTCAGTCAGAATGGACAGAGAACCAGCGTAGGCTGCACAGACATTCCGAGAAGCAATATAATGCACAGCGCCAATTGTACATTCTCTTAACTGCTGCAACGGATGAATGCTAAAGGTTGGAGCAAAATACTCTCTCTCTAGGCGCATCTGTCTCACTCTCTCTGTCTCTCACTCTCTGTCTCACTCTCTCCTCACTGCACAGTTCTCCTTTCTGCTTGCCCTCCTTTTCTCCCCTTCATATCCTCATCCGCTTATCCTACATTTCCTATACTTCCTCCACTTCCAACTAACGTCGTATCTTTTCAGTGGATGGTTGGACAGACCACGTGTTATAAGTTATAACATAAATTGCGGTCCCTCCTTCATAGGACAACTGTTCGCCTAACTCTTTGTATCTTTTGCTCGCACGAAACCATTACACAGTCCAAGGCGTTCGCCATTGCTGGCCCCACAGCGTGGAATGGTCTCTCTCCGTTCATCCACTCCCTTCCTATGTTATCCTTTTATGCATTTCATCGACACCTCAAGACTGTTCTTTTTGCTCGGCCTGGATCTGGAGCGCCTCTGAGTATATTCGTCTTGAAGGGGTGCGACATTAAATTTCCTAAATTCATTCAACTGTTCTATATTGGACGGCGTTGGGTTTGGAGGCTGGAGCACCTCTAAGTAGGTATTTCAAGGGTTGCGATATAAGTGTTCTAAATGAATTACTGAATTAATAAACTTATTTAATTAATAAATGAATGAATGAAATGATGTATAATCATAGTTGTTAAGACGAGGCGATTTTCTGCTACAACAATTTTGTAAAGGGTCTGCAAAGCTCGAATCAGCGTATTGCAATGTTCGTAGTTCCATGTTCATTATGTTGATTTTACCCGAAATAAGGTGCATGGACTATGTCGTATGTATGTATATATATTATATATATATAATATATAATGTATTATACATATAGGGCCTAGGCCTAAAGCACCGGAGACATAATTAAACAGACAGACCCAAAGAGCACAAAGTGGAACTGGCATAAATGTGGTACTTACTCATCCGCCATGTTGACCAGTTAAACGAAGAGGTATACGAGCAAACAGGTACAAGAGTGACCGGTCGATCAGTAGACCTGCGTCAACAAAAACACAAAGCAAACAATCAGTTCATAAGTATAGTAATGATGTTCACCTCTGACTGCTCTGCCTGGAGGCCTGGAATTTCTCCGCATAGGCCTGTGCACATGTAGAGCCTATATCATTTCCTAATTTATCTCACAAACCTCCACGCAATGATTTTGTGATCTATGAGCAAATAAACTCAAATATACTCGTTTTTATATTAGGCTACGTCGGTATGACCTCCTAAACGCTATGGACGAGATCTGGAAGAGCAAATCCACGAATTTAACAAAACACTAAACGTGTTGCGAACGTGCGTGTTCAACAGTAGGCCTATGTTACGTACGGTGCAAAACATGGCTAAAACCAAGAGACATTGAAAAGAGAATTATGACCTTTGAGAGAAAATGTTGCAGGAAAGTATTGAGAATATGCTGGGCAGTGAGAGTAAGCAAACAAGAACTGTATTAAAGAATCCACCACAGGGAGAATCTTATGCAGAAAATGGTTCAGGGACAGCTGGGGCTATTGGGACATATATGCAGAATGAATTACAGCAGAACTATCAAGATCAATATGAAATATCAATATCAGAAATATCAATGCTCGGCAGGATGGAGGGTCCAAACAGAAGAGGACGTCTACACAGGTATGGCTAGATGAAATTGCTGACTGGGACAAAAGACGATTTCAGGAACTGACGCACTTGGCTTTGGACAGACAACAGTGGAACAGTGGAAGAACCTGACAAAAGTAGCATCGGACATCTATGGACGCTGTGCCCAAGAGGCGTGATGATGATGATGATGATAACGACGACGACCACGATGACGATGATGATTATGATGGTATGACGTTGACCGTGGTAATTTTTCAACGAGAGTGAGATCCCTCATCACTGCCATTCGTTTGAATGGGCGTCATACCATTTAAGGTTCGCGTGTATTATAACAATGATAACTAACATGGCTCTTAACTGCTCTCAGATAACGAAACGCAACAGCACGTGATCATATTTCATATTATGCTATGTTGGGAAGCAAAAGGGTGACCTAAAGGAACCAGAGTCCCACTGGGCAGAGTCCCACCTATGTAGCAGTACATTAAGATAGAGGTTGATAACATGCTAAATTGGGAGTGGTTAACATTTCAATTGAAGTGTTAGCATAATTAGCATTGCATAATGCTGTATGTTTTTAACTAAAGAACCCAACAGATAATAAATAATTATAAATTTAGAGTGAGATGGGCAGCACGCAAACGTGTCTTGAAGAGCAGAAGATGAGAAACGCTATGGATGTCAGAAGGAAGATTATTCCAAACTGTGTGCCAGTTACAGCTTAACACAGAATTTATGGGTGTTGGTGTAACCAAAGATAGTCCTATCGTGTCTTAGTACTTCCAATGTTAGGCCTATCTAAGCAATATATTCGTGACATGTAAAGCTATAATAATTTATAGCATACCAATGAGTGAACAGTTTTCTGAACATACATGAAGGTTCTACGCAAACGAGCGAATCTTTGTAATATCATAGTAGTAAGGTACTATTTGAATAATAATCATAAACTCATATGTGTATGTATGCACTCCTGGCTAAAAATTAAGCAAATGACGTGGCACGAATTGAATTGAATTTAGAATGAAATAAGCAATTATCTTGCAAATAACTAAGGAGGATATACAAACATAGGCTAGGCCTAGGACTAATATAAGGCGTTTATTCGCGCTCGTCACCGCCAAATCGTTGACGCTTGGAACTGATGTTGATGTTGATTGTGATCATGTGATAATGATAATGATGATGACGACGATGATGATAATGATGGTGATAGAACCGAGAATTCTCGGTGGTTGGCTCATCCGCATATATAATGGGCTCCCGTTGGCGCTGCGTTTGCTCCCATGGTCCCTCTTCTCATGCATTCTTTTCTAGCCTGAAAACGCTCTAGCTCTTTTTAGTTGTGCTGGGGTAGAGAGCACCTTGAAGAGGCGATATATAGATCTTTGCAATGAACGAAGGGATGAATGATGATGGTGATGGTGACGGTGACGGTGATGAAGATGGTTATGATGTAATCAGGGTATTCAAACTTCTGAAGCGCCACTCGAAAACTAGTGCCATAAGTCAACATATGTAAGTCGTAGTCGTAATCTCAACATTTCTAAAGCGCCCATTGATACTGCAGAGCAACATATTACTGTCAGTGATTGACTTGCGCAAGGACCACCACAGTAACCGTCTGAGAGGAGCCTCGAACCAGGTATACAAGATGACCGCTTTAACCAATCGGGTAACGTGTCGCAAAGGCAAACGCTTTGACATGTAGGTGAAGGACTCGAGGCAGAAATATATATATTTATGAGCATAAAATGAATCATAGCCAACCCAAACAATAAAAGCGCAAAAAGCGTTTTACTGGCGTTTTGAGAACGAATGATTGCACTTGAAACCAAAAACCTAGAGAAGAAAATTTTGCATTCGATACCCAAAACTGTGGTATGCACTAGCATACAGTGTTTAATATCATCCGCAGAGAAAACGATGGGGTTTGGATTGGAATAAAGTTTGACCTCCTGAGTCGGTAACTGGAGGATCCTGCTGTTGAGCAATGTGCATATGGGGGCGCTCGTTTAAAATGGTCTGGTGTGAGGTATAGTAACAAAATTTTGGTCTGGTTTATAGATTTCATGCAGCTATGATATACAGGGCCGTACCGAGGGGGCAGCGGGAGAGTACGTGGCCCAGGGCGCAAATGCAGAAAGGGCGCTAATTTCAGGATGGGATGACTTATTATTCCATAAAGTGCTCTAGCTATTTTCATAATGTGGGGCTCCAGATTGATGCTGGCACAGGGTGCAAATACTATTTTCAAAATGTTGGCGCGCCAGATTGATACTAGGTCAGGGCGCAGTTATAGCTCTGTATACGTCCCTGATGTTATATGTGACAATTATAGTCATTGGTATTATTTTTAAAATTTCTTCGCTCTTCATTCGTGACTTTCTGGTTGCAACATTACGCTTCGACGATTCTATACACAACGCTCCAACCTTTAAATCTATAGCTCCAACACTCCTCTGCCATATTGTTGTCGAAACCGGTACAATACGACAATTCAATGGTGCATTTCCCATCGACACTGAAAAGGGTGTAGCCAGAATGGAATGGATCAGGTTAAGTCCCTGCATTTCACGTAGGCATACGGTAAAACACCTAGAGCTATAGGTAATAGGCCCTATCAGCAACGGAACCAAATGAAAGCCTTCTTAAAGATAAAGATGCTGCACCAAAATTTATATTTGAATACGAATTCGAGGCATCAGTATCCGATTCTCTCCTGTAAAGCATTGTCTCTGGTTCCAAAAGGTAGCCGACTAATTGTCTCCTCGTGTTGAGCTATACTCTCGTTCCTATAGAAACACGTTCACTTACCCGCTGGTCGCCGATATGTTCTGGTATCGAAACCTCTGAAACGGAAAGCTATATCGAGATAAAACTCGATCGAACCTCCACGGGTCGTGGGTGGACGAGGGATGACTAGCACTCACAGAGGAGGACCCTCAACCGACACCAAGCGACGATCAAATGCAACGATTCAAAAAATACAGAAACTGAAGCAACACGGTCTGTCGATTTAGTACCCACCTGAACGAGACCTGGTAGACTGAGCTGGCCAGGGACGGAACTCTCGCGTCGATCGGATGCTTGGACCCCTTTCAAGACAGGAGCAGCGAGAAGTCAGCCGTTCGCAGGTACGTCTCCAGTGCAGGTATTTCTGACTCCTAGTCTTACGCTGCTGCGCCAGGGCCCAAAATAATCGGTCCATGGGCCGCCCGCCCGCCCGCCCGCAGAGGAAGAGGCGCTGCAGGCGGATAGTGAATGGGGATGCCTCTTCTGTCGGTTGTCTTCGGGTCTGTGCCTGTGGCACCGGTGGCCATAGCGTAGCCTTTTATAGCTAGCATCTAATGGTAACCAACTCGTGGTGTACCACGCGTAAACGTCGGCAGATCCTCGGAGGCTGTGTGTTCACACTGGATACATCGGGGCAGCAGGTAAGTTCTGTATTTAGCGCATCCATGCAGTCCGTTCAAGCCTCCTCTCTCATCCCGTTAGTATGCAGCTATACAGGAGAGGATTATATCGCTCTATCGTTATCAGTATCATCACTGGACCTCTAGGAAACCTTAGAGTAGAAGACAGACAGACGAATAGACAGACAGACAGACAGACAGATACACTGACACGCAAACGCACAGACACACCGACAAACAGACACAAAGAGGGGCGAACAGGCACAGAGGGACAGAGACCCATGCAGGCAGACCCGTGTGTCTTTCTGTCGGAGGATGTGAGATAAGCCACCACCTTCAAGGAGCCCATCAGATTTTGACAAGCTTCAGCGAAAATAATACGTTAGATTGCTTGGATGGCAACGTTTGAAGAGAGCGCATTCCGACATCGTGCAGTGTAGCAAACACCCCTAAAAATGCTCTGTGGCCAGTTCATGCACACATAGACCAGAGGCGGCGATCTCGCTTAAGAGGTGGTGGGGACATCCAATGTGGGGACAAACGTGTCACGTGTTCCTCTCCGTAAAAGGTGTGAGGGACTTCTCCCCTCGACTTCCCAGGTTCGCCGTCTCTGACAAAGACTGATAATATATACGATGAGTGGGTCCCACACGCAGAATTAGACACTTGTATTTCGCAAAAAGACAGAAGCATAGCGGGATCTGTTGGGAAGTAACGGTAAACCAAAGTCTCATCAGACCGCCATGTTTATAGACGCATCTATATATAGGTCAATATCTTATTCAATAGATAAAATTCGTCACAATTACTACATTGTCTGCTGTTAACAGCCATCAACTGAGAACAGATTGGATTTTGGTCGGCGTACGGATGGTACGGGACATACCCGGTGACGTCAGCAATGTATCTAAATAAAGAACACATGGCAGGCTGTCTATGACGAACTCAGAGTCTGACTGAGTCCACAAGAGCTTCGTGGAATTATTGTAGTATATTATCGGTCACGGCCGAGCGGAGTACTTTCACGCAGATAAACGCCGATGTTGGCTTATTAAATCAAGGATGGGTCGTCCTAGAACCAGTATTCAATATTGTTGTTAATAATTAACATAAAACGTGCCGATGAAGAATTAGGCCTACTAATATCGGCATTGAGGTCATTACGGGCAACTAAATTTACCTGTTTAATCTGTTCAACTTTTTGCGTAATAAAGTATGTAATATTACATGTGGATATTTATATTTAGAGGATGGAACGATTGGAACGTGATGTTACTGGTGTAATATATAGCGGTATAACCTACGATCTCTGCCTTAATCGGGCGAAGTTGCTCACCCAGAAGTAATTGTCTGTAAGGAAGGCAATAGGAAACCACCTTACTCTAAGCATCCCTAAGTGGCATAAAAGTCATGGACTAAAAGATTCTAGACACTTCATCGTCGTCGTCATTATCGTAATTGTAATCATCGTCATCGTCATTATCGTAATTGTAATCATCGTCATCGTCATTATCGTAATTGTAATCATCGTCATCGTCATTATCGTAATTGGAATCATCGTCATCGTCATTATCGTAATTGGAATCATCGTCATCGTCATCGTCATCATCATCATTATCGTCATCATAATCATCATCGTCATCATAATCATCATCGTCATCATAATCATCATCGTCATCATCATCACCATCTTCATCATCACCATCTTCATCATCACCATCTTCATCTTTATCATTATCATAATTTAAGAGATTTCCTCTCTCATTCTCTCGATCTATATATACTGAAATATCTAACAAGAATACCGTAGGCTGTGTAAGAACTAGTGTGAATAATCAAAGCCGTCATCACTAATTGATTGTTTGACTTTAGTAAAAACAGCAAGCGCTTGATTACAAGACAACAGCTGCTATGCATGGTCCAGCAGCAGCAGCAGCAGCAGCAGCAGCTATTGTATTTAAGTTCTAACAGGGAACAGAAGTCATTCGCTATGAACATATTTCGCGTGTTATATTCTAAGAATAGTTTGTCTGCAAGGCAATAGAGTTCGGTCGGTCTTTGGTCTACAGTAAATCTCTTAAATTATAAGTTGCTATATAAATTATTTATTTATAGGGGGCCTATGTAAATATTATGCGTAACATGATGACTTATATATAGGCCTATGTATTAGGTCTGCCGTATAATGAGAAAGATTCTATACACTATTAATGCCTATTATATAAAGTGCATATCTTACGGGTTACACCGAGTTTTCTTAATTTAGCAATGATCAACGGATATGTTGTGGAAGAGCTCGCAAGATGCTAGATTTTCAGTAGGCTAAGCAAATAAACAAAACGCCTGCGAATGTTACGAAACCCTATCGGTTCATAACTACGTGTGTACACTTGCTCGATGGAGAACTAACTAACATATCCCACGAACGTAAAGACAATCTTTCTATTATAGATGACTACGTTCTGATTGACACGTATTACGAAAACAACTACGGAACGAAAAATCTCATAAACAAAGATTCAGGCAGCAGACGAACAGAAAACTTAGACAGGGAGACAGACAGATAGAGAGATTGGCAGACAGAGGGGAGCGGACAGCGTGTTATAATTCAAGTTACAGTTCGATCTTTGGTTCTCTCGCCATCTTCTCTTCAGCAGTCTGAAAGAAACAAGTAACAACGATCTTCTCTATCATGTGTGTTCGCCTATTCATAAGCACATACATAATGGAGACTGTATTTGGCCTTGAATTCGATGGCATCCACCAACAGTCAAACAATGTCTCATTCATTCTTTTTTTTGAGCAATAATCGTAGTAATGGTAGAAATATCGTCTCGTATCTTTATATTTATATAGCGCCTCACAAAGAACAATTATTATCAGCACGAAAACCCCGTGGAAATAGAAATGCCTCCAAAGAGCGAGAAGCCGATGGAGAAAGTAGTAACAGCAGAATGGTAATGGTACATGTAGAAGTAGAAGCGCGATGGTATACCATCACTTCTCCTTCCGCTTGTATCATTATAGTAGGCCTAAACGTGTTATCAGTGATAGCAGGGAAGAGTGGTGGTATTGTTAGTAGTTGAAGTAGAAGTTGTTGTCTTGTTTTGTTGTGCGTTTCTTTTATATATTTCATTGATTACCTGTCTCTGTATGCTTGGCAATTCAGGTGATAAAGAGAAGACTATGGTAATGTTGATGAAAAGTGACGTTCGAACTATTAAATGCGATTCTCTGCATCACCTCTACTTTGTAGTCGAGAGCTTCCTGAACGAACAGATGAATGTCATTCTTGCTGCGGATGAGACGGGAGTTGACGGAGCGACGCAGTCTGCCTTGACCGATGAAGACCAGGAGAGGACAGTCAACCTCTGACCCGAACTGACCTAGTTCCTTCTGACCTTCAGCCTCATCACCAGCGTCAAAGACGACAAACAGCACCTCAAAGCAGAAATAAGAGCTATCAACGTCAGACTATAGATAGCCAAGATAAATCAATCAATCACTCAATCGATCGTAGCCCACAACAACTTGTCCTTCCTCTTTTATGCTTTAGCAGTATACACTCAAAACCCAGGGTTTTTCTTCATTTTTAACATCAAAGTCATTACCGTTGCTATACAATTTAAAGTATTATATGCCTCACCATCGAAGCTGGTGGGATCTAATCCTAGCCTCCAATAAAGATCCCCTTTAAAAACTTTCAAGAAGAGTCAAACGACTGAGTTGAGTAAAACATAATTATTCTTCCAAACAGGTTTTTAATTATAAGCTTGAGACAAATTAAGGTCATGCAAGAGTAATGCATGCATGGTGACTCCGCCATAGGCCATAATTATAAGTTCACAGTAGTGGAAGTAGTGAAAATAGTAGTGGAAGTGGAGGTAGTACCCCGCGAACAGTTGCAGTTCAACGACACCTGCGTGATAATAGGGATCATCAGCGTTGCCCTCCTCCTTTATCCAGGCTTTGGACTGGCACTGTGAGAGTACGAACAGTGGCGGTGGAGTAGCTGGATGAACCTATCTATCTATAGATAGGCTCACAATATATATAGCAGCTGATATGGTAAGTTACTTTGTTAGTGAAGAGCTTGGACGCCTGAGAGTATGCTTCGGCTGTTTTATTGAAGCTGTCTCTGTCTTCGTGCTGTGCCTTCGCGAAGTCAATGAAGAGAAGAAGTCGTCCTTCGATCTCGTGATTTCGGACGAAACTCGACGTTGCCTTCGTGTAGAGAACGAGAGAAGGAATCGTCTCTGTCCTCAGGAACTTCCGGATCCGGTCCTTCGTCAGATTCTCCGTCAGAACGGATCGACCTTCGTCAAACTATTATATGGACGGGAGAGAAGAATGTATAGAACTCAGTTAGGTGGCAGGTAGGTAGGGGTAGGCAGGTAGATAAGTGATTGGCTATACTGGGATGCATATAGGTGGATAGGTATGGTAGGTGGGGTGGAATTACAGGTAGATAGCACTTTATAGCCAGCAATCTAGATAAACAGCCATAGGTGGATAGACAGACAGACAGACAGACAGACAGACAGACAGACAGACAGACAGACATGTACACTAGACAACTGCAGAAGTACACACGACCATAAGAGGCCTACGCATTCAATTGTGAGTAATAATAGACCCCATAATAATAATTTTCGTCTTAATTTCAAACAAGCCACACTATGATTAGGATATTCGTTGAATAGATAATCAGATGATGACAAGTTATTAGACTTACAGGAAACGCATTTAACTATCGGCAGCCAATACATATATAATAAAAAATTACATATAGAACATACACATAAATATAGGCCATAAATAAACATATATATATATATATAAAGGTGTAGCAAGGTTTTGAAAAGTGGGAAAATTATTTTAAAAAGAATGCGCTTCGCGCCAAAAATTTTATTTGCCCCCACTTTTTGAATTTTGTCCTTATAAAAATTTGAAAAATGGGGGCAAAAATTATTTTAACAAAAGTCATCTTAAAAAGCAATTGGAGAAACATAAAAAAGAACCGATTTGGTGGCACATGGATGGGCACTGAGCATTAAAACTGGGGGCTTTGCAACTGGGGGGCCGGTGCCCTCTGCTTGTCACACCCTGATATATATATATATTATATTATATGAACATATGAACATTTATCATATGAACATTTAAAAGTGTGCAATCATCCAGAAAAACTAATCCGAATCGAAATCAGTCAGTCAGTCAATCGTCACAAAGAAACTGTTGATTGATGCTACTGCTGCCACGACGACGACGACGATATATATATATATACATATATATATATATATATATATATTTCAGGGTGTGACAAGCAGAGGGCATCATCGTCGTCATCGTCATCGTCGTCGTCATCGTCATCGTCATCGTCATCATGGGACTGTGAGTGACCTTTTTAAGCAGAACAATGGCAGAGTCTGAGGCCGAGACGTTAAGATAAGTGAACAATTGATTGTTCTCAGTGATGAGGAATCGCATCCTTGGCTCCTCAGCATCCATCTCCTCAGCAACTCTCAGGTAGGTCAATGGCTCAGCACGACCTTCACCCTACAACCACAGCATTATTTACAACCATCGTTATTATTGCTATTAAATGAGTGACCTTTAACGGCTATCTTCCGTCTCCTCCTATTCGGGCATAAAGAAGGTAGCCATGCATATCCAGTCAGTGTAATCACTAATCCAACAAGGACAACCATCATCGTCGTAATCGTCATTATCATTGTCGTCATCACAATTGATTAGATCATAGTATCCTCATTGACTCGACAATTAGTTGTAACCCTGAATAATCCGACGACGATGATGACTTCATTCTTGATGATTCTGTCCACTGTTTCCCTGTCCTTGACATTCTTGACGACTTCTCCAGTTTTGCGTCTCAGCCAGGCCGCCATGTTTGATGACCTCAGCGGCTGGTCATACCGGACGGAATGACCCTCGCGGAACAGAATGACGGTCGGCTGGTCAGAGCTGATTCGATATCGTTTCATCGACGTCCGGTCTACGTCATCGGCCGCCATCTTGGCGAAACGCACGCTGGGTAGTTCTGTCCTTAGGAGTTCAGCTGTGAGGGAGAATTCCGGCTCCAGACGAAGACTGTCGGCATTCGATGACATATCTGCAATAGGTGCAAGGTCATGCTCACGGTCATGCTCAAGGTCATTCGTCCATTCACGTCACATCATCTGACAGACCCGCCAACAGACATTCCGGGCTCCTACTCCTAGTGCACTGTTGCTTTGCCTAAAACCCAGGTACCACGGGTGTCCGTTCATTTCGTCGCAGATCATTTCGTCGTATATCGGTTAGGGTCAGGTCAGGCATCGTGAGGGTCGGTTAGGGTCAGGTGTTTCGTGGTGATGGTCGGTTAGGGTCAGGTTATAGGTGTTGAGGGTCGGTTAGGGTCAGGTTATAGGTGTTGAGGGTCGTTTAGGGTCAGGTTATGCGTGGTGAGGGTCGTTTAGGGTCAAGTTATGCGTGGTGAGGATAATTTAGGGTTAGGGTAAGGGTTAATGTGGTTTTTAAAATGCGACTAAATGAACGGGAACCGTAGCAAGAGGCTTCAGCAGCTCAGCACATATCCATATGGATAGACGTCCTCTGTGCAGGGGCGTCAATCCCCCTCTGAGTGGAGGGTGGAGGCAAACTCCCGGTTCCAAGTGCCAGGAAGGCAAGATACCCCCCTAAGACGCAAAAAATGCTCCTCATAGCTACAGTTGGAGGCATTTGCCTCCGGATCTTCCTCCCCTATCTGGACGCCCCTACCTCTGAGCTCATACAGCTCCTATTCGCGGCGAACAGAGGTAATATATATATATATATACGTATATATATAATTGTATAATTTTTTGATAATCATGAAATCATTTAGAAAGAAGCTTATACTGAACATATGATATTTCTTCATGTAAGATCAGGTGCATGCATCTCGTGTAAGGCCTCGTGTCAACTTGGGAAGTAATCGACATTTATTGATAAATATTTAACCTTTAACGAAATCATTAGACAGCTTCTACGGACAAAATGATCGATCTTCAACTATGCCAATTGCAAATGACATTCAAATGAAATATAACGAGCATCATGACTGCATACATAAATAGGCTCTACATGAATGCTAATGTATTACTATAAGCAAGTGTATGAATATATGCATAATGCATGTTGTATTGTATAGTAGGCCTATTTGCGAATTTATCAAGGGCCTCTCATAGCACTACCTATCAGAGGTTCGAAAGGCCACGTGAGAAAAGAAAACTCTAAAGAGTTAGGGCAGAAACAGAATTAGCCTACACCATTTAGGCCTAGGGGCCTAAGTCATAGAAGTCACACATAGAATATCATTCCAAAATAAGGGACCAACAGACTCGTATACGGTATTAATTGGACATATTATGCCCAGTTTCGTTGATGCGCTGATCTGTACTGCACCCCTAAACCTTTCACACATTGGAAACTCTTAGTCCTAAGACGGTTAACACCAATCACAAGAATAAGGAGAGAATGGATATAAGAGGGTCGCTCGATTCCACTTTGTTGGGAAAAGACCGTAAAAGTCACGTCATTGATGGCGCTTATAAAATTACAATGAAGACGCTACAATTCAAGTCCTGGCCTCACCTATTGTCTTCTATAGTCTCCAGCCATTGTAACGGTCTGTCTGTCAACCAACCAACCTGACCTTACGAACTCTAAGCTAGATAATGCGGTCAAATATGAAATATACCAGTCATGCATTGACTTGGAATTGCCAGAGAGCGACACTTTCGCTGAATTTGCTAAGTCCAGCATATTTGTCAGCTAAGTTAAGGACTCCAGAGATAACGATTAATTCATTCTGAACATTTATATAGCTCCCCTTCCAGAATCTACTCAGAAGCGCTCCCAGCCCAACCACGACTAAAGAAAAAAACTTGATGGACTTGTAAAAGCCTTAAGGCTCGAATGGGCTACAAGCTAAGAGCGTCGCTCAAGTGGGAGGTCATTCCATATTGAGAGGTCCACAACTGAGAAAGCACGGCGCTACCTATACAGTAACCAGGCGAGTCTGGTTACAATTACTTGGCCTGTCTGATAAAATTATAGACTCACAGAAGTTGACCATGAGGAGTCCGAACTCCTCGATCGCCTGTTGGAGATGATTCCTGTCCTCCAGAACAAACACATCTCCGTCCTCTTCGTAACTGCTGGCATCTCGGTCATGACTGGCCGGTTGCTGAGACAGCGGTTCATTCGCTTCGTCAGAGGATGCTTCGGGCCCACTCATAGTCATCAGCAAAACCAATGCCAACGCGGCGCACTTCAAAGGAAGGCAGGATGTTCGAAGCGACGACATCTTCTATGTGTAAAATTTACTGTAGCTCGTTTAAGTTCTATCAGTATTATGGGAATCACCGATAGAGCTGCCTCTGCTTATCACCTGCATTTATCACGTACGATCGACTTGCATAGGCCTATTATTGATAAATGGAATACATTATATACATATCCAACCGGTCTATATAATTAGGCCTATGTTTGTGAGGAATATGAAATATATACAGGATATATATCTGTTGAAACAAAAAAATCCTATTTATTACGAATTCGTAATGTCAATTGAGAGAGCACCTGCTACTGTGTTACACAGACAGACAGACACACTCACGCGCACGCACACACATGCACACACACACACATGCACACACACTCATACACACACACACGCACTCACACTCACGCACACACATTGCATAGGTGTATAAATGATTAATGCAGTGTTTAGTGCATCATTATACAGTCCTTTATCAGATGATTTGACGCAGCGGTCGTGAATAAGCTGACGCTCTGCGCTTGGCTTTCGAGTGGCGCTTGAGAAGTTTGGAGATTACGAATACGATGTGACAGACGGCGATGCCAATAGCTACCACTTAGCCTAAAATTATCACTAGAATAGCGCTACAGAAAAAACTATCGACCCACTTCCGTGCTCATAAAGGACTCGTTGTAAAAAATCAAGGATGCTTTGGTTTTCGGCCAGAGCAATCTGCGCACCATGGACCAAATTATGCCTGCCAACAATCTTTTATAGAGGTTTCGGCCTTGAAGAAAATTAGTTCAGTCATCTGGCGAATAGGTTTACAATGACCACGCAGCATCTGGCGAAAGTCTGAAAGTAGTCAGCAAGTATGTAAGTATATGCACTAGGATCTGGCAACTGATTGCACAATTATTAGCAAATATAACAAATTTAGGACGGACAAGGCAAAATTAGATTTTTATAATAAAATTGTGTCAAACAAAAATAGTTCACTCAATACAATTATTTGAAACGCGTTTGATGTTATTCTTTCTAAATATTCATGAGTCACGTGACTAAACAATTTGTCGATTAAAAACAAAGCATTACGACTTTCAACGTTATAGAATTGAATCGAAATTAATTTATTACTGTAGAAATACGTTATTATTTATTTTCTTAATATTTGTTCTTAGTCTTGTGGTGTTCATTCATGGTGTTGTGGTGGATGGAGAAGTGTCGTGTTGTGCGTTGAGGTGATTTCATATGCCCTCCGTTCTGTTGTATTGACGATACAGTCATTTCATAGTTGGACAATACTGTTTATTCAAACTGGGTGACTGGCTGCGAGTATTTTATGAACAGAGGAGAAGACATCGCTAATTAAGAGGCCAGTCATATCATGACTCGTAGAATCCAGCACTGTTTATCCTTTGGTTAACTTGGAGCATTATGCCTGACAGCTGCGTTTTGAACTTAGATAGTCTACAGTTTGAGTGGTTGTCTGCAATCTGCTAAAAATAATTTGAACTCTCCTTTGAACTTATATGCATAACGTAACAGATTTTCAGCAGGTTTCAACCACAAGTTTGTTTGTGTAAGTATTATGTTTTAGTAGAGCTACGGAGTAAGATAAAATTTTATGTTTAAGTATTAAAATACTAATGACTTGATTGCTAGAAAATATCGATAAAAATTATTACTTTAAAACTGCCATCATGGATTTGCTGATAATTGACTATGTCATTACCAACATAATTGTGATATTACAGAAATTGTTTAAACAATGGATTTTTCAGTGAGAACCACTGATGATTGGAGATTAGACAAATCAGCAAAAATGTTGTATGTGTTCCTCGTTAACACTGGTACCATGCTGACATTCGAAATGAATTTTGCCATGCAATGGTGAGTAGTTTTGCTAGTTCTTCATTCTCATTCTGAGGTGTGACCAATTGTGACAATTTGCCATTACATGTTAGGCAGTCAAGGACTGCTCTCTACCTGCCTTGTTTAATTATGTGGACATGAATAAATCATGTGTTTTGAACCTTCCACTTAATCTGGCAGCCAGTAGCTCTCTGATCATTCAGATCATGGTCATATCTTATTGTGACTGACCGATTGATTAGAGCGGTCGGACTGTAATGTGGAGTGTGTGGTTTGATCCTCGTCCGAGGAGTCACTGTGTAGGGACCTGGAGCAAGTCCTTTGCTCACAATTGCTCTGCAATATAACTCCAATTGTGCCATCGAGGTGTGTGTGCACTCTTGAACCAATTGTAAGAAGTTCAGTATAAAGTGACAGTTGTATTGTAATATACCAGTGCTTAGTATCAGGACAAAACATTGATCTATCCAGCTGAATGTTGCTATAAGCTTCACTTAAATAAGTTGCCAGATATTGACTGGACTGATCTTGCATATATTGTCACTTTCCCTTATCTTTGTATATTTTAGGTTGACATTGTATATATGTAGGTAATTCATTGTTTCATGATTAGATACTGACTACCTATTGTTCATCTCTGTGATAACATCCTGCCTCTGAAGCCAACACTGTCATTGGCTGCAGAGGTGTCACCTGGTTAGCTGTGGTATTTCTCCATTTTCAATGCAGTAAGGTCAAGATATGGGACAGGCATATCAAAATTCAGATACTGCTTCATTCTTAGTAATGTTCATTTGATCTAGTTGCTCTTTTCATGAGACTTTACAGCTTGCACAAGTGATTGCTGTTTGTTCTGCTGGGGTTCCACAGTCAATGACATCTGAACGTTTTTTGATTATTCATGTGTATGAATTGTGTGTGTTTGATAGTGTGAGGGACTTGCAGGACGTTATTGCAAGGCAGTGTCGCATACCTCAGGATAAGCAGGTTCTGCTGATCAGCGGAGGAGACAGCCTTGACCCTGGTGCACGCGTCTGCCGCTATGCCTCTGGAACCGTTAGCACAGCTTTCAACGATTCTTAAAATTTTACATATATATCTCTGTATAGTGTGCACTTATTGACCTTTAGTTTGATTTATAGGTTAATATAGCTCATCGTAATTCCTCTTTTCATATTGCATGTCCTCTTTAGCCAGTCTAGCAAATATCAATCAATCAGTTGAACTTGATATAGCTCCTCTTCAAGGAGACTAAACCATGGCCAAAGAGTAGAGGTTTGTGGGGCAGAGTGAAGTGATGATGATGAGTTCTTAGGTAAGGCCCAGAGGGAATTGGAATACTGACTTTTGCCATACTCTGACCAGCACAGTTCCAGCACTACCTGCCAGCCTCACTTTTAACCAATTAAGCATTAGGTTAGACGTAATGTAAGTTTTTCTTCATACAGATGTAGATATCTGTTGGTTGGGCTTTCTTTTAAAATAATTATTGTTTGGATTTAAGTCTGGCACGATTTGCTTGGCTCAGTGTATGTTGTTAGTGTGCCGAGTCTAGGTCAGTAGAGAATGTCTTTTTCCTGTGTTTAGATTCAAAAGCATGGATTGAAATTCAGATTGCCAATATATTAAGTCAGCATGAGAGTATATTAGAATATGGCATAACCGGAAATCGCCTCGGACATTCGCATCGGCCAATAATTGGACTATTCGGAAGTATTTGCCTCGGCAAATATTACCCCCGCAAATAGCTAAAAATAACTTTTTCGAAAAAAATAATTCTTTTGATAAATAATATTTTTTCTTCAAATAAATTTAGGACTAACGGACTTCTAAGCTATTGATTAATTAAACAAGAACTTAACGTTCAATTGAATTTTCTTTAGAATAATGATGTTAATTTATACATTTTAATAGTCAAGACGTTGTTGATACCGTCATATTTCAAATTTTATAACGAAGTTTTACAGTTTTTTGACAAATAAAGTTATTAATAAATAAATATATTGTTATAGCCTAGAGTGCGACAATACACTATATGAAGGATATTGCTATAGACTCTGCGTTGACTATAGATAGTTCTCCGTAGCCGTGCACACGGGAGGTTAACTGCGCTTTGCCTACGGATGGTACTCGCTGGTAGTGGCAGTGCTGCACAAAAGCAAAATACGCAATTGCGAAGGAAAAGAAAGATAAAAGATCAATTTTTTTTACATCTTTCAATATGTTTTAAATAAACATCATGTGCGGAACATGCGTATTGCCGCTATTGCATACCGAATTTTCAAGGCCAGCGCCACCACAACTTGCTGACCAGATTTGCCGCTACTATTCGGTTCGTACCCGGATCCGGCAAATAGTTCATCCAATTACTCGGATTCGGTACACAGTGGAAATTGTCTACTCGGTTATGCCCTTTAGTAGAAGTTGGAACTGAGTCTTGTCTGGCCAAGAGTTATATACAGAAACTTCAGAAATTTTTGCCAGTTTAACTAAATATTAACCTTTATCCCTGCAATTTTTCTATCAAACTCATTGAATTGGCCGCTCACAACGGCCTCAGGAGTGGTAAGGGTTAACGAGGAGACATTGCATCTTATTTGTGCGTATTTTTATCTTGAATTAAATACATTTATGTGTACGTGTGTCTGTGTTTATTGTAGGACACTAATCCAATCTTCTTGTTTAGCAAGCAGGCAATTGAATCTACCTCTGCTCCGTCTGCCAGTGTTAACTATGGAACAGGTTGGAGGATATTTGGTAACATCTGTTGAATACACCATATAGATAATCATCTTCATTATAGGAGCATTGATGATTTATGACTGTATGTGCAACCATTGTGTTTGTTTTTCAACCATTGTGTTTGTTTTTCAACCATTGTGTTTGTTTTTCAACCATTGTGTTTGTTTTTCAACCATTGTGTTTGTTTTTCAACCATTGTGTTTGTTTTTCAACCATTGTGTTTGTTTTTCAACCATTGTGTTTGTTTTTCAACCATTGTGTTTGTTTTTATGTGTGATGTTGGCTGCAGATTGTACCGTCTGGTTGCTTTTTACAGATTGTACAGTCTGGTTGCTTTTTACAGATTGTACAGTCTGGTTGCTTTTTACAGATTGTACAGTCTGGTTGCTTTTTACAGATTGTACAGTCTGGTTGCTTTTTACAGATTGCACAGTCTGGTTGCCTTGTGCAGATTGTACAGCCTGGTTGCTTTGTGTTGTTAGAGAGTCATCTTAAGGACCGTGTTGATGACTCAATGACTCTACCTTCAAGCTACGAGACTTTGGTTGCTCGGACAGAATTAGCAGCAGTAAGTTATCACAATCTATCTGATTGACGGAGCTTCTTTGTAGGACCTGTTTGTAATTTTGCCGTTAGGGCACAGTACTTCAAGTATAACATAATGGTTAGGAGAAGAAATTGGTGAACTATTTCTTCATTGTTTATTTGCAAAATATGTACAAATGGACAATTTTATTTGTTTTCATTAATTAATATGTCTGTGCTGAATGTTGAAATTAATGATTTAGCAAATTTATTTAACTCTTTGTTGTATTGCCTAATAGTTACTGGAGTTAAAGTTTTTTTTAGTTATGATGTTTCTTAGAGTATGAGCGCTATATAAATTTTTGCAATGAATGACCATTGCCAAATGTTTTTATTTGATTGCCTCAACCAATAGAACACAATGATAAGAATACATAAGACAACAGTAACATATGGAGAAGAAGGATATTTTGGACAGGAAAAACCCATAAAGGAACGATAGGTCTCGCTAACAGGGCCTACCCTTTCTAACTTGACATTAGGCAGCGGGTTAAGAAGCTACAAAACATAATTCATTATCTGAACTAGTTGACTATGCACAGTATATAGGCCATTAACAATTCGTTAGAGTATGCTGTATGCATTCAGAACGATATATCCATTGCAGCCAGACTGACATGATGCTTAATTTACTAAATGTTTTGCTTTTTCGATTTTCTTAAATACGCATTTAATTGATTTAATGAATTTTTAGACTTTCTATGAATATACTTCCATCTAATAAGATAGCGTGTTAGGCTGTGACCAGTCAAAATTTCTGTTTCTTGATTGACTTTGTGGGGAGACATTTGAAGGTTCACAGACCACAGATTGGGAATCCCTACACTATATGGTTCACAGTCCCAGCCTAAGAAACTAAGTGATTTTGTCTGTCTTCTATTCTGGGCTGTCTTGTGTCTAATTTTGCTGTTGTTTGGCGTTTTAGAATTTCCACGAGGTTGCCAAAGAGGAGTACAGCATTTGCAAACATCTTCTCTTTGATCAGCATCTACAGCATCAGGGCTGGTTGGCAGTCATTGCAAACCTTGAAGACATTACAAAGTGAGTCATCTTGATCAATGTCATCCAAAAATTGCATCTTGTACTCAGTGCTTTTTTTGTAGAAAAAAGGTGCTGGAACTCATCTGTATTTGTCTTCATATCAAATATATGTCAAAAAATGATGCAGAAATTAGCTACCAAATTATAAAATAAATTTTATAGGACACAAACTATAAAACTATAAACTCACTTTTATAACAAATCCCAAAATTTTTTCCAATTTTCGTCAGACAAATCATCTCGACTCGTTTCCTTGCTATTAGTGTCTACAGCTGAATGTCTTCCCCGAAGTAACCACAAATCAACATACTTTGAAGGATCGAAGCGTGTGAGTGGTGATCCCGCTAATCTGATGAATAACAGTGATGAAACTGTTTTGGTCATCAATGAAGCTCTAGGAGTGATGATCAGATTCATCTGTGAAAATCCTCGTTCGCATTCACTTGAAGAAATGGGGATAGTATGTAGAGCGTGTACCAAATGAAGTAGTTTTTCAGGACATGTTTTTTCTACAAGGTATTCACGGAATCCACGAATCATTTCTCTTTCGTTTAATTGTAGTCTTATTGACAAGTTTCTTATTTCAGTTTCTCCAAATGTCAGCTGAGCGTTAATGTTTTCTGGCCAATGTTTTTGGTCTAAGATGCAAGCCCACTGAGCTAATTCAACGTCTTCGTCAGCAAGCAACCTTTTCTCAATTGACTCTTTTAGTTTTATATAAAGGGCATTCGGATCAATAGCAGGATCATTTTTGCAATCTTTCTTGTGAAGTAAAACTCCATTAAAGCGGAGATTCTGTGCAGCAGATGAAGCACATTTGTAATAGGGACCAACATTTTGTCTTCTTTCTTTGAATACTTGTACAAGTGCTTTTATTTTTTGATTTGCCTTGTACAGATCCATGTTGCGCTCTTGGAGGTCCAAACTCAACTCCGATAATTCTTAGAGAGCATCACACATCAATCCTAGATCCATTAAAAACTCTGTAGATGTAATTTTCTTTTTTTAACCTTTATAAGTGCATTATCATTTTTGTCCCTTGTAGGATCAACCATCGTTTCTTCAAAATGCTTCACCAGCGCTTGCTTCATAATTTTCCCATACTGCAAAAACTGAATGGAAACTAGATGACACCCATCGTGTATTTAAAATTCGACCAATTTTCAGCAGATCAACATCAAGTAATTCCGCACATGAATGTAACTCTCTGCTATTTTTTGGGGAAGCATGATACACGACGTAAAGCTTATCAAGAAATGATTTAAATCTATTGATTCCTGAAATCTCCTTAACAGTATCGCCTACTGATAATTCCAGTCTATGATTAGCACAATGCCAAACTATAACAGAAGGAAATTTTTCAGTAAATAATTTCTTAATGCCACTTTTGCATCCTAACATCACTGCTGTGCGCCATCACATGCTAAAGAAACTAAATAATTCTTCAAGTATTCTTCTGTTATCCCATAAGAATGAAGACGTTCGAGTAAAGCACCAAATACTCCTTTGGCCGTAACACTTTCAAGTTCCACTAAATCCAAAAATAAATTGATTGGTGAATTCATTCAACTGCCTTCTACACGGCTTCGAATGTACACTATCAGTGTCGATTTTTGGCTTATAGTGGTTGACTCATCAATCATTATTGAAATCTTACTCTTTGATTTCACGACTTCTGCAATCATCTTTTTCCTCATTTGGTTACCTATATATGATTGACAATATTAATGCATGCGTTTGTAGAATGAAGAATGCGACCCATTTCAACTCCGTTCATTTCTTGTAGAACAATTTCCATTTCAAAGTTATTAAAGGATTGATTTCCTTTTGCAACTTTATATGCAGTTCGAAAAATGTTTGCTGTCACAATTTTCTCAAAGACTTTAAAATAATGTTCTCAAGAGTCTCCTTTTCAGCTTCTGCAACCATCTTTAATGCAGCTTGATGTCCAGCAGATTCTTTGTGATCAAAATTTTCTTTCGCAGCAACCTCAGCTGTTGCTTTCTATCTTCGCCATAATAAGATATTTCATTATTCGTCCATTCTTTAGATATTTTCATTCCCATCTTGGCTTCTACGCCAAGTGTTCCCACTTTTCGGCAGGTAGTGCAGCCAAGCTTCTTTTCTTGAAAGCAGAGACACTCGTTTTTGGCACAAAAATCTGTTTTTTGCTCTAATGTCCAGCAACTTGGCCAGTCGTCATTGGTGTAATCGTCTGCAGAAGGTACATCCGACGTCGTCATTTCCATTTCTTCTGTTTCTTCTGTACTTGATCTGATTTTTTCTTAACCGAAGAGCCAGCCGAGAAGAAGCTGGTGATTTTTTTCATTTTCAAATTTGGGTTAATTTGTTCAATTAATATTTAAATTAATTTACAACTGAATTTACAACGCCGATAACAGGAAACGATTATAAATAATGACGTCATATTTCCTATGAGCGCGTTTTATATAATACCACAGAGGAAGCACAGAGGTTCGCCGGCATAGGCATATATTAGATAGTTCGGCCAGCGGAAGTGTACTGGTCGCCATTTGTAATTGATATATTTGCATATCTTTTATAACACGACAAAAAACAAAAAAAATGTAACTTTTGCAATTATATTTAAAATCATAACGAAAAAAAGGTGCTGGAACGCCGTTCCGGCGCGTTCCGTCAGAAAAAAAGCACTGCTTGTACTAAGCTGTTGCATTTCTGCATAATTATGCACAATGCTTTCATGCTGTCCTTTGTTCCTTCCTTCTGTCCTTTGTTCGTTCCTTCTGTCCTTTGTTCCTTCCTTATATTATACTTTGTTACTTCCTTTTCTTCTTTCTTCCCCCTAGCCCATTGGCTCTCTGCCCACTGCAGTTGATTACATGCCTCTCTGCTTGTGGACTATCCAGGTGCTTTCCCTTGTAAGCGTGTCACCACCATTCCCCACAGGAACAAAATGAAGCACATTGTATGATCTGATACGGATAAACAGAATAAAAAGGTGCATCAGTACATACTTGCAGTTCCACTTAATTCCTAGAAGTCCAGTGCAGCCAAATTGCTAGGTCTTCTGCACAGAAATGGAGAATCAGTATCAAGTATTTATATAGCACCATTTTAAGTCAGAGGCGCTCCCAACCCTCTTACTTGCAAATCACTGACAATGAAGACAGTTTTCAGGTTCTTATATAACTGATCAGAGGTTAAGGAAAACTAGTTTGTCCTAAGGGACTAAGGTAGTCAGTTCCAGCTGGAGGGACCCACAGTGGCAAAACGTCTGGACTGAGAAATATCAATGAAGACATCTTTATTACCTGTGCTGAAATCATAGCTATTTAACTGTTGTGATCAATTCATGTAGCTCTCAAACTAGGGTGGAAAATAGAAATAATTTATCTAACTGCAAAATTGATTGTTAAGAAATTGCTTTCTAGGAATGTTTGAATTTTAGTGATCAGTAAACACAGCCTTTGAAGAGTGTTTGCAATTGTAGCGCTTTCAAGGCCAAATCGAATGTCTTTCTGCAGTACTTTGATGAGTTCTTGGCCGTAAGGGAGGAAAACTTGAAACTTGTCTTCGGGTATGTTCAGTGTCCAGTTAAATTATCATGGGATTTGGTTATTTTTATCAGTTAGGATTGAATTGAGGTCCATTTACCAATGTTCAACTGTTTAGGAAATGTAGTATCAAGTTCACATCAGTTAATGTTCAAAGGAGAGATGTGAGAGAACCAATGCAGGTTTTGCTATATAGAAAGTTGCCCATTAGGTTATACATATGAGGGTATTAAATGGTCTGTTTCTTAAATACAATTATTATGTAAATTTGCTTGTTTTATCTATACAGAGAAGTATATAGTAATTCATTCATAAAAAAATTGATATTGCTCCCATCAAAAAGTCTACTTAGAGGCGCTCAGCCCAACCGCGGCGATACAAAGCAGACTTGGGCAGCCTGTGAAACATGTGGAACTCCTTGGCAGTAGTGATTTCTCTTGAGGGAGAGTTCTAGATGGAGGGGCCAACAACTGAGAATGCCAGCTACTTGGTTGAAGTAACTGCGTGAGGGACCAGGAGTTTGCCACCAGCAGAGGAGCTCTACGGCCAGATGAAATAAGGGAGAAAAGCTCCCCAGATAGACTGAGGCAAAGCCAAGAAGATGAAGCAAAACCATCTATAGCTGATGCATTGTGAGATGGAAGCCAGTACAAAGTATCATGTATGTTACGAGACATAGGATTGGATTTAGAGAAGCACCCAATGGCAGCAGACTGGAGAAGCTGGTCAAGACGGGTTGTCATCTTGAGTGGGAGGTCCCCTGAACCGATCAGCAGTGGTCAAGTCGGCTGGATTAAGATAACAGAAACACCACGAGATAGGGATATCCTGAGGTTTAGTCCAGTAATATTATCTTCATTTAACATGATGCAGTTGTGATTCAACATCAAACACTGAGTCTGTGTTACATTAGCAGTTGTTGACTCTGTAACTTTTGCAGGATAATTTAACAATCTCACATAAAGTGTCTTTCCATTTAGTTTTCCATCCATACTGGAGTTATTGGCCAAAATTCCACTTCTGCAAAGTCTAGTTGTTTGTGGCCTTGCCGATGTATCCGTTACTGACCTTGGCAGTCGACCGAAAACGCTTTTGGAGTGGATTAGTGCTCAGGTTTGTGACCAGTTTAAAAAGTTGATCCCTAATGTACAAGTCTGAAAACTGACTTGAAATCTTAATTTCATAGCCTGGTCTTTTTTCATTTTTCATATTTGGGAATAATTGACTGATGTTTTTTATCTTAATTATCCAGTATATTTGGTTTGACTTAGTTTTATATTTGGAAGGAAATTCTGATTTCTAATTGCTGTTTAAACCTTTTATGGGGATGTTACTGTATAGGAACATACAAAAACTGAGACAACCTTTCTGTAACAGGCTACTATTTATTAGTTGAGACAAAATATTTTCATTTAAGATGTTATACCATGTTGGAATTTCTGAGTACCTTTAAGTAGATCCTTTTAAATTAACTTAAAATTAGCTGCCACTTACATGTCCATATTTTAGATAAATGTTAGTTACCATATGTTTTCTCCATGTGCTTGTTTCTTTTCTTAGCAATGTTTTGTCGTTTCTATTTTATGTTGGCCACCTATTTTACTTACTCACTGGCTTTGCATTGTTTTAGAGGTATCGGTTTGAAAATAGTTTTTTTCAATTGGATTGTCTGTAAATATGTTTTGCACAGGACGCAAACAATACATTGGAACAGATGATGCAACAATGTCAGGCAGGATTGGAACAGGTTAGAATATATTATTAGTACCTGTTTATATAATATTGAATATCTCTAAGAGCCTTGTCAGATATTGCAATGTAGCATTTTTGGAGAAGGCCATTGTATAGATTGCATTAAATATGAATCCATCTTGTATGACCATTTTAGATAAGAATTTTATGATTATGTGTAAATGTGACGTTTCTTACGTAATGAACAATGCATCATCGTTCATCATTCAAAGAATTATCACTCAATTGTTTTCCATTCAATGTATTCTGGATCCCATTTATGGAATCTTCTCCCAACATATTATATTCAACACCAGCCTAATATTAGATTATTTAAAAATAAACTTTGCCTCTATTTGCTTGAAGACAACAACTCTAAGTATTGAATGTTTGTATTTCTGTCTATTCAGTAGATGCAATGAACCCTTAGTTAAGATTAACTTATATCTATTTTTACTTACCTGATATGTGAATGTTATTAATATTGGTACCCATTACCAGTTTATAAATTCTACATAGTGGCCTCTGATTAGCAGGGGGTCTATGACCCCTTAAGGTTCTCCTTTCTAACCAGAATATTCATCTATGGTAACTTACTGCTTGTCATTTTCTCATGTTTTTTAGGTTACCAAATAAAATTGAATTGAATTGAAAATTGATATAACACCTTTTGAGGTCTCATTTGGGGCAATACTATCTCCCTTGGTGAAAGAATAACAGCTTAAAAATCTCACTTAGATAAAATATTCATTAGTGAGCCTAATGACATCTAACATTGTTTCGGCTAGCGCAGAGAGCACCTCTGAGTAGACGTCTTGAAGGGGTTCTATATAAATGTTCAATTACATTGCATAATTGTGATTGGAGCTGTTATTTCTGATGCAGTTTAACGAATCAACGAAAGAGGGATTGGTGAAGGAGGTTGAGATGATTCTGATCCAAATTAACGATGTCACTTGGAAGGAGGTTGGTGGCCTTGACAAGCGACTCTCCTATCTCGACCAACGCATCGAAGACGCGGCCAAACTGGTCAAAGAGCAGGAACAGATATTCAAGGTAACTTTACAATTTACATGGATGGACTAACCTCTGTAGGCAGCCATGCGTATGAAATGTTGGCCACCTTTATTTCTTGACCTTGGCATATGAAGGCACATGTCTCCTCACTCACTGTCTGAGCTAATTTTTCCAAACCCAGTTACTGGAGCTCTACTCTGTCAGAATTTCTGGAAGCATTGTTCGTCCCAATAAAGATCGATTGATCGATTGACTGGTAGATCGACTGGGTGATGCGTTGGTTGATTAATCAGTTGATTGATTGGTTGACTGATCGATTGGTTGATTGATTTGGTGATTGACTGGTTATTGATTGATTGTTTGGTTGATTGATTTGGTGATTGATTGATTATTGATTGTTTGGTTGATTGTTTGGTTGATTGATTGTTTGGTTGATTGATTGGCTGTTGATTGGTTATTGATTGGTTGATTGATTGTTTTGTTGATTGATTTGGTGATTGATTGACTATTGATTGGTTGATTGTTTGTTTGGTTGATTGACTGATTTGGTGATTGATTAATGCTTGATTTATTGATTGATTGGTTGATTGATTGTTTTGTTGATTAATTTGGTAATTGATTGACTATTGATTGGTTGATTGTTTGTTTGGTTGATTGACTGATTTGGTGATTGATTAATGCTTGATTTATTGATTGATTGGTTGATTGATTAACTTTTAATGTTTTGTGTCTCTTCAGTCAATCGAAAACAACCAAGCGAGTGCTTTCCACGTCCGCGATCCTTCCATCCTTCCGGAGCTGTGTGATATTCACAAGCATCAGGTTCCACAGTTGCTCAAGAACCAGGATCTACTCCAACAGATCAAAACAACATGCATCGGAGCTAAGGCCAATCTGGCAGAAAATCTGCATAAACGATTAAAGTACCTAATTTGCACCAGTTACCTCAGTTCTTATCATTGTTCCTTCTAATTTAAAATTGGACATGGTGTGTGCAAGAAATTTTGTGTGCAACATTTTATAAATAGTTCACATTTTGTGTGCATGGGTCCGAGCTGAAGGCGATGATAGTTAAATTAAGACCATATTTTAAAAGTCTATGCTGATAAGTTCTGCTGACCTAAAAAAATTCCCATATCTAAAATATGTCTTAAAGCAGATGACGTATACATCGTCTTGTGTGCGCTGGCTCCACGGCCCGTGTGCGCGCTCACTTGTACAACTTAGAGGGAACACTGGACTGTCTAATATAGTGCTTCCCAACCTTTTTGTTGCGATGGACTTATAGGAGTATTATTTCTCCACTGCATCTGGATCGATTCCCAAATTTTTATTCTTCTTTAGGCACCTTAAATATGTATTCAAACTGATTTAAGTGCGTGTTTAGACAGTTCTGTGACTATATTACCATCTGAGGGAGTGGAAGGATGAGTCGACCTAGAGGCGCTATGAGCTTTGAATCGCGTCTGTCTTGAGCTATTTGTTTCTTCAAGTAACATTTGGCTATCTCTTCCCTCCGTGTATCTATGTAGGTATGCATTTTGGCAAATGCCTTATCGGTCAACTAGCCTCTGTTTTTCTCAGTTCTTATCGTGAATTTATATAGCCCTACTTGAAGAGACACTCTTGAGAAGCATTGGCGAGTGGTGATGCTGACAGCTTCGTTATTATTTGTATCTGTTGTTAGATGGGTCGTACATGTTGAAAGAGGACTGAGTGAAACAGATAGCAAGATCTTCATCTGTCATGAGTCGCTGAAGAAGTTGAGGCGCCGTTTGGAAATTATTCGCCAGATCTCAAGTTCACCGGGAATTTACTGTCGTACGGTGTCAGAGGTCGTACGGCGAAAGCTCTTCTCGAGACAGTTTGTCACGGTACAATGCAATTCGTGATTGCCATAAGAGTTCTTGATTCTATTGTTATTGTTTTGCTAATTTTGCTGTATTGCTAGTTATATCATATTTTCTTGGATATCAATACAATTGGATGCTTAAATACTACTTTTACTGTTATTAAATATGATTATATTTTACTGTCTGTTATTCACTGTTTGATTATTGGTTGTCTTATGTAGATCTTTTGCTCTGCCAGAATTTCTCAGGATTTGAACTCTTTCAGATACAGCTTAATTATTATTATTATTATTATTATTATTAGTTGAAGGTGTAATGTGCGTCTGGTCATACTGAATGTGAATCTGATGTACAGATAGTCATTTGCCAGGAGAAGATGCAGTTTCATATCACAGTGTTTGAAAGCCAAAGGAAATACTGAGTTTAGATGGACAGATGATGATGAAGATTTGTCAATATCAGAAGAGTAGTACTTGAGATAGATATCATTAGTATGTTGGCAAATTTGTGATGTTGCATCTAAAGTTATAACAGTTTGGGATTGCTTCTGTAGTTTGCAACGGGTCTTTCGGGAAGGTGTAGCAAAGTGTGCTCTGACGAACTTGCAAGAAGGGGAGAATTCGACGACTTTTTTCGTAAGAATTTTACTGTATTTGCTTAGAGTTATAAAGACTTGTAACTGACTGTCTTGTTTTCAGTGGTTGTATCAGTGAAACTAAATAAAGTCTATGCTTTGGCCCAGTTGTCTGTCTGGCAAACTGGGCAGCTGCCCAGGGCCGCCAGTTTTTAGGGTGTGCCAATTTTGAAAAATAAACCTAAAAAATAATGTTCGGATATTCATAGATGAAACAATATTGGCTTATTTCTTAATTCTAATTCCTTAGATAGACATATTATGTAGTTATAAATTATGTCCTATTAAGCTAAGGTTCACCCAAGGACCTGTTATGCACAAGACTGGCAAGTCTTTATGTAACATAATGTCACTAGTTGTTGCACGATAATCAGAATCAAGACATTTTCACATCTTATTGACATAACAGTCTGACTCATTAACGGGCCAACAAAATCTGACTTTGCCTAGGGCTGCCAAATGTCTCGAACCATGCCTGTCCATGCTTCTAAAATCATTAATGAAACTAAATTGATTAAGAGCTGCCTTGAGTTTGGGATGTTAACTGTTCATCTGGTTTATTTGCAGAGCATCATTTCTTGAAAGCCTTATTCCCAGGTCTTGAAGATGTTCCGCCTTCGTTTGCTGTGAGTTATTTTTCAGTTCTACTTTTTTCTCTTTGCTGTCTTCACTAGACTTGACTTTTAGTTCATTACTCCAGACAACATTACATCACACGGATCTATCAAATTAGTCACCATCGCATTGAGATTTTTTCTCTGGGTTCTTTTCAAATGTTGCATTGTCAGTATGTTAGGTGTGTTGATTGCTATGTCTTGTTTGTTTAATGAGGATATATATGTGTGTGTGTGTGACTCGTGTGTGCGTGCATGCTTGTGTGAATAGCAAATATGGAGTTTATTGGGATTTGATTGGGTTGGAGTAGATTGACGATAGAGGCAACTTCGAAACGCTATAGACAATGAAACTTTAGCTAACAGTGTCTCATTGAAGTTGAATGTATGCCTTTGGTCGCTGAAGCTGGTTCTCATTATTTATGGTTTAAGTTTACAAATAAACATAGTCTCTTTTCGTTGCTTCTTTTATTATTTTACTGGTCAGTGCTGTCCAACCTTTTTGACACTGTGGGCCACCAAATAAATTATTCTTGAAGCTAAGGGCTGCACATGTAGGACTCAAAGCAATGTATTAACTGATTTAAAATTTATTGTGGAATAATCATAATGAATAATTGCATGTATGAATGTCATGTATGGCACATTCAATTCAATTTATTTGGTAACCAAAAACACAAGAAAATGACAAACCACGATTTTCAAAAAAGGAACAATCTGGCTATAAGGGGAATTTAATGGGATCTTAGTAGCATGATAAGCCAAGTTATGAACGAATGTGTATGGAGATAGGTGACTTTACCTTTACATAATTTTTACACAAGTGGCAAAACTTTTATAAGCTCAGGTGGGCCACTCGAAATCATCCCATGGGCTGCTCGTGTTGGACCGGACTGATGTAGGTGGTCATGTGTGTGATTGTGATGGGTTTTCCTTATGTGTGGATATTTCCTTATGTGTGAGTTATGGTTTGGTACGATGTTGTGTGCAGACAAAGTGTCCTGAACCGTTTGATGATCGTCTTCCGCAGTTGACACAGGACGACATTTCATTTCTCCAGAGTCAAGTTCCCGAACTGTCGGAAAGTCTCAGGTCAGGAGTTGGTCATGTCTGTTGCAATCTTACAAGTGATACAGAGCATAAAATACATTTGGACCATGTTCCCTAGGCACTAACACAACATTCAAAAGCCTTGCTTTATTAATCAACGGAGCAGATGCAGCTGAATAATGACAATCTATTATTTAGTTTCCTCAGTGAAGACTAAACTAAATTGCAGGTTACATCATTTGTAATTCAGACATCATAGTGATGGCTTCTAGGATTTTGCCAACAGACCACTCTGATATGAAATTCAGTTGAACTGCTGTACATCCTCATCACTGAAGTGTTAAAGGCATCAACAACTATCTTGAAGATATATAGAATAATGCACACAGGACTATATGTATTGTGAAGCACTATATGCACAGTTAATCGATCTATCTCAAAGTATAAGATGCAAGCCTCATAAAATATTAGAACTACTGTTCTGAAAAAAATTTCTCGTGTTGGATAAAATTAAGTATTCTGTGTAGTGCATTGGCAAAGATCATCTATGAAGTACGTAGAGCATGTGCTACTGTGATGTGGCGCCTCATCAAATGAATAGTTATTGGTGATATGATAGTTATTTATCATCTTCCTCTTGATGAAATCATTAAATCTCTGCCTCACTCAATCAGTCATCCTCTGAAATGCGAGAATTTTTAAACTACTTTTAGAATTATTTTTATTTTTATATATATTGCATTGCGTGTCTGCATAAGGTACATGAAATAGGAATTGCCTGGCAGTACACATATTGATTATCACCAATATAATATTGATTGGCATTCGGTTTAAAGAAGAAATGTTTGCAGTACCTGACATAGACCACGGTTTGCTATGTTGATGATTCTACTAATAATTATGCAGTGCTGGTCTATGTCAATGTACGACTTGTTAATGAGTTCTATATGTTAATTTTGATATTGTTGAGAGGCAAAACCTTTGCTGCAATTTAACCAAATCTCTACATTGATTTAATGCGTGTTACCAGACTTCTTCCGTAACCTATTTGAATTTTAAACTTTGTCTTTGAACTGTGTTCATGGCAAATTTAAATCTGACCTGTATGCCTGGAAGCTATTAATTGCATCTTGTAAGTTGATCCGGGCTGTAAAGGGATATAGAATGTTTGGAGTTGCTGCTCTTGTATTACTCTGGTGAGAAAATAGACTTAAAATTTACAAGAGTTCTGAGAAAACTTTGCTTTCAAGACGAGTTGCTACTATTGTTGCTTGTAGTATAGATTCAATCATTCAACCAACCGCCTGTGTACCAAATTTTCTCATTTAAGGGTGACCCAACCAGCGAGACGTCGGCCCCTTTAGGGTTTTTCTTTTCCCTTGCTTCCTCTGTTATTGTGAAATATGTTGTCTTTATTTTTTTATGTTGTGTTTATGGAAACAATAAAGGTTAGGGTTATGGTTATGGTTATTAAAATAGTTTTCAATCAAATACTCTGTTTGTTTGCATTAGCGTTTGTCATGGTTAGTAGTATCCATTTGGTTTAATTAAGGCAAGCTATAACAACTCATAAACAACAATGTTTTTATGTTGAGTCGATATCTGATAGTTTAAGTAGCATGAAATTGATCTGGAAAATTGATGGTGTTGTAGGATCCTTGATCACACAAGTGTATCCATGGCTCAACTGTTGCGGTTCCGGTTGGACGATGATCTCGTAGCAGATGACGTCCTTGACAAGAGAAAGGTGTTAGACGTCAAAACCGAACTAGTCTGCAAAGCACCTTTGGAAATGTCGTCTCAGAGCGTAGAGATCATAACTGCGGAGGAATCGCGTCTTGTGGAACTCGAGGCTTTCCAGGTGACGGCCGATGCACCTCCCGTCTTATGCGTTGATCCAGCAGACCACTCGAAAACGGAAGGCGAAGGTAAAATTGGAAGCGCTTCTGCGGATGCATCTCCGGAAGCGGAAGAAAATCCAGTCCATGACACGAATGACACGTTCATGACGGCTGACTTCTACATCGATGAATCGATGCCTTCATCCATGACTGAGTTGGCATCCAGTAAAAAAGT
The DNA here is from genome assembly GCA_959347315.1 of Bimastos eiseni. Classification (NCBI taxonomy): domain Eukaryota; kingdom Metazoa; phylum Annelida; class Clitellata; order Crassiclitellata; family Lumbricidae; genus Bimastos; species Bimastos eiseni. Next base: position 22,318,676 of record OY365821.1, read on the forward strand.
AAATGTTTACAGTATTACAAATTGTTCTAGTGGTGGCACTCTCCAGATTGCTAATGTTGTAAAGTTTCGAAAGATAGAAACTGAGTAGATATCTCAAAAGGGCGCTATACTATGTCTGATCGATCGATTGAACGTTTGATTGAATGTTTGAATGATTGAATGTTTGAATGATTGAATGTTTGATTGCAGCTTTGCTTATGGGCATAAGATTGTCGTATTTATATTTTTAGATTTATACAGCACCTCGTGCAGATTAGCTATTCAGAGGTGCTCTCAGATAATGGAAAGACACTGTTGTGTACATGGATCTAGTTTAGTATATGACATCTTGGATACATTTCTATTAGGTGTATATTCTTTAACTTATTGATGGCAGAGTGATGAGAAAGTCTTAGGTTACACTAGCTCCAGTCTGCCCTTGACTTTGCTGAGCAACATGACACATCGAAACCAATTCGAGTTATAGTTATTTCTATTTCTTGGCTCTTTCTACAAATGGCCTCACTGAACTTTAGGAGTTTCTTGACTGTTTCCAGTTGGCTGAACTTCAGGGTGTTCTCCAGGACAGAACCGCTCAGCTGGAACTCAAAGAACGCGAAGTCTGTGATAACAAGCGCTGCATCGAGGAGCTCAACGCCAAACTGTTGCAGTATGAAAGAACAAGAAGATTAATGAACGACATGGTCCTCAGCTGCTGTGGTCCTCTGAAGCAGGACCTCGAGACCATGAAATCATCGGTCGTCTTGAACAGAAGTCAGAGTTTAGAGGAACTCCATGCGGTACACGATAATCTCGCCGAGTTGGTGAAGACGTGGAATGCGACGAGCGAACAGATTGCCTTAGAAACACAGACAACTGTCACGAAGGAGTTTGATGAGAGCTTGAACGCACTGCAAGAGAAGCTGGATTCTGAGTCAATGCTGCGTCAGAACTGCGTATGTGAGAACGAGACGCTGAAGGCGGTGGTCGAGGAGCAGACTGCGATGTGCAAGGATTTGGCGGATGAACTGGAGAAATTGCAAGTGGAGAAGGAGTCTTTGAAAAAGATGATGCTTGAGTTGGAGCTGGAAAATGATGGGTTGAAAGCAGCTCATCTGATAAAAATGGAGAAGAAAGATGAACTTATTGCAGTGCTTGAGAAGGCTGCTGAGGAAGCAAGCAGTGTCCTTAAGGCCAAGGACAACGCATTGGAGGAGTTGTTGAAGAAATTCGAAGTGGAGAAGTTGGAGATTGCAGAGACATCGAAAAGATTGCAGACCGAAAATGAGGAGGAGATGAGGCAAAACCTTTTGTTGACACATCAGAAAGAGGTTGATGCTATCCAGAAAGAGTTTGAATGTCAGCTAAGCGAAGAGAGGGACTCGGTTAAAGAACTGACCGAGAACTGCAGACATTTGTCTGAAAAGATGGGAGAATTAGAAAAGAAAAGTTCGTCAAGCATTGATGAATTACAGAAGGATCATGATGTTAAAGTGAATGCGCTGAAAGAGAAATGCGATGTTGCTGTTAAGGAGTTAGAGAATTCAAAGACTCTAATCGACGAACTCCACCTTCAGATGCAGCAATACGACAAACAGATTCAGGAACTGAAGCAAACTATCGAAAACTTGGTTGCCAAGCCAGATCAGGAAGAAACGAACGAGAAGACTGAGAAGGAACAACCAAGCGCTAACAGAGTTACCAGTGAGACTCTAACTGAAAGTGGAGTGCAAACTGATTCTAGTGAAAGGGTAAATGCGGAAACTCAGGTTGAGTCTGATGATGCTGTCCTCGACGGACGTGCTTCGGCCTCAGAGAATTCTGACGGCTGCTTGCGAGGTTTGCAAGAAGAAGCAAGCGAAAAATTCGGTGATAAGATTTATGCGGAATGCGAGTCACAGACAGAGGAGTATCGAGGCCAGTGTAAGACAGACATCGAAGACGCTGTGGTTCAGACGGAAGAATTGCGTGAATTGATGGAAGTTTCCCTGTATGCGGACGTTGTTGTTCCTCAGAGGAAAATCCGTAAAGGCCTTACTGACCTTTGTTTTTCTCCCAAATCCACAGACTGTGCTGCTGCTGCTGCTGCTGTTGTCCAGGGCGACGAGGATGTATACTCGACGGGAATCTGTGAGTTGCGTTCGTCGCCCTTTCTGTTGCTGGCGTCCGCTCCTCCGTGCGGCGAGCAGGGTAATGACTTGGAACTGCAGTTAAGGGTCGACGATTATTTGCCTCTCCAGCGCCACGACGAGATCGTGACGCGGCTGAAGACGGACTCGGAGGAGGAGAAGAGGGTGGCTGTTCAGACGGTGAGTGTCCCCCACTGCTTCTTTATTTTTGGCATTTCTTGCTGAGTTTGTTTTAGAGATTCACAGTGTCCCTTCTTCTCTCTGTCTTTCTCTCTCTCTCTCCTTCCCTCCATTCTTTCATCCCTCACTTCTTTACGCTCTTTGTCTCTTCCTGTCTTCATCACACACGCACACCTACCTACACACACAAACACAAACCTATAAACACATACACTCTCACACAATGCAACAAATATATATACACACATTACACATGAACTCTTAAGACTATCCAAACATTTGATGTACTTTGATGACTTCCTACATTCTCCTCTTTCTCGGCGTACATGCGTCATGTGTTGCATTGGTTGCATATGTTCCAATGGATTTTAATACCACATTGCTGCTCTGGTTTCACTTTTTTGCATATACATAACATCGTAGACACGGCTCACGTGAAAATGGACGGTGGAGAGAAAGGAAGGCGATCAAAAAGACAGTGACTCTTATAGTCACATAGGGCAAATGTCTGTCTATCTAACTAAGTACTCTGCTTAAAATGACACTTAAAGGGCGCCTCTGAGTAGCTAGTTTCGTGAGAGGCGCTATATAAATTCTCAAATATGATACGATGCAATTGTTTTGTGATTGATTTAGGCTGTTGAAGAACAGCGTCAACTTCTGCTTACGAAACACGACGCCGAAAAGCAGCTGCTAAAGTCAAGCTTTGAAGCAGAAAGACAGATCATATTTAATGAAGCGCTTAACCGAGCGCTGTCAGAGCGTGACCAACAGATAGAAGCTCTTCAGAAGACACTCAGTGACTTGCGTGGTTAGTGCATTGTTTGGCATCTACAGTCTGTTTTTTAGTTAATTCTTTCATTATTCCTTCTGAGAATTCATGTAGCACCTTTTCAAGAGCTCCACTCAGAGACGCTCTCTACGCTAGTCTATGTGATGACGAGTGTCATGATATAAGAAAATATGACATCAGTTTGGAATGCAATGGACAGTAGCCTGGAATAGTCGCCAGTGGTGGGCCCATGCACATGTGTAGAACCAGCCAAGGAATTTCCATCGACAGCTGACAGATGGCATGGATATTCAGTCTCTCCAAATGGTGGATCTGTGCCCTTCACTGTTCTGTTTGGGGCTAATGTTACCCCGTTCATGCTCTCTCCTAACACTTTGACTACTGCAATATTTCAAATGCATCAACTTCAGTTCATCAGTAACTGGTTTGCCTAAGTTACAGCCAGCCTCCAATATAGCTTGTTTTGTTCAAAGCTTTTGGAGAGATGCTGTATTGGGTCCTGAATAGCTTTACCTGAATAGCTTTACCTGAATAGCTTTACCTGAATAGCTTTTAGCTGAATAGCAGAAGTTATTTAATTTGAAGCTGAAGAAATGTATAATAAATGTTTTAATTAATTTATATTGTGAATTCAATTTGCCATGGAATAATTTGAGAATATGACTAGTTAAGATAATGCTTTATTTGTGAATTGATAAGAATCACAAACTCACTGTACATAACTTCATCTTGTGCTCTTCAGCTAAATCTGACGCCTCGAGTCAAAATGCCGCCGGAGCTTCTGTCCAGGACAGCAGCGTTTCCAGGTAATAAAAGATCGAATAAATCGACATTTTGGTGAATTTCCATTTCATGACCAGAAACAATTTTTTCCTCTCCTGTATTTGCTCTCTGATCATAGGCATCCAGTGCGCATCTTCGTTTGAACAAATACCAAGTGCTCTGCCCAAATCCTGCAGAAAAGTCAAGACTTTGCTCCAAATATTTCAAAAATGTCACTGATTATTATGAGAAGCCATTTTAGTTAAATAATTAAATAAGTTGAAAGAAATTCGAAAACATGCTGAGATAATATATGATCCACTGTATTGCAGACAGATTCCAGAAATGTGAAAATGATCTAAATGAACTTGGAGAACCTTAGGACTTTTATTAAATAATGATGATGGTTTCCCTAGCATTGACACATTTTATTATAAATGGAATAGATATTTATGATAGATGTTTGCCATTGATACACCAACATTTTTCCTTGTTCGGAGCTTACAAATTGTCAACAAAACAACATTTATTCTGTTTCAGAATAAGCCACCGTAATCTTGTAGTCACTGACTTACAATGGATAACAAGCTGATTATGGGGACCGAGTCTTGCAACTTGGTAATGGAACATTTATATAGCACCACTCGTTTTCAGAGGCACTCATGACTCAAGACATAGCTAAACGGAGAACAGGAAAGCTTTCAGGCACTTCCGGAAGGCAACAGGGGGAAGAGAGAGCAGCTCCTCCCAAAGAGGAAGGGGGAGGCTGTTGCCGCTGGTGGGATCCATGTAGGCAAAGCTCCTCTATATTCTTAACACGTTGACCGCTAGGAACGTATGTACACGTCCCATGTTTCATGCATTTAATACAAAGTTCGACATGTTAAGTGTGTATCTAGACAAACAGCTCTTCGCTTATTTCAGAGTTATGTCTGTGTCATTCCAGATACGTCCAGGGTAAACTGGAGGATGAGCTGGCAGAGGCAAAGCAGGAGATCCTTCGACTCCATAGTCAGCTGAGACTCCAGTCCAGCTCCTCCATTGGTCAGTCGTTCATGGGTCATTCGGTGATGACCCAGTCCATGATGGGACAGTCTTTTGCCCCGCCCTCAGATACATCCGACCAGAAAAAGTCCCTGCGACATCAATGCCCGGTTTGTTGATCACATAATAATAATAATAATTTTCGTTTAATTTCAAACTGACAACTGATTACGAGTGCAGTATGAACAACTGATGACAAGTTATTAAAGGAGTCGAATTTAACTCTTGGCAACCATGCAAGACGCCCATTACGTTATATGTCTCATTTTAACAAACCCCACCGCCTAGTGAAAGATGGACTAGTCAACCTTACGAGGGATACGGGAAAAATACTTCTGTTACATTAATTCCATCATTACGCATGAAATTGCCAATTAAACTAAGTTCCACTTATTGCTGATATACATGATTGCATATTCTCAAACATTTATGATGCACCTTTTCCATCTGACTGATAGCTCTGCGTAAAAGCACCTCAAACATTTATATAGCGCCCTTTCAAGGTAACTGCTCAGAAGTGCTCCCAACTCCAGCCCGAACAAAAGTTAAGTTATCAAAATGGCCATAAAATGTACCACTACACGATTTAGGGAACAGACGTTAATTCAGTTATTAATGTTCTTGAAAGAGTGCTATATAAATCTTCCTGATTACTTAATTAAAATTCATTGACTGTAGGACAGGAGATGTTTCCTTTGCCTAGATTCCTTTCAATCTGTAAATAATCTTACGGTTTAGAATAAAACATTGTCACATTCTTGATTATTAGTGTTCTTATGTTGGTGTTTTTTCTGAACAGAGCTTAACTTCGGCAGTGAATATTTCTTTACTTCATCATACCTGTCGTCTGCATCCATTCTTATCAGTTTACCATCTGGGTACACAAAGGTGTCTTTTTTCCATTCGTAAGTAAGTAAGTAGTTGCAGTTTATCAACACTGTGTGATAACAACGATCATTAGTGTTGCCCTCCTCCTTTATCCAGGCTTGGGACTGGCACTGTATGAGTGCCAGCAGTGATGGAGTTCTTTTCAATCGTATTGGTGATATGTGTTTAAACTGGAAATTGTTTGAATGGTAGGTTCGTTCAGAACAAGATTACGAGAAGCTCAATGAGAAGCTGGTAAGTGCATCGCATCAAGGGTTTCTATTTTAAGAATTTTATACAGGGATTTACCATTCTGCTATAATTGAATAATCTTCAAGTGCTTTGCAAATACACTTCACTCTGATTATTATATTGCCATTTTTGTTATCATTTTTTATTTTTCTTACCTATGGTAAGTATAATCCTTCAGGAGTGAGAAATTATGCTAACAACTGTTATAAGAATTATTATTTATTAGTATTTTTTACTATTATTATTACTATGTTACCGTTATCATCATAATCTTAGATGGACGATCTATTTTGACACCTTTTAAACGCTTTCTACTGTTTAATATATATTCATCAACTATTATTTTCATGAAGTCATTCTGCTGTTATGGTTCCAAACCTTGCTGTTTCTTGTAAGTGGATTCACATCCATCACCACTTGTGAAACCAGTCCCAAGCCTAGAAAAGGAGGAGAGTGATGCCAAAGATGTAGGCCAACTAGATGGTATACCTGTTTGGCAGTCACTGAGTCTCTGGAACATGTAGTTTGTCTCCTGTGGATCCTTTGTCTGTCTGTCTGTTTATCAGTGAATACTATAGATGGTGATGATGATGATGATGATGACGACGACGATGATGATGACGACGACGACGATGATGAGTTCCTTGCTGATTGGTATTTATGCCACCAGAGGATGAGATGAGTGAGGTGGTTTCCCATTGCCTTCCTCACAGACAGTTGTGGCTGGTCAACTTGTCCAGGGTCGCTATGCAGTGGCCTGAGATGGATTCCAATTAGAATATAATTTTATGTTGTGTTATTTAGAATTTTTTCTTTCTGTTTGTTTTGCTAAACATGAAACTTAGAGTTTGAAAATCTGATTGATATAATTTTATGCGATTTGCATATAATAATAATAACAGTAATAATAACCATCTGCGAAGACTAGCCATTCCAGAACAATGCCCCCTAATTTTTTGAATCATATGTACCTAACCTAAAAATAATAATAGTAAAAATAATAATAATATTAAAAAACAATAATATGTTTTCAAGGTATCAGGAGTCCAACGAGCAGGGCTACTCCGGACGACATCACCATTAATTAACATTGAAGACCATAATTATATAATAATAATAATAATAATATTAATAAATAATAATAATAATAACGTGTGGTATGTCAATTCTGTTGTAGCTGCTCTTATCCATAACTGGCAGAAGTTTGGACATAGTTATGCAACATGTTAACATTTACTCGTAAGTATCGGAATTATGCAAATGTTCTTATTTACTAATGGGTATAAGGATTATGTGACATGTTAATGTTAAATAGTCATAACTAAGTATCCGAATTATATGTTAACATTTATTCATAGGTATCACATTTAATGTAGATGTTAATGTTTTATCGTAGGTATCATAGTAACTCTTGCATAACTAGATTTTTTGCATGATAAAGTAATCATAATGTACTGATGTTAAGTTTACTATAATTGTTAATATGGTCAGTCATACTTCTAACGAAGGCTGGACAGGTACGTGTATGTATTGTATTGAAATATTTCTATAGCTCCTCTCACAGTACAACCTAATCAGAGGCGCTCTCAGTGCAATAAGTCCCATGGGAAAAGAATATTCTTATTTTTTTTAAGAGTACTCATATCAGAAATAGATATAACTTGATTAAAATCAAAGAGTGAGTTATTGAGGGAATATTTTTCCAAGGCAAAGTACCAACACATGACGTGAATGCCACATTTCTTGTAACCTGATATGAGATTGTAATGTAATCAAGCATTTATATGGCGCTGCTTCAAGATTTCTACTGCGCTGGCCTTAATGATGTTAAATGTCACAGTGAACAATCGAAAATGGATTTGTTAGCAAAACTATGCACAGTAAGCTGAAAGAGTTATCAGTGGTGGGCCCACGCACAAGCTAACGAACCGGCTAATGGATTCCCGTCAACAGCCGACAGATGGCATGGATGCAGCAGAATATGGTACTTCCTCAGGTAGCATCTCATGCAGGTCCCAGTGAACATATCTTGACAATTTGGAGCTACAGATTTACTGCCAGTCAATTTGAATCTGTGCAGAATTTAATGAGATATCATTGCATACTTTTAACGATGAACTACATTGATGTCTGAGTAGCTTCTAGTACATTTTCATCGTGAGAGTGTCCTATTGCCGCTCTAGCAATTTATGTTCTTTTGAAAAGCTACTTGAACCATCCTCTATCTAAGTGTTGATGATGACTATCATATCACATGATGATGATGATTATGATGATGATGGCAACAGTTTTGGTAATGCATTACAATACTGGGCATCCAATCAGTTGGCTGATTGAACTACTTGCTTGAATATGGGCTTGGATTGATAGTTTGATTGATGTTTTGAAATTAACTTTATGTAGATGCCACGATGGTGATGTGACTCTGTTTATATGGAACGCTGATGTGGGTCACTACCTGGCCTACCTGGCCACGGACGGTCCCGAACACTTTCTTCACGCAGACTGTGTTGGACTCATTGACGGTCTGGACTCGGGTAATAAAATCAATCAAATTCAAATCAATCTATGCAATTTATATAGCGCCTCTTCATGATTCATATTTAGAAATGCTCCTGGCCCAGTCAATGAGGAAAGTTTTGAGAAATTTATAGAAAGAGGCAGACAGGTTGCATGGGAGAGAGCGCAGATCAAATGGGAGGCTATTCCAAACACTGGGACCCGCAATTGAGAAAGCTTTATTCTGTCTGACGGCAGTGCATGTGGAACCACAAAGTCGCCTCTGGAGGTCGTGCGAAGAGATCGGCGACCAGAGCAGGCCGAATAGATCCCACAGATAGACAGGCACATGGCCCAGGAAAACTACATTCCTACACCTGAACAACTCTTACAATTATTAAAAGTCTTGTTTTCTGATTCTGACCCTAAACACTAGAGCATGAAGTAAGGAGATTGGCTTGGAATTAAAGTTAATATGCAGCACATGCTGAAAGATAGAAACCTTGTGATTTCCTTTGGCATATATATATATATAGGTCTATGTCCCATTGTCAATGAGGGCACAAAAGATATAATGGTGTCTCTGTTCTGGCTTTACATTGTCTTATCTTCTGTACGTGTATGCATGTATAACCATAACCAACATATTTTATTGCACACTGACAATCATAATAGTGAAGCATTAACAACAACAAAATTAAGTTGATAGAGAGATTGGCAGCTGACAATAGGGAGGAACCCTAAAAGGACCGAGGTCCCGCTAGCAGGGACGCCCATTACAATAAGAGTTAAGTTATAAGTGGTAGATGGCAATAAACAAGACTTAAGCAGATTGCTTGCGGAGAGTTAGTCTTAAATAACTTAACAAACTAAACAATGGAGGTAATTACATAGATCAATAGATTCACTGACAGAGTTATGTAGGGTGTAGCAGTATATAGTCACAGAGTTTCAATTTAAATGCACTTAAATAATTTAAGGTACGTATTTCCTGAGGGACGCTATTCCAAGCCCTAAGCCCATTGCATCTTATCGCAAACTTACGGGTATTGGTAAGTGCATGGATGGGCCTGTAATCATTAAAATTGCGAAGGGAGTACGGATTGATTAATTTAATGGGAGTAAAGTAGTTTGCATACGCAGGAGGTAATTGGTTAATTGAGAATTTGTAAATGAATTCATTAATTTGTATTAAAGTTGTCTGTTTGATGCTCAAGATGCAGAATTTATGATGCAGTGGGTCAGAATTTTTATAAATGTATGTACATATGTATGCATCTTGATATTTGTCAGACATCTTGTAAGAACCTCACAAAGTCCTTTAACATTGCAATCTACCAGATCTTGAAAACGTCTCTCGAACTGTCTCGTATTGCCTGATTTTGCCTCCCGCGCTTACCTAATGTTTGCAGTATTTTGACTTTATTGTTTCTGTGTAGATCTGAAAGAGGCAGGAAAATGGATGATTGCTGAAGTCATTAGCCGAGATTTTTGTTTGGCCAAAAAGGTAGTTCTACTGTTTGTGATGTCTGTCTAGGGCAGCGGTTCTCAACCTTTTTGGTCCTGCGACCCCCTAAAAATATTTCAAAAGTTGTGGCAACCCCCAGTTATCAAATTGATTGGGTTGCTGCCTTCACAACGTTTTTACTACCATGCTTTTGACTTCTTACCATGTAGGATAATCCACACACCTTATGCATAGCGGCATGATTAATCATTAATTAGCGAAAGAAGTTATAATTTACTGTTGGAAATAGTTTTATTAAAATTATGAATCTTAGTACAAGAATTAACCAAAGATTAATTTAAGTTGCTAAGGTGTAGCAGTTAGCGTTATAAGGACGATTAAATGATTTTGAGAGAGGCTACGCTGACGACTGTTAATTTTACAAATCGCTGGAAGCTCAAGCCGACCCTCACAAATTGTTGGGCGACCCCCGTGGGAGTCGCGACCCACAGATTGAGAACCGCTGGTCTAGGGCAAGGGTTCTGAAACTGGAGTACATGAATTACAAGAATGCTTTCATGATACATTATAAATTGTTGAGCTTTCATAGGATAAGTAGAAGTGAGACCATATGATTATAAATTTATTTCCATGTAATGTTGTAAGCCTGAGATTGATAAAGACAGGTTTCAGTAGTTGTTCAAAATGTAACAATTTCATTTATGCATCTTCAAACTTGATTATACTTTTGTAAGGTGTGCAGAAATTGGTCTAACATTTCCCAGGAGTTTTTGTTTTATCGAAGCAAATGTTCGATTTTTTAGGTTAACAACCGTTTCAAAGTCCCAATTGGAACAAAGTTTTATCGAGTGAAGATCAGGCCATGGACTTCTTCTGCTGGTCAGAGTTCTCCAAAACCTTTGACTGCAGGAGATCGGCCAAAGAAGAGGAACGACTCTGACGAGAAGTCTAGCGAAGACAGGTCTTAACCATATGGAAACTCATCGACTCAAGACCGCAGTCGCAGACCCTATGCACTTGTCCATTCAGACTGGTTTTCTATTATCACGATCATCATTTCATTCGGACTAAGCTGCCCAGGCCGCGCTGGCATTTACTGGAGCTATTGTTTTAGAAAACAAGAAGACACTTGTTTCTAAAACAATGGGCCTGCAGTGCAAGTCTTAAGTGCATGCTTTTACCTGACTTGACCGGTACTACTTTATTCTAAGTAGAGAGGAATTTAAAACATGTTCCACTTCAATAGGTTGCATACAATTATGTTAAAATTGTTAGGCGATGTTTTTAACGGATGCTGTTGAGCTTTGAAAGGTTTTGCAGTTTCCTAGACTCTTTCGGATGTTTGCAATATGATTTCCGAGGATGTTACAACGTTCCTACCTGCCAAAATATTTTACAGAAACATTTGTTGAGATTTTTTATCCTTTATATACTAGCTGATAATTATCGCTAACACCCAACAGGCTGCACTGGACTTTGTGATTTTGGTTAGGTTCTGACAGCACTTGTTCTTAACGATTGTGTTTGATTTTCTTATTATTGACCCGTTTCGTTTTAAGTCTTTTGGGTTTCAACAACGGCCCAGAATTGCACTCGTTGTGTTGTTTCTGTACTCGCTCATTGGCTGGTTAATTCATGTAGACCACTAACATTTTGCTCTTTTTGATGGAAGATGTGACAATGCGTTGGCACAACTGGGCAAATGAGATATTTAAAAACGAGATGTGTAACGCAATGGGCGCCCTGCGTGGCTGCCGACGGTTAAATTCGACTCCTGTAATAACTTGTCATCATTCGTTCATACGGTTTGTCAGTTTGAAATTAAACAGCAATTATTACCTAAAAGGTATTAATGTAATGTAATGTAATCAAACATAAAATATAGCGCCCTCTTCAGGATATCTACTCAGTGGCGCCCTCTGCGCTGGCCTATGATGACGTTGACTGTCATTTCATACGGATAGCTTACATTAGTTATTAAAACTATGCACAGTAAGCTGAAAAGAGTCGCCAGTGGTAGGCCCACGCACAAGCGTGGAACCAACCAACGGATTTCCGTCGTCAGCTGACAGATGGCTGGGATGTTCAGAGTCTCTGCACCTAGTTGGGAAGACGGGTTAAGTTGGCCAGATCTATACGTCCACTGTTCAGAGGTAGGCAATAGGTATGCCATACAATATTACTTTACGACAGAAGTATGCATGTATAATTGTCTTCCCTTCCTAGCCAATGCAGAGAACTGTAGCGCGTGCCTTTCTTACCCATTGCACGATTGTCCGCCTGCCTCTATAGCTAGAGTCTGGACCAATTCCCCGATTGAAGAGATATTAAGTCGTCCTCTCTCAAATAACAACGACCTTCATTCGGATGCTACTTTACTACAATGCGTCCATCCCAGTCGCAGGTAATTACAGTGCTCTAGCCTCTCTAGGCCTCCGCTTCTATAAATGTCTTAACCTTGATCCTTCTGTGTAAACTGGATTTACTTTCCTCCAGCTACCATTTTGGACAACCCCTCTGATTCGACGCAGCGCTCGTAAATAAGCTGGTTCCCTGCCTTTGGCTTTCAAGTGGCGCTTTATGAAGACTTGGAGATTACTATTACGGCCGTGTTGGATGCAGTCGGGGCAGACATCTCAAATCAAATTTCTGCCCTTTGGAGATTTGAACTGAGGCCTTTTGATCTGACAATTCAGCAGGTTGACTGCTGGTCTGCTACACCGACCAAGCACCCTGCGGGCGAAAAAGGCAGAGAAGGGACGAGAAGAAAACGAAGAGAATGAAGTAAAGAGTTACCAACCTACTCACATACAGGCCACAACCACGAGCAATTAAACATACTTGATATAGGCTACCACCCGTACGCCCATATATACCACAATCGCATGTACGCCTACATACGTAGAAAACGTATGGGTTCCATCGAAACCAGGGCTGCGAACATGTTGGCTCTTTTTTATAAAAAAACAAAATATAGGCCTAGGAAAAATGGTCATTTTTTACATTTTTTGTTCAGTTTACCAATATCTCACTATTATATTACTAATTGTGTGTTATTCAGTCGGAAATCAAGCTAAATTAGTTATAAAATGAGTTGGAGCTCTTTTTCATGCTGTCTTTGATGCGTTTTATAACAAACTGATGTGACAGAATCCAATGAAAAACTATAAGAAAAAAAACAACAAAAACAACTTTGGATTTAAAAAAAATCTTGGTTTTTTGCACCTCTGAATTCGAAGCCGGAACGAACCTACACAACAGCAGACCCCAGATTTACCACACATCGAAAGCCGTACGTTTTCTATGTAAACCTATGCATGTGGTTTATGTGTGGACAGTGGTAAATCTCACCAAATTACTCCATATATACATACATAGAAAAACGTACAGGTTCCATCGTAGCAGCAATAGCCGCAATCGTAACACCAATAAAGGCAACAGTAACAGCAATAACAGGCAACAACAACGGTAACACAGCATTAACATATATGCAGCCATACTTCAACACGAAGGTTGTTTGGGAAGCCTATAGTTGCAGTTCAACGACACTGATAACAAAGATCATCAGCGTCGCCCTCCTCATTTATCCAGGCTTGACACTGGCACTGCCAGAGTGCAAGCAGTGTATGAGTTGTCCAAGAATGCCTTAGGTTATTTAGCGATGCATCCAAGTCCACGAATGCATGCTTTCGTCAGTAGGCTGTATATATATATATATATATAATATATATATATATATACTAGGCTTCTGGCCTGGTATAGATATATATATATATACCAGGCCAGAAGCCACTCAAAGTTCCCGCGCAGTTGCGTCATAACATTGACCAGTTAATGCAGAGATGGACACGCCTCAATGACTCCCAGTAGACCTAGACTATAGGTCGTTTCAACAACATGTTGGGTTTCGAAGCTTTGAGACAGCGTTTTATAGTTTAGAGACTGATTTTTTTTAAATATGAAAGATCACAGATGAACTCCATGGATGACGTGAACGGATTGCGAGAATTTGATCTGCTCAACGAGAGAGAATGGAAGAAAGTTGCCACGTGGACGTCGTTCTCGCCTACCATCACCTATTTTTAGCCGCCATTATCCGGGACTTGTGAGTATCACGTGTCTGCATAGATCTGTTAATCACTGCATAGATCGATGAATCATGTAGGCCTACTGTTACATAAATCTTCGTCAATTTCCCACTAAGCCACTTCAGACTTCAGAGGGACCAGCTTATCAAGCGGCGTAATGCCAAATGAAAGATTAATCGAGATTGTTATTGGATATAGCATGATGATTAAGGGCTTCAGAAATAAAATAAAAATGATGTGAATACGCCAAAGTCAGGCGATTTTTTAGATGAAAAGCTCGACTCCCCCAAAAAACGACTAATTTTCAATCAGCCGTATATACATTTTGTATTATTACTAGAGCAAGATTGGATTCATATAGGCTTGTCTCCTCTTCATCATAAACTATTTCAAAGCAATTCATAAACACCTTAAAATTTCACGATTTTTATAGAAAACCACCCGTTGCTTGGTTTTATCAGAGGGTCGGTTGACCGTTGGGTGGATCAATGGGTGGGCTGATCGATGGGTGGATCGGTAGGTGGATTGATGGGTGTAAAGGTGTGTGGTTGGATCAATGGGTGGGCTGATCTATGGGTGCTGATCTATGGGTGGGTGTATCGATGGGTGGGTTGATCGATGGGCTAGGGGATCAATGGGTGGTTTTATCGGTAGCCGGGTGATTTGATCGGTTGGTGGGTTGATCAATGGGTGGGTTGATCGAAGAGTTGGTTGACCGATGGGTTGATGGATGTGGGTTGATCGATGGGTGATACTGATAGGTGGGTGTGTTGATCGATGGATAAATCGGTGGGTCGGTTCATAGGCGCCGACTGCACAGTGTGGACAGGAACATTCACCCCATTTTGCATACACGTCATCATTCTGAATACTTTCGTCCCACTACTGTTGGGGACATTCTAATTACTCCCCATTGCAAAATAATAAAATTACTGAGGAGAGGTTGATGGCAAAATGGAGGAAAGGAAGGTTGAGGGCATAAAGCAGGAAAGGAGGAAGAGAGAAAAATGTTGGAAAGGGAGGGTTGGACCATAATAGAGGAAGTGAAAGGTTAAGTTTTACCTTCAACCTCGCTTTCCTCCATTTTAGTTCAGTTCGATTCGCCAGGTGGCGCAATGTACACGATGCGTGCAAAATTAGTTCAGTTGCATTCGCTAGGTGGCCCCGTATATACGGCAAATGGAGGAAAAGGAGGGTGAGTTTATACCCTCACACTCCATTTCCTCCAATTGCCCTCTTCCTCCATCTCCTCAATTTCCCTCTCCCTTTTTTTCTCCAATTTACTCTCAACCTTTATTTCCCCAATTTTAGCCTGCCTCTCTTTCCTCCAGGTCGCCCTCCTTTTTTCCTCCATTTTGCCCTCAACCTCAGGCATTGTATTATTTTAAATATATGATGATAATAATAAGAGAATTTATATAGCGCCGTAGCTTAAGCCGAGGCCGAAAGAAAGGGCCCTGTAATTCGAATGCTTCAAAAGGTACTGTTTCGAAAGTATACACTCGCTCTAGACCGTGACGAGTAGGTCGAATGTTGCCTCTGTATAGGCGGCGCCTATGGGTTCATCGTTTGATGAGTGGATCGATGATTGGGTGGAACGGTCGGTGGGTGGGTGGGTGGATTGATCGGTGGGTTGGTTGATCGATGGGTGGGTGGTTCGGTGGGTGGATCGGCGGGTTGGTTGATCTGTGTGGGTGGATCGATCGGTGAGTGGGTTGTTCGATGGGTAGGGGGTTCAGTGGGTGGGTGGATCTATGGGTGGATCGATGATTGGGTTGATCTGTGGGTGGGTTGATTGGTGGGTGGATCGGTGGGTGGATTGGTGGGTTTGTGTATGAATCAATGGGTTGGCTTGATCGGTGGGTGGATCGGTGGGTGGGTGGATGGGTGGATTGGTGGGTGGGTGGATGGATCAATGGGTTGGTTGGTCGGTGGGTGGATCGATGATTGGGTGGATCGGTTGGTCGGTGGGTGAGTGGATCAGTTAATTTGTTGGTGGGCCAATTGGTTGGTTGGTTGATCGGAGGGTGGGTTGGTCGAAGGGTGGGTTGATTGATGGGTAGGTTGATTCCAAAACGATTTCTCGATTTTTCAAGAAAACCATAAAGTCTATATGTCAGTTTGAGTAATTAAGTAACTTATTTGATGGGATTTATAGATTGATTGAATTTGAATATGTTAGTAAGTAAGTAATTTGAATATGAATTAAAGATTGATACAGTTTGAGCTAGTAAGTAATTTGAGTGTGATTTAAAGACACTCAATTTGAATGACCTGGTAAGTAAGTTATTTTGGTTATATAATTTAAAGATCGATTCAATTTGATTCAGTTATTAAGTAAGTAAGTAATTTGAGTGTAATTTATTGATTGATTCAGTATGAGTAAGTTGGTAAGTAAGTAATATGAGTTTAACAATTGATCCAGTTTGAATAAGTTAGTAATTAAGTAATGTAATTTGAGTTTCCTTGGTCTTCATAGTGGTCTTGAAAAATCAAGAAATTTGAAAGTTTTTGGGAATCACTTTAAAATAGTTTATTATCATAAAGAGAAGCTATATGAATCCTAATTTGAGTCAAATGTCATAATATTTCCATATTTTGTGAAGTCTTAAAAGTCAATATCTCTGTTATTTCTTCATGAAATGAAGAAATTTCTGCAGTCTGCTGTTGCCCATAGGCCCATACACAAACTGTAAAAAAATTATTCAGTGGTGGGTAAGTAAGTAATTTGAGCATGATTTAAAGATTGATTCAGTTTGAGAGTGGTGGGTAAGTAAGTAATTTGAGCATGATTTAAAAATTGATTCAGTTTGAGAGTAGTTAGTATGTAAGTAATTTGAGTGTTAGAGTAGTTAGTAAGTAATTTGAGCATGATCTAAAGATTGATTCAATTTGAGAGTAGTTAGTATGTAAGTAATTTGAGTGTGATTTTAATGATTGATTCAGTTTGAGAGTAGTTAGTAAGTAAGTAATTTGAGTGTTACAGTAGTTAGTAAGTAATTTGAGCATAATTTAAAGATTGATGCAATTTGAGAGTAGTTAGTAAGTAAGTAATTTGAGCATAATTTAAAGATTGATGCAATTTGAGAGTAGTTAGTAAGTAAGTAATTTGAGCATGATTTAAAGATTGATTCAGTTTGAGAGTAGTTAGTAAGTAAGTAATTTGAGTGTTAGAGTAGTTAGTAAGTAAGTAATTTGAGTGTGATTTAAAGATTGATTCAATTTGAGAGTAGTTAGTAAGTAAGTAATTTGAGTGTGATTTAAAGATTGATTCAATTTGAGAGTAGTTAGTAAGTAATTAATTTGAGTGTGATTTAAAGATTGATTCAATTTGAGAGTAATGAGTAATTAAGTAATTTGAGTGTGATTTAAAGATTGATGCAATTTGAGAGTAGTTAGTAAGTAAGTAATTTGAGCATGATTTAAAGATTGATTCAGTTTGAGTAAGTCGGTAAGTAAGTTATTCGAGTGTGATTTAGGAATTGATTCAGCTTGTGTGTAATTTGTGAATTGACTCGATTTGAGAGTGATTTAGGTCATGATTAATTTTCTGTGTTTTGCCATCACTTTAAATAGTTTATTATGATAAAGGGAAGCTGTATGAATCCAATTTTTGATCAAAAATCGTCATATTTCAAAAATTTTTATTTTATTTGTGAAGATATTATGATATTCTTCAATAATCGCAAAATGTTGAAGTTTTTGAGAATCACTTTTAAACAGTTTATTATGATAAAAGGGAGCTACATGAACCTAATTTGGGTCAAATGTCATAATATTTTCAATTTATTTTTTTATTTGTGAAGGCTTAAAATGTCAATATCTCTGTTGTTTCTTCATGAAATGAAGATATTTCTGCAGTCCGCTGTTGCCCATAGGCCCATACACAAGCTGTAAAAAAATTATTCAGTTTGGAGAAGGTCGACTTTTTCGTCCAAAAAAATCCATGATGGTTAGTCCATCGGTTTTTTTTGACGAAAAAATCGATCTTCTTCAAACTGAATAATATGTTTCTAGGTTGTATAAGCATCACAGATCTGCTCACATAAATTCATTTGATGAAAGAATAATCAAGATATAGACTTTACAGTTTTCTTGAAAAAATTGAGAAATTTCATAGTGCTTGGGAATCACTTTAAAATAGTTTAATATGATAAACAGAACCTATATGAACCCAATTTAGGTCATAGATCATCATATTTTAATTGAATTACTGCAAAATTCTATGATTTTACTAATTTTTTGATGGATTAAAATGTCGATATCTCTGTTATGCTTTCAGTGAATGAAGAAATCTGAATAGTTCTGTGATGCTCATGGATCCATACACAAGCTCTGTAAAAATTATTCCATTTGGAGGAAGTCAACTTTTTTCTTCGAAAAAATCGATGAAGGTTAGTCCATCGGTTTTTTATAACGAAGAAATCGACCTTATCCAAACCGAATAATATGTTTCTAGCTTGTGTATGGGCCTATGGGCATCACAGAACTACTCAGATATCTTCATTTGATATCAGAATAACAGAGATATTGATATTTCAGTCCTTCAAAAATATGATTAAATTGATGGAATTTTGGAGTTAGTAATTCGCTTAAAATATGATGATATTTGACCTAAATTGGGTTCATATAGTTTCCCTTAATCACCGTTGACTAGTTTTAAGTGATTCCCAAGCACCTTAAAAATATTCGATTTTTCAATAAAACCTTATGGTTAGTTTAGGATGAAATATCTGATGCAGCAGCGCATTATTCTCTCAGCAGGTGACTCGATCTGGTAAAGCGAATACTCTTAGCGCCTTGGTGAGGTTCTTACAAGGCACTATAAAAATGTCCATATGCAGACATACATGCATAGTTTGCATACTAAGGCAGCCCTCCCTGGCATGGCTTTTGTGGGTCATGCCAGGGAGGGCTGCCTTAGTATGCATGCATGGCTTATGTGGGCCCTGAATAAAAGCCAGAGAGGGCTGCCTTAGTATGCATGCATGGCTTATGCGGGCCCTGAATAAAAGCCAGAGAGGGTTGCCTTAGTATGTATGTATGTCGACTTCAGTGTACAATTGTGAGTTGAGAAGAATCAAGACATTTGATACTGATCTGCATCTTGCATATATTCACATAATGCAACATAAATCATGTAACATCATTACACACTCTGGATGTGGGTGGCAGTCAACATCAACCCATAAAACGTAACATAAGTCCACTACATCTACAATTCTCAGTGTTCAACGTCAGATCAAAGTGTCAAATAAGCGTATTTTGCCAGTATCGAGTGTCTAATAAGAGTTCGTCTTTGATTTCAGATGAAAGTCGTTTCCACGGAATTGGAATGTGGTGCCTGTCGAGAACGCTGGTTCCAGGCTCTTCTACGGTCGATCAAGACTCGGACAATGCTTCCAGGACCGGACACTGCAAACGGCTACAAAAAAAAGAATAATGCCTGCTATCAAACTGAATCACTTCCTGAATCACAATCAACAGTTTGTTCATCCTAGCCAAGCTGGCTATAATGAGTAAACTGTTGATTGTGATTTAGGTAGTGATTCAGTTTGATAGCAGGTAATATTATATATGAAAACACTTTAGGTCAAATATCATCAGATATTCATTCATTCATTTCGAAAATTTATATAGCTCCCCTTGAAACCCACTCAGAGGCACAATATAGCATCTCTTTATCATAATAAACTATTTTAAAACTCTATCTTACCACCCCCAGTTTGCTCATTATAGCCGAGCTGGCTAGGGGGCCCCTAGCCAGCTCGGTTATAATGAGCAAACTGTGGGTGGCAAGATAGAGCTTATGCTCCATCTGTGCCCCTACTAGGGGCACAGACGGAAGCTCTATCTTGCCACCCTAAGTTTGCTCATTATAGCCGAGCTGGCTAGGTTGCTCATTATAGCCGAGCTGGCTAGTTTGCTCATTATAGCCGAGCTGGCTAGGTTGCTCATTATAGCCGAGCTGGCTAGGTTGCTCATTATAGCCGAGCTGGCTAGGTTGCTCATTATAGCCGAGCAGGCTAGTTTGCTCATTATAGCCGAGCAGGCTAGTTTGCTCATTATAGCCGAGCAGGCTAGTTTGCTCATTATAGCCGAGCAGGCTAGTTTGCTCATTATAGCCGAGCAGGCTAGTTTGCTCATTATAGCCGAGCAGGCTAGTTTGCTTATTATAGCCGAGCAGGCTAGTTTGCTCATTATAGCCGAGCAGGCTAGTTTGCTCATTATAGCCGAGCTGGCTAGTTTGCTCATTATAGCCGAGCTGGCTAGGGGCACAGATGGAGCATAAACTCCAACTGTATTTCTACCCTGTTGAGAATTTTAATGCCTAACATAATAAAAACGAAGTTTAAATTAATGTTTTACTTTTCTTTCAGTGTCTAAAGAACCTGCATCATAGCCAGCTCCTCCGACAGCGGTGAAAGTTCGTGAGAGAAATCTTCATAACATCATGAACCGATTTATGAAGAAAATGCTCTTCATGAAACTATGAACATGGACTGATTTATGTTAACAAGAACAATTAATTTTCTCTAAAGAGATGTTACTTAAGATTATATTCAAAGAATACTTCCAAATAATAAATGAATTTGGCTTTTTAAACTACCTGTCTTCTTCTGTGTTTGGGTTTCTCTGGTCAGTTTCCAAGTTGTAGGATTTTGTAGCAGTCTGTCAAAACAAATGACATTAATTGCCCAATATTAGTATGGCTTCATTGGCTTTGTCATAATATACCATTTTAAAGCAATTCTAGCACACTTTAAAATTTATCTAGTTTTCAAGAAAACCGAAATGTCTATATCTCTGTTATTCTTCATCGAATGAAGATATCTGAGCAGATCTGTGATGCCCATAGGCCCATACACAAGCTAGAAGAATATTATTCGGTTTGGAGAAGGTCAACTTTCGATAAAAGAATAACAGATATATATATAGTCCTCCAAAAATTCTTAAAATTAGGTAATTCTGTAGTAATTCGATTAAAATATTATGATATTTGACCAAGATTGTGTTCATATAGCCTCTCTTTATCATAATAAACTATTTTGAAGCAATTCCCAAACACTGTAGAATTTTTCGATATTTCATGGAAACCCGTAATGTCTATATCTCGGTTATTCTTTCATCAAATGAATTTATGTGAGCAGATCTGTGATGCTTATACAACCTAGAAACATATTATTCGATTTGGAGAAGATCGATTTTTTCGTCAAAAAAAACCAATGGACTAACCATCATGGATTTTTTTGGACGAAAAAGTCGACCTTCTCCAAACTGAATAATTTTTTTACAGCTTGTGTATGGGCCTATGGGCAACAGCGGACTGCAAAAATATCTTCATTTGATGAAGAAATAACAAAGATATTGACATTTTAATCCTCTAAAAATGAAAATAAAATTATGTAAATATGACGATTTTTGACCTAAATTGGGTTGATATAGCTTCCCTATATCATAAAAAACTATTTTAAAGTGATTCCCAAAGACTTCAACATTTTTCGATTTTTGAAGAAAATCATAGTGTCTTCACAAATAAAATAAAAATTATGGAAATATGATGATTTTTTACATAAATTTAGTTCATAAAGCATCTATTTATCATAATAAACTATTTTAAAACGATTCCCAAACACTGAAAATGAATTATGACCTAAATCACACTCACATTGAGTCAAGCACTAAAATCACACTCAAATAACTGACTTACTGACTTACTCAAACGGAATCAATCCTTAAATTACAAATTACTTACTAAC
Organism: Bimastos eiseni; assembly: GCA_959347315.1. NCBI lineage: Eukaryota > Metazoa > Annelida > Clitellata > Crassiclitellata > Lumbricidae > Bimastos > Bimastos eiseni. The sequence continues at coordinate 22,340,497 of OY365821.1, forward strand.
TATTCTCAAACTGAATCAATACTTACATCATATTCAAATTACTTACTTACTAACTTACTCCAACTGAATCAAATCTTTAAATCATGTTCAAATTACTTCCTTACTAACTATCTCAAATTGTGTCAATCTTTAAATTACACTCAAATTACCGACTTACAAACTGACTCAAACTGTATCAATCTTTAAATCACAGTTAACTAACTTACTAACTTACACTGAATTAATCTTTAAATCGCACTCAAACTACTTACTATCTGAATCAATCTTAAAATCATATAACTCAAATTACTTACTTACTTACTAACTTACTCGCACTGAATTAATCTTTAAATCACACTCAGCCTACTTACTATCTGAAACAATCTGAAATCATAGAACTCAAATTACTTACTTACTTACTAACTTACATTGAATAAATCTTAAAATCACACTCAAATCACTTACTTACATACTAACTCACTCAAATCGAATAAATCTTAAAATCACACTCAAATCACTTACTTACAACCTCAAATTACTTACTTACTAAACTACTTACTATCTGAATCAATCTTTAAATCATATAACTCAAATTACTTACTTACTTACTAACTTACTTGCACTGAATTAATCTTTAAATCACACTCAGCCTACTTACTATCTGAATCAATCTTTAAATCATATAACTCAAATTACTTACTTACTTACTAACTTACTTGCACTGAATTAATCTTTAAATCACACTCAGCCTACTTACTATCTGAATCAATCTTTAAATCATATAACTCAAATTACTTGCTTACTTACTAACTTACTCGCACTGAATTAATCTTTAAATCACACTCAGCCTACTTACTATTTGAATCAATCTTAAATCATAGAACTCAAATTACTTACATACTTACTAACTTACTCACATTTAATTAATCTTAAAATCACACTCAAATCACCTACTTACTTACTAACTCACTCAAATCGAATCAATCTTAAAATTACACTCAAATCACTTACTCACTACCTCAAATTACTTACTTACTTACTAAACTACTTACTATCTGAATCAATCTTAAATCATATAACTCAAATAACTTACTTACTTACTAACTTACTCACAGTGAATCAATCCTTAAATCATGTACCTCAATTACTTACTTGCAAACTCACTCAAAATGAATATAACTTAAAATCACACTCAAATCACTTAACTTACTACCTACTCTCAAACTGGATCAATCTTGAAATCATGCTCAAATCACTTACTTATTAATTTAAACAAACTGAACTAATCTTGAAATCACACTCAAACCACTTACTTACTACCTCAAATTACTTACTTACTAAACTACTTACTATCTGAATCAATCTTAAATCACATAACTCAAATTACTTACTTACTTACTAACTCACTCAAATCGAATCAATCAAAATTACACTCAAATGACTTACTTAATACCTACTCTCAAACTGAATCAATCTTGAAATCATACTCAAATCACTTACTTATTAATTTAAACAAACTGAACTAATCTTGAAATCACACTCAAATTACTTAATAAACAATTCACTCAAACTGAATCAATCTTTCTTAAATCACATTCAAATTACTTACTTACCAACTTACTCAAACTGAATCATTCTTCAAACTACAGTCAAATTACTTACTTAATTAGTATCTTAATCAAACGGAATTAATAACTAAATTACAATAAAATAACTAACTTACTTACTAGCTTATTCAAACTGAATCAATTTTTAAATCATGTAACTCCAATTACTTACTTCAATTCATTTCAAGTTTATTTGGCAATCTACTATGCTACATTACATGAGATTTGTATAAGAAAATTTTTTTATGATTACACTGGAGACCCAATTAAGGACAGAGGGTGCCGCAGGTTAGAGCCAAAATAAATTAGGTACAAAGTAGTTGGGTGTAGAGGCCAAAAGGAAAGTAGAGCAGATGAAAATGAGATGGAGGAACAAAGCTTAACTAATCTAAACTAACAAATATGCCAACATTAAGCGAGTAAAGGTAAATTATAAGTTAAGAGGGATTGCGTAATCAAGGTAGATGACCACAACCGGTAAATGAAGTAGGTAATGACAAAGTAATAGTTTTTAAAAAAATCACCATTTATCTTATCAGGAATATTACAGGAAAGCTGCTAAATAGATTTCTCAGTGATGAGGTACATGTATGCCAACGATTGTCAGAAGTGGGATTGAGTTCATAGTAATGGTTCATTTGATGAAGAAATAACAGAGATATTGACATTTTAAGCCTTCACAAATAAAAATTACTTTGGGAAAAATGATGGTTTTTAACCTAAATTGGGGTCACATAGCTTTCCTACATCATAATAAACTATTTTACAGTGATTCCAAAAGACTTTAACAAAAATATTTTTGAAGAAAATCATAATATTTTCAAAAATAAAATAAAAATTATGGAAATATGATGATTTTTGTCAACTAAATTTGGTTCATATAACTCTTCTCTTTATCATAATGAGCTATTTTAAAGCAATTCCCAAACATTAAAAGTTAATCATGATTTAACTCACGCTCAAATTGAGTCAAACTCTAAATCATGCTCAAATTGAGTCAAACTCTGAATCACGATCAACTTGAGTGAAGTCCCAATTGAAACTTAAACTGAATCAATTCAAAAATCACACTCAAATTGAGTCAAGCGCTAAAATCACACTCAAACTGAATCAACCTTTAAATCACAGTCAAATTACTTACTTACTTACTGACTTACTAAAAGTGAATCAATCTTTAAATCACACTCAAATTACATACTTACTGACTACTCTCAAATTGAATCAATCTTTACATGATATTCAAATTACTTACTAACTACTCTCAAATTGAATCAATCTTTACATGATACTCAAATTACTTACTAACTAACTACTCTCAAATTGAATCAGTCTTTAAATCACACTCAAGTTACTTACTTAAATCACTTACTCAACCTCAACCAATTTGTAAATCACACTCAAATTACTTACTAACTTACTCAAACTGAATCAACCTTATAATCATACTTAAATTACTTACTTATTGACTACTCTCAAATTGAATCAATCTATAAATGATGCTCAAATTACTTACTATCTTATTCAACCTCAATCAATCAGTGCTTAAATAACACACAAATTACTTACTTACTAACTTACTGAAACTGAATTAATCTAAAAATCACACTCAAATTACTTACTTACTACTCTCAAATTCAATCAATCTGTAAATTATGCTCAAATTACTTACTATCTTATTCAACCTCAATCAATCAGTGTCTAAATCATACTTAAATTGAATAAATCTTTAAATCACGCTGAAATTGCTTACTTACTAACTTTCTGAAACTGAATCTATCTTTAAATCAGACTTAAATTAATTGTAAACTAAATAATTCAAACTGACCCAATCTTATCATTTGGGCATAACCGGGACACTTGCCTAACAACAATAATAGATGTAATAATAAACGTGTCTCTGAGTAGGTACCTAGGAGAGGTGCTATATAAATGCTCCATTACATTATATAATTATTAGTAAGTGAGAAGAAAACTATTACCAATAATTACCTTTTCATGTCAAATGAGAAGCTGTACGCTGCTGCCTTCCGATGGATGTACTTCAGAGTGTGCTGTCTCGTATGGTCGATCCATCGAGTCCGGCCTCAATTTAGTTGGTCTTGAACGACGTCAGAACCTTCAGCACGGCCTGCAGCGCTCTGTCCTGAATAAAAAAAAACAAATAGTTAACTTATTTGAACAGCGGAACTCAGCAGTGGCAGGTCATGAGTAGAAGTCTGGAAGTGGTGCTATATAAATGTTCCATTACATTACATGGCTACACTTAACATATAAACGACAAACTGCATTCTTTTCATTCATTCATTCATTTCAAAAATTTATATAGCACCCCTTCAAGAAACCTACTCAGAGGCTCAAGGTTTACCAATAACCTTTAGTACTCTAGACAAGCATTTAATTCTAATCGATAAGCTACAATCTACAAATTTCAGAAGCTAAATCCAATTATTTTCGATTGGCAATTTAGGTAATTGATTAGGTAACCAACAAATTCTAATCCCAATCAATAAGCCACAAATTCTTGCTAATCAATTATAGGTCTTTTAACTAATTGTCCCCATCTCTCCTCAGCACCTATTTAAGTGCATTAGTGTGCGTGTGTGTGCGCTCATGTGCATTTGCGTGCGTGTCACTGTGTGTGCGCGCGTGCGTGAGTGCGCGTGAGTGCATACGTTTAAAAAATAATTTCTCTTTAAGTTCAAACTGCCAACAGCACATTATGATTACAAACATAGTTTGAACTAAATGATGACAAGTATTATCACCATAGTCGAATTTAACTGTTAACAGCCATGCAAGGCGCCCAATACGTTATACATCTATTTTAACCAACGCCACCAGCGCCAACACCACCTAGCGACAGAAGGACTGGTCAACCCTACAGGGGGATGCGGGTGTTGAACTCTGTTCTGCAGCTCTGCACCCCAGTGTGCTATCCATTTAAGTGTGTCATCTGAGAGAGTACTAAAGGTTACTGCAGTATATGTCTGTATAAATATGGTTGCATGTGAGTTTATGGATGTGTGTACGAATTATAGCTGTACCGATTAATCGGCCGGCCAATTAATTGGGCCGATTATCAGACATATTGGCAGTATCGGTTATCGGCAATGATAATTGGCTCCGATATTAAAAATTACACCTTTTATTTTATAATATTACTTTCAGTCTTTAACCCCTTTAGCCCATAGCATGGGTTGCGTAATCAGTTCCCATAGAGTGCAACCAGCCCAGAGGCAGAGATTGTATGGCTACTTCAGACAACCCAGCAGGCACTGAGCTCGTAAAAACGGTGGAAAGAACGGTGGAAACTTTTTAAATGCTAAGTACTTTAAAAGAGCCTAAACATAGTTAAAATGCAATTAAATGCTTTCAGTGTCGTAACTCGATTAGTGTCATCTTATTGTTTGCCCTAGAATGTGATGCCATCGTTCGTGCCTACAATCCCATATATGCCTACAATCCCATATATGCCTACAATCCCATATATGCCTACAATCCCACATATGCCTACAATCCCATATATGCCTACAATCCCATATATGCCTACAATCCCATATATGGGATCAAACTTCAAAGTGCTAAAAAATAAAGGGAAATGAAAAATGACCAAAAGTAATTGAGATATGGTCTAAAGTCATTGAATATAACCAAAATTGAAAATATTTTGTAGAACAAAAAAGTTGGGCATTAATGGGTTAATTACCCTGGGCAGCTATTTCCTCCCTGCTGGCTATTTCTGGCCAAAGTGGCTTGTCTGGAGGAGCGAATGGCATGTTTGATAGAAGAAGAAAGTGAAAATAAAGAAACATATGTTGGCACATAGTGATACAGACTGAGGGGCTGTAACATTATGTCTGAATTTGCTACGAGAGAAGTTCCCATCATAACAGTTCAATGTTTGGGGAAAGTGATGCTGATAGCTTACAATGCTCATTCTACTTTGCATGGTGCGACAGAGACCCTTTTCCGCTCGTACCTATACCATTATGGCTGGTTCACCTGGACATAATAGATTTACCTGACTGATACTAGACACTGTCATATCAACATCTTCTGCTTGTAGCTGTTGTGCAGAGTGAGTCACAGTACATCTTTAGGAAACATATTGAAATTATAGGTTATCGGTATCGCCTATTATAATCGGTATTGGCAAATGAAATAATCGGCAATAATCGGTATCGGCATAATCGGCAAAAAGTAATATCGGTACAGCTCTAGTACAAATGCCACTGTGTCTGGCTGTCTGTCTGGCTGTCTATAACATATACATAGGACCCGCATGCATAGAAGACTCAAAATGCAGCCTTTAACTCTAACTAATGCTAACCAGTCTCTCTCTCTTTCCCTCTCTCTCTCTGTCTGTCTGTCTCTCGCTCTCTCTCTCTCTCTCTCTCTCTCTCTGCATCTGTGTGTATGCACGCGTGCGTGCTTGTGTGTGTATGTATGTGTGATGACGTCTTTACTACTTTTGATTTTGTCTGTCTGTCTGTCTGTCGTCTGTCTGTCTGTGTCTGTCTGTCTGTCTGTCTGTCTGTCTGTCTGTCTGTCTGTCTGTCTGTCTGTCTGTCTGTCTGTCTGTCTGTCTGTCTGTACACATGAAGCTCATGTTATTAAGGTAAACAATATTGCACAGAACAAAAGGTTGAATCTGCTGACAATTAACTGTCTCATATACCTTAAATTCCTCTGCCTAGGGGCCTTGAGTTTCTCTGCCTAGGGGCCTGTAATTTCTCTTCCAAGGGGGCCTCAAATGACATGATGGTCATTCAAACTGTGATTGTTGGTAAGGGATCACACCTGATCAACTCATCAACAAAGGTTATTAACTATACAATATGTAATATAATGTAACGTAATGTAATGGAGCACTTATACAGCACCACTCAAATCAGAGGCGCTCACCACTCCACACAAAGCAAAACAGAAAAAAGGAAAGTCTTCGAGCGCTTCCGGAAGGCAGCAGGGGGGCAGAGAGCGCAGCTACTTCCGAAAAGGAAGGGGATGCTGTTCCAGCTGGTGGAACCGATGTAGGCAGAGCTCCTGGATTGGGCCGTGGCAGAGCGCATTCGTAGAACCACCAGAAGTCCACAGGCAAATAAATAAAAAGTAGCTCAATTGCAGAAACCAGAAACTTCTCCTGACTTAACGGACTTCCACGTTACATCCCAAATAGATCACGACTTTCACGTCACTTGATGACTCGTCACATCATGAGGTATTTAAAAGGTGCTATATAAAGAGTCAACTATGTTCACATAAATATATCAACAGATGCTTCATTCATCATGATACCAGCACTAAAGAAGTTATTAGATCACAATAGATCACACCAGATTACAAAACACTGTGTTATACTGTTAGCGCTATTATCATCAGAGAAGATGTCACAGCAACTTTGAACCTTAAAACGGCGCCAGTTAGATGTCCCAAGCTCTATGCAAACGACAACGTAATGTAACAATAAAGTCTACCCTTGCCTATCCTCATTAGACTGTCTTACTGTCTCTTAGGACTGACCTTTTAGAATTGACCTGATTTCGGATTTGTTTTGGTGCGCCGTGGGTTGATGCCTTGTGCATTATAATGGCGGCGCTATAGAAGTTTTTTTTAGTCATAGTCATATCTAAATGTTATGTGAATCAGATAATGAAACCGGACGATGAAGTTAGAACAAAAAATGCCAAGAAGTCAACACTCAACCACTGTTAATTTCTGCTATCAAATCATTGTCACATTACACTTTTAAACATGGAAATCACCTAATTTAGAAAGGATACTTGGCGAAAAGCGATTGTAGGCTTACTTTCACATCCGAGGTAAGGGTCCGGTAGCACTTTAGCCAGCCGCCCGATGTTCTAGATAGATCTCCTCCGAAAACTGGTCAACATCCACCTTCCTGAAAGCGGTGTTTTTCGTGTGTTTTTGATTTCGGTGTTTTTGATTTGCAAAACTCCAAGAAACTTGCATCAACAACTTTAATCCGTGGTAAACAACGCTGTTTACATGCCCTACGATGCGAATTCATAGACTACATATTTCTACTAGAGCAGGCCTTATGAATAGATTTACGTTTTTTCAACAGCTTAGTGACGCTATGCAAAATGTAAATGTATCAAAGACCAACATGATTCCTTGCATTCTTATATAGCGACTGGCTATGGCCTCGACTCGGCTCATGTTGAACGAAATTTAATGAAGTACCGTTCATATCCTCATTATCTTCTGCTACTTTCTATTCAAGATTAAAAACCAAACTCTTCAAGGTGTCCTATCCAGATTCTATTCCTGCGCCACCACATGTGACATGACCTCATCACCAACTGCCACTTTGGCACCATGCTGTCTCTTCAGCTTGACTCCCCGATTTCGACCTGACACCGGAATGAACCGAGAGGAATGGCTATTGCGGACTTGATTTGGTATTACGGTGAATGACCTGGTCTCCCTGACGTGGCTTTTGTGGGCGCTGAGAAATTTTCTAGGATTTACATTACTTTACATATGACATTCCATCTGTCAATCTTTGACCAAAACGACACGCTCCTTAACAGCTACTCTACCTCCCTGCTGACTTCCTGGAAACCGAACTCTCACCTCCCACGGACCTTTGGACAACCCCTTCGATTTGACGCAGCGCTCGTGAATAAGCTGTTGCCCTGCGCTTGGTCTTAAATGGCGGTTTAGAAATTTGGAGATTACGATAACGATATGACGTCACCTGGCGAATAGAAATGAACTATAGTAGAGGAAAAGAAGGGCGAGGGCAAAAATAGGAAAGGGAGGTTGAACACCAAACCTCACCCTCCCTTTGTTCTCTTACACCTTTCATCCATTTTGATGTCGGTTGACCTATTTTTTACGCTATTCGTATTCAAACAGTTGGTCCAATTATTCGTATTAGGTTTCGTTGATCGATTGATTGATTGTCATATTGATTGCATTGACAAGCATTGGGGAAAACACTAACCCTACAGTCCCGATCGATTGTCTTGATGAGGGCGCTGTAAGTGTCAGGCTCCAGAATGACGCCGTCCGCATGCAAGTTCATGAAGTCAAGATCTTTGAGAGTCGGAGTCGCCTTGACCTTCTCCTGCTTCGACGCATTGCGTTTGTGCGTGCTGTCCTTGAGGTCGTACTTCTCATGAAGGCGAATGGACGACGGCAAGAGGTTGTTCATTATGACAATGCGAATGGTCTTTCCACCACACTAGAGTCAGGAAACAGACGCTAGATAAGCATAACTTCATTGGTCGGTTAGTTTCAGTTTAACGACATTGTGTGATAACAAAGACCATAAGCGTCGTCCTCCTCCTCAATCCAGACTTGGGACTGGCACTACTGGACTACAAGCAGTGGTAGAATTCATAACTTCGTTATTATTATTAGGGTTTCCTTTTGTCCTGCAAAAGCCAACTCACCAAGAAATCATAAATTAGAACATAGAGTAAGAAAACTTCTGAAGTAAAAACCAGAGTTTTTCTCCATTCATCCAGAACTGAACTGAACACCCTCCATTCCAATCAAAGCATGATTATTCTAATTATTATTGTTTAATAATAATAAACGCAATCAAGTATTTATATAGCACCACTTTAAGTCAGAAGAGCTTCCGACCCGGCCCAAAATCATCACCGATGAAGAGGTGCTTCCAGGCGCTTAAGGAAGATATATAAATATGAGATGTGTAACGCAATGGGCGCCCTGCGTGGCTGCCGACGGCTAAATTCGACTCCTGTGATAACTTGTCATCATTCGTTCATACGGTTTGTCAGTTTGAAATTAAACAGCAATTATTATTACCTAAAAGGTATTAATGTAATGTAATGTAATCAAACATAAAAATAGCGCCCTCTTCAGGATATCTACTCAGTGGCGCTCTCTGCGCTGGCCTATGATGACGTTGACTGTCATTTCATACGGATAGCTTACATTAGTTATCAAAACTAAGCACAGTAAGCTGAAAAGAGTCGCCAGTGGTAGGCCCACGCACAAGCGTGGAACCAACCAACGGATTTCCGTCGTCAGCTGACAGATGGCTGGGATGTTCAGAGTCTCTGCACCTAGTTGGGAAGACGGGTTAAGTTGGCCAGATCTATACGTCCACTGTTCAGAGGTAGGCAATAGGTATGCCATACAATATTACTTTACGACAGAAGTATGCATGTATAATTGTCTTCCCTTCCTAGCCAATGCAGAGAACTGTAGCGCGTGCCTTTCTTACCCATCGCACGATTGTCCGCCTGCCTCTATAGCTAGAGTCTGGACCAATTCCCCGATTGAAGAGATATTAAGTCGTCCTCTCTCAAATAACAACAACCTTCATTTGGATGTAAACTACTTTACTACAATGCGTCCATCCCAGTCGCAGGTAATCACAGTGTTCTAGCCTCCCTAGGCCTCTTGCTTCCATAAATGTCTTAACTCTTAACCTTGATCCTTCTCTGTAAACTGGATTTACTTTCCTCCAACTACCCTTTTGGACAACCACTCTAATTCCACCCAGCGCTCGTGAATAGGCTGGTGCCCTGAGCTTATCTTTCGAGTGGCACTCTACAAGCTTTGAGATGACAATTGCGATCCATATAAATACTTTTTCTGACCATACAACCCCACATGCATACATAGAAATATAAACATACGGGTTCCTTCGAAACCTGAAGAAACCTACGCACCAACAAACGGCCAGATTTACCATACAACACCACACACATACTAGAAAACGTACCGTACGCTTTCTAGTATGCGTGTCGGTTTTGTGTGGTAAATCAGGCAGCTTGCTGGTGTGTTGGATCGTTCGGGTTTCTATGGAACCCGAAGTTGATGTATATATGTTCGTGCGTTTGTGGTTTGTATGGACGTAGGGATGGCGTTGTGCTTGCCAAGGCAAATAGGCCTAATTAATATTTATGCATTCACGAAGGAAGCTTATCTGAGAAAGAATATTACACATATTATCATTAAGAAATAGGTCTTTTTTATTTTGTCTGTTTTCCGTGGATGTTTTCTTCTTTCGGCACTTAACTTGGTTCTTTGAATGGGTTCGAGACCTGATGTTCGACAGAGATTTTGAGACTGTGAAGACTGATTAAATTGGTGTTAAGAGCTGTTTTATCAACAAAGTAAAGTCGTGGAAACCAGGTTACAGAAACGTTCCTTGTAGGCCCTGTGTGTTACGTTCGAAGGACAACATTGGCACCAACATACAACAGGATACAACCGTTGTTCTCTAGTGAATTGTACGGGAACTGAATTCATTGACTCAGCAGCACGTAATCATGCCTAGTCCTACAAGAAACGTCTCTGGACTCTTCTCCGATAAAGCCGCTCTTACTGTGGAAGCATAGTCTTCACAGTGTTTGACAAAATCTTCGTCGAAAACCAGACTTCGAAGTCCTATCAGAAACAGGCAACAACTCAACTCAACCGTCTCCTTGATGATGTCTTTAGCGAAATGTGATGGTCTCCATTTGACCGCTTATAAAGGCAGGCACGTGTTCGACACTTGTATCAGACTACATGTGTGCGTAGCCCGAGAAGAACACATCTAAAGGCTATGCAGCATAGACATTTAAGGATGGGTCCCTTCCGCTCTCCACGTGCGCCCTCATCAAAGTTCCAGAGTCACACAGCCACGCAGACAAGTGTATGCGCTTCTGTTTCTGCCTTCGTCTGTATATTTACCTTAATGTGACCTCACTCTATTATATACAGTACTGTTGTAATCTTATTTAAATTCGTAGGCAGGAAAAAGTGGATTGGGGGCATATTTCTGGCGCTGTATAAATTCTATTGCTCAACTGGCGTTTTTTGCTGTTGATATTTTAACGACACCGTTCCATATCGAAGATGATTTGGTGTCGCCCTCCTTCTTTCTCCAGGCTTGGGACTGGCACTGCCAAAGTCCAAACAGTGGTAGAGCTCAACGGGCGTGGCTGAGGAAAGCCCTTTATAGTTATTAATAGACCTGTAATGACGTCACTAATTTATGGCGATCCAAAGAGCAGAGATTTCGAAGAGTGAATGAAATTTCCCATTTCAATTTAAACCACTTTAGTAGGCTTTTATTTGCGTCTCACATTGGGTAAATTTGGGCGACTGTTGGCCCTCGAATGTGTTAAGATGCGCGTAGGGGTGGATGCACGCTCGTCATATTGTGGTGAATTTTAGCGAACTGCTGTATGCGGGAAAGTGTCTGTGTAATCTTTATCATTCATCACAAAGATTTATATGTTCCCAGCCACAGTACGGTTGAAAATGTCAGTTCTCCGGATAGTATAAAAAGACTGGGCCCTGGGTGCAAAGTGCAACAAGTGCAAAGTCAATCAGCGCCTGTTCTGGCGTATGCCACACATCTGATCAATTCAGTCAAAAAGTCCAGATAGGTTTAAATAAATGAACACAACAAGTCCCAGATAGGACTACCATCTATATAGGCAGTTTTAAGCATCTGTGAAAGGCCTGCTTTAGGCATAAATAACTCTTTAAAATGTACAAACGAATATAACTAAGGAGGGAGGGAGGGAGGGAGGGAGGGAGATATGCCCGAAATATTCCGTTTGGTTATATTGGCTGACTGCCAGGGCAATGGAATTGATTCTCGGGTGCCCAACATTCCATAAAAATGCGCAATTTTCTACATTTCCTAATTAAATATCTGCGCGATCAGGGACCCGACCGCGCGCGTCGACGGGTACCCGGGTCGTCTTTGCAGCATTTTTTACAGCCTTACTTAAGACATCTAGCCGAGGGTTAGGCCAGGAGGACCTCTGAGTAGGTATCTTCAATGAAGGGATGCTATATCAAGTATTTGTGATTGATTGAATCTAAACCCAAATCCAAACCAATGTAATTCAAGTCCTAAACTTAAGGCATTTGAGTGTCTAACTCAAGACAAAGTCTACACCTGAGTCATTAAGTCTTAGACTCAAGATACACCTTTGACACAGTTCACCCACCATAGCCCGACTTCAGGCTCATCCTGGATTTAAACAGAGCCTCCCCAAAAGAACACAATTTCTAGCGTGGTCTCAGATTGGACTGCCATCTAATCTAAATAGACATATTTTTAGGAATCGATTCTTTAGGAGCAATATAAGACAGAAGTCATCGGTGATCAGTTTGGACATCAAAAGAATCGCTTCAATACGATCGCTCGCTCCTTCACCTTGGTGAAACCACTTTTGGGACTTTCTTCGACGATCTGGGGACAGTCGAGTTGCCCGTTGACTGTCCCTGGGTGCTCGGCCGCCTCGCGTGGAAGGCCCGGCAACATTTTCGCCCCATCTCTGCAATCCGTCGTACCGATCTTCAGTGCAGGTAGGCTTAGGAAAGAAAACCCAGAAAATATTTGTACTTGTGCATTTTCCCATTTCTCAGGCTGCCCCTTATTGCTTTCAGGGCTACATTCAAACACAATGGAGACAAAAATCCAATCTAATTGATGACCATGGATGATCAAAGCAAATCGAATTACTTTTATACACAATCCAAGCTAATACAATGATTTCAATAGATAATTAAAACCAATCTAATCACTTATTTCTATACACAATCAAAGCTAATCTTATGGCTACTGATATCGTTATATTAACATAGACAAGGAAAATACCTTTCGACGCTAGATGAATCCGAGAGTATTGACACCTGTTTCATAATTCTAGAGATTTGTAAAAATTCAAAGAAACTTTTATAAACACATTTCATACGCTCGACAACCACAGGCATAGTAACCCGAATGTCCCAATGTTCATCGATGCGAATTCATAGACTACATATTTCTAGCAGAGTGCGCTTTTCATAATAAATTAGCGACGCTACGTAAAATGAATGTAGACGTTTTTATATAGCGACCAGAGACCAAGAACTCTAGATTGGCCCTGACATCGACCTCTGTGGCCTCAAACCTGCTCATTTTTAACCCTCTTTTCTATAACTTGGCTTGCGTAAATTTTGTCACGGTTGGTAATCTTTCAACTCCTTTTCAGGTAGGCCTACCTTCCCGTCGACCTATACAGAGCTGAAATTTAACCAGTGGGAACATTGAGGAAGTAAGGACCGTAAAGGGACAGCAGGGCCACCCTTTCAATAAATCGTTATACTAACAGCTGGTGGAGTTAAAATGCTAAAAGGTTAGTAAAAGTAGACCTATGGGTTATGCTCTGCCGTTTGTTAACAAAAGAAGCAAGGATAGCTATGCAGTGCTACACTCATCATAGGGTCTAATAGCAGAGATTGTGCAATTAGGTAATAACGAAATAGTTTTTAAAGAAAGAAATATGTATCTGGTCCATGGATATATATATATAATATATTTATTATATATATTTATTTATCTTAACTTATCCCCATATATATAATACATAAATATATATTATATACATATGTAATGAATGTGCGTTGGTGTTATTCCATGCAGGCTGGCTATGTAGCATAGGCCTATATACGTGTATACTGCTCGAGTCAAGAGACAAAACCGATAACACAGCCTAAAGGATCGTAGCCTAAAGTTAAACTGTGCACAAGATTGACGACGCTCTTCATTCAACCGACTCTTAACCTTACAACCGTTAATCGCAACCTAGAACTAATTAGTCACATTGATTAGAACGTTGACATGCGAACACTATCAACGGACGTTAACCCTTATCCCAACCGATGCAATTGTCTCATCTTTCCCCGTCATCAGCTTAATTGACAGCATTTTCATTTAAGTCGATTAATATTGTCGACGATTGATTGGACAGCTAAGAACACGAATGAATGCAATGCATGGGTCGGTGTAGAAAGCAATTTACTCAATTCGATCAAGAAAAGGAAACTATCATATTTGGGACATAATATTATAAAACAAGGTAGACTGGAGATCATTTTTTGAGAAGAAGATCGTCCAAGACAGCACAGTAGGCTAGATGCATGGAGCTCGGCTCCAGGGAAGACCCATGATGATATAAAGCTATGGACTGGACTATCAGTCACCCAGTTATTACAAGAGACCCGGAACAGGAACAGATGACGCAGAATTGTCCATGGTGTAATCAACCGTCGGACCGAGGAAGGTCTAAGACTTGACAAGACAAGACAGTCGAGATGTAATTGAAGCAATTTCATAGGATCCGATTGTAAAGAAAGAAGCTGATGAGAATCTCTGGGAATCCGAAGAATTTCTGTGAACTATTATGGTCTATCAATGTCCTTGTAGCCGAAGTTGCATGGTGTCCAAGCCATCTGATCCCCCAGGCAAATCGGACACTATACACTTATAACTACGAATAGGCCTATAGACTCAGACTCTGGGCAGAGGTGGTATTCACAAGACAGAGTTGGGCAGTATAGTAAGCCTATAATAGCTTTAGTTTAAAGACACTGTGATGCCGCAGCAGAGTAGCGTCGCTCTCCTCTCTTGGGACTGGCACTGCCTGACTGCAGTGTTGCCGTCTGTTCTCTATCATAAACTTGCACTCCTTGAACGTGTTAATCGATCTGATTATAGATGGTTTCATCAGTGAGCGCTGATCAAGTGTCTACCAATTGACTCTGGCCGAGAAAGGACTTAAAAGCAGAAGGCAGGACGATTGCGCCCTATATACTTAGCACCGTCAAGAGAATTTCGCGTTTGTCAATATGATTAGTGGTCCTATTACACCATTGAAAGTACTGAGCTCAGTGGATTATCTTGACGTGGCGCAATATAAATTTCAATCGATCGATTGGATTGATCGATTGGTTGATAACACACCAACACTGCTAATTCCTAAACGAGCAGACATTGTAGTCGGGTCTTAGGCCCACTGCGATCGTCTGATGAGCGAATTATACTGACGACGTTTATTTCTGGCGATTAGTAGACATTAGAGAATTAGAGCCAACTCCCATAATATATGCGAATAGAAGCAGTTTCTTTCCTGCAGGACAACAGTTACTAGTGATGGACGTTTCGATGTCGGCACTTTCAACCAACGTCTCCCTACAGGAGTTTCTAGTTCTGCAATCAGTGTTGGAGGAATTTCGACGGTTACGAAGCAGTTGCCGAGAAAGGACAGAGCCCCAGTTGGTTATTTGACGTCGTCACTCCAGCGTAGGGTAAACTGGACTTACAATTAAACTGGGATTAAAAATTTGTTAATTAAACTTTACTTAAAGCTGAATTTTACTTAAAATTAAACTTTACTTTAAACTTTACTTAAAATTGAACTTTACCTATAGTTGGCGTTTGGACGAGTAGCCTGCTCGGCGCTGACCTCAAGACTCAGACTCGCGCACATCACGAGATCTTTCTTCTGGATATGCATGTAACGCAGTCGTTGCTCTGGTGCGTCATTGAAAACAGTCGATCAACTGAAAAAGCAGAGATAATAAGTAAGATTACGACAGCAGCAGCATATCATTGTGCGCAAGTATGTGTGGAGTGAGCTATCCATAGGAGAGCTTAACAGTTGAGTGGATCAGTTCCTCTGATTCAGGAACCAATGAATGGGTGACTCACGAACGTACAATCCAATGATGGATCTATTTTCCGACAACGGAAACACGATGTCCTCTTATTCCACCGGTCAACGAACGCGACCTTACACTCCACGTTTCACCCTTCCTCCAATGAACATTGCCCCCTGCGTTCCTGGTGAGAAGGTTCCCTACCCCGTGTCTCCTCCGCCAACAATCACGCAGAATATCAGCTACCCTTTCCCCATCGAGGTCTACCCAACTTGGGAGGTGGGCTTGAAGGCGTCCAGCTATGCGCTGGCGATGGGCATGGCTATCTTCGGCAACCTGTTGGTCATCGTAACCATCATCTTCAATCGAGGGATGCGAAACAGCACCAATTACTATTTGCTGAATCTGGCCATCTCGGACCTGATGGTAGGAACTTTGAACATGTGGATGCACCTCGTCAGCAACATCACCAGCCAATGGCCATTCGATGACGTCCTCTGCAAAGCTTTTCCATTCCTACAGAGTAAGTGGATTAGCAAGATCTACAAGTATATGTCGCTATCAGGCTACACTGCTGTGTTACTACTGCTATAGTCAATCAATGCAATTTATATAGCGCCTCTTCAAGATAACCATTCAGAGGCGCTCCCAACCTAGGCCTGGTCAAAGTCTTAAGAAAAGGCTTCACAACAATATTGCGTCAGCTGTCGATTTACCAAAGTGTTTTAGTTGTCAGAAATGAGCATAAATAGTTAGAAAATTCTTCAGATAATAATCAAAGTCAAAATCTATTGTTGCTATGAAATACTTTCACATGAAATATTTGATGATTTACGTACATTCATATAAATATAATCGTCTCATTTATACTGTCTATTGTACAGCCAGGATGCACCAAAGGCCTATATCAAATACAACATTGTATTACACTGTAAATTGAATAATGATGTCAAATACATTTTATTTGTATACTGCCCATTATGAAGAAGGCATAATATGCCCTATAAAATACAATTAAACTGTGCTATAGCCTAGTTGTACAGTTACATCAAATGCATTAGTATTGTACATGTGCTACTGTCTGTCGTTTAGTAATGTCGCTGACAGCGTCCGTCTTATACATGGCAGTCATCGCTGGAGAACGGTTCCTGGCCATCGTATTTCCGTTGAAGGCTCGCCTTTCCAAGCCCTACCAACATGCCATCGTCATGCTGATAGTTTGGTCCGTGGCAGCTACTGTAGCCGTACCAAATCTTCTAGTCAGGCAGCTGAACGAACTCGTATGGGCCGACTATTACGAGGTCTGGTGCTACGAGAAGTGGCCGAGGTACGCCAGCGAGAACCAGGGTAACGCCAGCGGATGTATCTACGAGTATCCCGGGCGACAGCTCTACTACAATCTACAGGTCGTCGTCATGTACCTTGTTCCCATAGTCGTCATGACGTTTGCCTACGGCATCATCATCTATAAGATCAATACTCGCAGAGTTCCAGGAGAACAGACGGCAAGAACTCTCGCCCAGCAGCAGAGACTCACCACTAAGGTAAGCGCTGATTAACCCAAAGGTATAGCTTGGCTACAATAGCAACTTCAAGAATGGGTAAAACTAAGAGTAAGATGTAATCGACTACTATATAGAAGCGATATACATGTAGATGCAACTCTCTATAATCTGATCCGTCTGCTTAGGGGATGTCTTGCCTTGATCGTGTAGGCCTAATTGATGGTTCTGTGTTGGCTTCCTGTCAGACAGCACATTGAGTACCAGGTTGTCTCTTTGGTCTGGCGATGCCAACCTGGTCCTGCACTACCCTACCTACCTAATCGACCTTTGTCGGCCCCGGTATAGAAGGGGTGGGGTTCGGATTTCGGTGGCTCTTCAGCGATGTAACGCCATCTACATTTTCGGGATATAATCACCACCAATAATAATAATAACAATAATAATAACACTAGCACTTTTTCTACCAATAAAGCCATCTGCGAAGACTAGCCATTCCCGAACAATGCTCCTCTAATTTTTCTAATCCCGAGGGATCATGTGTACCTCGGGGGAAAAACGGAAAATGATGATGATGATAATAATAGTAATAATAATAATAAATAATAATAATAAATAATAATAATAATAATAATAATAATTTGCCGGCATTGATCCAACGGTTCAATGCGGTGGTTTGAAGGGCACTATGTCAAGATTACAAGCACCTGACAAGCGGCGACCCAGATGGCCTGATGACAGATCCGTTGGCAATGCCAATGATGAATAATACCATATTACAGCTAACATTATAATAATAATAATAATAATGAAAATAAGCCACTAAGCGGCCTCGTAAGCCTATCATTGCTCCATTTTCAGCTTCTTGAATGCACTATATGTATACTCATTGCGTGACCTCAATTCCAACTCTGCGTTGGCGATGTTGGTACCTGGTACATGTATATAGTAACTCATTATAAAAGCGATTATGCACAAACGTGAATACTGCTACAAATTGTACATTAACTAAAGTATACATAAATATTATATGTAAATGCAGCATCGACACACACACACATATATATATATACAGCACAATATATATATATGATGTTTGAAAGTGGTTTATAAATAGATCCTCTGTGTTGCTTGACTTCAGTTAGCAACTTCAGATACAGTGTAGCCTATGTGGGTCGCGTTGTGGTACCTTGTTCAGTTCTGTAGACCGACAAGGCTCTACTTTGTCAAAAGCTTATCGTATGTCGGATGACAAGAGGCCTAACCGGTTGGGTACATGGCATTTGGGCCTAATTAAGCGGATACACTGTTGAGTTTCATAGTAGGCCTTCTCTACGCACATAATAAGTAACGTGTTGCTAACTTTTCATGCATTGATCCGTAGAACTTCAGAACTTAGCCGGCTTATGTACTGTAAGGTAAAAAAAATGTAGGTCTTAAAAAAATATGTATTTGCGCCACCTAGCGAATCAAACTGAATAAATCTTGCAATTAATTAATTCTTAATTGCAAAAGGAGGAAATTCTTACTTGCTGTTAATTAATTAATTTTCGCCACCTATCGAATCGACTTAATCTTGCTGTAACGATTACTATTACGATTGCTGTTACGATATCTATTACGATTCCTTTATTGCTGTTACGATTGCTGTTATTGCTGTAACGATATCTATTACGATTCCTGTTACGTTTGTTGTTATTGCTGTTACAATTGCCGCTACCATTACTGTTACGATTGATGTTACGATCGCTGTCATAGCTGGTACAATTGCCGTTACGATTGCTGCTATGATTGCTGTTACGATTGCTGTTACGAAAGCTATTACGTTTGTTGTCATTGCTATTACAATTGCTGTAACGATTGCTGTTACATTTAACACACAGTATAAATGGCGCCACCTTGCAAATAGAATTGAACTAATTCCTCACCCTCCTTTTCCTCCATGTGCTCTCTTCCTCTCCTTCCTCCATTTGCTCTCACCCTCCCTCTCCTCCATATGATCTATTCCTCCCTTTCCTCCTTTTTGCTCTCTTCCTTTCTTTTAAAGAAATACTCGTGGTTTTTGTGTTCTTGTCTTCATGACTGATTGAGCATGAAGAAGGACATTGCCCTGTTGCCCCAGTATATACCTTTTTAGTAAAAGTCGGTGCCTGTGGTTTGATTGTGGTTGAATATGGCTGAATATGGTTGTCATTATTGTTTTTGTTGTAGGTGGTGACGATGTTGGTCGTTGTGTTGATAGTGTTCGTTGTGTGTTGGACACCACAGGAAGTCGTTGTCATCATGGATGCCAATTGGCCAGATTACTCGTCATCACACGTAAGCCACCCTGTCCCAATCAACAGCCTCTCTCTGTCTGTCTATATCCTATGTTTGTCTATCTGTCGGTCTGCTTCAGTCTTCGTCTATTTCATCCATCGTGCTTCTAGTCTTCCATTTGCCTTCTCGGTCTCACGGTAGGTAGGGGCAATATCATAACAGCAATATCAGCAAATGTAACAACAATCGTAACAGCAAATCGTAATCCCAATCATAACAGCTATCGTAAAAACAAAATTAGTTCGATTCGCTAGATGGCACAATATACACGGTGTGTGGCAAAATTAGTTCAGTTTGATTCGCTAGGTGGCGCAATATATATATATATATATATATATATACGGAAAATGGAGGAAAGGGAGGGTGAGTTTATACCCTCACCCTCCATTTCCTTCATTTGCCCTCAACCTCCCTTTCCTCGATACCAATTCCTTTACCACTCGAGCGCATCAGCAGACTTGTCATCTTAAGGCTTAACGAATGTTGGTTGTCAGTGATGATGATTCCTAAAGCCTAATACTTAGCCGTTTAACTGTTTATAAGCTAAACATATACAGCACTGCCTAAGGTTTAGTTCTGCACAGAATTTCTGGGGATGGGCTCGCGGCGCCCCCCTCCGATCCCTACTCTGCTCAGTACTCTGTCCTCCTCCACTTGCTGGAAAATATTGTTGCTGGCCCGCCATTGAAACAGGTCCGTCACCTCAGCATTAAGCCAAAGACTCTCAACCGGTTGAGATTAGCTAGATAATGAACGCTCGAGATCTGTGCTATCCCATGCTTTCGTGAAGTAGGCCTATATATGCTTAGTATTAAAAAAATGTTGTATTAAGTGCTATGCACGTTTGTCTGTCACACGCCAGTCGGCCCAGTCCCTTAATCTATATCTGTCTGTCAGCCAGTATGCGTTTTGGTTAATCAGGTATCGGAAGACCTGCGCTACGTCTTTATCTTCATCGCCTACTTCAACAGTTCTCTCAATCCAATTCTCTACGCAGTTTTAAATGAACGTTTCCGAAAGGCATTCAACGAACTATGGCACGCGTGCAGGCAACATCGAAAACGCAACAAGATCTACCCAGGTATACACCCATAGACAGTTTAATAGATTTACCTACTACAGCCATTTTACAAGTTACAACGATGCAATTAAACTCGGTAGGATCGCCTGCCAGCCAGCTATGGTCAACGAACTGCTACATCGATAATAAGCCTACATTGGCGGAGACTTGGTCCTGGATTTTTGCGGGTGGGACAGGTCGACATAAGTGAGTATTCGGGAACAGGTCAGAAAAATTTCTATTCTCAAACACGGATGCAAAGTGGGAAACACTGTACAAATGTATGATATTAAAAGGGGAGATATAAATAAGCAGCCCCATCCTCTTCCCCTTCCGCTCCCCTAAGTTTACGATCAGTTTTTCTTATATCACGTACATTCAATGTCTGCATGAGCATCAACTAGTCTAGCATGATCCTGATGGCAGCTAATGCTTGGTACTTTTATATTATTCGCGAGATGTTTCCACCATTAGGCTCTTTTAGCATACAGACAATGCAGACGCCAGTGTGCCATCATTGCAAGATAGAAAAGGAGCTAAATCAGTCATTCGACTACATTACGACTAATAAATCGATATAAAAAATCATAAAATACAAATCAATGCATCTAGTATATATGTACAATGGTGCTGTAGTGGTCATTCCTTAATGGCGGCGCTGCATGGAAGCAAAATACGCAATTGCGTACCAAAAGAAAGATAAAAAATCACCACAAATAAAATATCTCAACAAAATTTTTAACTGAGCAAACGAAATTAAAATATTTTACCAATTAATTTGTAAATAGAATGAAATTTTCAATTTCGTCAGAACATACTTTTAAATGGACCATGCGTATTGCCTCTAGTGGGTACCAAATTCTCAAGGCCAGCGCCGCCACTATAATTGCTATAATCTATTAGCTCCTCGTTCTCTCCCCTGTTCAGTCTCGGAAGCGCTTGAATACCTTCTTGTTTATTACCTAGTCACCGACTTGGATCGGGAGCTCCACTGATTTGAGTGGCGCTTCAAAAATGTTCATTTACAATTTACATTCGGCTACACGTATCACAAGATGATCTGTTACATTTCAACAGAGGACCATTCTCCTCCGGACGAAAACGATCTCCATAACAACGGTCTGACAGCCTCATCTGACGGCGCCACAGGGCAGTCGTCGCAGGGCAATGCAGACCAGAGGCAGAACGCAGCCGACCACCGCAGCCGGTCAACGGGAGATGAACAGCTTGGAACGACAGTGGCCAATGGCAGAGCGACCTTCACCGAAACCAAAGCAAGCGACGACCGACCAAAAGATAATCTCGCCCACAGCAACTCCTCATCGTAGTTTTGCATTATCATTAAGCGCTCGTGAATAAGCTGGTGCCCTGCGTTTGGCTGTAGTGTAGCGCTTTAGAAGTTTTAAGATTACGATAACACCGATTGTTTGCCAGATATGCTTCTTCTTCAGCGGTTTGGGAGAGAGGCTCTGAGGCGGTTGTTCAGTATAGGGACCGCTGACGTTAGTCTTGAGTTCAACTGTATCTGTCTGTGTATAAAGCACTCAAGGTGGATAGCAATTCAACGGATCTGGAAATGATGGGTCACACACTTCTGGTGAACTGCGAAGACGCCCCTCTATCTCTCGTTTTCGCTTTCTTAATTATAATGAGAGGGCGTTATTCAGGACTTGTCACTTAAGAACTGCAGTCAGCTGGAGAGGTAAACACACCCTTCGAATTATGCATTTGTCGACAGTCAAGGATTTCTTGCAGTGAACATTTTTACTGAAAAATGAGCCGAGGACATACCGTAGCATAGGAAACCAAATAAATACATACAAGCAGAGGTGTAACAAGGTTTTGAAAAGTGGGGACGCATAATTTAAAAAAGATTGTGCGAAGAACAAATTATCTTAACAAGTCATCTTAAAAAGCCATTGGAGAAACATAAAAAGAACCGATTTGGAGGGGCACATGGGAGGCACTGAGCACCAAACCTGGGGGGCTTTGCCCTACAGTTTTGAAACTGGGGGCCCCCAGTTACAACCTGCTTGTTACACCCCTGCATACAAGTGCATTTAGACAACTGCATGGCATAGAAAATTGAGCATCAGTTCTTTCTTAAACTGTAGAAAATGTCTGATTTATTAATGAAATCGGATACAAAGGAACAGGGTACATACCAGACATCATGTGATTCGACCAATTGCACAATACCATGCTTACAGCTGACGATGATTTCGATCAATCGAATGTCATGACCAGAGCTTCTTCATTTCATCACCCTAAATATAAAAAAAACCAATAGCTGTGCTCAATCACTTCATTATAACAACCATCTTTACAATTACCTTACAAAACTCAGAACCTCACACTAGCCAAAAGTCTATCTTTCTGTAGAACAGTGATCTTTTGAATTCAATTGGATAATTATAGCTTCTTGCATATCATTTGGTCAGGCCTTGCGTAGTCATACAGCCACATCAAAACGCCGCTTTCTTCGAAAATGAAAATAGGTATATTGTATTGTATATTTATTGTATTGTATTAAAGTATTTATAGAGTGCCCCTAATAGGGTAAACTGTTCAGAAGTGCTGCCAGTGTGCACGGACCTGCAAGAAGAATAGGTTTTGAGAAAAGCAAAAGAGGATGAGAGACTGCCAGATAGAATTATAGAGCCAACAGATGGAGAAAGCGCGTTCCATAAAGAGGGACCAATTGAAGCAAAGGATCGAGACTGAGCCATAGCTGAATAAGACAGTCATATTCAGCTATGGCTCAGTCTCGATCCTTTTTCATAATTATTATGACAGCAAACATGACTTAAACTGAACAGAAAAAAGTTACAACTCCTCGGCCTATGATTTTCCTGAATAAAAACGACCAACAGGCATTCTCCATTTTCATGACCTGATTCCACATCACAAACAGTTGCAATCAAACACTTAATTAGTACAATGTTGAACAAAATGCATGTGATACTAAAGCCATACTTGGTCTAAATGAAGGATGGATTTAATAAACTCATGAAACTGAATTTACATTTCCCAAGTGGGGAATAACAAAAATGCTTTCCAGAATATTACAAATAATATTACGATCATCAAACAGTGCTTTGCAGGTGAAGCAAGACTCTACGAAACCTCCATAATTATCTTTTGGATATTGCCTTCTGCATAGTATTGAACATTATTAAACCACATCTCACAGCATAAACCCTTCAGAAGCATTCCCAGAGCGCGGAATCCATAGACAAGAGGAAGGTTTTGAGGTTTTAGCTGTTGCCTGATAAAGAGACAGAATACCTATCGAATGGCCTTTTAAGCTTCACTCTTGTTTTGTGCCTTTGACTAAATTTCAACATAATGCAGAGTGAAAATAAGACATAATGAGGCCTGAAATAAAATGCAGTCTCATTGGTCTGGTTACTACAAGGAAGGCCTAGCATTGTTGCTGTATAGTATCAAACAAGTGTCTTCACTAACTTTCCAAAATACCATCCAATGCCAATTTGTAAAACTCTATTGATCAACATCACTTCATATAGTCAGCAAAACAGAAGCGTTGAAACCTAGTTCGGAAATGCCCAGCCTCAGATAGGAGCTACATAAAATATCCATAAACACACAAACAGCCCAATTACCTTCTCCAACAAAGACTACGATATGCCTAGCGGTCCAATCCATGAACAAACAGTACGTATACGAAAAAGGAGAAAATTCCAGAAAACTATTTAGCAATGTCTCGAATACCTGTTCCGTAGATTATATGACACATCTTCAACAGCTCAGACTATATATAGTCACCTTCTAACTAATACTTTCACCATGAC
This sequence comes from Bimastos eiseni, assembly GCA_959347315.1. NCBI lineage: Eukaryota > Metazoa > Annelida > Clitellata > Crassiclitellata > Lumbricidae > Bimastos > Bimastos eiseni. Next base: position 22,365,212 of record OY365821.1, read on the forward strand.
ACCACTGCAGACACGTTTCTCAGACTATTTTCATATCCAGTATTGACTTAGCAACCTAACTTCGCCAAATGCAAATCCAGGAACACCAGCAAAAATTATCCTGGATAATAAACGTGCAACTCCAACTTGACACATTGTTTCAACATAATCCAAAAGTCCACTAAATTCTCTCAACAACTTCAATACCAGTAATTCTGTTTAGAAATCAAGTAATTATTACATTCAACGACTTTAACACCAGTATTCCATTTAGAAATGAAGTAATTATTACATTCAACGACTTTAATACCAGTAATTCCATTTAGAAATGAAGTAATTATTACATTCAACGACTTTAACACCAGTATTCCATTTAGAAATGAAGTAATTATTACATTCAACGACTTTAATACCAGTAATTCCATTTAGAAATGAAGTAATTATTACATTCAACGACTTTAATACCAGTAATTCCATTTAGAAATGAAGTAGTTATTACATTCAACGACTTTAATACCAGTAATTCCATTTAGAAATGAAGTAATTATTACATTCAACGACTTTAATACCAGTAATTCCATTTAGAAATGAAGTAGTTATTACATTCAACGACTTTAATACCAGTAATTCCATTTAGAAATGAAGTAATTATTACATTCAACGACTCTGATACCAGTAATTCCATTTAGAAATGAAGTAATTATTACATTCAACGACTCTGATACCAGTAATTCCATTTAGAAATGAAGTAATTATTACATTCAACGACTCTGATACCAGTAATTCCTTTCCTCCACGTCAAAACAATATTATCTCCAGTGGGGGTTGTCAACAGTCATAAGGGACATGTCTACTGATACAGTGTCCGACCCTGGCTGTCATTAAAATGCAAAGAATAATAACCATTGTACGATAATTTTAAAAAATTTTCCTGAATGACTGTGTGCTGTGATGGGACTTCAAATTGCCTGACTGTACCTACAGAAGATTTACATAGGCTTAAAACTACTTATGTCATGAAATTACAACTTCTTTGTTTGGTAAAATACACGAAATGAATCAGTCACAAAATGTCAAACAAATAACCCATATGACAGTTCAGATATTTAAATGTTAATCTTAATCAAACACAACCAAATATGATATTCTGGCAAATATCAATGACAAAATATCAAATTGATACGCTACAAAAATCCAGCATGGTTTTGCCAAAAATGGCTAGAAAGCTGACAGCCATGATTGGAAAAGGAAATGATACAATTAGGCAACGATGCTAAACAGGTGTGGGTAATTAGTAATTACTCATTTATTCTGGTTGGTAATAATCACCAGAGAAAATGTTCTGGTGCTGAGAAGAAAGCTTGGACAAAGAAAGGTCAAGCAAGTGGAATTTCCATAGCAATAAGAATACTACTTAGAACCAGCTAAAAAGAAGAAAACAGACAAAATGGGTAACAGACAAAATGGGTAACAGACCAAGGGGAAACAGACCAAGGAAGAAAAAGACAAAGGAGAAACACAGAAATCTACCACAGGATTGCATAAAATTCAGAAAGATGTACAAAGCTCAAAGCAACATCTATGCATTTCGTAAAATAAGGTAATTGCGAATTTAATGCACCTCCTACAACCAGCAGTCATCTACAAGTAACCAAAACAGAGCCATCATGGCTGAAAGTCTTGGCTGAAGCACAGCAGCGACAAAAGCAATCCAGAAACCAGGCTACACCATTAAAAGTAATGTTAACATGAAGACCAGACACTTTTGTGGCCTGAGCTCCATTGGTCTAGCGTCAAAGGTCACAATTGCATTCTCGTATCAGCCACTATGCTTTACTCCTCAACAGCCAACATCCACAGACATTCAGGCTGTTAACATTCTCTGTTTACCAATGCCAATCTTATGGTGGACTTTTCCATACCAGGAAAAAACCCAGAAAAAATGCGAAAAGACATGATTCACACACTGCACATCAACGAGTTAATTTGCTCCTGAAAGGGAATGCCCCAGTGTGCTTCTAATAATCAACACATCACAGTCTGAAATCATAACAGAAAATTCAATACCTCTGATGGCGCAAATGATCCGCAACAATTTTAGACCATAATAAGAAATTCAATAGCTATGACAACACAACAGGATACAAACGCAACACACAGTGGCAACACCACCGCTGCTTTCTCAGTTCTTCATAACCATTTTAACAATTCAATTGTGCAACAAATTAATTATTCCTATTTGTACTGTCCTCATTTTTTCCGTTTCATTTTTTTATTTTGTTTATCAATGAATTATTCTTAATTTGCTATCATTCCATGGTGCTATAAAAGGTTAACCAGGCTGACGCAGGTGCTTAATACATCGAGTAGCTTCTATATTGTTCTCCGATTCAAACACAGGCATCATTCGATTCAAAGTAAATCCGAATTCCCAGATGGGCAGATCCACAACTACAAGCCAATTGATTGACTAAAGTAACTAAAATGTAACTAACATCGTCAAATACAGACGTTGAAATAATTATTGCATCACCCTGCAAAAAGCTGAAAAAATCGCCTTAATAAAGTTAGTCAATTTTTTATTAGCGTTACTCAAAATAATTTTGCAAACAAGCATAAAATCAGTCATTGGCACAATAATTATGTTCAGGAACATCTGTTGGTCAATACAAGGATGAAAATAAGAAAAATTCATTGTTTCTGCTCATTACATCCAAATTTTTTGTTGCACTGCCTCTAGATTTCATCACAGGGTGATACAATAATAATTTCCACCACTGTATATAGACAGCACCCAACAGAACTTTAATCTGCAAGCCATGCTGCCGCTTCAACGACACATAAACCATACGAACATTTTCCAGTCCAAATACTCCGAACAGCAAAACGACAACACACGCGTGCTCTCAACTGAAATCGCAACTCAATTACCAAGTTGTCCAAACACAAAACGAAGATAGCAACTTAGCCGGCTGCTTCAAAGCAGGGTCAAAAGGTCACGCTGCCATGACGCATCGTCACCCAGACGACACTGACAAACACAAAAACCGGACGAAATAAAAACGATCGTGCAGGACCCGCCGCTCTCTATTACTATTGCGCAGTTCACAACGAACCTACGCCAACATAGTTCGCCTGATCTGCAATGCTCAAGACAGACTTCTATTCGCTCACTGCTAGTCATTTCAGTCCATTCGACGTTGCCATAGTTTATGAATCTAGCGATAAGCATACTTTACAAACTTGTCCCTTGACTGTACAGATTTTTCAGAACAGAATGCCAAAGTTACAGATGTGACACACGCCAGCACAAGAAAATCGTGTCGGTTCTTTTGGGATGTCGTCACTCAGTTTCGCTTGCGCCGGCACATGCGCTTGTGCTCATGGTGCCAGTGTTCCTGCTGACACTTTATCGAACAGTAACTTGTGTTCCAGCAGCAGTGATACATAGCCTCCTCCTCACAGTTGTAACACTGAAAGAAATCAATCCATAAAAGATTACATATCAGCCCAGACTTGAATGCCAATAGAGAACACACTGAGCAGATCTTAGACCAGAAACAAAGAAGCAAAAGAACCCACAGTACAAAGACTATGAACCTGGTGTGATCAATTAGGGCAAAACCGAGTAGACAATTTCCACCAGGTACCGAATCCAAGTATTTGGGGATGCACTATTTGCTGGATCCAGGTACTAACCGAATAGCAGTGGCAACTGTGGCCTGGTAAGTAACATCCGCAGGCAAAGCCTAAAATTTTTGACTTTCATCACTTTTGCCTGTCTCACAAAATGAAAAATTAGCAAAATAAATTACTAATACGGTTTTTAAATTTGAATTTTCGTCTTTACATTGTTAAATGTTTATAAAGAATTACTAAATAAATTTTTTTTTAATTTTTGACTGTTTGTGTGTAATATTTGCCGAGGCGAATACTTTCGAATAGTCCCGAAAAACGGGATATTCAATTCAATTCATTTTATTGATGCCATTAAAAGCAGAACAGAAATAACAATTATCTACCATCAGTCAGCAACAAGAGAGGACCCCGAAGGACACTAGTCCTGCTATGTAGGGCACACCTAATTAATTTTTTTAGATTAGGGCAAATGAAACAGAAATATAGACTTTCATGTCAATAGTCAATGCAGCTGTTTATAAGTAGAGAAAGCTATCATGCAAAATAAAACTTAAATAGGTTCAGACTGAACAATTAATCTTTACTAGAAGCAAACTAAACTAGACTCAAACTAAACGAGGATAGAGTTGCTTAAAATGGGACGTAACGTAGTCAATTGTCAAATGAGATAGATCATAGCAATCGTAAACATAAGTAAGTAAAACGCATTTATATAATACAAGCGTAAATGTACACACATCCCAGCAAGTCTCACTTACCCACTGCTTTTTCTTTGCGAGAGAGATTTCCCGCTTGTGTTTTTCCGTGAGCTTCTTAGCCTCTTCGATATACTCATCCTTGCACTTGGCCTCCGTCTGTAATTTAACGTTCTCCGCATCGCGCTGCGCACTTGTCAGAGCGCGACCAAGCGCTGTCTGTTTCTCCTCTTCGTAGTCCTTCCGCAGCTGAGAAATGAGCAACCAGTAAAAATAGACATTACCATGAAAAGTCGTCAAGTAAAGGTTGCACATTGCGGCATTGCAGTGTGAAACAGGCGACATCAAACACAGCAGTATATAAACAGCATAAAAACAATGATAAGGAAGGTAAATATCGTATTGTATTCCGTTTATTTCGATAATAGTATCGTAGCTGTCAAAAGGCAGCCATTTACAAACTAACTGGCTATGAACTAATAATAAAAATTGGAAGAAGCAGAAATGAATCTGGAAGAGTTAGGCAGCTATTGTATTGTATTTTCGTTCATTGAATAATTATTTTTCAAAATGCAACAATTTACATTGATAGCATGCGCTTGATACGGCAGCATTGGTGGTGAAGGTAATGTGAAAGGGGCTGGACTGTGAATCCAAAGTTAAAATCAAGGTTAAAATCCTGGCAAATACAGGAAGCCATTTTGTTCCACTAGAATTCTTAGCAACTTCAACTGAAATGAGGACATTAAGCTTGCTCTGTTGGTTGTAAGATTAGAGGCAAGGGACAAAACTTGCTAATGTCACTTGAAGCCACAGCAGAGGAAAATAAGAAAATTATACTGACAACATTTCGTATCTTTCTGTGCACATCTGTCCCTAATGTCAGTGTCCTAGTGTCACATCTCTAGTTCCCCATCTTCAACACCAACACTGGCATTGACCTGTCATTTGGACAACAATTAAACCCATGAGAATAATTTAGTGTGAAGCTAACCCTTTCTTCTAGCTCCTTGATAACACGAGTCCGGTCCTCCTTGTGTTTGCTCTCGAGCTGGTCCTTGTACTCATCGAAAATGTGGTTGAACTTGACCTCGCAGTTGCAACTTCCGCCCTCGTTCTTTACCTCCACTTCATCCGTCTGTATGCTCCTGTGCTGCTGTCGACCACCCTGGAAAGATTAAAAAATAACAATGGCAACAAAGTTTATTATACCATCAAAGGATAATGACGATTATACACTATACAGGTATCAAGGTATTTAATCATCAACAACATCTCTTTAAATAACTCAGAATTCAACAAGGAAAAGCCTTACAAATAGAGTATTACGAGAATTTCACTCAATCAATGGTGATTGTCAGCACGCCATTGAAAGGGAGATATAAAAATCGTTTCAGAAATAGGACAAAGCAATAAGAGCAATGCAAGGATACAACCATTTGAACAACAACAGAAATAAAACTACTCCAATCCAACCAAAAAACGATTCACTAAAAAGTTAAAAATCCAAAACAATTTATAATTAAATCCAGAGTTGCAGGTAAACATTTAAACTGAACATGTGTGCGTGTTCATTATGGCTTTAGAGATATAAGCGCTCAACTCAAAAGTGTATGTCTATGGCTGTAGAGATATAAGCGCTCAACTCAAAAGTGTATGTCTATGGCTTTAGAGATATAGGCTCTCAATTCAAAGGTGTGTGTCCATGGCTTGAGAGATATAGGCTCTCACGTCAAAGGTGTGTGTCCATGGCTTTAGAGATATAGGCTCTCAATTCAAAGGTGTGTGTTCATAGCTTAAGAGATATAGGCTCTCAATTCAAAGGTGCGTGTTCATGGCTTTAGAGATATAGGCTCTAAATTCAAAGGTGTGTGTTCATGGCTTAAGAGATATAGGCTCTCAATTCAAAGGTGTGTGTCCATGGCTTTATAGACATAGGCTCTCAATTCAAAGGTGTGTTCATGGCTTCAGAGATAAAAATCTCTAAATTCAAAGGTGTGTGTTCATGGCTTCAGAGATAAAAAATCTCTAAATTCAACGGTGTATGTCCATCGCATTAGCGATATAAGCTGTCAATTGAACAGACCTTCTTGGACGTCTGGACTCCGATGTCAGTTGTACTGAAAACACGAGTTCCATGGACTTGATCCTCGCTGGACGACACCAGGAAGGAATCTTCAAGGATGCCCTGCTACAGTAACAGATAATAATTACCAGACAAAGTCAAAGACTGACAACTGAAAGACACAAAGGACAAATCCAAAACACAGGACAAATCCAAAACACAGGACAAATCCAAAATACAGGACAAATCCAAAACACAGGACAAATCCAAAATACAGGACAAATCCAAAACACAGGACAAATCCAAAACACAGGACAAATCCAAAACACAGGACAAATCCAAAATACAGGACAAATCCAAAACACAGGACAAATCCAAAACACAGGACAAATCCAAAACACAGGACAAATCCAAAACACAGGACAAATCCAAAATACAGGACAAATCCAAAACACAGGACAAATCCAAAACACAGGACAAATCCAAAACACAGGACAAATCCAAAACACAGGACAAATCCAAAACACAGGACAAATCCAAAACACAGGACAAAACCACAACACAGGACAAATCCAAAACACAGGACAAAACCACAACACAGGACAAATCCAAAACACAGGACAAATCCAAAACACAGGACAAATCCAAAACACAGGACAAAACCACAACACATGGATGCCAAATGGAGACCAACCATGCATAGCAAATGCCAATGTTACCTAAACAGCAATTGGTCTGTGTCAGCTATCAACTAATTAGTGAAGCCCATTGGGGGTGAGGGGAAGAGTAATGAATAACACACTGGGGCACAGAGTTGAGGAATCATGCTTGATACCTTTATCCCTTGCAAGGGGGACTAGCCAGTCCTTCTTTCGCTAGTTGGTGGAATTGGTAAAAATATGTGTATACAGTAATGGGTGACTTGCATGGCTGCAGACAGCTAAATTCCACTCCTGTAATAACTTTATATCATTCGTTCATACTGTACTTGAAATCATATTGCGATTGTCAGTTTTAAATTAAACGAAAATTATTATCATTATTTAGTGTTATAGTCATAATTACTTAATGGTAACTTTTCACCCATTATGGAAGCCCATGAAAGTTTGTCAGCGGTTCAAACTGAGGCATTTATTAACGAAAAGCACAGCAGACTTTTTGTGAGCATTTTGCACTTACTGAGCGATTGGCCGATGGTTTGAGACTGGAAGAGTCACACCCATAGTCATCTCCTCTGTGTCTTTTATGGAACTTCTTGTGGTGGACTTTCACAGGTTTCTCCATTACTTCTTCCTTTTCCTAGACATCATAAAATCAATCAATCGAGGCAAACAAGAATAGGCAATCGTGAAAGTAAGAAAACAGCATACTCTTATCAGCATCAAATCTTCATCACATTTACTATTTCACCTTCAGTTCAAATGAGCCACAAACCCTGAACATGGCGTCAACTATCAACCATAGGGCAGAAGTTACAGATGAAGCTTCAAGGGTGTCCAAGCTCCTACGAAGCATGCCACAAATAATGCCACAAAGGCATTATCTTAAGTTCATACAGAGCGATGATTTTTTTTACAAATTCAAACTTTACGATTGACAAGTACTCTTAAATTAAAATATCATTTAGGTTAACCATGAGCAATTTTTAGGAGATTGAAAGGAGAAGCCAGAGAGACATGCCATAAGACCTGGTAAGCCACATAAGATGCACAAATGATGTCCTGCTGACCTGTTCTTCGTCCAGATCGTTTTCCGCACCGCTCTGTTCGTCTGTGTCTTGTGGCATGTTACGAAGGAGGTCCTGGTGCAGAGTCAGCTCCTTCATCGCTTTTGTAAATCCAATCGTACGCTTCAACGACAGCTGCTTTGGGTTTACGTCGATCGGCTTAATGCTAGACGGTGGTATGGTGGCCCTGAGACAATCAATTGATCAGAAAAGCAAAGTTTCAGGATCAACTGCTCAGGCTTTCAATGCACAGATTAGACCTTCGTTTGCTTGTGTTTCTTTGTGTTTTTGCTTGCATTGTCTGTGTGCCTTATGCAAAATATAATGGCAAAATTTTAAAAATGATTGTAAACTTGTGATTCTATGACATATGGCTCTATTCAAAGCATTTCATAATAACATGGGAACAGTTGACAGAGACATAAACCTAAGAGTTTTACTAACATAATATTGTGTCACACAGACATCACATCCATTACCTACAATCCTAAATTCATTCATGGAACAGTTACAATAAATAAAGGACTATACAGTGGTGGAAATAATTATTGCCTCACCATGCAAAAAGCCAAAAATCAGTTTAATACACTTAAAGTCAGTTTCTTTATTAATGTCACTCAAATTATTTTGCAAATAAGCATAAAATCAGTCATTTACATATTTTCGCTAATGTCTGTTGGTTGATACAAGGGAGAATAAAAGAAGAATTCAATGTTTCTACTCATTATGTCCTAATATTTTGCTGTACCACCTCTCTTGCTTTGCTCACATGGTGATGCAATAGTTATTTCCATGACTGTAAGTAGCATGATCAGACATGAACTAATTATCCGAGATGATAAATCAATGATGGATATAAGACAAGAAACCTTTGATGAAGTGAGCCAAAGAATCGCACGTCATATCCATCGTGTAAGATCTTGATGACTTTAGCCGGCCAGTAGCTAAATCCCTTCTGCTTAGCAAAGACCAGATCATGAGAAGGTCGCTAAACACACAAACGACAGAAATCAAACAGAGTATCCACATACACACGAATGTGTACTAATGGGTGCAGTTGACTATCACTATATTATATAATTACATCTTATATGTGACCCATCTGCACAAAACCAGTCGTAAGTCAAGAACGACTTCCGACTGGTTTGTGCAAGTGGGTCACAAACCATTACAGCAGTGGTTCTCAACCTGTGGGTCGCGACCCCTATGGGGTCGCCTTACCTTTAGAAATATTATAAAGGGGTCGCAGGACTAAAAAGGCTGAGAATCGCTGCATTACAGCGACATCACATGTATAGCATAATGGGTATCTTCATTCTTCATTAGCTTCATTCGTTCATACTATGTAATCTTAGAGTAATGGATCCCACACTGGGGTACGAGGTGAGGACTAGGATTCGAAATCCGGCGACGACATTGGTTAAATATAATTTACATGTAAAGCGTAATGGGCGCCTTGCATGGCTGAAAACTTCATTCGTTCATACTATGCCTGTAATCTTATTGTGCTGTTGTCAGTTTGAAAAATACTGGAAAAAAATATGATTAATTATTATTACAAATTACTCTCTCTTAAGCTACCATTATTCCATTGTAATAATGAAATACACAAGTACAGAAGTAATCGTACTTACGCATGGTTGGCAAAACCAGTTCTTTGGTTTCGCATTGGAGTGATGATAACAATCTTTACACTGGCGGATCTCATCCAACTGTAACCATAGTAACTATTCACTTTTAAGCCAGAAATGCTTGTGTTAAAATTACCACATCCTCTAATTTATCACTAAAGTAACATGTTAAATCATTACACAGAACACAGCTTAACAAAATATACACATTGATCACACGGACAAAAATAAATCTTAACATTAGCTGGAAAAGCTTACTGTCCATAAGGTAATCACATCTGGTGTATAAAATGGTCGCTTAAAGCACCACAGCTGATGAACTAAGCATTAAAGTCAAATGTGAGATGCTCTATCAAAAGCAGGCATATGTCGCAACTCAGAAATTCGAGAAAACGGTAAAAATGACACTAACGCAAAATTTTATTACCAAACTAAACTTTGTTTCTCAAATTTGATTCAAACTCACAAAACACATCATTAATCTTTCATGTCATTTCTGGAAGTTATGTCGAATTTGTGATTTGTGACATATGCTTAACTTAACTCGTGCTCCTACCCTCGTTCGCTCCTTTGTCACATCCCGACTTGACAACTGCTGCTCACTCTAGCGACCGAGGTGCATGGACAGGGTTATGCACTCCACTGCATGGCTCTTGATAGAGCATCTCACAAATGTGCCTATATATTCAACAAAGCTGCAGCATGTGAGTTTCAAGAGCACGCCAAATGTCGTGACGATACCTTTATGAATGATCAGATACATAAATATATAATACAACAATACAAATTTTGCATCTTACATCGTATCTACAGTCTCGTATCATGATATGCGCCAGTGTTGGGATCAGACCATTGTCTGCAAAAGACATAAAACATTTCAATACAGTTAAAAACTTAAAAAATGAAATCACATTTCCAAAGTCCAATATATTTAATTACCTAATTATGTGCCATTCACTAATAGAAGCACAAAACATTAATTGCAAAATAAAATAACTAAACAGTACCAAAAATGTAAATAAAATGGACAGTAAAAAAAATCACTTGTATTTATGAACTGTCATGTTTACAAAGACAACCAAAATTGGACTTAACCTGTGCAACCTGAAAAAACAGGTCGTTCAAAAATTGAATAAAACTGTCAAAATCTACAGGGAATGATCAGGTATACATTTTCCACAGAGTACCAAATCCGAGTATTTGCTGGATAAGAACACAGACCATTTGTACTATATGTAAAGCTTCACATTTTTTTAAATTGCATTAGATTCACAAAGTTGGAATTCAATCGATGCTTATTTGCTTAAAAGATTAACATCGATATACATAAGCTCATTGAATTATCCTACAAAATTTATTTACAACTATATATGTGTGTTGCATTATCCAAGGCTAATAGTGCCGAAAAAATCGGATATTTGGCAGAGGAAATTTTCTGCAAATCCCAACAAATCAACCATCATGTTTTAAGCTCACAATCCTGATCAAAAATGCTGTGGCACTCATCAAAGCTTTCTAACTTACTTACATTTGAGATAAAAGTGCAACATTCATTTTCATTCTGCAAAGGCATCACAGAACCCTAGTTGAGTTGCCAGGGTCCAAATGCTGGTGTAAGCATCAAACATGAAGAGAAAATATTGTGCAACACAAACCACCATAACAGATGAAGATATCATGAAGAATGGTTCTGGCATCGGCATAGAACTGTTCGAGGTACTTGTAGCGTCGTTTGGCCGACCTCTCCTCCATTGTGTTCAGATCCATGTAGTGATAGACAAATCGATTCAGGCCTTCCATGTGGTCGCCAAAGTTGTGCAACTCCTTCGACTGTTTCGAACATATAAATCACATGGCATCAGATAAGATTAATATCAGCAGCACCAATGGCAGAAAACATGTCTGCTTTCTTGTTTCTGTCTCTTATTTAGCTCGAGAGCAAATGAGTGCCACATGCAAGCATAGGTCGACAGAATGATTACAATGTGTCATTGAGAGTTACAAAGCTGTGCAATATCAAATCTTCACCAGATATTAGATTCATCACTTTATGTAACTACATAATTCCTTTTACAGTCTGAATGTAAAAGCATTGCAACGCTTCACAGAAATATCTGCTTGCTTGCTAGCATCTTTTCCATCTACTATTCTGCGTTTTTGCCTCTGTCTTAGCCAGAGGGCCCAATATCTGTAGCTAAAACTGTCTGGCCAGTGGACTGACAATAAAATTTGACTTGAGGCCGCATTTTTCAGTGCTGTCACGACATGACATTTGGCCAAAAAAGAAGATTCCTGTTTCCCAGACTCAAAGATGATAGTTGAGATGTGAATTAAGCTCAAACAAATAACATTAAACAACTGATGAGCCAACACTAAACCAGACGGTTTAGTGTTGGCTCATCAGCTGCTAATGTAGCCCAAGATTTCGCTTGTGGAACAAATTTGCAGCAACATAATCTCAACAGCACGCATATACACGGTGATTCATTAAAAAACGTACCCCTAGATATTTAATTGTAACTCCGTCAAATATCGGTTTATGTCAAAAAAATTTTAAGTGAACATAGAGGAATCAGTTCTGAATAGGAAGAAAGTTACAGTTTATGTTCAAATTGACCCCCTCGGGCAGTAACACACGCGCGAAGACGCCTACGCCACTGCCTGACTGACTCATCAATGATGCGCTGATCCATTTCATCCCATACCTCCACAATTCGGTGACGCAACTCGTCGACATCATGTATTCGATTTCTGTAGACTTTTTCCTGCATGACGCTCCATATCTTATAGTCCACTGGATTCAAATCAGGGCTATTAGGTGGCCAGTAATTAGGCGGGATGAAATCAGGTGTTTCAGTTTCGAGTAACGCAACGGTCTCCCGAGCTCTGTGCGCAGGAGCGCTATCCTGCTGGAAGATGAAATACTCCGTTATCTCACGAATGTCAGGCAAGAGACCCTGCATTAGTAGAACATCTCTGTAATATTGTCCATTAATCTTAACACCTGGTTCGATGAAATGGATGTTCGTACGACCGAGTGCAGATACCCCGACAGATACCATAAGGGACTTGCTGAAAGTTGGTCGAGTCCGCAAAAGACGATTTGCTAGAACGTCTCTCTTCCTTGTACCGGCTGAGACATAAATACGATCATTCTGACTGTTACTGGGTGCTGCCACAGTAAACAATTTCTCATCAGTAAACCAAATGAAATTCACTAAGCTTGCAGGATACAACCTCAGTAGCTGACGGGAACGTGTCAATCTTGCTTGCTTGTTGGCTGCTGTGAGTTCTTGAGCGTGTCGTTTCTTTAAACATCGCAAATGTAAATCATTCTTGACAATTCTCCAAACTGATGTCTGACTGATTCCTATTTCTCGAGCAATTTGTCTCTGTGTGCGATGCGTTTGCGGCATATCTTCCTGGCTGAGCACCAGCGATTCAACCTTTTCAGCATTGTCGGTTGTTGCTGCCGTACGCGGGCGGCCGCTGCCTGGTCGACGATGGAAAGACCCAGTTTTGTCGATCTTTGAAAGTAACGCATTTAATCCACCAAGAGTCCACTCTTTATCAGGAAATTTCTTTAGAAAACGTTTTGCACTGTACTTTTTATTCTTTCGTAAGAATGTAACAAATTGTTTATCCTCTTCGGTAAACACCATTTTTTCGCGATATTTTCGTGACGTCATTAGTTTCGTCAATCGCGTTACGTCATTTTAGCTTGGTGTGTCAAATGATTTATGTAGCACTTGAATAGAATATCAAGCATCATTATTCTGAAATTTCATTAAAATTAATGGTCATTTACCTGAGTTATGCTAACCTATGTAAGGTACGTTTTTTAATGAATCACCGTGTACATACGTATATTCGACCATAGGCACCTTTCTGAGGCACTCGCCCGGCCAACGTTTCTAACACAATATCACATTCAGCAGCTCTGTTAAACTGAAAAGACCAAACACTGCAAACCTTGTCCTTCAGGCGAATGATTGTGAATCCCAGGAGACGGTTCAACTCCCTCCTTTTAATTCGTGACTGTTTCTTTGCATCCTAAAATAAACATCAAAATGCTATTATTTACAAATGATCCAATTTCAAACAACTGCTACAGAGCCAGTAGGTTCTGCAGTCTTAATTTTCAATCATTCAAGTATCCAGGTTTACATCGACAATAAAATTTCAACTGCAAAAATCAGTCCCTCAAGTTCACTTGAGGAGAAAACCAAACAAAATCTTTCACAATCTTTCACAATTGTACAAACTGCGTACATCAAACCAACATCTTTTATTTGTAGAAAGGCCGTGCCCATTTAAGAAGAAGCCTGTCCAGTTCTTTGGAGTAATATTGTTGTCATTGTAGACTTCAATCAAGAAGATCATCATCCCTAAAAGCATGGTCCACAGCTACTCAATTATGCAAGCACAGAATTTCCCTGTAATTATTTTATCTCTGGAAATTCAAAAACCAAATGCAGTGTATTGTCAGATGAGGAAATTGTAATCCTTAACTGACAATTACCTATATAGAGCTAGAGCATTTGAATAACCATAACCATCTATTTATACATCCACACAAATGAACATTTTTCCATAGTAAATATAAGGTTTTTGCATTGTTTGCAAAAGAGAGCTCAGAAGGTCCAAAGTCCTGCTGGCACGGGCAACCTGTATACATTGACTGGAGCTTGATGGTTAACAGAGGTTCTCTAGTTCAGTTAATTTCTGTCATAAGTAACTTGAAAAATTTAAAAGATTAAAATGCTTGCATGAGGCATTTAACCTGAACTAAAAAAACAAGAGTACATGAGGGTAAGATACTGACAATTCATTTTGGTCAATCATCCATAAACATAACTGTCTTGTCTGATGTTGAAATGACCTCGGCTTTCAGTACTCTCAAGGAAGGTCCTGGGGTATTTTGTCTGGGTGAGCACATCATCAGATAGAGAATTTGCAAGACTAAGCACGCTTCAGTATGAGTCTAGGTTTCTAGTGTTGTACGAGTGGATGTCTGACGCAAGGTTATATGAAGTTAGCATGGAAGCTGGGTATATTTTATAGGCATTTTCATATATCTTGTAGGTATAGCGATGCATGAATTCAATAATGTGCATAAATGAAAGGCATTAACTAGCAAACACTAGACGACAAAATACAGACAGATCATTTACAGGTAACCCAGATGATCCAGGAAACGAAACTAAGATTTAGAGTTACACAACAGCTATCTATACAGCACCTGTATGACCCTAATAAAGTGCTAAACATGCTAAATGATCAGCAAAATACAACATGCAAAGCAGTGCTGTATTAATTACACACCTTGTAGCAACAGTCTACTTCAAGGTCATCTGGCTGAAGAATAATAATGATACGAGCAATCAAAGATCTGGGTAGTCTTCGCCTCATTGATTTTGAATACAAGAAGAACAGCAGCCCTTTCAGGTAGCCATGGATAGGATGTGTTAGCGACTTCCATTTTTTAGCCTCTGCATATAGGGCTGATGGTCTTTCCCTCTCCCTCTTCCCAGTAACAGAGTACGGTCAGTGCAGTCATTACAGTTGAGTTGGCTAGGGGTGCATGGATTATATATATGAAAAAATTTCTGAAACATCTTTGCTCAGAAGTGCACACGCCTTGATGGCACAATTGCAGCTGTGCGGCAGAGCAATTGTGCGCAAAGGACTTGTTCAAGGTCCCTACGCCTCGAATGAAGGTTGACCCTGCTTACTCAGCGCACAGCACCGCACACTGAGTGTTACGGGCCAACCGCTCTAACCAATCAGCCACCGTGCTATACAACAACATTGGGTAGAGAGCTGCCCACAAAGTACCCGTGAAAACAAAAGGTCTTTCGAATTTGTCAGTAAACTGACATTGGCAAATAAATAAATGAATGACTAAATGAATAGCTAAAACTGCAGTTTCTCACAGTTAGTAAGCACAACAATGGTTTGCACAACAACAGACTGAGAAGTACAACAATGATCACCAACATTAGCAGCATCTTCACAAGAATTAAAACATCAAACATCATCATAATTGCTATATTTAACATACACCACACAGATGTAATGGTAATTTAACTACAGGTTTCTTCTATTCAAATGTATTATTAAAAACAAAACAAGCACAAATACACATCAATAAGGCACCAAAAATGGTAATTTAAACTGTAAGTTATCCAAGCAAAGGCAAAATATGACTAAACTGAGGTCACAAAAACTGACAAGGAATTAAGTTCACACTCATCAATCACACAAAATTGCTTAGCAATCCAGGCAAATCTCAAACTACCAATTATTACTAAAATATGGAAATATATATAATTTATTTTTTTAAATATGCAAATTGAATGCATTTTAAAAACAGCAATGGCAACATCTCTACCTTCTGGCCCTCTGCACAAGGATCTCCCCTCTATTCTGCCCCGGACTTCCATCATTTCTCTGCCCGCGGACTACTGGTGGTTCCCCGCATGCCCTCTGCCACAGCCCAATCCAGGAGCCTCGCCTACGTGGGTACCACCAGTTGGAAGCCTGGAACAGCCTTCTCCTTAGGAAGGAGCTGCTCTCTCCGCCTCTGCTGCCTCCTTGGAGGTGCCTGAAGACTTTCCTGTTCTCCGTTTAGCTATGTGTTATCACGAGCGCCTCTGATATAGAGTGGCGCTATATAAGTTATCCATTACATTACATATCTGTTTAAGTTATTTATTGAACACCAACACATTAAACACATAACATAGATTTCACATGTAATATGACACAACATTACAAAGCAACTCTCAGGTTCCCTAGCTATTCAAAGCTATTGACCAATCCAACAAAATACAGCAACTCTGGCTCAAACTACCCTTCTTATTCTTCTTTTTATTACTATTAATATCACTAATATGAGGTCATTAACAATAGACACAAACTCCTTCTAAATCTAAATATAAAATAAATCGCAATAAAAATATAATAACCAAAACATGAAGACACTTCACTAACAACAAAATCACGGTCGTTAGTATACAAAGCTAAAAAAATGAAACTAAAAATGTTGATCCTAAATTCTTACAACACATCACCTTAAGACAACACTCAGTTAGTATATAAATTTGATCCAGTCACATGTATACCGTACCATGAGTTCCTGATCACCGCAAAACAAAGTAATAATCAATTCCAACAATTAGCTAAAACAAACTAAAGTGTATTTCTGTATTTTAGGCAAACCCTGGAGTGACCTATTTTTCCTATATTTTCCAGGTCATTTATATTTTCCAGGTCATTTAGATGAATGCATCAGGAAGCCTGGACATGAGCAGTGGTTTTCATTTCCTTCACAGCTCATAACACTATGACATTATATAGACTGGAAATGTTCACAGGCTCCAGATGTGTCTGGGTGACTGGTTTCCGGCTGTTGCCAAACCTCTAATGCACAACCATTGGATGATAGGCAAACACAGCACCACAGTCGTGACAATGTAAATTTAATTAATCAAGTTATTAAATCAGTTGCACAAACATTTATAACAATGCAGAGAGTGCCCAGAAATATTATGGCATTTTTAAACACAATTTCAGTTGCACATGGTGGCAATTTTAATTGTAAGGAATATATAAGTATATATACTAATCTAGAAATGCCTGGGAACACAGCTCAGTCAGGTAATGGCTCAAGGCAGGGGTGGCGACCCCAGGGGGATTGAGGGGACAAGTCCCCCCACTTTTTACAGAGAGGGGACATGTTATGCGTTTGCCACCCACAATTTCTACCCCTTTCATTGGGTGTCCCCTCACCTATCAAACGAGATAGCCGCTTCTGGTTCAGGGCAAAGAGACAAAATCATTTCTAGGTAGTGAGCACAGTTAAAGGTACAATTGAAAACACGCTGCCCTGGACTTTAATGGAATCAGAAAATATGCAAAGACTTTGGCAAACCTTGCACAGAGAACAGACAAAGACATCATCTGGAATAGGATCCTCGTCCAAACAGGTCGTATGGAAGACTCTCCAGCATTCCGAACATTCCATCACCTCTCCAGGCTTATGGCAGTTGAAACAGTACCAATCATGGGTACCTTTATTCTGCAAACAACACACCAAACCAATCGATCTAACTCCACAACCACCATATCAACCCTTCTAGCCACATTCAGGTGGGGTAAGTTTCACGCCTGCATAAAGGAGGAGGGCAAAACTAATCACTTAATTACCTACACAATGTAATTTAACAGATAATATTACCATAACCAATTTATATAATTCATAGTTTTTCCACTAACCATGCATAATATATTCTTTGAGTTAAAATTAATAACAATAATGACACTATACTGAAAGCCATAAGAGCAATGATGATAATCATAACAATAACGATAATCATGACAATAACATAATTATTTAATAATGATAATAATATAAGCCAAACAATCAAAAAATCACCCAAATGAATAATTCTAGATCGAGTTTCAATTTCCAGTACTTACAAAACAATCCAATGGCAAATGTTCTTGCAGGAACAATTTATTACTATTAATACCATTACTATGACAACACTACTGCTACCAAAACTACTTAATTACTTAATTCTCTTATATGACGTACGTAGGTACAAGGTCACATGGCAGTGTCAATTGGAAGCAAGAACTAGTCAAAAGCATAGTTATCGTATCTAATAACATCACCAAACATCAAAAAGGATGTGTGAAAATATAAAGCTGCGTGTTTGATTATTTTTTGATTATTTGATTACTTTGAATAAACAAAAAAATTGATTGATTGATTGACAATCACCATAAACGTGAATATATATATATAGTACATATAACGCCACTAACTGATAAATCTTCCTCGCCCAGTTGAGCTATCCGATATCCATCCTGTTCCAGGCCAACATTCGATCCCTTCTGTGCCACAGCCTTATAGGACATGATCAGTCCATCATCGACAGCAAACTGGAGCTGCTCTTCAATGTCAGCGGTTCGCATTTCGTGCTCACGCTGCAAGTGACTTGTAACACGCTTGATGTTGGCAACTTGCTTCTGGCTGCGAATGTAACGTATGGCTTGCCACAGTCTCTGCACAACGACAGGATTGGCCTTGCGTTTCACAGTTGTTCTCACCATTTCCTCTTAATTCTAACAAGTAAAACAATAAAAACGATTAACATAACACAGAAAAATTACTCATGCATAATTCTTCTAAAAAATCGTAAACCCTAAATTCTTAAAGGGTCTTTAATTAATTTATCAAGTGCGCTATAACTCATATTGGACTGTTTTAGATAGTCACGCGCCCTTGCCGACCAAAAACCGCGACAAAAATAAAACACGAGCTGTGCAGTGCGTTTATTTAAGTAAATCTGATGCAGCTTAGTCACACAGCTATGCGACTTTTAAAATATATTCTTGAACATGTGTTGCACAGATCCTTCTTTTTGTATAAGAAAAGATTCAACTAACGTGCGCTAAAATCAAACAACACAACGAAAAACAATTTAAATTAATTTCCCATTAAGACAAGTCCCGTTCAATAGGGTATGCTGAATGTAATGACGTATATTAATGCAGTACACATACTTTATACGTAGAGCACAGTTATGGCACGTGACGCGCTTGGTAATTAAATACTTTTGGCATTTAAATAGTTATAATCCTTGATTAATAAGTGGATCACTTAGTTCAACAAGAAGGTGCTTTCGTGTTTTCTCTTCAAACTGGCAAACCTCAGTATGATTGCATGAAACAGTAGAAACGGACAATAAAAAGTTCAGCAGCAACAACGGTAACTGTATGGCAGCTTGGAGGGCGACCCAAAATGCTGCTGTTCATTCTACCATCGTCCCCTAGGAAGTCTGAGTCGACCTTATAGATATCGAACCCGCGTCCTTCTGATCTTCGTACCTGTGCCTTATTTCAAAAAGTCTGTAACCAAAAAGGCAAATCTACAATTCGGAAATCGAATGTTTGAATTATCGGATCCAGCTGAATGAAGCTCTTTACCAGAAACAAACCGATGGTGCCAGAGATTAACATCATTAAATCTAGTCTTAAATTTGACCTCTCCTCTTAATACTATGATTAGACACTATAATTATGAAAAATATACGTTGGTGTGCGTTCTTTCAGATCGACTGTTCTATTAAAGTGCGCTATTGTCTTTATATGCAAGCCGTATTGTATTATATAACTTTGAACCATCTCTCCGCCACATCGCAGACTTAGAATTGGAAAGGCCAACATCGTACCAGTACCAAATGCCAATGGTGGCTGAGCAGTTACGGTCCTTCTACGGAGCTCACAAAGGCAGCTTTAAATAGCGCACAATAAATGCATGTCGTTCGTGCGTCAATGTAAACAGGTCTGGAAGGCGGTACTAGATGCGAGACCGAAAGTTTCAGTTTGCAAATATAAGATCATGAAAGTCTGCTTTATTTGCTCTACGTTGTGTTCAATATTAGGATCAATAATTGCAACCAGTTTTCAAGGCAAATATCGCAATGTTTTGGTGATATTAGGTAAGCATGAGATTTGCTGGTAGGATAAATCTTATGCGGCGGAAAATTCTGCTACGCTGGGCCCATAGCAGGCCTAATTACTTGCGCGGCGAAAACCAATGCTCATCGTGGCCGCATGTTGTGCCAGAATATATCCACACGGATCTAACAAATGTCTGCTGTACACGCTTACAGGAACGCATTTAACTATTATTGTGCCATTTCGTACTCCTTTGTTGGCCCTTAAAAGTTGAGTGTGATGATGTTACGTATAAATTTGCCTAACGTGAGGATCAGGTTTAGGCATCGTGAGGGTCGGTTAGGGTCAGTGTTAGGGTTGGTGTGGTTGGTAGACATGCGACAAACCTTCGGCCGCAGAAGTATTTTTTCCGTGGGTTGAGAGGCCGAAGTTTCGGCCGCAGAAGATCCATTCAACATTAATAGCCTATTAATAATAGATCTAAGATTTTATCTTGTACATCATCCTTTAAAATTAAATATGCAATCCTACATCTGACGGAATTTGCTGCTTAGGAATATACCGTCTTGCACTTGTTTACACATTTAATGCAGTATGTTTTAATTGTGATTGATAGCTGATGACGGTGGATTTGAGTCAGGAGTTTACAACAACACGGCATGTAAGACTCCACACATCGATGAGCTTGCTAGAAGAAGTGTTATTTTCAAACATGCCTTCACGTCAGTGAGCAGTTGTTCACCCAGCAGGTAATTTGGATTTTTTATTATTTCCTATGTAGTGTGAATTGAATTTTACTATTTTAAAATATTAATGAAATTTGTGTGCAGCGTAAAGAAATTGGTGAGCGTGCATTATCAGATGCGTATATATATACTGAGTATCTTTAGGGTCAGGTTCAGTGTAGTGAAAGTCGGTTAGAGTAGGTTTGCTGGTGTCGGATAGGGTCAACATTTGCTTAGTGGTGTCGTCATTAGATATCATGGTATCTTCCATGCAGTGGCATGTACAAGATGCCCAGGATGCCTATGAACCCTGATAATGTAGGTTTGCCATGAAATTCACCATTGCTGACACTTTATTCAATGTCACTGTCGAACGACTTCAAATAGAGTTGTGTCCTTATTCCCACCCATGTTTCAGTTTCAGCCTTGCCCACAGCCACCCATGCACACTTGGTCCCAGTGCCCTCACCATTCCTGCAACCCTCGTTCCCATGCCCTGATCATCCCCACATGAGGTAGTTCATCCCTGCACTCACTGCTATTGGATAGAAGAAAGTAAATGTGGAACATTATCATTTAAAGCATTTTTGATATAAATTTTGTATTAATCCAAACACTGAAATGCTATATTTCAGGTAATGATTTGTTTAATTCATCGATAAAGAGTATAATATCATAATTATGTGTTTTTTTACCTGATTTCTTATACAGAAAAGCTTAACTGCATTCAGCAATCCTCCTATGTTGACTCTCAGAGTGAATGCCCTTTATGAAGTTTTGGTTGCCATATGGCTAGGATAAAGAGGACTTTTGTAAGCTAGTATGGCTGCATTTTCTGAGTCCAGAAAACCAGATGAATAGGAATGTGATCTGTAAATGTCCATCTAATTGTTCAATTCAGTTTGATCAAATTATTTAAATCAACTTTAGAGGTGAACAAACCTTCCATGATATGCAGTTAAATATGGTGTGTCCATAGAATTCTTCACTTACCTCAAATTTTGAATAGTTTGGTCTAACATTGCCTGACCCTTGCAGTTGCTAAATGTGACTATTTGACTTGATTACTAATTATGTCACTAATTAGTTGCAAAGTTCTCACACTTTCCGATTTCGACCTTGATCTTGTGATTGAAGTTTTAGTCAGAATAGATTGTATTCTGTCTTATATGGTGACCAGATCTGCTCTGCTGACTGGTCTGCCCCAGCATCAGAATGGTATGTACGGTTTACATCAGGATATTCAGCATTTCAATTCCTTTGACAACGTACAGAGCATTTCGAAAATCCTCAAGCAACACGACATAAGAACAGGTGAGACATGAGTTCAGCAAAAACTGATTGAATGCATTAGATAGGAAAGTTTCAGCATGCTTAACGTATTCTGATTGGACATTATACAGAAATATACATGCTTGCATACATATCAATTCATTCTCACATTATGTTAGTTAGTTATCTGGACACTTGCTACCGCATCTACTAAGTAATTCACATATGACCACCAATACAGATGAACATAAGCAGTGTCCAGAGTTTAGAAGAACTTGTGAAACAATGAAGAAAAATAACAGCCAATAAGGTTTGCCAAACATTATCCTGCAGTTCTTGGCGTAACTATGGTAGGCGATGCAATGTCCAGATATCCATCAGGTCCCTGGAGGCAGGTGTAGAATGACTGTTATTTGCATTGTGTTTAAATTAGTCAGAAATGTGAAACACTATATCCAGTTATTTGAGAAGATTTATGCCGTGATAGATTAGAAGAAATTACTATTTTACTCCTTAACTATATTTTGTTCACATGTAGGAATTATTGGGAAGAAACATGTTGGTCCAGAGTCGGTTTATCCGTTTGATTTTGCGGAAACGGAAGAAAATAATTCCATCAATCAAGTTGGAAGGAACATTACACGAATCAAGCTCTTAGTTCGGAAGTTTCTATCTGAAAATAAGGACAAGTAAGGCCTGACACATTTCTACGTGAAAGTCTGAGGGCAATCAGTTGTTTAGTAATGACATTATAGGAGTCCCTGGTGCTATTAATGAACATGCGCTTCTTCATCTGTAGTTCTACGAATCTTGGACTTTGTTTTGTCTGTTCAGTTCTAGCAGTTACTATCATTGTGTGATTTGTTGAAATCATGTGATAGAAAGTCCATACAGTTGTCTACACTGGGTTTGATCTGAATTGAATTTGAAATGGATTTGGTTTGGTTTTGAAGTGTATATGCTTGAAATGGATCTACTTTAATTAATGGTTTGGGTTGAACTGGAATGATTAGCTCGTGGTGGAGTGTTTGGGTTGCACAGAAATGGAATTATCTAAATGTATTTGGAATAAAGTGATTTGAAATGTTTTGGATGTGTAATAGTCTAGCCAATTCAGAGTGAATCAACCATACTGTGAATATTTAGGAAATAATTGGCCACTAGCCTTCAAATGCTGACGTCAAGTCAAATGAAGTTGCTTGCACTGCATATGCGTGATAGCCTCCTAGGCCATTCTAAGAGACTGTTTTTCTGCTTCTTCTTTTCGTTTTTGATATCGGCATTTTTTACTTTTTAAATGGCTATTAGCATTTATTTTTATTGTGTTTGTTCTTTGTAGTCCTTTCTTCCTGTATGTTGCATTCCATGATCCACATCGTGACTCTTCGATGAAGTACGGCCCATTCTGTGAGCGTTTTGGCAATGGGGAGCCTGGAATGGGTCTCATTCCCGACTGGAAGCCAAGCATCTACAGACCAGAGGATGTGGCAGTGCCTTACTTCATCCAGGATACGCCGACTGCGCGTAGCGACATTGCAGCCCAATACACTACCATCAGTAGGCTTGATCAAGGTTAGTCTTAGCAGAATATAATAAGCATTTTAGTGCTGCCTAATTAATTATTTATATAACAATACAGAAATCCTTATTCTCTGAATCACAGATGTCACAGAGAGATTGTGGGCCGTAAAGTAATGGGGATATTAACACACTGGGATGCAGAGCTGAGAAATGGAGTTCGATTCCCATATCCTCTGTAAGGTTGAAAAATCCTTCTTTTGCTTGGGATCGGCATTGGTTAAATTAGATGTATAACGTAATGGGCGCCTTGCATGGCTGCCGACGGTTAAATTTGACTCCTGTGAAATTGTTTTGTCATTTGTTCATATTATGTTCGTAATCACACTGCGGCCTGGGTATTTGAAATTAAACGAAAAATTATTTTTATTTTCAACTGCCAAGTTGACACCAGCTATTGGAAAGCTGTATTTGATTTTCCAAAGCTATTCAGAGACATGTTTGATGTGTTTTATATCATTCCACACATTAACCAACATTATAGTAGTTGAGAAACTTGAAAGTGAATGTGGATATTTTGTATGATTTTGTTACTTTAGGAGTTGGTTTGATCTTGGAGGAGCTGGCATCAGCTGGTTCCGATCAGAATACGCTTGTCGTTTATTCCTCGGACAACGGCATTCCTTTCACCAGAGGTCGAACGAATTTTTACGACCCTGGCATTGCTGAACCATTGTTGATTTCCTCACCATTCCACCGAGAAAGATGGGGTCAGGTACGGAGGATTATTTTTATTGTCCAACCGAAAAATCAATCAGTCAATGTCAATTTGATATAGCGCCTTTCAAAGTATCTACTCAGAGGCACTCTGAAAAAATATACAGAAGAGATCAGGTTGAAAAGGAACTGGTAACAACAAATCATTTAGTTTATATAGTCATTATGGGCTGTTGTCATTTAACCCTATTGAGTAAATGTTATCCTCAGACTGAACATTCATGCTATTTGTCAACTGCCCCATTGGTTGGCTCTATATGTACTTGTGGGCACCCCTGGTGAATTTCATAGTTTACCATGCAAATTTCCTCTAACTTATTTAATTGCTTAGGTCTAAATGGCATGTAACATCACATAGGCTAGGACATTGGTTTATTTGTTCTGGTCTTCTATCGGTGCTATATAAATATTAAGGATTTGATCAGTTTCCTGCCATGTGTTACGAGCGAGTCTGAGTATTGAATATCTAAAAGTTTCATTCTCTTGATTTTTAGTTTGACAGTGATTTTCATGAATCTTTGGTTGTGCCTTAGTTTACACTAGGAAGTAGAAACTAGTAGGTACTGCCATTTATAACACTATTTGTGTTTTTTGTTCTATTAATACTCGGATCCATCGTTTGTCTGAGTAATGCAGAGTACTATGATACTCGGCCGAGTTAAGTATCCGAGCTAGGTTTCGGTTCATCCCTAATGAATATTCAATAATAAATATTTACAAGATGTTGCAGCAAACTGCCTAAATCAACCAATCAATCGATATTTTTATTGTGGCCACCCAGATTAACAGCTGTAAAATAATTTGTTCACGGTTCCTGCAACATTTGTAAGAATTGGGGCCCTGAAGGGATCTAGATCCTGCTAGGTAGGATCACCACCTAAAGTACTTACCAAAATATATAAGAATGACAGTGGATTAACATATTTCCAAATATGATGAGCAGTTTCAGTTAATCATATGCTTTTAATCCAGTTACGATTTAATCGTTTAGCACTTTTTCTTAACTAACAACATGAGAACATAAGAACACAATAATACTAACATAATAACATGGTAATAATATAGGTTTGTATACAAACAGAGCAGGCTATTTGTTGAAGAGAAGGTTAGATGAGGATGGTGATGCTGTCTGAATTTCTCTGGTCACATTTTAGGAGACTGAGGCAATGGTGAGTCTGGTGGACATCGTCCCAACAATTCTCGACTGGTTCCAGATCAGCGCCAAAGACTCCAGTGCCTCCCCCGAACGTCTCGGTCACTCGCTCCTTCCCATTCTGAATTTGGAACCGAAGGACGGCTGGGACACGATCTACGCCAGCCACAGCCTCCACGAAATAACAATGTACTATCCGATGAGGTCGATAAGGACAAAACAGTTCAAGGCCATTCGTAATCTCAACTACAAGATGCCGTTTCCGATCGACCAAGACTTCTATGCCTCTCCGACTTTCCAGGACCTTCTCAACCGGACGCGCGATCATCAGCCATTGCACTGGTTCACTGACCTCCACGGATACTACTACCGTGAGGCCTGGGAACTGTTCGACGTTCT
The DNA here is from genome assembly GCA_959347315.1 of Bimastos eiseni. NCBI lineage: Eukaryota > Metazoa > Annelida > Clitellata > Crassiclitellata > Lumbricidae > Bimastos > Bimastos eiseni. The sequence goes on from OY365821.1 coordinate 22,391,264, forward strand.
GACTGACCCGAAGGAGATCCGGAATCTAGCTAACGATCCAAAGTACTCGGATGTTCTATTGACCCTGTCTTCAAAGTTACGGTCCTGGCAGAACCTGACGTCCGATCCATGGATCTGTGCCCAGGATGGGGTCTTTATGAAGCGCCCCTATGACCACTGTGGACCTCTTTACAACGACTTGTAAACACGAATTTATTTTTGCAGCCCAGTTGCTGTTGAATATGTCGTGAAGGACAGATGGCGTAATGTAATCGTATGTGCATGTCTTAAGTTTTTTCACAATGATGGGAAAGATCAATCAAGTAATTGTGCCTTTACTAACAGTGATAAATTATAATAATGTATTTTTGTTTGCGTGCAAACAAACAAGCAAACAAAAATTTTATTGCCACGAATGTTACAATGACAAATAATTGTATGATTATAATCATATAATTGTATCAATTTTACAATCACAAATAATTGTATGCTATACAAATGAATCTATTCCTATAAGGTAATCGTAACTCCTATTGCTTGCTCTCTTTTCTATGAAGACTCTGAGGACATCTGTTTTTTATTTGTTTATTATGATTTTTTTGATTTTTTTACATTCTTTGGTTGTTCATATGTGATGTTCCTGCAGTGCGTTGGGAGGCAGTTAAATAAAGTACACACTTGCTTTACTTATTATAGTTGTAATAATAATGAACCAATTAATTACTTCCTCACTGAGACTGTTGTTAAATGCTATTTGACGTCAGGGGCTGATTTAAAAATTTTCTGCCCAGGCCAAGATTTATATGCTGCTCCTACCAAAATTTAAATTTCATTTTGAAATCCACAAATTTTTACAGCTGTTATATTAGGGGCCATATACATATTACGTATGCAGCGAGGGGAGCGGGTGTCGAATTTCGGCAATTTTTCGTACTGATGTGTATGGTGAGGGGGGAGTGTCCCGAAAATATGTACGTAGGTAAATAATTGTAGCTGTCGAATTATGACTTCCAACAATATGGATTATTAAAATCAGAATTGTGAACTCGATCACAGAGTATATTCCTGCTTAATAAATTTTCTGTAGCATTGAAACTTTTTAAAATTCAATTGTTGTTAGTTCTTTTTTTTCTTATAACAATTCACAAATTCATTCATTCATTTCGATAATTTATAAAGGGCCTCAAGGGAAACTACTCAGAGGTGCTCCCAGCCACAGCCAAAAAGAAATGACTTCAGCAGCTTACAAAACATAGGTAGGTCATTGTTTTTTAAGAGTGAATGTGGGCTGCAGTGTTGCTGGACAGTTGATACTCTTGAATATTGTGACCATAGTGGTGTTTTTACCAGACAATATGTTGCTTTAAATAAGACCAGTGGAATTTGAATTCTATGACATGTAGGCTCGCTGTGTTCGTTTGCGATGGCGTAAAAAGGTCATTGGTTGTGGATCAACCCTCACAAGCTAAAGTTTACAGATTATGAATTTTATTCTAAACTCTTGATGGGTGGGTTGGTTTATCGGTGGGCAGGGCTGTTTTAAGGTCGTCGTAGGCCCTAGGCACTCTTTCATATACCTCAACTACTGCTTTGCACAAAACATTAAACGTGTAAACCTAAACACACACATTCACATTATTTTTCAATTCATGAATCATTTTTATGCAGAATGAATTTTCTTGTGGTTGATTAGTGTAGAACTTTATGAGAAGAACATTTTATTAAATTGACTACATACATAATGTATTTCTCCAGTGTAAATTATTTAGTGTTGTGTCACGTTCGACGGTTCGATAACCAAAAAGAAATGTTTATTGCATTGATTACACACATACAGCATTTATCCCATTTGTATGCGCACACATGTGTCTTTCTTTCTATAAATTCCGAACGCCAAATTATATTTACAAAAGAACAATTAGAGAAGAAATCATAAAGGAATACTACTACCACTAATATAGTCTGCTATTCAGGAACACATCCAGTTCTGATTTCGAATTTCTATTCATTTTGTTGTGATGTGTAATATCCACAAATATAATAATTGATTACATTTGGTGTTTTATACTTTTAGTCGTGGCTTTTTAAAGTTTAAAATTATAATCTAAACATGTAGGGCAAGTAGCACAGGCTAACTTTTAAGTTAGCAGCTCTAAATGTTTCAAAAGTTATTCACTTTCAACTTTGAATTTAACAAGTTTGCAATTTCTTCTTTGTTGCAGTTTAATGATTAAATTTTTTCAATTACTCAATATCCCTTTGAACATTTCTATATTTCTAAAAAATGTCTTAAAATTTTGATGGACCTGTAGGTGGTTGAGTGAATCGATGGGTTGGTTTATCGGACGATAAATCGGTTGGTGGGTCGGGCGGTTGGTGGGTTGATCGAATTAAGATATCTGGGCAGATATGTGATGCTAAGTTGGGTTTATATAGCTTCTCTTTCTCATAGTAAAGTACTTTAAAGTGATTCCCAATTGTTCAGTTTATTGATTACAACATAAAAATGAAAGTAAAACATCATGACAAGTGGATTAGATTCTGAACTAATTGTAAGAACGGCGATATCAAATTTGTCTACATTTCAAAATAACAATAACAGCAATGACAATTTAACTCAATAAAATTAGTTCATTTCGATCCACTCAAATATCCCGCGCAGTTTAATGCAGGGACGGACACCCTTCAATGATTCCAAGCAGATGGCTATTTATAGTAGACCGGAACCACGCGTAAGTACCTGTTCGAACAACCCATACAAGGTACAACCTGTGGACTCTTGAAGCTTTGAGTTGGGCCGCTGCCTCTGCGGAATCTAGCAAAGACAGTATTTAATAGTTTAAGTTGATTTTGTTAAAGACGTGAAAGATGACAGATGGATACGAAGCATAACGTGAATCGATTGGAAGACTATATTCTCGGCACGAGGGCAGAAATCACGGAAACTTCGCGTGGTTTCGGTCGGCCATCATTATCCAGGAATTGTGAGTACCACGTGTTTGCATAGATCTATTAATCACTGCATAGATTATAATCTTCATTCGATGAAATGTAAATCTTTGAAAATGTCCCACAATGCTTCAAAACAAAAGTTTCAATGATGGGAATCTCTGTAATTCAAATATTATAGCGACTAATTCGCCATATTCACCCAATTTGGGTTCGTGTTTATCTCAAAATACAATCGAACTGAACTAATTTTATAGTTTATTTTTACCCTTTTTGATGCGAGCTCAGCTGTCGACTCACTTGACATCTCCAACACCTCTCTTGTTTCATTTTTATAATGGATAAGTCACCAATTGTGTACCTTTAGCTCCTCAACTCTGCGTGGGTTCATACCCTTCCTTGTATTCCTCAAGGATCAGTGCTTACTTCATATTATCTACACCGCAGGTGATATTGGTTATGAAAGTCAATCTGCGTGTTTAAAAGTTATGAGAGCGCTATACTAAAATTTAATGTATCGGTGGTTTATTTTATCTATGGCACGTCATGTCTTTGAAGAGGCATGCGCCATATGACAATAGATTGTTATAGCGCTATTTGCGGCTATTAAACACGCTGTGTGCCTTTGAACTTTTGTAACTTTAAGCCCATACTTCCGCAACTTATCCTTTCAACGCTTATCAATTAGCTGACCATTACTTTTTACTATGAACTTCGCCAGCTGCATGCTCTTTCTCGTTCCCTATCTCATTACGCTTCTGCTAGACTGATACCTCAGCCCATGCCTGTGAGATTATGTCCCTTTGTCGACCCTTCTCTGTCCTGGTTGGCGCTGATAGTCCTTCTCAACCGGGTCCTTCGCTATGCTTCTCATCTCGATGGCGGCTCTTCAAAACACACTCCTGTTCGCACAACATCATCACATCCGACTTAGCGGTTACCTTGCATCAAACTTACTGATCAACCCCACCAATCAGGCATCACGAAACACCTCTCTACAGAAACTCTGCTTCCCATATATACAAACAACTGGTGTCAGCCATCAGCAGAGGCGGTGATCTCGTTTGACTGGTGGGGCGGACACCCAATGAGGGGGGGGGTTACAAAAAAAGGGAAAACGTGTATCGTACCCTACGTAGGCTTCTCTTCCTTCGTTTGCTCTCTTCCTCCCTTTCCTCAAATTGCTCTCTTCCTCTGTTTCATATTAGTTCAGTTCGATCAGTGGCTCAAAATACACGGTGTTTATTGAAACTATAAAATTAGTTCAGTTCGATTCACTAGGTGGCGCAATATACACGGTGTCAAGCAAAATTAGTTCAGTTCGATTCGCTAGATGGCGCAATATACACAGTGTTTTTTAAAAATAGTTCAGTTCGATTCGCTAGATGGCGTAATATACACGGTGTCTAGCAAAGTTAGTTCAATTCGATTCGTAGGTGGCGCAATTTATATACATGGCAAATGGAGGTAAGGGAGGGTGAGTTTATACCCTCGCCCTCCTTTTTCTCCGTTTGCTCTCTTCCTCCATTTCCTCCGTCTGCTCTCTTCCTCCATTTCCTCTGTCTGCTCTCTTCCTCCATTTCCTCCGTCTGCTCTCTTTCTCCATTTCCTCCATTTGCTCTCTTTCTCCATATTCTCCGTTTGCTCTCTTCCTCCATTTCCTCTGTTTGCTCTCTTCCTCCATTTCCTCCGTTTGCTCTCTTCCTCCATTTGCCCTCTTCCTCCATTTCCTCTCTTCCTCCTTTTCCTCCATTTACTCTCTTCCTCCCTTACCTCCATTAATTTTGCTCTCTTTCTCCTGTTCCACCAATTTGCCTTCAACCATGCCAGGGAGGGCTGCCTTAGTAAGTTAGTACGCATGTATGTATGTATGTACTGAACTCGACACAGGGTCATGTAATTTGAGAAGAACCAAGGCATTTGATACTGATCTGCATCTTGCATATATTCACATAATGCAGCATAACTGCATTAGAAATAAGTTTCAGCTAAGCTGTGTTACATTATTACACACACAACTGCAAAGTCAACATCAACACTGCTATGGTTAAATCCCAACCGTAAACATAACACAAGTCACACCTACAATTCTCAGTGTTCAACATCAGATGAAAGTGTCAAATAAGCGTATTTTGCCAGCATCGAGTGTCTAATAAGAGTTCGTCTTTGATTTCAGGTGAAAGTCGTTTCTACGGAATTGGAATGTGGTGCCTGTCGAGAACGCTGGTTCCAGGCTCTTCTACGGTCGATCAAGACTCGGACGATGCTTCCAGGACCGGTCACTGCAAACGGCTACAAAAAAAAAGAATAATGCCTGCTATCAAACTGAATCACTTCCTAAATCATAATCAACAGTTTGCTCATCCTAGCCAAGCTGGCTATAATGAGTAAACTGTTGATTGTGATTTAGGAAGTGATTCGGTTTGATAGCAGATAATATTATATATGAAAACACTTTAGGTCAAATATCATCATATATTCATTCATTCATTTCGAAAATTTATATAGCTCCCCTAGAAACCCACTCAGAGGCACAATATAGCGTCTCTTTATCATAATAAACTATTTTAAAACTCTATCTTACCACCCCCAGTTTGCTCATTATAGCCGAGCTGGCTAGGGGGCCCCTAGCCCGCTCGGTTATAATGAGCAAACTGTGGGTGGCAAGATCGAGAGCTTGTGCTCCATCTGTGCCCCTACTAGGGGCACAGATAGAAGCTCTATCTTGCCATCCCCAGTTTGCTCATTATAGCCGAGCTGGCTAATTTGCTCATTATAGCCGAGCTGGCTAGGTTGCTCATTATAGCCGAGCTGGCTAGGTTGCTCATTATAGCCGAGCTGGCTAGGTTGCTCATTATAGCCGAGCAGGCTAGTTTGCTCATTATAGCCGAGCTGGCTAGGTTGCTCATTATAGCCGAGCTGGCTAGGTTGCTCATTATAGCCGAGCTGGCTAATTTGCTCATTATAGCCGAGCTGGCTTGGGGCACAGATGGAGCATAAACTCCAACTGTATTTCTACCCTGTTGAGGATTTTAATGCCTAACGTAATAAAATACAAAGTTTAAATTAATGTTTTGCTTTGCTTTCAGTGTCTAAAGAAGCTGCATCATAGCCAGCTCCTCTGACAGCAGTGAAAGTTCGTGAGAGAAATCTTCATAACATCATGAACCGATTTATGAAGAAAACGCTCTTCATGAAACTATGAACATGGACTGATTAATGCTAACAAGAACAATTACTTTTTTCTAAAGAGATGTTTCTTGAAATTATATTCAAAGAATACTTTCAAATAATAAATGAATTTGGCTTTTCAAACTACCTGTCTTCTTCTGTGTTTGGGTTTCTCTGGTCGGTTTCCAAGTTGTAGGATTTTGTAGCAGTCTGTCAAAAGAAATGACATTAAAAGAAAGAAAATTAAGTGCCCAATATTAGTATGGCTTCAGTGGCTTTGTCATAATATACCATTTTAAAGCAATTCTAGCACACTTTAAAATTTATCTAGTTTTCAAGAAAACCACAATGTCTATATCTCTGTTATTCCTCATCGAATGAAGATATCTGAGCAGATCTGTGATGCCCATAGGCCCATACACAAGCTAGAAGAATATTATTCAGTTTGGAGAAGGTCGACTTTCGATAAAAGGATAACAGAGATATATATAGTCCTTCAAAAAAATCTTAAAATTAGGTAATTCTGTAGTAATTCGATTAAAATATTATGATATTTGACCAAGATTGTGTTCATATAGCCTCTCTTTATCATAATAAACTATTTTGAAGCAATTCCCAAACACTGTAGAATTTTTCGATATTTCATGGAAACCCGTAATGTCTATATCTCGGTTATTCTTTCATCAAATGAATTTATGTGAGCAGATCTGTGATGCTTATACAACCTAGAAACATATTATTCGATTTGGAGAAGATCGATTTTTTCGTCAAAAAAAACCAATGGACTAACCATCATGGATTTTTTTGGACGAAAAAGTCGACCTTCTCCAAACTGAATAATTTTTTTACAGCTTGTGTATGGGCCTATGGGCAACAGCGGACTGCAGAAATATCTTCATTTCATGAAGAAACAACAGAGATATTGACATTTTAAGCCTTCACAAATAAAAAAAAATTTTGAAAATATTATGATGTTCGACCCAAATTAGGTTCATGTAGCTTCCTTTTATCATAATAAACTGTTTTAAAGTGATTCTCAAAAACTTCAACATTTTGCGATTTTTGAAGAAAATCATAATATCTTCACAAATAAAATGAAAATTATTGAAATATGATGATTTTTGATCAAAATTGGATTCGTACAGCTTCCCTTTATCATAATAAACTATTTAAAGTGATTGCAAAACACAGAAAATTAATCATGACCTAAATCACACTCAAATCGAGTCAATTCACAAATTACACACAAACTGAATCAATTCCTAAATCACACTCTAATAACTTACTTACCGACTTACTCAAACTGAATCAATCTTTAAATCACACTCAAATTACTTACTTACTAACTATTCTCAAATTGCATCAATCATTAAATTATGCTCAAATTACATACTTACTAAATACTCTCAAATTGAATCAATCTTTAATTCAAACTCAAATTACTTACTTACTAACTATTCTCAAATTGCATCAATCATTAAATTATGCTCAAATTACTTACTTACTCACCACTCTCAAACTGAATCAATCATTAATTCATACTCAAATTACTTACTTACTAACTACTCTCAAATTGAATCAATCTTTAAATCACACTCAAATTACTTACTTACTAACTACTCTAACACTCAAATTACTTACTTACTAACTACTCTCAAACTGAATCAATCATTAAAATCACACTCAAATTACTTACTTACTAACCACTCTCAAACAGAATCAATCTTTAAATCATGCTCAAATTACTTACTTACCCACCACTCTCAAACTAAATCAATCATTAAAATCACACTCAAATTACTTACTTACTAACTTCTCTCAAATTGAATCAATCGTTAAATCACACTCAAATTAATTACTTACTAACTACTCTCAAATTGATTCAATCTTTAAATCACATTCAAATTACTTACTTACTAATTACTCTCAAATTGCATCAATCTTTAATTCATACTCAAATTACTTACTTACTAACTACTCTCAAATTGAATCAATCATTAAAATCACCCTCAAATTACTTACATACTAACTACTCTCAAACTGAATCAATCTTTAGATCACGCTCAAATTGCTTACTTACTAACCACTCTCAAACTGAATCAATCTTTAAATCATGCTCAAATTACTTACTTACTCACCACTCTCAAACTTAATCAATCATTAAAATCACACTCAAATTACTTACTTACTATCAACTCTCAAATTGAATCAATCTTTAAATCATGCTCAAATTAATTACTTACTAACAACTCTCAAATTGAATCAATCTTTAAATCACACTCAAATTACTTAATTACTCATTACTCTCAAATTGAATCAATCTTTAAATCACACTCAAATTACTTACTTACTAATTATTCTCAAATTGCATCAATCTTTAAATTATGCTCAAATTACATACTTACTAACTACTCTCAAATTGAATCAATCTTTAAATCACACTCAAATTACGTACTTACTAACTACTCGCACACTCAAATTACTTACTTACCCACCACTCACAAACTGAGTCAATCTTTAAATCACATTCAAATTACCTCCTTACTAACTACTCTCAAATTGAATCAATCTTTAAATCACACTCAAATTAATTACTTACCGACTTACTCAAACTGAATCAATCTTTAAATCACACTCGAATTACTTACTTACTAACTACTTTCAAATTGAATCAATCTTTAAATCACACTCAAATTACTTAATTACTCATTACTCTCAAATTGAATCAATCTTTAAATCACACTCAAATTACTTACTTACTAATTACCCTCAAATTGCATCAATCTTTAAATTTTGCTCAAATTACATACTTACTAACTACTCTCAAATTGAATCAATCTTTAAATCACACTCAAATTACTTACTTACTAACTACTTGCACACTCAAATTACTTACTTACCCACCACTCACAAACTGAGTCAATCTTTAAATCACATTCAAATTGCCTACTTTCTAACTACTCTCAAACTGAATCAATCCTTAAATCACACTCAAATTATTTACTTACTAACTGCTCTTAAATTGAATCAATCATTAAATCAAACTTAAATTGAATCAATCTTTAAATCAAACTTAAATTGAATCAATCTTTAGCTAACACAGCAGTCAAATTAAGTCCCAAATCACACAGAAATCAAGCGTGAAATTGAAGCCCAAGTGAATATGATACGAAGTACTGACCAAAGTCAGTAGATTCAACAGCATTGGTTACTGTGAATTGTGGCCATCAAACATGGCTTCAACAATTCAAGCAAATAAATATGCAAAACCAAATTATTTGTAGTAATAATACTAATGATTACCTTTTCATGTCAAATGAGAAGTTGTATGCTGCTGTCCTCCGATGGACTCCCGATAGATGAACTTCATCAGAGAGTCCTGTCTCATCTGGTTGAAGTCTTTGAGGCCGGCCTCAATCTTGTTGGCCTTCAACGACATCAGAACCTTCAGCATGGACTGCAGCAAAAAGAAAACAAATAGTTTACTTATTTGAACAGCAGAACTTAGCACTGGCAGGTCATGAGTAGATGTCTTGAAAGGGGGCTATATAAATGTTCCATTACATTACATGGCTACACTTAACATTTAAACGACAAACTGCATTCTTTTCATTCATTCATTCATTTCGAAAATTTATATAGCACCCCTTCAAGAAACCTACTCAGAGGCACAAGGTAACCTATAGTACTCTCTCATCGCAAAGATCAGAATTATGCATGTATTTACCACAATATGAGATGGGTAACTAATCGATTAGATAACACACTTAGATAGATAACACACATAAATAGATAAAACTTTTAAATAGATAACACACTTGGATAGATAACACACTTGGATAGATAACACACTTAAATGGATAACACACTTAAATAGATAACACACTTAAATAGATAACACATTTAAATAGATAAAACTTTTAAATAGATAACACATTTAAATAGATAAAACTTTTAAATAGATAACACACTTGGATAGATAACACACTTAAATAGATAACACATTTAAATAGATAAAACACTTAAATAGATAACACACTTGGATAGATAACACACTTAGATAGATAACACACATAAATAGATAACACACTTAAATAGATAACACATTTAAATAGATAACACACTTAAATAGATAACACATTTAAATAGATAAAACTTTTAAATAGATAACACACTTGGATAGATAACACACTTAAATAGATAACACATTTAAATAGATAAAACTTTTAAATAGATAACACACTTGGATAGATAACACACTTGGATAGATAACACACTTAAATGGATAACACACTTAAATAGATAACACACTTAAATAGATAACACATTTAAATAGATAAAACTTTTAAATAGATAACACACTTGGATAGATAACACACTTAAATAGATAACACATTTAAATAGATAAAACACTTAAATAGATAACACACGTAGATCAATAACACACTTAAATAGATAACACACTTAAATAGATAACACATTTAAATAGATAACACACTTAAATAGATAACAGAAACTTAACTAAAAGCAGTCATATGCACCCATTTAGAAAATATTTTTAAACAATTGATGTGTGGCAGAGTAATTAAGTAATTTGCTTCAGAACATGTCATTACTGCTCAGTGGAGGGTCCTAAATTTGGCCACATAGGGGTCCATAATTACTCTTCCTAAGGACCTCGAATTTCACATCCTAGGAGGCCATGAATTTGACACCCTAGGAGCTTTGAACTTCTCTTCCTATGACCCTGGAATTCCTCTGCCTAGAGGCCTTGAATTTATCACCCTAGGGGCCTTGAATTCCTCTTGCTAGCAGCCTTGAATTTATCACCCTAGGGGCCTTGAATTTCTCTTCCTATAGCCCTGGAATTCCCCTACCTATGGGCCTTGAATTTAACACTAGGGCCTTGAATTTCTCTTCCTAGGACCCTGGAATTCATCTGCCGATGAGCCTTGAATTTCTCTTCCTATGGTCCCGGAATTCCTCTGCCTAGGGGCCTTGAATTTAACATCCTAGGGTGCCCTGAATTTCTCTTCACACCTAATCAATTCATCATAAGTACCAGTAAATTGACTGCAGGAACCAGGAACTTCTCCTGACTTAACGTGACTTCACAAATGGATATCGACTTGGACCTAATTTGAAGTGACCATCACGAAGTATTTAAAAGGCGCTATATTAAAAGTAAATTATGTTCACATAAATATATCAACGGATGCTACATGCAGCATGATACCTGCGCTAAAGAAGTTTTAAGATCACAACAGATTACACCGGATAATATAACACTGTGTTATATTGCTAGTGTAATTATCACTATCAGAAGCCAACACAGCAACCACGAACCGTAAAACAGCGCCCGATAAATTCCGCAGGTCCTATACAAACGACAGCGTAATGTAACACTAAAGTCTAAAGAAAGAGCCTTCGCTTCCTAGCCTATCTAAATGCTCTTTGAATCAGATTATTGACCAAGGTAACGATGATGATGATGATAGTGATGATGATGATGAAGGCAAAATGCCCGAAAGTCAACACTCCCTCTGTTAATTTCTACCATTAAATCATTGTCACTGTATGCTTTTATACATGGAAAACGTCGATTTTAAAATAGATACTTGACGAGAAGCGACTGTACGTCCGCATCCGAGTAGAGGGCCTGGTAGCGCTTAAGTCAGCCGTCTGATCCTCATAGTAGATCCCGTCCGAAAAAGTTCAACAACCACCTTCCTAAAAGAGGTGTTCTTCGACATCTCAAAAACTGCGTGCAATAATTCTACAGATTTGTAAAAATTTGAAGAAACTTTTAAACAAAATTCATTCGGTCGGCAACCAAACAAGGCATATAAATGTAAACAACGCTGTTCGCCTGCCCTACGATGCGAATTCATAGACTACATATATCAATTAGAGCGATATGCTCTACAGTGCTAGAGTTGCGCTATTTTAGCGGCTTAGCACGCTATGCAAACTGTAAATGTTTTTACGGCGACCGTATAAAAAAATTGTTATGGTCTCGACCATGTTTATTTTTCAATGAGAGTCTGATCGGGTGAGATCCTCTTTTACCACCGCTCCTCCGTTTGAATGGACGCCACGCCATTTAAGGTCACCGTGCAATGACCGTAATAACCAGAGATTTCTCAGAAATAAGCCAGCACAATTTTTAAATCGATTTCCTTAGACATATTATATCTAAACAAATTGGTGTTGTCCGGGTTAAGAAATATCGAGAATGGAAATGGACTTCTCGAGAATGGAAATGGAAATGGGCTTCACCCCAGGATGTCCTTCCACAGGTGGGCCTGTCTTTCATCTTTGCGATGTCTGGTTGATCGAAGGAAAAATGTGATATATTATAATAGCGTTTCACCTGCAACTGCAAGTTCGACAACAAAGTTTTTCGGTTGTGCATGCGACAAATCGAAAATGTTACAAAATGTAGTTTTTGGGTTGGCTTTCGTCATCTGTAAGTAACAGTGTTGTATGCAAGACTTGAAACTTCAAGACCAAGACGAGACCGAGACTGTGAGGTGCCGAGACTAAGACCGAGACGCTAGGTTCAAGACAGTACGAGACAGTAAAAGACAAGTGATCCTATATAAAATGCTGTAAAATACTAGTGTATCAGTTTTCGGGAATAAGGTTTATTTGTAATTTCAATTTGAAACTTATAATGTATAGAGTAGCCTACCAATTCCTGAGAACACTTTTTATACTGCCGTGTTTTATCTTTTTCGATATCTCTTCGTCAGCCTATCTTCTGAATAGTATAAAGAAAACCTTTTTAGACACGTCTGAAATCTTCTATACGATTTAAAACAAGCAAATTCGATACCAAATACCAAACGAAAATTTTAACTTGCGCATATCCTTACTCACCCTGAGAAACTCGAAGTTGTTCCGATCGTTTCGGTTATTGTAGTTTTACATCAATGACAAACGGTTCGCAAAGCTATTGTTTGTCAATAACTTCAAATTGCGTAAAAGGAAAGTTCACAATTTCAGGTTCTCTCTCAGACATTTTTCCACTTTAAAATAATTGAATTGATTTCAGTATCATGTGATCCACGCGTTAACCAGAATTACCGTTTCTAGTAGATTCCGGTTTCAGTTTCTAGCGCAAGATTTTAAGACGGTTAACGCGAAACTTATCAAGACCACTTGTTCGAGACAGAACAAGACTTTCACTTCAAGACAGTTTCTGAAAATTCGAGACACTACCTCGAGACCGAGACAACAGGCTTCCGAGACCGAGATACTAAAAAAACTGTCTCGAGACGTCTCGAGACGTCTCGAGACCGAGACACTGCCTCGGAACCATACAGCTCTGGTAAGTAATGAAAGGTTTAGGCCTACTTCCAATAGTTTAAAACTGATCTGTTCAAATAATGAACTCTCTAAACTGTTCAACCGATATCTATTCGAATTGCTACGTGCGATGATTTTAAAGAGACTTGAATGAGGTTTAACTATTAGCCTGGTGGGACAGCCATTTTTTTGTAGGCTATATTCCCTTGAATAATATGGGTTATTATCTGCGTAATCTCGAATAATGTCAGCTGTCGACGGGAGTTGATTCTGCGCTTGTGCGTGGGCCCACCACTGATGACTCTTTTCAGCTTATTGTGCATATAAACACGGGTTGAATTGTCAAATATGAACTGCATGAGGGGATTAAAAGTTTTTCACATGTCGAGATGTCCCAACTAAAAATCGTATGAACATGAAGCCGGTGTATGGGTTAAATTGTAGAGGTTTAGGGCCCATCCATATATTACGTTCGCAAAATATCGGATTTTCGGACCCTCCCCTCTGTTGCTCCGCGTACATTTCGTGGACCCTCCCCCAATGCGTACGTACATTTGAGCTCTAGCCCCCCCCTCATTGCAAAGGTTAAATAGCTAAAACATCTATAAGACATTGATTTCCTCAGAGGCCATTTATTTTGGTTAAGCATATTTAACAGCTTAAATTTGTCAACTGTTATGAAGAAATAAAACGCTAACAACACTTGCATTTGAAACCGGTTTAATGCTACATAAAATTAATTAAGCAGGAATATAGTCTGTGATTGGGTTTACAGTTCTGATTTTCATATTCTGTATTGTGGACGTCATAATTGGACAATTATATTTGCGTACGTACATATTTTCTGGACACCTCCCCCACCATAGGTACCCGTACGCAAAATGGCCGAAATATGAACCCCCTTCCCTCGCTGCGTACGTAATATGTGGACGGCTCCTTACTGCGTGTGTGGTTCCATTGAATGCTGATCTGGGGCTCGTTTGACACCCCACCCCATTGCAGCGGTGAGAAGGTGGCCTGCAGCGTAGCAGTGCGTGAGAATGGATTACCGAGAAAGGCCTGTGAAGCAGAGCGCAGCGCCTTCCTATGAGCGCTGGCAGCCTTAGACCTAGGGCGGCAAAGTTCCTGAAGTTAAACAGGCGCAGCTCCAACAAGACAGCGCCACACCAGGGAGTTGATTCGAAATGCAATGCGCTGCGGGAGGGGAAGCCAGTGCAACACATCACGCTCGTGAATAATCTGGTGTCCTGCTTTTGGCTTTAAGTGGCGCTTTAGAAGTTTGGAAATTACGACTGCAATTATGAACTGAAGAAACCATATGAATACTGGTGTTGTGCAGTATATAAATTAAAACCTTACAATACGACTGCAATGCGATTTTCTTCCTTTACAGATATTATTCAGAATATCGATTCATTTATTATAGGAATGTCGACAATAATCTGCTTAATTCGCCGCAGGATAGACGTACCTGCAAATGGCCTACGAAAAAACCGGGCAAGGTGCAAGTAAAACCGAAAAATAGGTCTACTAAAAAGAACAGATAGTTTCGGCCACTGTTAATTAGCTGTCGCGAATTGATCCAAAACATCGAATGTGTCACGCAGTAGCCTACTAGAATAGAAATAGGTTCGCAAATGGTGTACACTATGAAGTATTCGCAGATTTAGAAAAAGACAAGAAATCTCATGTGTTTGTTAATGTAGTATTTGGTGAAGAGTTTAAGCAATTGGTTGCTTGTTTGTTGGAATTGTACTGTGCTCACCGATTTATATAACGCCTTTTTCTAGGTTCATCACAGTCGCTCCCGATGGTCAATAAATGGGTAAGAAAATCGGGAGCAGAGAATTAGCATTTTTATCAAGTAACTGATAAGCAATAATACGTTCAAAAATCTTTGAGAGGACTGTTAACTTGGTCTCGTGCAGCCTCCTTCATCGTGTGCTCTATGCTGCTGATTTGCAGGCCCTCTGGGTTCTTTTACCACCGATTTGATTCGAGACTCAATCCAACTGACCATTTGTTATTTACTCGTTCCTAATTTAGCCATCAAAAATTTCGGCTACTATATATGTAGGCCTACCACATTTGTAAATATGTCATAGGCTAAAGGCAAATGATATTGCTGGAAAAAATGTTATTTCTATTGAAACCGTCCAAAATCAGACTCCATTCACAGAAACAGACAACGCTATTATCAAACCAGATTAGTTTATGAATCGACGAACAGACAGATGACCAAGTGCTGGTAGCCTATAGACAGGTACGAATGTAATTCAACGCAGGTAAGTAGCTTGCAGATAGTCAAGTTACATTGTACATTCACACTTTCATTGTAATTGTGATAGGTATGCAGTTCAAGAACCTTGGTTAAACTTCGCCACACGCAATTTGTCCTACACAGTTCAGAAATTTACAATAGACCGAGGCCTAGAGACACAAAGTTATAGGCTTATGGCCAATTAGGGAACATCTACAGAACAACCCGTAAACTATTGTAGCCTAGGCTTATATTCTAATCTAACAATATATATTATCACCATGTATATATCATCGCATATAGTAGGCCTAGCAGAGTTTCACATCACTGTACATGGCATTATCATTATCACATCATCATATAACCTTGTCACATAACTTATCACATCACCTTATCATATTAACACCTTATCATATCACATTGTCACTATATCACATCACATTATCACATCACATCATTTTATCATATCACCTTACCATATTACCGTAACTGATCACAGCACTTTCAAAATTTGAACATTTAAATCCTTAAAATTAATTCTTAATTTGTCGCGTTGTTTTGTTTAAAGTGTAACACGTGAACAGGTTTTGAACAATTTGCAGACCTACCAAATTCAAAGTTATTTGCATCCTAATTCAAAGTTATTTGCATCCTAATTCAAAGTTATTTGCATCCTAAGTCAAAGTCATTTGCATCCTAATTCAAAGTTATTTGCATCCTAATTCAAAGTTATTTGCATTCTAATTCAAAGTTATTTGCATCCTAATTCAAAGTTCATCAGAAAATCAATAGTCATGTAATATTCGCTAGCAATAAACGCTAGATAGGGTTCGAAGTAAGAACTTCGAGTTGCCAAGCAAAAGTTGAATTTTCAAAACTCTTCCGGTAGATCGAATTACAGTATCTTGTGAGATAAACCTATGCAAAGCGTGGTGTTAATAAATATTAACATCCTCAATAATTATATGTAAAATTATTTGCCAACGTCAGGGTATAATATCTCTGTAGCATTTGATGAAATAAACGAATTAAATCTAAAATGCTATCAACTATGAAGAGCTCATGGAGTCGACATCGATTGCATTATGCCAAGAGAGGTCATGATGTTGGTCGATATATGCCTACTGTAAGTTAATCGATATGACAAAAATAACTAATTACAGGTCGAATAGTTCGCATCAGTAAAATGAATTCATAATTTCATACGCAGTATTTTTAGCACAATCTTACTATAGCTTGCGCAGCGTGTAGGAAGATGCCAGGAATATCTATGTCAGAATTTAAATGTTTGAAATAATCAAAAAACTCGCAAAGGCTGAAAAAGCGTCGATGTCACGACATGCAATAAACACACTGAGATGTCTCTATTAGCGTCAGTTTCGGTTAAGTCAAAGTGTCAGATAAAAGTGTCATTTGTCAAAGTCAGGGAACAATGTCATTGTTAGTAATGTCAACGTTAAAAATAATATAAAAGTCAACATGGTCGTTGCCTCGCCTCCTGCAACCGTTGCATAGTTCGTCTAAGTCGATGTTTACCCGATGGCATAACGAAGCTTTAGCGAAGTCTTTAAAAGGAAGCTTGTGATTAGTGGCTGGGTGCAGGGCAACGGAAGGTGGGGTAGATGTAAAGGCATCCAATAGTATTTAGGAGTGTGGGAATTTCCCTTTCTGCTCCCTCATATGCGGAGGTTGGCCTTGGGTTTGAGGGACATAGACAAAATGGGGTTAGGAGGAGACAGGTCGGAAAAACGTCAATTCCCAAGCGTGGATGTAGCGAAAGAGGATGAAGAGTGGAAACACAGTGTAAATTTAGAATACTAATGAAATATTTCTTAAATTTTGGGAGGGATATAGGCAGCGGGACCATCCCCTTCTGTCCCTTGTGCTCCTCCAGTCCACAAATTGTCTTCTGCCCTTTCTGTACATTAGAAGAACTTTGCAGGACGAAGTTCGCTATTTGCTGTAGGGGTCTACAGTTGGGCAGATCGAATAACAACGAAATAGACTTCTACATCGATGGAACGTATACGTTATCATGTCATTGGCTATTAGCAACCTATGGACGGGTTATTGTCTTTAACGTGTAGACGTTAAGGCCATTTATTAAGAATAAAATTTGTGAACTTCTATAGCTCAATAGACATGTCGAGCGTGCGTGAGGACGTTGTCACGTTAAGCTCTGGTCCTGAGGGTAAGTCGGCGAGAGGCGCTATATCCATAGACAACAGAAAAGAGTCCGCCACTGCTTGCACTCTGACAGTGCCAGATCTTAACATGAATAGAAGAGGAGGGAGACGCTAAAGATCGGTGTTATCACACAGTGGCGCTAAAGTGAAACTAAGGCAACAATCCAAAGCATGCAGCTTCAAGTCATCAGGAGAATTATGCAGAGTTTCATATGCTATGTTCAAAAGAAATCACATTTCAACATCTTAAAAAAGTGAACCTTCTCCTTGAACAGTGCAAAAAGTGGCAAAGACGCGAATAGTTATAAATAAAAAAATAACGACTCCCTTGATTAGGCATATAAGCGAATAATTAACTGCCAATTAAGCTACTAACGTCTAGGCCTACACGAAACGAAGTAGGCTAATTAGTGTAACAAACACAAATATAGATATGATTGATATCACAATGCAAAGTTTAAAGCTATAGAGAACCTCAACCTATATAATCTATGATGTGTTTTGTCTCATTTGATAATGATATGACAAAAAGAAGCGTACACTGAAACTGATTTTAGCATTTCAATAATCATTGCATCGAAATTCGTGCTTTCGTTTCTCATTCCGTTGGCCTATGCCTAGTATTTGTTCCTTCGTTACAATTGTTCTCTTTCATTCTGAGAGGGACAGCAAAAGTAACAGCGCTAGAAGAACACAAGTGTTCACCTGATCATGCAGATGAATGAAATATCAGAGCCTACAATAACAAACAAAAACTGATTTATTAGACCAATTGTCATGATTAAGTATAAGCCTAATTTAATTAATAATCTTCGTTTATTGGTGTGAAATTGACACAACACAATTTGAATCGCAATTCTGTATGTCAATATATCAGTTACTATAATAGGCCTACTTTGATTCGCTAATCCAAGTTAACAATTCTCATTTGCGATGATGGTCTCACTTTATGACTAGGCCTACTGCAGTTTCATTAGTTTAAATGATATCAGACAAAGCGTTGTGGTGCTTCGCTGTCCTTTTACGTCAAAGTTATGCATTAATGCATAGGCCTACTGCACTAAGATCCAGCATGAAAATAATCTCTGAGTTACCTTGGTTACCCTTAGTATGCCGTTGTGTTAGAATTAAAGGAGTCGCTTTGGTACGCTTGTTGGTCGCCAATCGAGGCCATGGAATCGGCTGAAAAGGTCGAATTCAAAGACATGGCTACAGCGGCTGCACAGAGGTCACGTGACACGCGAGGACCAATCAGAGAGTTCAGGAGGTATGCCAGGGCGCTTCCGCTTGTCAGACCGAGGCTGTAGGAGACCGTCATGATGTTGCCTAGGCAGACAGAACAATGCGACAACAACTGATATATCTTTCAATGACATGCATGCAACGTAGAGTACCACATTCAAATGTATTGGAGTACACAGAGGGGCAGAGGGTATAATTTCAGTGTGACAATTGCACTTCACCTGAACAGTACCCACTCTTAATGAACTCACCAACACACCAATTTTGAATTGCCTAATAGTATACGCAGATTACAAGCAGATTTCTAATGAAGTAGGTCCTAAACGGTGTAGTTCATACGGCATCCTTTACAACTCAAGCGGCCAGGGGGCGCACTGCGCGAACCTCTGAAAGCCTCCATACAATTATACGACTGTTAAGATCAGTTGTCTAGGTATAAAGTCACACGTTCAAGACGTCGTTGAAATTCATTCCGATTCTATCAGGCAATACAGTGTGAATATAATCCAGTGGAATTTCTTCCAGAAACACGGTCCAATGCATCAGAGGAGGAGGAGGAAGAGGAAGAGGAGGAAGACTTGATCGATACGTTATATTAAATACGTGATAAAATTCGCACCTGTCCACGGATCACTTATCCCTCATCGCCCGCATGCAGAGCCCACCTGTGAGTTCCTTCTGCTCGTCAGGTACCCTGGTCGGGGCCAGAATCATCGACGCACTTCCGAAGTATCCGTTCGTGATGCCAAGGACGGAGGACAGAAGCACTGGCCAGATCTCCCTCACACCTACTCCGCCCGTCTGACCTTTTGACCCGGCACAGATCATCATCAGAGGAACGAGAATGACGCGTGATAACGTACACAGAACGAGGTGACACGGCGTCCAATCAAAATGCACAGACGCCACAATCTAGAAATAATTTAAGCTTACATGTTAGGCCTTCAGCGCAGAGCAACATCGTCTAAATGTAACAGATATTCGTGAAGCGCCTGAGAGATGCGACATATATATCGATCCACTGAGAACTGAAATTCAGTGAATTACCAATCTCAATTTGCAAGTCTCTCTATCGGTAGGATTATTGTAAATCTATTTATGAACCAGGAATAGAGCAGTTGTTTTCGATAGGAAAGACAACATAATGTGTAAGCCTACGCATTCGCATTGACCTATTCACTTTGTTGCAAGATGTCCCAGGTAAGAATCTAACACTTTCTGGCAAAATCGATATTCTAATTCCATTATCAATATCGTTGGAAAGGAAAGACAAATGAAATAAGTGTGCAATAAATATGGCAGGAAGAAATCAACAGCGAAAAGAGGAAAAGGAAAGCGAGAAGAAAATCATTTACCAATATAAAAGCTTTTGTTAGAGTACAAAACTTTATACATAAGACATAGTTTAATTATGTTGTAGCTTAACAACCCAGCTTCGCTAAGGTTTGAATTTTGAACTCAGCGGGTGTTCTTCGGCCCTGAAATTCGCCTCGATTGCCAGTGTTCCTTCTCCGAGTGAGACCGTGATGATATAACTAACGCGCTTGATTTGCACATTAAAATGAGCACATTCTTCAGTTGATAGTTTGATGAAAATGTGAATGGCGGTTCCAATTACACTGAATGTCGGAGTATTGTGCAATTCGAAACTTAGAATGTCCAAATAGCGAAATTTAAAGTAAATTGTGTGCTGAAAATAGTCATGTTGGCTTTGAAATTCGCACTAGAACGTTTTGCAAAAAATTTCATATATTGCCAAAGCGTTCCGCTCGTGAGTCTTAGGCCTAATTTCTTTGGACGAAAAGAAAGCTTTGTCTGTTTTATAGCTTAGAAATGTGCTTTTACCTTTCCGATGAAGTCGAAGAAGTTGAAGAAGAAGATAAGAATTATTGGCATCCAGGTACTCAGCAGACAGCTGATCACTTCTGATTCGATGCCAGGAAAGAGACTGAGAGTGACAAAGTAGGTAACTGAGATGGAGATGAGAAATGGCCACACGGACCTTAACACCTCGCATCTCGCTACACAGCCACCTGAACACAGAAATAGCAAGTCTGAGTTGCATGTATATCGCCGTGGTTGGACTGGTTGTGTATCCGAGTATATACTTCTCGAGGTGTGCTATATATACATTAAAAAGGAATGAATAAATAAATGAATTAATGAATGAATGGATGAATGAATAGTCTGTAACGTAATGATATCAGGTTCTGGCAGGCCCGTAGCCGGAGGCAAAATCAAGACGAGGCAAAGACATCAAGACATCCCAGATCCAATCACATCCCAGTGCTCTCCGCTTCTCTATCCATACCTTTCTCCCTTTTGTTCCGTCATATCCCTGCTGTTCTTACTGTTTTACATGCATTCTAGCCTATCAAAACGATAGGCACCTATTACTTGACGATATATCTGGATATATGCTACTATTGTCACTGGCTCTTTTCGTCCTGTAGTCGTTACTGTTATTATGATTATATCAGATTTTGGATATACTACACCATAGGCCTAAGTGTAGGCCTATGACCCCAAAGTCGGCAAAAATATTGCCCAGAGACAGTTACTGACAATTTTTATTTTCAATTTCATTCTCGTAATTTATTATTATTATTTTATTATTAGTAGTATTAGTATTTTTATTATCGTCATTATATCATGATCGTTATCATTACTTTTGATTGCCTGCCAAGTCGTTACATTTCTCCTCTGCACAGATGCGATGACTGTCTCCAGTTCTTTAATTCCGTTATTTCTGAGAAGAACTGTGACTGCGCATGTCGTCTGCGTTGCATTGTGGGACTGACACTGAACGTCGTCATCCGGGCAAGCAGCTTTCTCTCTATATCCGCTTCCGCTGTTTGTCAGACTCGTCGGACTCTGAATCAGAAGGATTCTGTTTCCGTCATGAATGATTTTGCCGTCAATCGCATTAACCTGATTCAATGCAGAACAGCAAATACCTCTTTGTGTAAGTCAAGAATCTTCAATAATACATCGCACGTTTTAATTCAGAGAGCTGTCATCTAGCTGGCATTGGCCTATCATGCAAGTCTGTGTTGTACGTTGTGCAATATAAACATCTCACAATCTCACTTAAGGATACCTATGCGCTCTCTGCGCTGGCCTCAATGGCGTTAAATGTCACAGTGAGCAAGTATAAATGTATCCATTAGGAAAACCATGCACGGAAAAGAGTCATCAGTGTTGGGCCCACGCACAAGCGTGGAACCAACCAACTGATTCCCGTCGACAGTCGACAGATGGCTGGGATGTTCAGAGTCTGTGGGCCAAGTTGCGTCAATGAGCAGAACGATGTCTATTTACACGTGTTTGCATTGAATTTGCTTCGTATATCATTTATTGTGACTGGCAAATAAGGTTTTAACGTATACATGACAAAGTACTGGATGAAAACGAGACCAAAGTGACATCATAGCTAGGACTTTGCGAGAGAAGATGGTGCGGAAAATGAGAATCCGACCAATGGCTGTAGGTTACAAAGTCCTAACAGCGGAAATAGAAGAAAGTCAATTGTGTCTGTCACGTATGCTTACTGCCAGAAATACGCAACGCTTTCGTCTTCTTCTTTATTTTTCTGTCTTTTCGGCAGGTTCGTATGTCCAATGTCGCCACTTCCCTCTGTTCTGGGCCTCCTCTTTCATCCTCTTGTAGGCACCCCTTTCAGCCCTAGATCATTGTTCTCGGTCTTCCTCTTGTCTTTTATCCCATCATTTTTCCCTCGATGATGTTTCGTAGTTGGGAGTCGCCTCTTAGTAGGCCTATTTATTTGCCCAATCCATCTCTTATTGTCTTCACATCAGTGATCTTTTCTCTCCTATATAGGCTACCATTTGTAGTATCTTTTCGTTAGTTCTGTGCTCTGTCCAACTAACGTTTTCCATTCTGCGTGAAAGCCACATTTACATTGCATCTAATATTTTCTTGTCCTCTTCTCTTATTGTCCATGTTTCTGATCCGTAAAGGAACACGTTCCATATGAAACCATATAATCGTTTTATCATGTATAATGCTTACGTCATCGATACTTGCGGTGAGCCAGCGTTGGTCGTCTGCCGAGAGTGCGCTTGAGCAGAGGCCGACGTGGAATCGGACGAAGTCTGTTCGCATGGTCAGATGAAAGGCGACGCAGCATGCGATTAAAATGACCATCGTCACCGCAAAGAAGGACATCGTGCTCTGACGAACATCGTTCAGTAAGATCTTCGTCAGGATTCGACTGACGGACACGATCAGACCAGCGGCACCTTCACAGTTCACGCAAAACCCGTTATGATATTAATATGTCAATTGCTCGAGCCTTGCTTTTTACCTGTTGTCACAGCAAAGGTCTCATGCAGCAGCAGGGGCCGTCCACATAAGGGGGGCTCCGGAGGCAAATGCCCCCACTTTCAGGTAGTCTTAGGGGGAATATTTAGCCATGCTAACACTGGCGACCGGGGGTTTGCCTCCATCACTAATGGGGGATTGACGCCTCTGTGCAGCAGTATTTTCAGCTTCAGTGTAACGTCATTGTCCAGAAAGTCAAATAAGCGTATGCATGCGTGTTGCATGTATGCATGAACATGTTCATTCATTCATTCATTCATTCATTCTGAGCATTTATATAGCGCTCCTTAAAGAACCTACTAAGGAGCGCTCCCAGCCCAGCAATGACTAGCTTAATAAATAGCAGTATAAGAGAGTAGCGTGCGAATAGGTTAAAATGGGTCTAAGTGATTTGATATATATATATATATGTAACTGTATATTCAGATGCATGAAATTGTGGGTATGTAAACTTATTTACATACGGAGAGAGAGTTATATATTTATTTATTATGAAAAAAGACTTGAGGGTGAAGACCTGACGGTAGGGACACAAGCGAAGAGCGGAGCTCAAGTAGGAGCTTATTCCATATTCAAGGACTCGCAACCGAGGAAAACACGGCGCTGCCTTATAACTAGACGAGGTCTTGCACATATGTGCAAGTATACTTACATGTATCCGTGTTTGTAGATGTGTATTAGAACATGTACCCTGTTCATATGTATGCTTGTGTTTGTATGGTTGTATCTTACTGCATTGCACCGTAGGATCACACCCACCATCAAATTAACAGCCACACCGTATCATCTAATTTTTTTTATATTTATTACCGAAATTTTATACCGCCCTCCTTCCAATATTTCTTGCTCACACACGCGGGTGACGCGCTTCGACGGCGCAATTGCAGTTGTAGTGCAGAGCAATTGTGTGCGAAGGACTTGCTCAAGGTCCCTACACAGTGACTGACGCTTGGACGAGGGTCGAACCCACTCACTCAGCGCACACTTCTTTAATTTTTCACAAGATGCACATTGAATAAGATCAGGCGAGTGACATACTATAACATATTTAGGCGATGCAGAATGTCTGACTATTAGGGTCTGTAATTATTAACCGGGCAGCAGCTAATATTCGATGGAAATTGACGTCGATGTGAAACTGGACGCTTACTTTCGCCGGTCATAATGGCCTGGGTGTAGCTCGATGGCAACATGCTTGTGAACCCATAGAAACTCGATTGCTGAACTGAAACAATAATAGCAGCACAACCCGATTAAAGAAACGTATGAATGTATGTATGTATGTATGTATGTATGTATGTATGTATGTATGTATGTATGTATGTATGTATGTATGCATGCATGCATGCATGCATGCATGCATGCATGTGTTCTTTGATAATTTCTTTCTCTGGTGCCTCTAGTTATTCAAATATAAACAGAATTTCCACAAATCATATCAACGTTCGGATACAATGTATACATTTGTATTGACCTACGTATACACAAAACTGCTCATGAAAGATGTTATGCTTCTGAGAATTTCTGCCCAGTGTACACATTACTCTGCTTTTCTGTAGCGATGGTGTTCTCGCAAATGCTTTATCCCACCTTTGGGAAATTGACGAGAAGGAATTGCGCTATGCTGGTTTATAAGACCCTTATGTGTGAACATTAATATATATATATAGCTTAATATATAGCAGTATAAGAGAGTAGAGTGCGAATAGGTTAAAATGGGTCTAAGTGATTTAATATATATATATATATATAACTGTATATTCAGATGCATGAAATTGTGGGTATGTAAACTTATTTACATACGGGAGAGAGAGTTATATATGCTACCTAATTATGTCCTTGTGTTCATGTTACATAAGTTGTATATATATATACATATATATATATATATATATATAAGCGTTGCACACTCTCAGGTTATTATCTTATATATACATAATTATCAAAGTCAATATAAAACTGAGAACTGCTTCAATATATCGCAGCATTGGACAACCAATGCGTAATAGGGTGTATAAATACTCAAATACTGCCCCATCGAATGTCAACGTATATCAGCTAAATGCATGAAGATATCATCATAGACGTCAACATGGTGTTTGGTCGACTCATCGTCATCTCACTGATTGATCTTGTGAACAAGTCAACACATTGAAACGGAGTCATATCAACGCATCAAAGCGCCGCGGTAACAGATCAGCGCGTCAACACATCAACATCCAGTCACACTTCATTACGTCAACAGAGCATCATTTCGCCACATCAAAATGTCCGCAATTTTTCATAACAACACGTCAACATAATTACGAGAACAACTCGTCAAACGATAGCGTATCAGCAGTCACGTAAAAAGATAGTCAGCGAAGCAGCGAGGCATTTAAAGCAGATTGTAAAGGCGCACAATAAATTGTACAGTTGAACTGCGAGTAAGTGCAGTGTCAATGAGGGCAGGACTCGAACCCCTTCGCCTTTCTTCAGTTGCTGTCAGTACAGCATCGCTCGTCTAATCTCAAGCGTTGCTATAAGACCGATAATAACCCGGTCTTTAACGACCCTGTTCGTGGTAATCGGGTATTCTGCTGGTCCTACGGGGCTCTCCTCCATTCCTCTCCCCTCCCCTCCTCCATCCCTTCCTTCAGAATCAATTTCTAAGCCGAAATTGCGCATCATAAACTAATGCCTGGCAACAACTGAAACTGACTGTACGGATCACACGGCTAGACAAAGAATGTGCTTTTATAATATTAAACACTGTCAGGAGTGAAGCCTTTGCAAAACCTTACACCACCAACATTAAACATATGGCTTACACATAACTATTCTTGTGTCGCCCCTTTGGTAAGAAGTCAAACAGCCCTGTTCACAAGCACAGTGACAAGCTTAATTGTATAGGAAAACCACAGATGCAGCTACAGTGAATTAGGCCTATGTGCCGCCCATTCTTAATAGTGCCAGAGGGTTTCGAACCGCCTACGCTCGGCCATTCGACACACGGGTCAGTTCGGTCAAGTGGATCGGCCAAACAGTTGCATGACACAGGCCCAGTGAAGAATTTGTCAAATCAGATGTTAAGTCGTCTCTTGTCGACGGCCAGAAAAGAGTTCCACAGACAAATGGTTCACCGACAAATAATTGACCACAAATGGTTGGCGGACATTGCAATGGGTTTACGGACAAATAGTTGACGAAAATGATTCCCGACAAATGGTTCACAATCAAAGGATTCATGACCAAAATGTTATTAATCGTTAACTGTGTTTGATAAAATAGAAGTTGAATTGATGACAATTATGCTTGCTGATCCTATTTCGATTTCAGCAAGAATTTTTTTAATCATCAATCCAACTTCTATTGTAATTGATGACAGTGGACGAGTAATAAGTTATTGGTCGTGAATCTTTTGTCGTTATGACTTCGTCGGTGAAACGTATGCAACGTCAACGCCCTATTGCTAATCGTTGCATGCATGGATTGAGAACCACCAAAGATAGTCCACTGACCCCAACCTATTTACCACAGGACTGATGAAATAGATGGCGCTTCCTTTCTCCCTGCCTCCGTATCTTCCTCTTTCTGTTCCTCCATTCCACCCTTCCATCTTTCGTTCCTCCACCCCAATCTTCCATCCCCCACGTAGCATTAATTGCAACTATTTCTTTACGTCGGCGGATTTTATGAAGACGGAGAACCTTGTTTCTGTGAAGAATACACTTCATCATCAGAGGCGACGGTCTGAAACAGTCACCCGAGTCACACAGGACCCGAAAATAGAGATCATAAATATGCAATAAATGTCTTGGATTATCATCACTTCATCCAATCTATTGTGGTCAGAATGTACGCAGAAGCTGTCTAGTTGCAGGCCACGCAGGCATTCACTATCACGCTGTTCGACTAGACAGCCATAAAAGGCCATATTGAATGCGATCATCGACTACCGTGCTCTTCCATCAGACTGTCCAGGTTTTCTAGTCGCAGTATTGTCTGCTGTCAGCAGACGTTGCTGCCCTTATTACCGTGTTTACGACCCTTTCCGAGTAACCGGAGTGACCCCCGTTAAAAGAACATCGAGGTCAATATAATTTATCGTCTGTCAGGTCAACAATGACCCATAAGTTATCAGTATTAATCTCCTTTATTAGACCAGGCTAAATGTAATGCGTGATAAAAAAGCCCATTTTAGAATAATAGTCAGAGATCTACTATATGAATTTCTAATCGTAACTATGATATGGTATGATATCGAACCAGCCAGACTGACGAACACTACGAGACATTTCGTTGTGGTAGCCTATGTAGCCTATAACGAAAGAGTTATCCTTGGTTGATGGTAAATGTGTCGACCTTTTTCAATCTGAATTTAGATCCATCCAATATCACATCATGTTAAATCGATTGACGAATGATTTCGAACAATTTAAGAAAGGATTGACAAGGATATGCGAGTGCCTGGTTGAAATGCCATTCCCATTCCGCCGATAATTCACTCAATTCGTCGAGAATCAGCAAATGCGTGAATTAGGCCTATTGGACCTTATAACTTTTCACCGTGCAAATTAGTCTGCAAGGGATGAACCGAAGCTCAGCTCAGAACTCGACTAGGCCCGAGTTTGGTAGTACTTGGCATAAATTCGAACTCGGACAAACAATGCCTCCGAGTTTTAAGCTTTTCGATCATCTGTTTTAAAACGAAAATAGGATATTTCAATGCACAATACCACAATCGAGATAACTATAAACACAACTATTGCTACCATTAGTATTTACTAGTTACTATTTCCTAGTGTATACTAAGACAAAACTAAAAAAAATTGCAAATTACCAAAGTAGAAATTAAGAGAACGACACTTTATTAAATATTCTAAACTCGGACTCGGCAAGAAATTTAAACTCGGTTCCTCCGTATACAGCATACATAATCAAATATAAGTAGACATGCATTAAACTTACGATCATGGCAACCTAGTAACGAGAATTTCCTACCAGTGCATCCTAGTGCCACCGTTGCCACAGCAACGAGTGTCACGTGATAGGAGTCGGTGACGTTGAATAGATCGAGCCAGACGTCTGACGTGGCGACGACGGCGAGCGTTGCTAATGACAACAGGTACCCGAAGGTGATGCGGGTACGGAGGCTGAGCGTTTCGACGAGGACGCTCGTAACGACGACTCCAATGAAGGCAGCACCGATGTAGACGACGCTGATATCGAAGACGATTGTCGTTGCCGGGTGTCGTTGCTGGTAGTAGTCAACGGCGATGATGAAGTTGTTGTAGGGCAGAAGGAATCCGACGCCGCAGAGGATGAGTGAGAAGTAGATGAGTCGGTGGTTGTCGAGGGGTGGGAGGGTCTGGCTGCGGCAACAGAGATGATGACGATGACCCTCGGATGCTAACGGTACCTCAGTCACGATCTCAACCTTTGATGATTCACGTCTCTGCTGGTGGCAGTGACCACGGGTCAGGTTCTCGTCCATCTCCACGGATCAACTGCTGCTGAAGCCATGCACAGATCTACGCTATAATATTCGTATTTACTGCTTCCAGTAAACTGTTGGCCTAAACATGAAATCCTCATTGATCAAGTGCAAATGAAAACCAACCATGATATCAACACAGGATAACCTGTTTAGGCTACAGGAAAGCCTAGCACTGTGCAGGAAAGTATGTTATTCCTTTGACAAATAAAGCGAAAACTAATCACAAATAATAGAACGCACTATTTAATAGAAAAGTTCTATAATGAGCCCCAGCATGAGACAACTTGCCACGATATCGGGGTATGTTGTCTCCCAGATGGGGGCTTGTTGTCTCAATGACATTTGGCCCCTGAAAAAATGTGCATTTGTTTTTTTGAATAGGTCTACATGCCTCTTACAGTTTATGTAGGTTTTCATAGTTAATTATATACAAAAAAAACTAGTACTTCAAAACGAATTCCCAACGAACCAACGTCAGCGTTTGACGTCCACGTCGTCTCTACATGTTTATAGATGCGTGTACGTAGCAACATATATGCGTTTGTAATCGTTTCTAGCTGAGCGTGACTGCATCAACTAATGAGTGTATTTATTAATTACTGTCACTTGGTCTTAATGACAACTAATGTCAACAGAGACTCACCTAACTGACCTTGCTCCCGCTCTCCCGATTTCTAGTGTGCTTCTAAATATAGCGTCCTCTTCTTCTTTCGTCTTCTTTCTCCTCATAAATATGCATATCCGGTTTCGCCGTTGATTCCTGGAAGAATTCTGTTTCTGATGCAGCAGCAGCAGGCTTCTGCGTTAGAGCATCATCTGCTGTGGATGCAGAGAGGCTTATGGTGCCAATCAATAGAAAGGGTGAGGACCTCCATCTGTCTCTACCCTTCTGCTTGCCCCTCCTTGTGTCTCTATCTGACTCTACCCTTCTGCTCGCCCCTCCTTGTGTCTCTATCTGTCACTGCCCTTCTGCTTGCCCCTCCTTGTGTCTCTCTCTGAATACCTGTCGCTCACTTTCTCGTCACTTTGTCCATCGTTCTAGCTCTGTCTGTGTCTTTCTGCCGTGTATATGTTCTTTTATCTTTGTCTGGGTGTCTTTGTGCCGATGTCTCTGACTCCGACCGTGTGCGCTTTTCTTTCACTATTCGGCTGCTTTTTCAACCGTTCTATCGTTCCGACACTTAGTCTCGCCATATATCCGTCTATCTGTCTGTCTATCTCTCTCTGTCTGTCTGGCTGTCTCTGTCTATTACTTCTCTCTCTCTGTCTGTTTGTCTGTCTCTCTGGTCCTGTGTTTCTTTGTCTCTGGCCAACGCTGGAGGACGACTTGGTTACGACGGAGTCCTGTGTCCACTCTCAGTGTGGCCCATGTCTCGCTTGGCTACAGGGTACACTCGACCCGCGAAGGCATCGGTGGATGACCGCATGTTTTAAGCAGGACCTCTCTCTCTCTTTCTGTCTGTCTGTCTGTCTGTCTGTCTCTCTCTCTCTCTCTCTCTCTCCATCTGCTCTCCCACTTCGGCAGAACGAGGGCAGAGGATGAGACAGGTGGACAAAGAGAAAGGGCAAGATCTAAAGACACAGAGAAGCAGAGGAAGGAATGAAGGAAAAGAAGGAGCGAGAAAGACCGCAGGAAAGATGCTGCTAAGTAGGAGGAGGAGGAGGAGGAGGAGGAGGAGGAGAAGAAGATGAAGGAGAAGGAGAAGGAGGAGGAGGATAGAGTGAACTAAAGGAAAGAAAAAAGGCAGGGTGGATGTGTGCGTATTCGTGTGTTGATGTTGACGAAGCCTTTCACAGAAATTCGGTCAATCGAGTTTTCTGCGGAACCAACGCATTTTTTTATCGTCTGTGCAAGGACCGACATATAATGTTCTCACTCTCTTCTGACCTCTGTTTGCGTCTCTGCCTATCTCTCTGTTGCTACGCCGCCTCTTGTTGTTCATCTCTTTCCCTATCTCTGCATACCTCTGCATACCTCTGCGTGTCTCTTTTTGTCATGTCAACCGTATATATATATACATATATGTATATATATATTATATATATATATATATATATATATATATCCGTTCCTTTCTTATAGAATATATCTGTAGGCAATTCCTTTCAAATGACCAGTACTCAATCTTTTTCCACCATCAGCCTTCATTGGAATTATTTCCGGTCAGTGAGGAAGAACTGGACCGCAACTGAGTGCAAGTAAGGAGCTACATACATACATACATACATACATACATACCTATATACATACATATATACATACATACATACAATTTGATACAAACATGCATACATTGATAGGCAAAACAGTTTATCCTGTGCCATTAAAAAACTCGACTCCTCCAAACTCAATAATTTTTATCCAGCATCTGTGTGGACTGACTGGCATCCCAATTCTGCATTGATATCTTCATTTGTTCAAAGATTAGCAGAGATGATATGATAGATTTTACACCCTCAATTTTCACAGTTAAAAACTTTAATTGCGCTCTGTTTAGCGATTAAAATACTGCGATATTCTGACTATTTTGAGATAGCATTACTCGAATCTCTGCTTCTGCAATAATATATAAAGGCGCATAATCAATGACGAGTAACGGATGATAACAATGCACCGTTTTATGTAATAACGCCATTACACTAAGATCAACATAGGAAAATAGCAAATAGGAGCCTAAATTAAGTGTCTACCAGGCGGATTGATTCCCTTGTAGACAGACGCTAACATAGGCTACATTTAAACAACAGTAGCGGAACATGGCTGTAGGCCCATATATATATATATATATATAAATATATATATATAAGCCTATATACACAAGTGAAAACATTAATCGCAATCATCGGCTTCAGTCGGTGATGACTGTCTGCTGTCTGTTAGCACGAAGTCGAGTCTCCTGGCAGCCGTCGTCATAGCAACAAAACGATCTGACGAATGAAATTGGAAATAGCAGAGAAAGTGAGCGCCGTCGACAGAACGACATTCCCAACCGGCGATTTCCATCCAATCGAAATGAGAGGAGGAATAGGCTCTACAACAGCAAGACAAAGCGCATCGCTCGAGAGTAAGCGGATGCCCTGCGCTTGGAATTATAGTTTAGAAGTTTTGAGATTAAGATTCGATTTCTCTTAGATATAAAAAAAGGCAGAGACTCCATTCATCCCATTTTCATTCCTTGTATAGAAAAATGCGCCTTGTGAAGTTGAAGGTCAGAGTAAGATTCTTGATTGACCGACTTTGCCCCACAAGCTGTGGCTTCAATCAAAATAAAAATGCGATTGTAAACAAACATTTGCGTTTTAACGTAACCTGCAAAGCTCGTATGTAAGTTAGGAAACTGCTGTGATGCTGAAAGATTTACCCAGATTTGTGCATTTCGTTATCGATTTTCCCACATCTGAATTTGGATCTGAAACGACGATGAAAGATTGAAACGAATTTTAAAGTGAACTGCATTAAAAAGAAACAATTCATATAGAATTGAGAAATGATGCATACGGCGTCATAATTATACAAATCGATATACATATATAATATATATATATATACATATATATATATATATATAATCTGTTAAAAAGTCAAATGAAATTGGCAGATATATGGCAGCTCTAGTACAATAGCATATGTAAGTTATCTATATATATGATGATCGAGCCGTAGCCATATATTGTTCAACTGTATCAAGGCCCTTTCGTCGCTGAAATTCTGCGTCTTATTTTGGGATTATTGTTATTCATTATATATATATATACAGTGCACGGTGAAAATTATTATTGCACCACCCTACAAAAGGTAAAAACTGGTTTAATAAATTTAAAATCAGTTTTTTCATTAATGTCACTCAAATCATTTGCAAACGATCATAAAATCAGTCATTTACATATTTTTCAGGAATGTCCGTTGGTCGACACATGGAGGAAAATAAGAAAAATTCATTGTTTCTACTCTTCATTACGTCCTAATATTTCGTAGTACCACCTCAAGCTTCTGTCACAGAATGACGCAATTATTCTTTCCACCTCTGTATGTGCGTGTAAGTCGTTCAAGTTATGCAAGCCTAATAAATAGGTCCACACGTGCATTCAATTCTAATGTTGCTTCGTGAACTGTTACTAGACAACTACCCAATTCTTTGCAGTGTTTCACTGTCATAAGATTATTGTTGTCATCAGCTCACCTACAATTCGGAAGGTCGTATTCATGACAGAGAGCAGCGCTCTCTTGTGGTAGAGTCGAGCAAAGAGAGTCATGTTGAGGTAAGGGGTTTTGGAGAGGAAAGCCAGCGACAGAGATTTCTTCGTAATGGACCATCGGACGACGTCGCAGTCAGTGCGGTAGTAGCATCTGGCGCGAATCGGCTGCTGAACGATCTTATGCTGTTGTTCCTGGTAGAAGTACCGTCTCTGAACGAACCTATCGCCTGGTATCGCCACGGATATGTCGGCTATATCACGGTAGGTGAAGTCTGTGATCTTCTCGGAACTTTCGCCGTCTGTTTCGCATGCGATTCGCAGCTGTGAATTAACGACGTTCGGACAGTCTGTGCCAGAGAGAAACAATGTCGTTGTTGCGCTTTGAAGTTGTGCCTTGGAAACAATAGCCTCTCAAAAAAGAAGAAGGTATATAATAATTATCACAGTTTACAATATAATATATCACGATATATAATATTTATGGTTTGTTGTGCTTCGCTTATTGTGATCTTCAACCGATCGTGTTATGTCTTAAATCATGATTTTCATTGCTTTGCTTTAGTTAGGAAGAATGATAAAAATAAATCAAAACAAGGAAAATTGAAGAGAGAGAGAGAGAGAGACAGAGAGAGGGAGAGAGACAGAGAGAGAAACAGAGAGAGAGAAACAGAGAGAGAGAGAGTGAGATAGAGATATATAGAGAGAGACAGAGACAGAGAGAGAAAGAGCCAGAGACAGAGAGAGAAAGAGACAGAGACTGCAGAGAGAGACAGAGACAGAGAGAGAGCACTACGGAGACAGAGATATAGAAAGAAAGAGATAGCTAACGAGAGTGAAACATAGAAAAACTGCGAATGAGAGGTAGAAGGTAGTAATAACTAGAAAGAGACAGATGGAGAGAGAGAGAGAGAAAGAGAGAAAGAGAGAGAGAGAGAGAGAGAGAGAGAGAGAGAGAGACAGGGAGAAGGAGAAAGAGAAAATTAGATAGACGACTGGCCTTCGTGGACGTAAAGTGTAGTGTTCCCTCCTTTAAGTGGCGCGTTAGAATCGCTTGTCATGACGTTAATGAAGTAGACGCCTTCGTCTATCTTCTTTACGTTGTTAATGGTCAGTCCACAGCAATCCTCGCTACTTAGCATTCCATCGAAAAAGTTTGCACGGATTGCATCCGGATCCATACTGAACTTGTTATTGACACAGGTCGCCAAGACGTATGAAATTATTTGTCCGGCACTATTCTTCTCTTTGGTGCTCTTCCTCCATGTGGTATATAGATGATCTGGATAGCGATATCTCCACTTGAACTGAAAGGGCCGACCGGCGCATGCAAACGTCCTCTCACCAGGTTGTATCAGAACTAGACATCAGTAAAATCCTTCATGTTACATTCTTCCTTTGCTCGTGTCTGCCCATAACAGTTTATGTAATTTAAACTCTAGTCTGGGCATTAACTAATGAATTAATTCATTTTAGCATGATTAAGCGCAGGTATGTACATTGACAGAAGGATGTATTTATGTATGTATGTATGCATGCTTGCATATATTGATGGATGGATGTATGCATCTATGAATGTATTTATGAATTAATGTTGAATGCAGGCACAGGCCTACCTCTTATATACGCATGAGATTGTAATTGTAATTGGTAGCATCATTACCCGTCGGCGTCTATTGCAAGGAATGACATACTAGAACATATCTATGGTCGATTGTAATGTCAAGATCCTGATGATTATTCAGAGAGAAGCGATGTTCCATCTACTATTTTGGAGATGGTGTCCGCAAGAAATTTTATATGTGCAACATTTTATAAATGGGTCACACTTTTATGAGCAGTTACGAAAGCTGAATGCGATGATAGTTACATTAGGATCATAATCTACAAGTCTGTGGTGATAAGTTCTGAAAACCTAAGCAATGTAAGTTGTCTAAGGATAAACAAGGAGCAAGGAAACAAAGCAAGGAAACAAAGTCTCTGGAGTAAGGTAAGTAAGGTAGGTCGCAGAAATCCTGACTTGTTATTTTTGCCAAAAACCATCTGTGTGTGCACACAAAATGCAAGTGTGCAATGGCTCCAAAGCACGCATATGCGCACAGTTTAGGGGAGCATTGATAAGGAGGCAGCATGTGCATGTTTATGGCGGAGAATGTGCGATTATTATTATTAAGCCTATTATTACTATTATTATTATTATTATTATATTGGGCAATTATTATTATTATAACGGTTTCATCAATTTCAGGTGAAAATTAATGGTGATGTCGTCCGGAGTAGCCCTGCTCGTTGGACTCCTGAACAGCGAAAGTTCCCTTGAAAGCAACTGCGTTGTAGCGTTGAATAGTCATCGAGATGCGCTGGTAGATGAAAGTTGTCTCCCTCTGCTCCCCAGTGTGAAGACGTACGTGGAGGCTATTTGCACAATTTTTCTTCCCTAAGAACTGTGATATTCGAAGCCTATATCACTTCAAAGCAATACGCCATATTTACTTGTATACAGAGGTCTACCATAGATATGGAAATGTCACACAGGCCGCAGCCTCTTCATCTGTCTATTGTTATTATTATTATTATTGTTATTATTATAATAATAATAATAATAATTATTATTATTATTATTACTATTATTATTATTATTACTATTATTATTATTGTTATTATTGTCACTATTATTATTGTTATTATTATTAAACGGACGATTTCTAAAGCTCCGTAACGCAGCCATGCCGCTACAAGGGCGCTTTAAAATGACACGATCAGCAAAGTAACAAGAAGAAACCCTACTTGGACTTACAGTGTCTCTGATAGAAGGGTATCTTCTGTTGCAAATCAACGAATCTGTGAAAGAAGATCTCACAGAGGAGGAGGAGGAGCACGATCGAAAGTTGTCTTAACTGCAGCATTGTAATCAATCTGATCAATTATCATTCGTTCTTAGACCTATAACAAATGAGGATATATTTCGTTTATTTCAAACTGACCTTGAAGTGCATCATGATTACGAATGTAGTGTGAACGAATGATGCCAGCAGTCGAATTTAGTCGAAGCGTTAGATGTACAGCTGCTATTAGCCTACGTTATATTTGTACAACTATTAGTTATTACTCATTGCCACCTATTATAGCGAAAGAGGGACTAGTCAATCTTATGAGGGAATAGGGGAATCGAACTCGGTTTCTCACCTTCCACGCCAAAGTGCTATTCATTACAATTTTTCTTCCTTAAGAACTGTGACATTCGAAGCCTATATCACTTCAGAGCAATACGCCATAGTTATTTGTATACAGAGATCTACCATAGTCATGGAAATGTCACTCAGGCCGCAGCCTCTTCACCTGT
Source organism: Bimastos eiseni (assembly GCA_959347315.1). Taxonomy (NCBI): domain Eukaryota; kingdom Metazoa; phylum Annelida; class Clitellata; order Crassiclitellata; family Lumbricidae; genus Bimastos; species Bimastos eiseni. The sequence goes on from OY365821.1 coordinate 22,427,722, forward strand.
CGGCGGTTAAGCCAACTCTGCGTCTTCAAGCATACAAGATCTCTTCCAGTCAACAGGTCTCAACTCTTCGAACATATTCTCGTTCAAACTCTTTAATTCTGCTCAGACTATAGGCCTACTGCTTTGGCTTTCTGTGGTATTCAGAATAAGATTTGAAGTGGCTTGTCATGGCTATAAAACCCTTGCAACGAGTAGGTCTACTCCTACCTTTCTTTAACCACTAATCTCACCTTACATTCTGCCAAACAGTCTGCGTTTTGTGTGTGTATTTTTGGCTGATCCTCGACATATGTATACAGCACCCTCGTTGGATCTTTCCATTTTGCAAATGCTAAAGAATAAGCCTATTACTTACTACTAATGCTTGTCACAAGTTCAAAGTTTTTCTGTTCCTTAATGAGAAATGCTCCAAAACTCACTATTCTGCATTGGCTTTCAACAATTTGGATATCTTACAGTTATAAATGCTTAGTTGTATTGCACTGCATTGTATTGTTTTGTATCTTCGCCTAGTGATTTACATATCTCGTGCGATTCGCAATTCTGTGTGATCTCGCGCGCGTTCAGAATATCTATGTTAGTAATACATGTATGTAAGCTTTTGAGTGAATATTGACATCGCTTGTATACAATAATAAGCATACGTATGCATTTTAGATCACAAACAAATCCTTGTATCACGTGATTCAAGTCAATCGCAGTCCTTTCGATAAGACCGAAGTGGTATTTGCGAAATCTAGTCATGATTGTTGCCGAGCTTGCATGGATTTATCCTAGACCAATCAAAGAGAAGTTTGTGGTTCATTTTAAAAAGCAGATCACTGATTTCATTCTAACTAAATCAAAACGTCTTTTACGCCGTCATGCTATATAGGCATGGCCTACTAATATAGAATTATTAATCAATCGTCACCTGAGGTGGTAATTTGAATCCGTTTAACGCATGCAGTTGCAAAACGGTTATTTCATATTTTGATCAGAGAGTTAATAAAAGTTTCACGAATGACTGACTGGCCACGACGATTGACACAATAAATATGTTGTCATGGAAACCGTTACGTCATGATAGTTTATCCAATACGCAGAATTCAGATATTGTAAAGACATTACCTGTAGTATTTGATATCAATTAAAATGAAAAGTAATAATGCTAATATCTATAGCGCCACTGTACTATCATAAGGCGTTTATGAGGCGCAGCTATCCAACGGCCAGACATCATTCCAGCCAGATATCGAAGATGTTGAGTAATGTGAGTGAAGAAAGGACAGGCTCAAAGGACCTACACATTTACTGTACGTTGCTGTCATGCTCTTCGCGAGCGCTCAAACAGAGTTGGCTATAACATGTTCTCTTTCAATGCTTGTAACATCGCCATAGATAAGAGACCACAAGGCAACGCAGAGGAACTGAGAGACTAACAGCAGATTGCATGAACACTGCAACTGATGAGGGTTCGTGATCGAACCCAAAACAGCTGGAGATTTTCGAGTTAGTGTGTGTGAGTAGTTCCAACCAAATATGTAGTAGTTTTACTTATTGTTTGAAGTTATACATGAACTCAATGAATAAATGAAAGCTGGTTGAAACTAATTACATTGAGTCGCATTGTTTTATGAGGTTTCTTCCAAGCGGGAATTGATAGGTCTAATCAAGGCTACTTTTATTCGATTCTAATTCCATGCCATTGATTTTTAAGCCTAGGAAACGTAGACTCTGCGAAAGTGTTGATGGAATATTCACGAAGTCTTATTCAGAATAATACAATGGTATCGTTCGTTTGTCTTTCACAACTTTCATCGATACTGAACGTTTGCAAAGGGCGGACACAACTCCCTCTGCCGCCTTTTCCTGATTGGTCAAAGGTCTCCTTGCCAACGAGACAAAGTAGGCCACGCTGCTCAGCTCTGGCTTAGAGCTCAGGCAAAGGATTGCGAGCGCGATGCAAATAATCAAGCAATTTAACATTTAGGCCTTTTGTTGCGGAAGGGACTGACGTGCAAGTGTAATGCTTATTCAAGAAGTCCTGTTAGTCTTTGCAATTTATCAGACCATGTTATAATATAATCAATGGTAGTTGTGACATCAAAATAGTTTATTTATAAGAAGAGCCTTGGTGTTGGTCATTTCTCTTCCAAGTAATAACTCATCTTGCGCAAAAGAAACCAATCCACCTATCGGACGTCCAAGGATATCATTATGTTCAATCGATCAGAATTTCTCCACTAGTCCCGCAAGGACGTATCGACGGTTCCTATGGCCGTCTCGTGGGGTGGGGCGTCTTGGATCAATGTCAGGTTCTTTTGTAACTGGTCCAGGCTGCATGGAGGACACGCATCGTGTTCTGGCAGAGGGAGCCGTAGCAACCGGAGTCTGGCGATGCATGAAGGCCCCTACTGTGAGGACAGTCTGCCGTATTCTCTGCCAGGCGACAGGTAAACAAATAATACAGGTGCAAGGGTTGCTGACAATAAACGCTCACCTTACTATGAAGAGAAAATATGATCAAGCGTCATATGGTGCAAGGAACTAAAATTTTAATAGTGGATTATGCTTCGAAAATGCCGTCAGTAAGGAATGTGACAATATTCTTAATGATTAAAAAAATCAAATTTAATATGACAATTTATGGTTGAATGTAGATTTATTCACGAAATCTCTAAATTGCAGATTTGAAGGTATTATTTTAGTAGTGTATTATACTTCGAAATACCATCAGTAAATAATGCGATCATATTCTTCCTGATTTTTAAATGAATCAAATTGAATGTGACACTATAAAGCTGAATGTTGATTTATTCACTAAGTCTCCGAATTACAGAATTGAAGGTCTAAATGAATTAATAATGCAACCAATTACATTATTATTCCTAGTGCAGTTGCATCCTAGTATGTCGTTTTCAGGGTTGTATATGTCCATGTTGCTCACATACCCATTTGAGGTAGTGCTATATAGGCATATATGGGCTAACATAATATTACATTAGACCTACTTAGTATCGTGACAAGGAATCTAGATAAGTATATTTTGGTTCTTGGTATCGTGCCTACACGATTGGTCTGTTTGGAGGTTTAGAACCAAATTGGTTTGGATAAAACTGCGAGTTCACCATCAATATGCAACGATTCTATCAGAGGCGTCAATCCCCTCTCTGAGTGAAACCCCCGGTACCAAGTGCCAGGAAGGCAAGATATTTCCCCTAAGATGCAAAAAATGTCCCCCTACCTGAAATTGGAGGCATTTTATCTCCGGACCCTCCTATCTGGACGCATGCGCAATGGACTGTAAAGTAAATTTGGCGAGGTAATTTTAGTCATTAAGTAAAAAAACTACTAAGCGGCAAAGCAGATGTTCACAGTGGCGCCTCAAAATGTGAATGCTTAAGGTTCTCTGTTCCTTAGAAGGAGTGAAATGATCACAACTTGGAGATAAAGATCTTTACTGACTGAATTCGTCTCTCGTTCATCTGGTGTAGACCTACAATGGGGCTCGGCAGTTGTTGTCTCAAGTGCTTACTCATCTTCGCCAACGTAATACTTGGGGTGAGTCAACTCCAACCTCTAAGTGATCCAAAGAACGAACTAATATAGCGCCGCTTTCATAAAATCGAGTATAAGACTGTTTTTTAGGCGTGTATGCATGCCTAAGTATTTCTAAAGCGCCTCTGGTAGAGTGAACCGTTCAGAAGCGCTGCCAGTGCACAAGGACCCAGAGAGAAGAGACAGGTTTTGAGAAAAGCAAAAGAGGATGCTAGAATTTTAGAGCGAACAGATGGAGAAACAACGTTACGACAGAGAGGGACCAATTGCAGTGCAGTCGTTTACGCAGAAACATTTCTGAACCACGAGACCTAAAAGAAGATAGGAAGATAGGCTGCCAAAGAATACACTAGAGAAGATGGCATTTACCCTACAAACTGAAAGTGGAACTTTACAGACTGCGCAGAATCTCGGACCATATCCCACGCACCGGCTGACACCGCAATCGCATTCTACAGGCAAAGTTTGATCCAGTCTGATAGTCGCCTTGCATGGCTGCTATATTGTTAAATTCGACTTCTCTAATAAAGTCTGTAGAATGCGATTGTGGAATACAATCATAGCAATAACGGATGTTATCATCCGGTGTTGCTATGATTGTATTCATACTGTGCAAGAATAATATTTGTATCATTATAATATTATTGGTTCCGGTAGATAATATTGTTCGTTTTATGACCTTAAACGTGTGTTTATTTAGATTATAGGTCTGGTCCTCCTGTCTGTTGGTATCTTCGTCAGAGTAGGAGCCAAGGATTATATAAACAAATACGCAGGAAACGTTCTACAAACCGCGATAAGTAACTAGAAATACTGACGATATTAAACACAATATTTTAAAATTCTCTGTTTTGGGCCCTACCCCTTGGAATGGGCTTCCTCTGAACCTCTGAATTTTACCTAAGCTCTCCTCATTTCTCTTTGTATACTCCTCTCTTAAATCTGTTCCTTTCGGTCGTGGTTGGAGTCGGACTTGGTGCGCCTAGTCGATTTCTTGATATTACATTTCAATGACTGATTGATTGACTGATTGACTGACTGATTGATTGACTGATTGATTGACTGATTGATTGACTGATTGATTGACTCACTGATTGATTGACTGATAGATAGAAGATAGTTTGGTTGACTGATTGATTGCTTGCTTGATTGATTGATTGATGTCACCTCGTAGCTTTGCCGTCGGAGTTTCGGTTCGCCGATGGGTCAGTGACGACGTCAGGTCCTCCTACCCTGGACTTCACTGTGTTTCTAGCTCCAGTGGCCGCTGTGCTCATCGCTTTCGGGGCAGCTCTCGCCTTTCTCGCCTTTCTAGGAGCGTTCGGAGCGTGTTGCAACAGCAAATGCCTTCTTGGCACCGTTAGTATGCATGCATAGTGACTTGTATACACTTACTTAGCAGCATATTCAACGCAATGCAGTTTACAATACATTACACGTGAAACAGTAAGTCAGTGCAGACTACGTCATCAATGACTCAGTGCAGTATAAAGCACAGAGCTATGCATGGCATGTGTACCATACGATGCATACATGTATCTATGCCATCTGTCAGCTGTAGACGGGAATCTGTTGGTTGGTTCCACGCTTGTGCGTGGACCCACCACTGGCGACTCTTTTCAGTTAACTGTGCATAGTTTTGCTAACAAATGTATCTCACTCGATCCCTATAACATTTAACATCATTTTGACCAGCGAAGAGAGCGCCTCTGAGTATACATTACTTCAAGAGGCGCTATATCAAGTTGCAATAATTCACTGATTAATCCATACAATGCAATAACAGGCAATTAAATGCAATGCAATGAATGCGGTTCTACACTGGGACCAGGGTTTTGAACAGACCTCCAAACAGTAGTCGATCGCCGGGTGAATAACGTGGTTTCTAAAGTCATAAATTATAAAGGCTCCAAATAAAGACTACACTCACCGCAGGTAATCCCAGGATGCAACGCAACGCATCGAAAAATCGTCATACAGGTAACTGTATATTTACCTACCAACCTACCGTAGTACGTATACATATCCATCTGCCTGTCTTGCTTCTTGTCTGTTTGTCTTCCTGCCTAGTCATGCCTAAAACTGACTTAGGGCTATTGATTTGTGTTGCTTCATTTCGATTGTGGTCTTAATGAAATTATCTCTCATGTTGTCTTAGTATATTGCCGTCGTCGCAGTGATAATATTGGCCGAGATCATTCTGGCCATCGTTTTCTTCACCGGAAAGGTATGGATTAGAAACGTCAGGAATTGGCTTTAACAATCAATTCAATTAATCAATCAATCAATCAATCAATTCAATTTAACAAGCAATTCAGGGGACACCAGGAAAATTTGGAGGTGGGTGGGTTAGACTCCGAGGTTTCCATCGCATTGTTCTACAGTTTAATTTACTAATGACAGCTATGCATTTATTTATGGGGTTTTAAACCCTTTAAAGGAATCACGCATTTGATATGGACTAATTGCCCGATTTACTGTTGAAGTTGGGGTTATATCTAGGGGAATTTGAGACTTACAAATTCGAGTTTATGCGTGAATTTCAAAAGCAGATTTCTCTTTGTACTCAGCTGGCATTGTCTGTTGTCTTTTACAGGCGAACAAACCGATTCAGTCGTTTGCATTGTCTACGCTAGTCGATTACTACGTGGATATTGACGATTTTGGAATCTACTCAATGACCTGGAACTTTGTAATGCTCCAGGTAAAACTGGGAGCTGGATGAATGTATAGCCATTGCAGCGATAATTCTTCTTCTCCCTCTTTAGTCTCTTTGTCATATGGCCGGTTCGAACCTCTAATGTCGCCAACTCTCACTCTGTCTTGCCTCCTTCTTTAGCTTGCTGTCACTGTCCTTCATCATCCAGTCCAGGAGCATCACTTCCTACTGTTCTTTTTTTCTTCCATTCTTTTCTCCATTATCGTTCTCATTAGGGAATCACCCCTCAAAATGTGTCCCACCCATTTCTACCATCTTCTTTTGGGTTTTTCCATGTTTATTAATTAATCTGTGCTCCTGCCTATCATGCTTCGTGCTTAACTTGTAAATTCGTCTTACGATTAGGCCTATGAGTTTGCCTTAATAGCGGGGATTCTTTGGTCCCTTTATGTTCTCCCTTGTATTCAAAGATTACATTTCCTATTAATTCATGTTCCTTTGTACGTTACTCGATGGATGAAATAAAGATTATGTTAGTATTCTTCTATGGCGCCGTGGTCTTTGCTGTTTACAGTTCAAGTGCTGTGGACTTTACAACTATGAGGACTTCACGGACGCGAAGATGTGGAGGCGATCTCGTTCCGTGATAGGGAATGACGGAGGGGTGACCACCGTCAACCTCACCACTCCCATCGCCTGCTGCAAGCTCCAGGGGGACTTCCCCAACGTCAAGATCAAGGACGACACGTGCGCTCTTGTACCGACCAATCTCACGTCCAACTGGATGACGGCGCGTATACTTTTCTTTGAACCAGTTAATAGAAATTTCAGTTGAACGACACCGTGACAACAGAGATCATTAACCTACATACCTGACCTGACATGACCTTATTAGTTTATCTCTTTGTATTTGTTGTTATATATTATAGGGTTGCTGGGATGGGGTCACGACCTTTCTGGGCGGATATCGTTCACTGGTCATTGGAATCATCACTGCGATCATCTGCGTCGAGGTACAGAAATGCATACATATATATATATGCTTATATATATTATATATATTACATATATTTATGTACATATATTATATATATTATATATATATACAAGTATGCAGTGCTTTTTCTAGAAAAAATAAACCAATGTGTCGGAAATGAGGCTAAAACTATTTAGGTCCCTACCAAATAAAATAAATTCTAAAGGGCACGGTGATCATAGTCAGTGCATTTACTTATATATTTTATAATGTACAAAATTGAAATTTACAAACGTCCACAGCAATCACGAAAAAATGAATTCAGTAGACGATATATACCTATAGAAGTCTTGGATTCTAAACTGACGAGGCAGTCTGGTAGACCGTTCTTTAAATGGACCATTTCACACTTAGACTATATTATATTGTAAGCCCTGTATATTCGTTAGCGTAGGCCTACATACATTCACCTTAGTTTTCATAATCAGTTGAATTGTGAGCATATTGTATATATATATACAATATATATATATGGGGCGTATAGCTGCATGTTATGTCCATACAATGTACATGTTTCACTCATACTTAGATGCGCCTATGTTGATATCATTGTATTAAACTCATAGCAACGTCTCTTAAATTGATCGACTGGATCGTTATATATGCGCATGCATTACATATCATTGCCAAACTCGATAGTACTCTTTACTTCAGAGCCAGTGAAAAGGTAAACGAAAGGCTCAGATGTCTCGCAGGACTATCTGCAAAGAACCAAGGCTAACACACTTAGATGGAATTGATGCATAATGCAATAATGTGCAACGTGTACAATTTTTTTTTGTCAGATCGTGTTTATGATCATCGCCATTGTGCTGTGTTGTGCCATCGACAAAGAAAAAGTGGACGTCGCTTGATTCATTTACTTCTCACACACTCCCCACTGACAAACTCACTCTCAAGCTCATCTTCTCTCTCTCTCTCTCTCTCTCTTTCTCTCTGTCTCTCTCTCTCTCTCATTCTCTCTGTCTCTCTCTGTCTGTCTCTGTCTCTGTCTTTATCTCTGTCTCTCTCTCTGTCTCTCTCTCTCTTTCTCTCTTTCTCTCTGTCTCTCTCTGTCTCTCTCTGTCTCTCGGTCTGTCTCGCTCTCTCTCTCTCTGTCTGTCTACTCATTCTCTCCATTCGTTGTCCTCCTCCTCCTTTCCTTCCTTTCGGTCACACACACTCCATCTGTCCTATCGCTCCCTTCCATGTCCTTCTATCATCTCGCCTTTCATCCTCCTCTGTCTCTCTCCAGTTCCTCTTCCTTCTCTCAACTTCTTTTCTTATCTCTGTTGATTCCACACTTCTTTCTTCCCACTATTTATGTCCACTGTCTTTCTTCCTGTCTCTGGATCATTTTCACTGGACGGTGGACCATCCACTTGCATATACCTTTCTTACCTCTAAACTGCAATGCCTGCATCGGCCAAAGATACTTTCCGAAGAATCGCCTACTTGACAGATCTGCATAAAATGAACAGAGAAACTAATACTCTGAACATGCCTTGAATTTGATATTTAATATTATTCTCTTGATTATTGCTATCTCAAAAATAAGTACTGTAGTAATGATGATGATTGTCTCTGGCTCCAAGGTATGGTTAATTATTTTTATTGAAAAAGGTCGAAACTGAAAGCTGTCAGAGTAGGGCCTATACCATATCATAATTACACAATTTAGGAAATTGAAATGTAACAACTGCGAACTGAAAGCTATTAGAATGATTGTATATAAAAAAATGCAATTTAGGCAATCTATTTGCAGTTAAATTATATGTAACACGTACTAATAAATTATTTATAGTCCAGTATAGGTATAGATACCAATAATGAAGGTCTGAACCTTCTCCAGTGAGCTGACTAACCCTACATTTAGCGTGTTCGCCATATTTCGTTATGGTTTATATTTATTAAACCAAGTTTTGATCATTCTGTTTTGGATTTGAATCAATGATTACTCAATTCTACAGACGCAAAAGTTAATTTGCAGAGTGAAATAAGATTTAGTCAAGGATTCTGTTGGTTCCTTTTATTAGATGGCAAAGGTTTCTGTTGAGAAACTTCTGTTTTAAGAGGTCAGAGAGGAAAAAGTCTATATGGCAGCCAACAACCTATCGTCCAAATAGAGAAGAATTTAACGAAAGAACTGATTAGTAATAGTCCGTGTCTTCAGATGCTTTTCCCGTTAGACGAGAACACTGAAGCAAGACTGTGGATCTGTGCATGGTCCATGAGGACGTGTGTTTGGGATGATATTCACCTGTGTGGTGAAGATCATTCTATACCCAGTTGGACCTTCCCACGTTCCCTGCACAGAAAACAAAACGAAATTCAGCATTAGATCTCTCTGAACCACAACTTGTGGCATTAGAAAACACGCAATTTTGTCAACTGTCATCTACCTATCTAATAATATCCTAAGACCAGCATCTTGACGACAGTATGAAAACAGAAAAGTTGTAGCTAGACAGGATCAACGGGTATTATTCCACACGGGACATTTTTCCGAACTTGAGACCACATTCATTAACATGGAACGTTTGTAGAAACGTGATGTTGCTCTGATTCTAAGCGACTGATGGATCACCTTAGAACAAAACTAACTGATTTCCGTTGACCTGGCGATCATGGGTATGTTTTTCAGTGTTCAAGTCACTCGCATATTCGTTGGTGATGATTTTATATTTTCGTGAGTATTTTTTTCAAATTTGACATTACAAATAAATTATACAATGCAATTATGCAATACAGACCATGAGATAGAATCCGACCCATTCCCCGTCAACCTCTTGAGCATCTACTCTGTAGTTTCCGTCACCCTACAATGCAACAGAAAGACGCTCTGAATGCTTCTACACAAGTTTTTAAATATGTTATAATTACGTGTCTTTGTTCTAATAAGGCGCGACTTTCTAAATCGGAACCCGTGGCATTTATCTCGATCACCACATAGCGTGGTCTAACTCTTCCGCTGTCGAAAATATACATGTTTCGTAAGCGTTTTTGCCTGATCGAACAGCCAAGGATGCTTAGATTAATTCTGCAATTTGTTTTAAATGTAACCTACCTTTGAACTTTGTTAAATATTTTAATATCTAAAAACCAACATTCATATATCATAGACTATCTCCCTATACATTATCTAACTTTCATCTTCACAATATGAGATATTATAGGTATGAACTGCTTGAGAAGTCATCTCTTATGATATAAACGGTCCAATCTGCTTATAAAATTACCGTTTCATAGAACTGAGCAAATTGCCGCTCGCATCGCATTGTCAAGATCAAGTTTCATTAACAGAGGAAGCTAACCGCAACTTTCATTTGACCGATTCCATCTGCCGCATAACAATATGGTAGATTATGAGACAATCTGTGGAATGCTTTAAATATTTGTGTCACCTAAATGTCTTGCTTTCAGGTGGTTTCCTATTTACCGAAATCAAAGTATTCAATCAGTATACTTATCATTCAATTCACTTTGGTGTAAGGTGTCAGTTCAACTGTGGGATCATATCCTCATAATTTCATTACAAAAAGCCATATTTGTCGAACTAGCTCACCAGGTCAACCACTTCAAGATTTTCCCTCCACCAGACTGGATGGAGTTGTGGTTCATCGTCCTCGGTTAGCGAAGCGAGACGAAAGTCACGTCTGAATGCACAAGGAAGAAAACCTTTCAAATAATTTTGCAGATGCAAACAGTAAGCTCATTTACTCATATTTCAGTTTCATGACTTAGGACAGCATAACATCACAAGGGTTTAAAGTGGTCCAATCAATTATCTACATATAAACTACGTGTATATTGTTTTGATTGTAATAGCTAGCTAGTAAGTTTCGTACTAAATGCTAATGTATTTTTATATATAACCGGCTGTAACTACCTGAACTGTACTAATCGGAGACCCTACTGCGACAAGGTACATATTGTAAGGGTGACCCTGATAACAGGATTTTTGTGTCCCTTAGATTTTCTATTAGTCCCTATTGACTCCCAGGAAATTGTCAATACTTTGTACCTGTGTTTGTTGTTTGGAAGCAATAAAAACACTTGGTTATGGTTGGTTGTGGTAATAGAAAATGTAAAATTTGCGTTAGAACCACTGAAACTTAACCGCGTACGCATAATAGCCCATTTCCTTAGCTACTCCTTGATGGCCGTAACAATGTCCACTGAGCGAACACTATATTATATATGAGGAGCACTTGTCGAGCAAAATTATATACGAAGAGTATTTATGAAGATGCTAAAGTTATGAAAAGTCGATAACTAGCGAATGTTTCTTCAGAATAACAGCTTCATTAAGAATGGCATCAAACTTTAATCATGTAGGCTATTTTAATGTCGAATCTTTACCTCGTATCGTTACTGAGTGTTTGAGTAACGTAGGCTGTAATGGAAACCGGAGGAGGGTTCGATGATAAAACAATCGATCCTCCGTCCTCTTCCTACAATAAAATTTTCTCAAGTAATTAGTCAAAATTAACCCTCAATCAACCAAAAAATGGTAGAACAAAAGGAAACAAAAGAAATAAGAATAATTGTAGGCCTAGTATATTCGTCTGAGTCAGCAAAATCTATGAGTCGTCTGATATGTCATTGGCTTTGTTTTCGTTTTTCGTTAAACCGCTTCAGGAGTATGAGATGAATCAGGTGGTTTCCTATTGTCTGTCTCGCAGACAATTAAGTCTTTGTGAGAAACTTATCCAAGTCGCTACGTAGTGGCTTGATATACACTGTGTCCCGATGAAAAGTAGATCCCTAAACGTTCGTCAGAAATTGATTCATGATTAAACTTATATCAATAAAATTATGTGTGTTGTATCTCACATCATTTTCCAAAAAATCTGCAAAGTTTGGCTTAAATTGATGCACCACAAGCAAAGAAATTAAATGATTTAGCGCACCTGGTAAAATTGAAAGTTTAAAACATGGGCCCTTACTTTATCATACGCTGTCGACGTTATTATCGACGGAATGTCACTTGTTGTTTTGGTGTAAAAGATAAGTAAACATGACAAAAGAAGATAATTTAGGTTATTATTGTGGCAATAAAAAGGTTATGGAGCAAAGCGTTTTGAGAATGAACTTTCGAACAGAAGCTGATGTTTGTCGTCCCTGAATAAACTGTTGAAGAAGATCGATAATACCGGCGCAGTGGACCGAAAACCCAGCAGTGACAAAAACGCACGAGACAAAATCATCAACGTTTCCAAACAGAATAAGGATTTCGTGTTGCTTTGACCACTATTATTGTTCTAAAAATTTCAGTCAATTGCTACAAGCTTTGACCGAGTTATTGCACTTTTGTTGGGGTCTACTTTTCATCAGGACAGTGTAGATTAGATTCAGAGACCCTAAGGTGACAAAAAACAGAACATACCGCAGCACCATCACCGCGCCCCTTTATACATCACTTTGTCCTATGACTCCTATCGTTTACCATGCATCATTATAGATTCAAGAGAGTTTAGGGCTGAGTTTTATATCTCAAGGGGCCTGGCATTCCATGAACGATCCAAGTATTAAATGCGCTTTATAAGTTGGAAAATTAGGTTACGATTACGAACGGTTTAAAACTCGATCTACTTATTACCAACCTGCGTCATTTGCCAAGTAACATCTGGATACGGGATTTCCTACAAAATTTACAAACAATGAGTCGTTATTGCAACTTGGCTGAAATATATTCCTGTTCATCTACCAGGTTTTATTTCTAAGACAATCAGGATGATAGATGTTTACAATTTAATTTTGCCCTCCTTCCAAAGTTAAGAAATTCAGACGAAATGAATACGACAGACCATCACTAATAATAATAATAATAATAATAATAATAATAATAATAATAATACAATTTATATAGCGCTGTAGCCCGGCCGAGGCCGAAAGAAAGGGCGCTGAACTAGCGCTGAGTAATTGAGAGAGCGAAAGACTTGCTCAAGGTACCTGCACAGTGAGACCCTTAATGGGGGCTCGAACCCTATTATTCACCGTCAGACCTCGCACTACATGCTGAACGTTCTAATCATTGTATCACCGGGATACAGAGCAGTTCCAATATAATCATTGTTGAACGACGAATAAAGACACAAAGCACTGTCGTCGTATTCAAATGTAATTCCTGAAGAGGAACAATCACTTCAGACCTAAGGATATTTATTTGCATTAAGAGTGTATGATCTTTATTAATAACATCAAACTTAGGAACTTAATGAGGAAAACTAATAAGACGACAATTCTTATATTTTTGTAAGCATTCAATCGCGTTGATCTGAAAGTAATAGGAAGCTCACTTGTCAGGAAAATTAATGATAGGAAATTTATCGCCATTTGCTCTAGCGAACGATCTGGGCGATAAATAATTTCTGTGTTTTGCAAATTTTCCACCAGATGGTGCAATGTTGCTGTTTGCTCACCTCCAAGTAACTCAGCCAGAAGGAGACGGCAGATTCGTAAATCTTGAGGTAATGAGGGGCCATGCCGTGTTCTGCGTTTGGCAACATCCTGCAAATTCGATATATACATGTAAACATGTCTTTCAGCTGAATATCTTCCCGATTTAATCAGAAGTATTTCAGACCAGAAGGCAGAGTATTGCTGTATCGCTTATTGCTACAGAATCTACCCCACACACCAGAATCTAAGAGCACTTGCACGAATCTCATATATAAATAAGGCAACTAGGTAAGTTGATTATTTTGTCAATATGTTCACCGTTCATACTAAAAGCTGTCAATTGATATTGGTATAATATTTGGTTGACAACGATTAATTAACATAATTTGGTATTATTTTTATTCACATTTGGCAAGGTATGCGCACGAAATGTGCATCTGTTCCTCGATTGTTTTGGACTATAGTAGTCTAGTAAACAATTCATGTAATGTAATGGTTTCCGGTGTAATATTCCATATAATATATAAAACGAGTATTTGTTGTTATTACGACGAGAGTTGTACAAAATACATGTACGTGTTTACACTCACAGGAGATATTTCGGATCTGGAATCCCGTCCCACCAGCTCCAGTTGTCATCAGCAAGGAAGAATTCATCTCCACTGGAAACGATCTCCAGGATGGGAAGGGTAAAGCGCTCTCTGTAATCTTCAGCCATATTCAGATGGAAATAAATAATATTACAGCACAAATTAGTACACAGAATTGTCAAAACATAAGCTATGACATTGTGTGTCGCACATGACGCAAATGGTACAGAAATGTTATTCTATTATAGGCCACGTTGTAGGCCACTTCAAGAAGTATAGCATTCGCCTAAAATCCGCTTTCGAAATGAAATTATCGTGCCTATTCACTTATCCCTGCATAACTGTCTAAAATGCTTACAGTACATATCTTCGACGGACCACACCTCGTCCGTCTTCTCATTGAAAAACTCCTGTGTGAGATTTTCATTGTAATAGGACGCGAGAGCGAAGGACCAAGCACCGTCCATGTTCTGGAAATGATTCATGACCGTCTGAAGATTTAAAAAAAACAATATCTAAATATAGCAATGTGAAATAATGTTATTATAGCCTAGTTAGCCTATGTTAAATACAGTAGGCTTATTTTAAATAATTTACTGGCAAATTCTGGGTATTTTTCACCCAGTCGCAGATAAATATCCGTTTATAAACTGTCCAAAGTGCTAATTTTCGAATTGCATTTCTTCCGGATATGCTGTACAATATTCGCAGAAGAAGAAGAAGGAGCCTATAACGTAAAGCCTTGCTGGACGATACAAACAGACGTCCCCAGAATCAAAGATAACCAGTCGATTATTCAAGGTCAGTATTAACTATAGAGATCTGATGATAGCTAACATCGGTCTCCACGCTACCTGGAACATGGTCACGCAAAGCTGAATTAGTTACTAAAGAGAGCACTTGCAGGATCAATCGTCTTGAGTCATTTAGCGCATCTAATGTGTGTCCGTTTCTTTGGCGTCGTGTATAGAGCGACGTTTATTGAAACTTTAAACCGACATTTAACCTGGCTCACCTCATCCATGTTGAGCATGCTGAAGACCAATGGAGCAATGCAGACGACGCGTTGATCTGTTGCGGCTATGCTCCACGTCGTCCAACCTCTCTATTCATCACACAGAAATCATCAGTTATTCGAACAGATGCTCCTGAAACCATGAATCGCTGAATTCAAGCGATTCTAATTTAGTGAATTGAGTACAATCGAATCATACAATAAACAGACGGATTCATCAGCTACGATGACCAAACGAACAATGATATTAGAGCCTAAGCCATGACCTTGAAACCCGTTTATTATTCTCACATTTTAAATCTTTCCTGTGTCGACACTGAGGCTCTTAACCCCCATACAGAGTCCGAAAATGACTGCATCTCTCTTGTAGGCCTACTCAATTGAAGTTGTCATTGCAATAAATAAGCTCTCGTTTACTCTGTAAATAATTTTATACCTCAATCCCACATATTTAACCAAGGAGCTACAAAACTGATTAGGCTTGGAACAGAACATTAACAACGACTCAAATTTGGAGTATCCTACGAAGGGGAAATTGTCAGTAGGCCTACTCTAGTAATAAAAATAATTCGCAATGAAAAAATTTTTCGAAATTGATTCGTCATATCAGGAATGCTTAATTATATTGATCTTGAAAGTACTGTCTATCTAAGGAAGCAGCTTCTTTCGCAATAATTTAAATCTGCATAATTATATGCTTACTGTTTTATAAACCTCAGATAAATAGGTTAAGATCGACAGATCGCATTTGACACGCGCCGACATATAATATATACCCTAAGTTCCATAGACCTTATAATTTAGGCCAGAAGATATCTTTGGCATGTCGCAATAATACTTTGCCTATAGTATTCCGGAGTTTTTTGTGTCTTTCTTTAAGTCCGTTTTAAATTCTGAACACCTATTGACTTACACGTAGTAGGCTACGTTTAGTTTCAGAATACCTTAGATGCTCCTGAAACCATGAATCGTTGAATGTCTGTCTCTGGTAATCGTTGCTTTGCCACCTCATGAACTGTATCAAGAGCTCGTTTGGCCGCCTGTTTTTTTTAAAGAAAATTAAACAATAATTACCCACACTGTAGTCGACACTGACATTACAACGCCTCTATATTTATTATTAAACCGTATTATATTTAAGCCGGAATATATCCTTGTCGTTTTAAAATTTTATGATTAAATGTAATCAGTTCGTTCAACAAAGTCGTATCAACAGAGCAGGCAATTTAAACTGTAGCTTGCGGGTTAGGTGTAAATTGGGGTTGTTATGAACAGTTTGACGTATACCTTCGTCATGGGCATACGCAGAATGATTTCCTTATCTGGTGTAGGATCGTCAATGTAAGTTCGCCAAGTCCAAGCGATGATACTGTCTTCAGATCTGGACCTTTGAGTCGGATCATTCTGCAAAACATTAATAAAATCTCTACATGATAAATAT
The DNA here is from genome assembly GCA_959347315.1 of Bimastos eiseni. Classification (NCBI taxonomy): domain Eukaryota; kingdom Metazoa; phylum Annelida; class Clitellata; order Crassiclitellata; family Lumbricidae; genus Bimastos; species Bimastos eiseni. The sequence goes on from OY365821.1 coordinate 22,444,387, forward strand.
TAATAGCGCGTCAGTTTCACGTTTCAGTCACAAAAAGTAGCACAAGTACTATGTAAGATATAAGATATAACAATTGCAATATTGAAAGTAGGCCTACTAACCGCGAATACAATCGGCTGATTAGGGATTTGTTTGAGCGTTGCCGAAATGCAGCCGGTGTCGTTTGCTAGACCAGCCATCAGAAGCACAGCCGTGTCGGTTTGATCCGGAGGACTATCGAAGGCAAGATCAATAAAGGTTCATAATTAAACAGACGAAATAAGTATACAAGTAACTAATTGAGTAGAAATGTTTGTATGCATGAACGTCGGCATGCATGTCAATGTACTTGCATGCAATATTTGCAAAAGGGTACTGTGTCTTTCCCATTTTGTACGTACATACATTTCGATAAAATTCCATTAGATGCCAGAAAATGTGTTAGATAATCCGCTGTTCTAATCATGTGTTAGATAGATGCGTGCAATGAGATGATAAGCGTTGACGTTGTCTAGCAAATGAAAATATGATAAGAGAAACGGTTTTCTGGAGTACATCATTTCTGATATTCTGTTCAGTTTCGCTTGAACGGACTCTGCGGGTCTGCGCTAGAAGAAAGCAACACAAGATGTCCACGGGAGAAACTTTTACCGATATGCGTTGCATATGTTCTGCGCGGGTAGAATTAGCCGTTGTTTTTTTAGATATCAATGTTCTTTTTGAATACATACATGTAAATGCAGTGCAGTTATTCAATAATTATTACGACTGTGTCGCCGTTTATGCCTTAAAATCCAATTTTAAAAAGGACCTGTCAAACAATGTTGTTCTAGACCCATAAGAGCCACGAAAGATAGAAGCGAACTACATGTATGAACTTACGGGTCATCAGCACGGTTACTACCGCCATCGATAAAGAGAATGGCAGCGTCCAGATAAACAAGATCGTCTGGAATGGCCACTGGTATGATGTGCCACCAAATTGGCTGAGAACTGAAGGATTCTAAGGAAATCAAGGACAACATTGAATACCCGTGAATGAATTAGGCCTAATTGGTGAAAGTTATTTCTAGTGGCGCTAAACAGTTGAGTTTACTGGGCGTTATTCTAGCGCTGCATTAGTTACCTGTTTAACCAAACTGACATGTTTGTCTCCTTCCTATACTTTTGAACGAACGGTTGTTAATAATTGGCTGCTTTAGGTTGCATTGGACGAGATTATTCTTTGCGGCTGGACAACGTTATGATGGGCGTACATTAGTTTATTGACAGTTGTAAACATTTTAAAGTCTAAGGACAAAACCATTAGAGGTCATTGAGAGCCACGATATATTTTATTTTAGAACAAATTGGTTCCCTACCGTCTTGGTATTTCTGCGACGTCATATTGATGATGTAGACGGTAACCCTTTCGAATCTGTATGACGCCACTTCCCGCCACTCGAAGAATCCATCATCCCTATGCACGTATTCGTCTAATGGAGTGACCACATCCTACGTTCGCACAAATCAGAGTACAAGATGACCATGCCATGTTATTAATTAGCACAATTAAGTGAACATTGGGTAAGTATAATTATCTAAACAATAACTATCAGATTGTAAAACAACAATGAAATTCGCGTGATCCTCTGTATGATTATACGATATTTAATTCAAAATTTCCTCTAACGTATTGTATTGAAATTAAGTATTTATAAAACGCCTCTATTAGAGTGAACCATTCAGAAGCGCTGCCAGTACGCAACGCGCCCCCCCCCCCCCCACCCCAGAAGAAGCAGGTTTTGAGAAAAGCGAAGGCCGATGAGAGACTGCAAGATAGAATTTTAGAGCAAACAGATGGAGAAGGCGCATTTCACAGAGAGTGACCAATTGAAGCAAAGGATTGAAACTGAGAAATAGCTGTCATAGCAAACACCCCGGAACAATGCCCCGGAACAGAGAATAAATGCGTGAAACTAGGAGCACCTTGAAATTTAAGACACAACTGTTTTTCATGGTTTGAATGCCTGAATGGCAACTTTGCTTAGCGAGGAGAGTTCTAATTCACATAATTCGCACATTGGGCGTCGCCAGGGCCCTAACGAGCTATAATTGCGCCCTGGGCCTGGCATCTATCTGGCGCCCCCACATTTTGGAACTAGTGTTTGCGCTCTGTGCCTAGCATCAACATTTTGAAAACAGTGGAATAATAAGCTGTTCCATCCTGAAATTTGCGTCCTTTCCACATTTGCGCACTGGGCCACGGCACCGCTGGCCCACCTCGGTACGATCATGGGCGTCGCAATTCCATCAACTCTAACAGAAGAGCAAAGTTTTGTAACTTGAAATTATTGCTGGCTATGATCACACTAACCCAATCTACACCAGTGATGCATGGTATTGCGATGAGGAATATCAGAACACACAGTAGTCTCCTCGTTTCCATCTTGTCCCAGAATGCTTGCCTTGTCAGAGACTGCGTGGTGATAGCAACACTGTATCAGTTCGCTCGTGACGATCGAACAGGTGTCGAGAGATATGATCGGAAAACACTTCTGATAACAGTCGAGGTTATCTCACGTCTAGCGTGTCGTTCGATATATACTTCGTTTGTACAAAATCCAATGTCACTGTTGCATGGTGGTAAAAGCAATGTGTTATCACACCGTTGACCTTTGTAAATAAAACATGTAAGGCCTCTGAGTAAGTTATATGCTGTGGTATATTGCGTGATCCAGATTGGCCAATGGTCGATTTATCGAAGTCGAAACTGTGAAGGAAGGATTAGACAAAGGAGAAACACACAGACAGCATTTTTAGAGGCAATTATGAAGGACTTTAGAAGATTTGTCAGGTAATGGTTGATCGGGTCCAGTATGTCAGGAATGATAATTAAGAATCTATGGTAGGGATCCAAACCATGCCATTGAATTAGTTGCTGGTCAACGGTTATCAGACAATGTTTTTCTAGGAAATACAAATAGATTGGGATCCTTTGCTGAGGTTCTCATATTAATATTCGGATAGTCACAATAGAAGTTCGAGGAGTACAGGAGATTCAAAAGCAGCTAGAGAGTAGCTACTGACCGTTCTACACAAAATGTAACTTAAGTTGAGCCGTATATTAACTGAGATTCCATAACAAAAAGAAAGGACAGACAAGATTTCATTTGATTCGCTCGATAAGACAAAACAAATATTCGTCACGGTTAGAATGATCGGCGACATGTCTGTTGGGACATGCACCTCCTAGCCAACTCCGCTCTACTGAGAAGTTCCTAGCACGGACGACTTGCATAGAGCTGCTCTCTTGGTGATGAAGTCTGATATAATGATCGGCGTCGTCAATATTGTCGTTCTTCTGCATTTGCAACTCACCTTATATTGATCTATAAACGTGGGCCTAGTCTTTGAGTTCGGAAAGTTATTCATTCTCGGGAGACATTTATATTCGGAGTGAAAATAAACATGGTCGAAGTAGTCATCCCCAAAAACATCATCCGTAAAGCTCTTTCATCTCATCACACTGTTGTCACAAGACTGTGATATTTTGTTTGAAAACTCAACTTTATAATAATATTTTATTCGTTGAATAAAGATCAATCGTATCTAGTTGGATAATTGTCTGCACGAGGTTTTTCAAATAATTCACTTTTAAAAGATCGCCAATTTTTACTCTTGAAAAAATCTGTTTTTGTTGGAGCACCGCACATTCCGGGGACATGTAGTTAGTGGTTCTGATTCACACCCGACATCTTAATGAAAAGCGTACTTTGAAACTAACATTAAATTTGCAGTCATTACATTATCTTGAATTTTCAGTTACACCTATAACAGTTTTGATAAGAGTTTTTGCGTCTTAAGTAGACTTACAACGCATAGCCGATTACACAGCGACTTTAAGCGAGGCGGATTTACAATGTAATTCTTGATTCTGCAAATGAAAATTTGTGATTGGTTCGCGTGGAATAGGCACCTAGGCCTAATGCTATGATTTATAGTTTAGATCATCAGAGTGTTGCCAGTCTGGATAATTTTATAAACATCCCAACAGTGACAAGGTCATGGAGACCTAAAAATACTGTAAGCATGACATATATCTACGGCCTTCGTAATAATTGTTATTGGCCTCGATCAGTTAGTTTAGGGTGTGACCAAGAATACCGTGAAATAATCCTTTAAGCATATGTGATTTTATTATCGATATGAAAACAAGACTTTTAAAAGAGTTCAATTGAAAGATATACGGTTTATTAATGCATATATCATAGCCTATTTATTCTATCATAAATAGTCTTTCTATAGGCACAGGACAGAATACAGCTTTGAAGTAGTTTGACTTTAGAACGCTTTTTGTTACACAACAACTGTTGCTGCAAATAACTTGTTAACCAAAGTGGCGATAGCCCACGTATATCAAATAATAGTTCCAACTATTTCTTTATTGGTTGAGGTCCTTTGCTATATATCCAGTTAGACGATAACACTCCAGCATGACATTGAATCCGTGCATGGCTCATGAGAACGTATGTCTGGGATGATATTCACCTGCGTGGTAAAGATCATATGGTACCCAGTCGGACCTTCCCACGTTCCCTGCATGGAATTAAATGAAACGAAAATCAGTATACAGTAACCTATAGTCAAGAGAAAGCAACTTTTTCTGTACCGCGTAGTTAGGCTCTACACTGTAACTGCAGCTGTTACCAGATGTATTACCACAGCAAAACTATCACCAATACTACTTCATATCGATCATTAGGCCTCTGGTCTTTGGTCCATTTTATACTTAATATGGAAACAGTTATATATATAAAATTATGTTTTAACCGTAATCATGTGTTATACGGCTGACATTATCTCGAGAAAAGAATGAAAAGAACAAAGTTGTAACTAAGAGAGAGCCATTTCGATTCTTCACGATAGGACATAATTATTTTTAGAACGTACAAGCAGGTGCTTCTTTTGGTAATATGAAAGCTTTTATTGAATCGTGATCAGGCTGTAAACCCAAACAATTGATTGGCTACCAATTGACCGAATTACCGGTGAAATTGCTCTCATCTCTGTGGTAGGCCTAATCGTTATCCTATTCTTTCTTATCAAGTTCGTAATATCCTTTTTCAGTATTAGATATTGGCATGAAAAAAATTGTGCAATGCAATACAGCCGTTATAAAAAATCCGACCCATTCACTGCCAACCTCTTGGGCGTCAACTCTGTAGCTGCCGTCACCCTGCAATATAACAGAACTTCAATACAACAGAACTTGACCATTCTGCAAAACTGAAGCCACACAGCGGCTGAAAGATTCATATGGGAATTTTATGCGAATTATTTTTGCGCCCAACGTGCTTGTTCTCAGCAGGTGAACTTAGATCAACTTAGATGAAAGAAGAAGGGCAGACCCTAGGGCAGACAGTTGTGTCATTATCCATTGAAATGGAAACTCTTCTGAAGTTCTGCGTTGCGGCTTTAAAATGAGCCATGAGACATTGAGTGTGGTGTATAAATGACCAACAAATCGCTGTATGATAGAAAGCACAGCATTAACTAATGATGACAAGTTATTAAAGGAGTCGAATTTTACTGTAGGTATCAGTGCGAGGCGTCCATAACGTTATTCGACGCTCTGATCATTGCTTCATAACTTTTCGAATCTTCACATTCGTCTGATATTGAACATCACATCTTTGTTTACATTGGCCTACGTAAACATTGGTATAACAAGCTCAAAGACGTGTAGGCCTATATAGTTTGTGTCAGAACCTCTGAATATTAAACTGGAACGCCCAATAGCTCATGTCCCCTATAGATAGCTTCGACTTAATAGCAGTGACATTATATTTCCATTGTCCATTGTACTATCCTATATATTGAAGATTACTTATCAAGATGATATATGACGAGTTCAACGTACTACCGAATGCGTCGTATGAGAATATCGGCTTCAAAATTACGATTACGAAAATTACGATGATGGGAAAACTCAATCGACGCTTAGTTCCTGACTGTACATTGTAATAGATGTTGAATTTTTTACCTTCAAATCAAAACATCAAATAAGGTGCATAATCAGACAATATCATTTTAAATTAGCATAAATGTATGTTTATTATTATTATTAATAGTAGTTGTAGTAGTAGTAGTAGTAGTAGTAGTATTTTATTTTATTTTCTCCCCCGAGGTACATATGATCCCTCGGGATTCAAAACATAAATTAGGGGGCATTGTTCAGGAATAGTTGTTATTATTATTATTATTATTACTATTATTATTATTAAACGGGCGATTTCTAAAGCGCCGTAACGCAGCCATGCCGCTACAAGGGCGCTTTACAATGACACAATCAGCAAACTAAAAAGAAAGAACCATACTATAACAATAACTACATCAGTTCAACAGGGATAGGCATCCAAACTGAGATTGTTTCTTCCTGAACAGGTGAGATTTGAGTCTTGCCCTAAAGATCTCAATCGATACTGCAGAACGGACTTCAGGCGGGAGGCTATTCCAGCAGCGTGGGCCGACAACAGAGAAGGCGTGTTCATCGAATTTGGTCCTGGTCTTAGGAACAAGAAGGTCTCCACGCGCAGCTTCACGCAGCTGGAGACCAGCTGAACACGACGACGCTAGTCTGCATAAATCCGCAATGTATCTCGGCGCGACACCATGCAGCACTTTGTATACGAGTAGATGTTTGGCTGCGTGTAATGTATGACATGTATTCCGAGCACCTGGAATAATTTTCCCTTAGCTGAACGTAATTCTCCTTGCATTTTTACATTTAAACGGAAACTACGCACCCCGCTTGCTAGCTGTTGATCTTTGACCCCCTCATTATTCTCTCTTCTTGTCTCCCTCTGCTCATCCTTATACTGTTAGCACTTTATTGCTTTTGTTTTACTGTCCTGTTGCGCATAGCGTGTCTGTTGCAGACTATCAATGAATTCACTTTCAATGCGTTTCAATTTGGATCTTAGTCAGCTAGTCGAGCCCTCATGTGCTTGGTATTTAATCTATTTATACTTATTTAGCGTCGTGTAAATGTAGCCTAGCGCACACGGCGCCTCTGAGTGGATTTCTTGAAGAAGAGCTAGGCTATATCAAGTTTCTTAGCACGAAAGCAAATTAACACTGAATTCCCACATAAGAAACATGTTGCTGTACTCTATAGAGCGCAGCTATTCCATCTTGGAGTTGAATCATTTGTGTCAGATTTCCATGGTACGACCGAAGGAATAGGGCCTACATGTACGTTCCCCGTGTACTCTTAAGTGTGCAGAAAGTCTCTCCATATACACGAACGAGCGTCGTGCCATGAATCCCATATGGAAACACGCAGGACTGAAGTGACAGATGAACTTACGGTTCATCAGGACGGTTACTTCCGCCATCGATGAAGACTAAGGCCGAGTCCAAGTAAAGCAGGTCGTCTGGAATGGCCACGTCTAGAATGTGCCACCAAATCGGTAGAGAACTGAAGGTTTCTAAGGAAATCAGAAAAATCATTTTGGTGAATCTTCTTCTGGTTTGTAAAAACTGATGTTGCTCAGCGTTCAGTTTATAAGTGAAAGACGAACAAATAATTTCAACCGGTGTTGCTTTTAATCGCATCGTCCATATTATGGATTTTTTTAATCCAAAAATTGCTCTTTAGATAAAATAATCGAAGTCCTCAGCTGTCCCTTCCTGTCAGACGAGAACACTCCAGCATGACATTGAATCCGTGCATGGTGCATGAGGACGTGTGTCTGGGATGATATTCACCTGTGTTGTAAAGATCATACGGTACCCAGTCGGACCTTCCCACGTTCCCTGCACGGAATTAAATGTAACGAAAATTAGCACACAAAATCCTATAGCTAAGATAATAATCATAATAATAACCGTTTAGTTTCAAACTGGCAAACCGCAATATGATTACAAGTACAGTACGAACGAATGATGGCAGGTTATTACAGAAGTCGAATTTAACTGTCGACAGCCATGCAAGGCGTCCATTACGTTATGCATCTCATTGTAACCAAAGTCCCCGCCAGCGAAAGCAGAAGTAGTCAAACTTACCGAGAATACGGGTATCGAACTCGTTTCCACAGCACCGCGCCACAGTGTGCTATAAATTACTATACGGGCTTCTGTAGCAAACTCTAACAGCATGATAGAGCTTATACCGTAGGCCCTAATGGTTTGCTAACTGTTGATCGTAGACATGTGTGCATGCCAGTGAAAGCATAGAAGAGATATGTGGTCACAGGACCTTGTCCCACGTCAGTCCACCTATTATATCGAATTAACCAAAACCAGGGTTTTAGGATGCTTCTAGCTTTCTCATTCAATTTGCAAACAATTTAAGAATTAGGCATATCTTATCCAGCTTCCCTCGCACTAAGGTTAATTCCTATCTTCTCTTTCCTACAGTGGCTGCTATTGTTGCGCAAACCAATCTCAACTATTTAGCACTTGACATGGCGCCGTAGTCTTGGCATGAAAAATATTATGCAATGCAATACTAACCAGGAGATAGAATCCGACCCATTCACCGTCAACCTCCTGAGCGTCTACTCTGTAGTTTCCGTTACCCTACAATTACACAAACGAAATTCAAGTCACAATTGTGAATATTTACTGTCTCATATATATATGAAAGGACAATATATATGGTTGCATTGTCTCTTTCTTTACTAATCTATTGCAAAAATAATAATTTAAAAAAATAATAATAATGGCGAGTTGGAAAGTGTATTCTGTGGGACATGAAGGTGACAGACACACTGGCTGCCTCTTACCTACCAGACACTTCCCGAACAGCAGGCGCTGCGGCTGAGAGAGCGGCAAACAGAAAGACAACAAAGTACAACAATCTGGCAGTCACACACTTATTTGCCCCAGTCGTATTCGAAACTTTGGGCCCGATAAACAGTTAAGGCCTAAATTTCCTGTCGGAGCTGGGAAAAAGGCTCAGTTGCGCCACGGAGGAGCCACGGGAAACTTCATACCTTTACTAGCGTCTATCTATTACCACGCAACGTTACAACGCTATAGCGTTTAAAGAGACTTTTGCCGCTGAGGAGATCGATTAGCAAGGCCATTCCAGACAACCAACATTTTAGGTTAGTTTTATAGTCCCTGAGGGATCATAGGTACCTCAGGGCAAAGTTATAATAATAATAATTATTATTACTATTATTATTATTATTATTATTATTATTATTATTATTATTGTAATAAAATAATGGAATTATTACGCATTACTTACCAAGTCAACCACTTCAAGGTTTTGTCCCCACCAAACTGGATGAAGCTGAGCTTGGCCGTCATCGGCCAATGAAGCGAGACGAAAGTCCCGCCTGAATGAATACAGGAACAAAAACCTTAAAATAGGCTACTGCTAGCTTCGATTTGCACCGAGAAATAATTTTATTTATTGTTAGAAACAATATGTTTCAATTCATTGTAGATATACAACCGATAATTATAAGTACAGGTGGAAAGATGGTAACCAGAACATAAATTATTTTTTCACCAATTCACATTGTAAGTTAACAGGAATTTATGTGTGTGCATAAGATATCAACTTATATACTTAAATGAATGCATACAGGCACGCCTATATACATACATAAATACATACAATGATCCACTGATACACAGTGCATATATATATATATATATATGTATGTATTTATGCATCACATTATTATTATTCTCAATCCGCCATTTGGAAAAGTCAAATCCTAAGAATAGAACGGAAGGATAAGTCTGAAGGTTATTAGTGAATGGAATAACTTTGAGAGGAGAACTCCCCGCAAATGTTCATTATGCTAAGTCGGATGTAGTTTTTTCTCTCAAATGGGGACCGATGATTTAAGAGGAGATGAAATCGTGGAATCTTTACCTTGTGTCGTTACTGAGTGTTTGTGTCGCGTAGGCCTCAATGGAGACTGGAGGAGTGTCTGTAGTTAGAACAATCGATCCACCGCCTTCGTACTACAATAGCAAACTCTCTTCTCTGGATGATAATAATTTTATAATACTGTAAGCGTCTGCTAAATCTTATTAGTAATAACTCAGAGTCGCATTTCACGTTCTATTTCATAGCAATGTTTTACTATTATAGATGAGCTTCGAAACATAATAGCCATTATAATTAACTATTGGTTGCTTGTATGCATGCCCGTGGTTTCTACAATTCAACCCAAAATTACGGACTCCTATTCACATCTCAAAGCCACTTGAATGTCAACTTAATGATTGCTAATTTCTTGGATTAAGCACTACACCCTTTAAGTAAACTTTATGATGAATATGAGTACATCGTTTCGTGACAAACAGATTACAAAACAGTGAATACTAATATGCAGAAAGCTTTTTAAATGATCTGTCTATTTGCATGTCAAACACAGTAATCGTAGTGAAGATTAAAAATTTTTTTTCAAATTTGACTAATTCATTACCAACCTGTGTCATTTCCCAGGTCACGCTTGGAAATGGGATTTCCTACAAACGTTGACAATGCCACAGACTTATCATTTACTCCAATTTCTCTTTAAGTATTAAATTGTTCAATGAAGACAAGCCCAAAGCCCATTTCCAAAGGTCAGGGATTGAATAGTTTGTGGTGGAAAACTGTTGTTTAGTGCAACAATACACTTTCGTATTGTTTCGGGAGAAAGAACGACCAATCACATCGCGTCAAACATCGTATGGTTTTCATTCAGAATGTGTATTCGTTGCTCATATAAATGTGATTTTAACGAGGATGAGAATGGAGATGGGAATGATGATGATGATGATGATGATGATGATGATGACGATGATGATGATGATGATGATGACGACAATCATTTAAGAATGATGATCTTAAAGTAATAGGAAACGTGGCTGATTTATTAATGAAATAAAATACTTAATGTTAGAAACTTTCTTTTCGAAAACATCATGTTATCAAACAGAACCCTTTACTAGGTGCTAAATTGATTCATGTTGAAAGTGAAATGTTATCGGTTACTTACCGCCAGATAACTCAACCAGAAAGAAACGGTGGTTTGGTAAATATTGGGGTGATGAGGGGTCATACCATGCTCCGCGTTCGGCAACATTCTGCAAACATGTAGCTCAGATAGATTCGCGCGTTTTCTAGAAAGCTTGGGGTGACTTAATTGCAGGACGCTATATAAGTGAAAGTAGAGTACCGGTACTCGTAATCGTAAACTCCAAACTTTCAAATAGCCAGTCCAAAGTCAAAAACAGGCAGGGTCCAGTTTACTCAACTAGTGCTGCGTCGAGTCAAAGGGGTTTTCAAAAGGTAGTCAGAAGGATATCCGAATCCGGTGGTTAGAGGGCAGAGTAGCAACGGATTTAATCGATGGACGTTCATCTCATCGATGATGAAGAAGAAGAAACAGACAAAAGAAGAAGATGAAGACGAAGACGAAGAAGATGAAGACGAAGAAGAAGAAGAAGATGATGATGATGATGATGACATGTTGATATTGTGAAGAAAGCTGCAGTCATTGTGAAAAGAATGTGGCAGGTGAATCAAACGATCAAGAAACCTTCGTTAATAGCTGTTGATTGCATATACACTGTGTCCGGAAATAAAGGGACCTCTTAATGATGATATGAAAATAGGCCTAAATAGTAAATATTTGTCGATATTTTAGATTCCAAAACCGTCTTAATCCTGACATATTTATCCACAAATCTCGAATTTATGAACGTCCTGGTTGTAAAAAGTACGTGATAGTGACGTCTTTAAATTACAAAGTTAATGTCTGTAAGAGTTTTGATGCTGGTCAGTGATGCTTCTACTGGCCAGTGACGCACGCGGTGTGAAGCTTGTGTTGAGGCCAAAGGCGGACACTTTGGGCACACCTTGTAGTGTAATATTATTCCAAAGCAAGAATAAAATTTAACTGAATTGATGGCGGTTTATAGATGACATTTTTAAAGAGTTGAAAATTCTATCGCTGAATTTTAAGCCGTCCTTGATGCATGAATTGTTTTGCAAATGTTTTGACGTCACTATTGAATGACAGGAACTCTCATATTATTCAGTGATAAATATGTTAGGTCTTAAACGGTTCTAAAATTTTAAAGATCGACGAATATTTACTATTAATTTTCATATTATTATTTCCGAACACAGTATATTACGTCGCTCAATACAGAACAGGTTGTGACCGGGCTGGTAATAATTATATGGCGCACATATTAATAGTCAGCTCAATTTCAAACTGGATCTATGATTGGCAGCACAAATCCAGCAGGAAGAAATTTCTGAATGCACCAAGTCATTGTTAATAGCTGATGACATGCTACGTAATCTTTTCACTTACAGGAGATATTTTGGACCTGGAATTCCGTCCCACCAGTTCCAATTGTCATCTAGAAGGAAGAATTCGTCTCCACTGGATACGATTTCCAGGATCGGAAGCGTAAAACGTTCTCTGTAATCTTCGTATTACGTTTGAAACAAAACAAGTAATGTTATGATACATGGCAATGGCCACGTGGTTAGAACGCAAACTGTGAAATAAATCTCAGATCCACTCATCTGAATCCAGAGATTTCAATATGGCAGCTATAATAATTTGTTGATCGTCAATGCGAGTCACTGGGAGATTCTCCCGCACCTTGACAAAGCGCCTTATAGAGTACCACACTACCAGTGTTCATTCTAGACAAAGAGATTCCAAAAGAAAACTATTGCCAAATATTCAAGTGTTCTATAGTTTAGTCGGACGTTGTCTCTTCATTTAAGTAAAAACTTGTAGGTGTCTCCTTGCCTGAGAAGTAATTTATGAGGCATAATTGCCTACAATATTACTATAGGCTACTCCTTTACGAATCTTTATAGGCAATTAGATAAGAATTCTTACAATACATGTCTTCGACGGACCAGATTTCGCTGGTCTTTGGATTGAAGAAATCCTTAGTAAGATTTTCGTTGTAATAGGGTGCGAGAGCAAAGGACCAAGCACCGTCCATGTTCTGGAAATGCTTCATCGCCGTCTGAAGATTATCATAAGAAAAACAGAACAACAAGCAATTGCATAACAATTGAAATAACACTACAATAAATCAATAGATGACAATTTCTATTCAATGAAGTGAAGTGGTGACCTAGGTAAGATTAGTTATTTTCAACTTCTGGCGTTTTATCTAGAGACTTCCATAGCGCCTTTAAGTGCATCACTTTTGTGATTTAATTTGCTATCCCAGATGACTATGTCTACATTATAAGATGATTAGAAGAGTCACAATAGTCACAGAGATTAGACCAGATTAAATATGCCATGTTGCGTAGACAAGGTCACAGAAGAAAGATGATTAGGCCTATATGAAATTTGGTGCATATGTCAATCAATCAGTCAATCAATGAATCGATCGCTCGATCGATCGATCCAGTCAATCAATGAAACTTAACATAGCTCCACTTCAAGCTATCTACAAGATAATTTTGCATACTTGCACGTGAGAGTACATGGAATGATAGCAAATACAAAATGTGAAGAAGACATTTTGTGCTGCTCCGTTTTCAATTCTATCAAACTGACGAACCTCATTCATGTTGATCATGCTGAATACCATTGGCGCCATAGCAACCACTCTCTTGTCCGTTGCTGCCAAACTCCAAGCTGTCCAGCCTCTCTATTCATAAAAAAGATCAAGTGAAGGCGTCCGATGTCCATGAATACAAAGTATTATTTTGATGTAGGGTCAATGGCTTACACTGTTTCAAACGGTTTCCAGTTTGGTGAACATTGGGCGGTGTATCATTCATTCATATCGAGGATTTATATAGCACCTCTTCTAGCGAAACTATACTCAGAGGGGCTACCAGCCCAGTCACGGCTAAAACGAAATGACTTGAACAGCTTATCCCTATAGGGTGTCTGTTCTAATCTATAGCAAGAACTTTTCTGGCTTCGCCTACAGGTCGCTTTCATGCAGGTAAAATCGAGTCCATATCATACAGATCGCTCATCTTTACTAGGAGACACGCTACGTAGTTCTATAATACCGGTTATAGATATTATAATTATAATTATTATCATCATTATAATCGTCGTCGTCGTAATCCTCTTATTATTATTATTATTATTATTATTATTATTATTATTATTATCATCATTATTATCATTATTATTATTATTATTATTATTATTATTATTATTATCATTATTTTTATTATTATTATTATTATTATTATTAATATCGTTATTATAATTATCATTATTATCATTATTATTATTATTATTATTATTATTATTATTATTATTATTATTATTATTATTATCGTTATTATAATTATCATTATTATCCTTATTATTATTTGTATTGTTATTATTACGATTGTTATTATTGTTATTATAATTATTATTATTACGCAAGCTATTATTCTCTATCTTTAAGTCTTTCTGTTAGCACACTGTTATGACGAGAGATAATATGCATCCAGCATCCACAAAAAATCCGAAATGTCGTGGTGTGGCTTCAGTTTGTAAGTAGGCCTATACCTTTGACGCCCCTGAGATCAAGAATCGTTGAATGTCCGTCTCTGGCACTCGTTGCTTCGCCACCTCATAGATTGTATCGAGACCTCGCTTGGCTGCCTACATTTAAGAAAAAGACATGATAGCTTATGGAATATTGCTTCTGTACAAGATCTTAGACCAAACTAGTGGAAGACAGTTCCAAACTGAAGCGTCAATTAAATAGGTAAAGCTCTTCGACTGGGCCGTGGCAAAGCTCATTCGCGGAACAACAGGAAGGTCTCTGCATGCAAGGAAGCTCTTGCAGGTAAAGAGGACATCAAAGTGCAGAAAAAACCTCAGGTAGATCTATTGCGCATTTCTTCAGATTCCCAGAAATAAATTCTCACCAGCCGACCCTCTGCCTCTTTATTGACAAATCGGACCCTGATCTAGGTGTAGGTTGAGAATCTAAGTGACCTGCAGTTTCATGCTAAGCTGGGTGATATTGTAACGAACAGTGTGATTTACTTTTGTCATTGGCATACGCAGAATGATTTCCTTGTCTGGTGTAGGGTCGTCTAGATATGTTCGCCAGGTCCAAGCGATTATCTGATCCTCCGTTCTAGACATTAGAGAAGGATCATTCTGTTGAAAACGAAATAAAATCACTTTAAAACAAATTGACCTACTGGCATTGGAATTTCTGATCAATGAACTGCCCTCGGCATACGCAAATACAAAACTCAAAGCTAAGTTAACAGAAATCAAGTTTACGCAAGCGATCAATTAATTATCTTCTGCAAGAACAATAATTAACGAAATCAACTGTGCAGTCATCTGTTCAGAGAATTATTCGTTTAATTTCGTTGTGTCTCCTGAGTTTGACATAAATCAATCAATAAAATAGTTTATTATTCAACCAAATATTACAAAATACCATAGGGTTTATACATGTATTTCATTACTTTTCAGCTACAAGAAAGGATGCCCTCAACTTCCTAAAGGGATAATAATCCCGCGAAGTGTGGACGTCCAGATACTGAATATAAGTTAATGAGGAGGGCTTCGAAGAATATGGAACGAGGGCTTCGAAGAATATACGGAACAAGGAACAAGGGCTCCGAGGAATATGGAACGCCATAAGAAACCAAACGTCAATGACCACATAAAGTGTAGCAGTTAAAGAAAGGTAGAAAAGAACTAAAAAGACGCGAATTTGATTAATAATACGAAAAAAGAAATTAAATCGAATTTATCGCTCAACTCTGTCGAGCCGTAATAGGTCTATGATTTAAAGTTTACAAAAGAAAATTACTTAACCAACCTCACTACTTAACATGCCATCAGTTGTGCTATGAATAATCAATCATCAATCTTTAGTCATTATGCCTGCGATCAATCGTCAATAATTATCAATCAATAATGAGTGATTGAGCAATCAACCGTCAATCACGAGTGATCAGTCATTAGGATTACCTTAGTTTACAGGGTATTTACCTGATCTCAGACTTACCAAGAATACAAACGGTTCGTTAGGAACCTGTCGAATGTTTGCAGCCACGCAGCCAGTGTCGTTTGCTAGACCAGCGGCCATAGTTACAGCAGAATCGCTTTCACCCGGAGGACTTTGAAAAGATGTATACACGAGATAAAATCGATAGGAAACAAATGATCACAAGTTAAATAGTCCCTTAAAACTTATAGGCCTAGATCATAGATGATATATGAAGAGGCATAATCGAAAAGGTGTTAGTATTTCAAATTCAGCTCAATTTCTGCCCATTCGCTAGTTTTGACTGCACATGCACAGATATATGATATATTGATATTGAGAGGTACAAGAATCAGACACTGATACACGTTTGGGCAGTTATGTCAAACACTGAATGTCATTGCAAGCTCATGTCTATTGTAAATTTGTTGCCGCTTCACAAATCAATTCCTCTTTTTGTCATACAATATATCATATCAAGTAGGCCTACCCTGCTATGACTATTGTTCACCACGCTGATGTAGCGCTAAAAACCTATGATTTTTTGAATAGCATAGAGTTATCATTAGTGAACGGGAATGAATCAATATTAATAATTGAGCAATCTGAAACCTGGAACAAAGAATGGACTATTGACAATAGGATGAACAGATTAAAGAAAGCGACGGATAGACTTACGGGTCATCAGGACGGTTACTTCCGCCATCAATAAAGAGAATTCCAGCGTCCAGATAAACAAGATTGTCTGGAATGGCCACAGGTATGATGTGCCACCAAATTGGCTGAGTACTGAAGGTTTCTAAAGAAGTCATACGAAACCATATAATTGTTACTGCACTGCTATCTATACGTCTAGATAGGCCTGCAACGGGTATTGTGAGTGGCTGGATGATAATGGTTAACCATTTACTTGACATTAGCCCGAAAACGAGGTCGCTTTTCTGTAGATCTATATTGCATTGTATTGAATAAACAGATTTCAATAACGCCTCTCGCATAATAATAATAATAATAATAATAATAATAATAATAATAATAATAATAATAGCAACAATAATATTAATAATGATGATGATGATAATAATAATAATAATAAATAATAATAATGATGATCATAAAAATAATAATAGCAACAATAATATTAATAATGATGATGATGATGATAATAATAATAATAATAATAATAATAATAATAATAATAATAATAATAATAGTTAATAATACTTAATATGACGATTCTGAGGGATCGTGTATACTTTGGTCGTAAAAATAAATACTAGGCTAATAATAAAAAACACGAGTTATAATAATAATAATAATAATAATAATAATAATAATAATAATAATAATAATAGTAATAATAATAGTGATCCAGACAAATTGCTAAAATAACAGTCTCTAAGTCCCTGAGGGATTCTGTATACCTCGTGGCAAACAAGATAATAAGATTTAGTACAGTATTATAGCCTAATAGTGATCACTGTGCAATGTTTCCTGTTCTCCATTTAGTTACATGTATGTGCTGAGTCGTGAGCGCCTCTGATGTCGAGTGGTGCTATATAAGGGTTCCATTACAATTATAATTACAATGTTCATATATACGGAACAACAGCCTCAGAAGTCATAGGCCTATACTGCTGCAGATTCCTTACCGTCTTGGTATTGTTGTGACGTCATATTGATGACGTAGACGGTAACCCCTTCGAATCTGTATGACGCCACTTCCCGCCACTCGAAGAATCCATCATCCCTGTGCACGTATTCGTCCAATGGAGTGACCACATCCTACGTTCGCACATTCAATATGACGAACTCTTTTAACTATCAGAGCTGATTAATCACTAGATTATTCTTCGTCCTAAGACCACTGAAGGGGCGCTATATAAATGTATAAATTCTTTATTACATTACATTACATTAAAACAATTTTTGAAATGTGTTCACCTAGCTAGCATCAACTCGCGGACCGTATTTAACTGACCGGTTGTTGGACAGCTGGGAAACTGCATTTCTATCTTCCTCGATATTCTTTATATTAGTAATATTTCACGCTCATTTGAAGAAACATTTTCAACATGTTTTTAAGCCGTATACCTAACAGTATAACGACGGGCATAAATCCTGATGACAGTGATGAGCTGATATATTCGTTTATTTATAAAAAACACAATATGACAATGACGCTTACATTTATATATTTTTTATATTACCGAAATTTGATAGCGCCATTCTTCCAACATTTGTTTGCTCAGAAGTGCACACGCCTCGACGGCGCAATTGTAGTTGAACTGCAGAACAACTCTGCGCGAAGGACTTGCTCAAGGTCCCTACGCAGTGACTCCCCGGACGAGGGTCGAACCCGCTCACTCAGCGCATACTAAACGTGTCAGGCTGACTGCTCATGCCAATCGGCCACTGTGCCACGTGAGTCGCAATTATCAATAATAGTAGCTAGAATTAATAACATCTTAGTAAATGTTATGTATAATGATGTGGGGATAAATTGTGGGTGGGTGGACATGGTTGTGTGCTCTGGATCTTAATTGGTGAATGGAATAGGGTCGGAGTGGAGGTAGGAATTGGTGAAGAACATGCTTGGGGTTGTGTAAAATGGAGAAATGGAGTTTGGCAACTGCTACGTTTGCGAGTTCAGGCTTCTGAGACTGTTGGACGGTAGACAAAATTGATGAGCGGCCATGTTACTAGCCTCGGCTAGGGCAAGCTAAGAACCAAGTGTCCTTGAAAATTGTCTTCAAGTTATTATTGTCTATATTCGTTATCGGCAACCCATCTGCTTTGTGAGGAACGTCTGCTTTGTGAGGAACGTCTGCTTTGTGAGGAACGTCTGCTTTGTGAGGAACGTGTTCTTGGGCGAATCATTGCATTTACAGTGAAGGTTGGATAATTTTGCTATTGGATGGATGAATTTAACGACGGCCTTCGTAACAAAGTCCGCTGCCGTCGACAGAAATTTGCTTGGCATATTACGGTACTCAAAGCAATGTTCATTTAAAAGTTAGGATGATAAATAATAATTCATTCATTCATTCTGATAATTTATATAGCGTCCTTTCAAGAAGAAAATAATAATGAAGATCGTAATAACGATGACCATAGCGATGCTTTGCTTTCGATAGCAAATTAGTTATCAGGCTAGACTTACCCAATCAACAGCTGCGATGCATTGAATCGATATTACAAGGAGTGCAACACTTAGGAGCGTCGTCCTTTTCTCCATCTTGCTACAGAGGAATTGCCTCAACTGCCACGGAACGGTGGTAACCAACCTGTGTCAGATCCCTGTGACCACCAAACAGGTGTCTAATGATTTGATTGACATACGCTGCAGATAACGATCAAGGTTATCTTGTTTATTTTGTCCGTAGTTTTTAGCAAACTATGCAGCTGTTCTGTTCGTGTTCATGCGATGAGATGCATAACATTTGACAAATATTCTGCATGCGCTTTATATTTGTTTCTGCATGTATTGATGAATGGATGCATGTAACTATGTGTGAAAATAGATCCTATGTAATATTATTTTATATCTATCTATATATATAAAGTATTTATTCTACACTATCTTTATTAGCTTGCTCCTTGAGCTGACCTTCTAGTATTGACGCGAGTATTCTTCTCGCTTGTTCTTTTAACTCTGTTCGTTAAGTAGCCTACCTTGCGCAATGATGCGCATGTATTTGAATAACAAATTTATGCTATTTGTGAGTGATTTAAGTCTTTCAAATGAGCTTATTCCACCAGAAAACCATCGCTAGACATTGCGGAAAAAGAGTTCAACGACAAAGCTAACTGTCTCCACTATGTTAAAGGGTTCAAAATATTAATCGATATATATGTATATATACTCGTCTTCACATGTATATAGTCCTACTGGTGTAGTTCCTGCACCCTAAAAATAGCCAAGGATACCCATCTACAAACAAGGACCAAAAGGTGATGTTGCAAACTAAAGGCTAAAGGCCCATCTCTATCTTGCCTTACTTTGCTAAATTGGTTGAGAAAATCATGTATGTCCGTCTCTTTGATTTTATCGTCGGCAAATCTAATGTCCTTTGCCCTTCCCGGCACAACTTCCAGCCAGGCCACTCCACATTAGTGTCTCTATTAAGCATTCAGGATAATATATCAACAGCTATTGACCGCAATGAATGTTCTCTGGGTATCTTTATTGATATTTCAAAGGCTTTCGACTGTGTAAACCATGGCATCCTATTATTAAAACTGGAGAATACGAGGGAAAGCCCTAAGCTGGTTCCAAAGCTATTTACCTAATAGAAATAGACATCAATATGTGTTTTGCAATGGGTTCTCGTCTAACCTGAAACTTATTCTGTCATATGCTGACTACGCCAATATCCTGGTATCGCGTCAATTGATTCCCCCGTTAGTTGATCCCTCGTCAATTGATCCCCGTCAGTTGATCCCCGTCAATTGTTCCCCTATTTTGTTCTCCCTTAATTGTAATTTGCACTGGATCTTAGTCACTTTACCAGAAACCAGCCGTTCCGCTGAGCGTGGACTCAGCAGGCTATACATCATCAAAAGTCGCCATAGGTCAATTAGAAGTGATAATTGGATGAATGCATTCATCCAATTATCACTTCTAATTGAAGCATTTTAGCTGAAAAAGACTAAGGCCCATTGTCTTCTATAAAGAATAACATCATAGTAGCTATGTTTCGAGATCGAGAAGCCAATTTGAAAGAGATCCTATCACTGTCAAGATTTCAGAAAGTTACTCAAATTAAGTGAGTCGGCCAGCATAGCATAATCGACTATCATAGCGATGGGCCTACCTAGACGTTTCAGGTAATTAAGTTTAACATGATGTCGTTGTCGCTGCAGCTAGTTGGAGAACGATATATCGTCAGACGGCTATGTATTTTAGCTAAGCAACATTACTAGGTTTGCTAAGTAACATTACTAGTGTAACAATGTTACTTTAAATAGTGTTGCTACTGAGAGTGTCAGCATCTTGGTTACAACGTACAGCCGATAATTCGGTGAACATCAAACGAGTTTTATTAAATTTATGACTTTGTTAAATCTTCTTCTGGTTTGTAAAAACTGATGTTGCACAGCGTTTAGTTTATAAGTGAAAGACGAACAAATAATTTCAACCGGTGTTGCTTTTAATCGCATCGTCCACATTATGGCATTTTTTAATCAGATGAAATAATCGAAGTCCTCAGCTGTCCCTTCCTGTCAGACGAGAACACTCCAGCACGACATTGAATCCGTGCATGGTGCATGAGGACGTGTGTCTGGGATGATATTCACCTGTGTTGTAAAGATCATACGGTACCCAGTCGGACCTTCCCACGTTCCCTGCACGGAATAAAATGAAACGAAAATTAGCACACAAAATCCTATAGCTAAGATAACAATCATAATAATAACCGTTTAATTTCAAACTGACAAACCGCAATATAATTACAAGTACAGTATGAACGAATGTTGGCAAGTTGTTACAAAAGTCGAATTTAACTGTCGACAGCCATGCAAGGCGTCCATTACGTCATTGTAACCAAAGTCCCCACCAGCGAAAGCAGAAGTAGTCAAACTTACCGAGAATACGGGTATCGAACTCGTTTCCACAGCACCGCGCCACAGTTTGCTATAAATTACTATACGGGCCTCTGTAGCACACATTTAACAGTCGATTATACAGTAGGCCCTAGGGGTTTGCTAACTGCTAGTCTTGACATGAAAAATATTATGCAATGCAATACTAACCAGGAGATAGAATCCGACCCATTCACCGTCAACCTCCTGAGCGTCTACTCTGTAGTTTCCGTTACCCTACAATTACACAAACGAAATTCAAGTCACAATTGTGAATATTTACTGTCTCATATATATATGAAAGGACAATATATATGGTTGCATTGTCTCTTTCTTTACTAATCTATTGCAAAAATAATAATTTAAAAAAAATAATAATAATGGCGAGTTGGAAAGTGTATTCTGTGGGACATGAAGGTGACAGACACACTGGCTGCCTCTTACCTACCAGACACTTCCCGAACAGCAGGCGCTGCGGCTGAGAGAGCGGCAAACAGAAAGACAACAAAGTACAACAATCTGGCAGTCACACACTTATTTGCCCCAGTCGTATTCGAAACTTTGGGCCCGATAAACAGTTAAGGCCTAAATTTCCTGTCGGAGCTGGGAAAAAGGCTCAGTTGCGCCACGGAGGAGCCACGGGAAACTTTATACCTTTACTAGCGTCTATCTATTACCACGCAACGTTACAACGCTATAGCGTTTAAAGAGACTTTTGCCGCTCAGGAGATCGATTAGCAAGGCCATTCCAGACAACCAACATTTTAGGTTAGTTTTATAGTCCCTGAGGGATCATATGTACCTCGGGGCAAAATTATAATAATAGTAATAATAATAATAATAATAATTATTATTATTATTATTGTAATAAAATAATGGAATTATTACGCATTACTTACCAAGTCAACCACTTCAAGGCTTTGTCTCCACCAAACTGGATGAAGCTGAGGTTGGCCGTCATCGGTCAATGAAGCGAGACGAAAGTCCCGCCTGAATGAATACAGGAACAAAAACCTTAAAATAGGCTACTGCTAGCTTCGATTTGCACCGAGAAATAATTTTATTTATTATTAGAAACAATATGTTTCAATTCATTGTAGATATACAACCGATAATTATAAGTACAGGTGGAAAGATGGTAACCAGAACATAAATTATTTTTTCACCAATTCACATTGTAAGTTAACAGGAATTTATGTGTGTGCATAAGATATCAACTTATATACTTAAATGAATGCATACAGGCACGCCTATATACATGCATAAATACATACAATGATCCACTGATACACAGTGCATATATATATATATATATGTATATATTTATGCATCACATTATTTTTATTCTCAATCCGCCAATTGGAAAAGTCAAATCTTAAGAACAGAACGGAAGGATAAGTCTGAAGGTTATTAGTGAATGGAATAACTTTGAGAGGAGAACTCCCCGCAAATGTTCATTATGCTAAGTCGGATGTAGTTTTTTCTCTCAAATGGGGACCGATGATTTAAGAGGAGATGAAATCGTGGAATCTTTACCTTGTGTCGTTACTGAGTGTTTGTGTCGCGTAGGCCTCAATGGAGACTGGAGGAGTGTCTGTAGTTAGAACAATCGATCCACCGCCTTCGTACTACAATAGCAAACTCTCTTCTCTGGATGATAATAATTTTATAATACTGTAAGCGTCTGCTAAATCTTATTAGTAATAACTCAGAGTCGCATTTCACGTTCTATTTCATAGCAATGTTTTACTATTATAGTTGAGCTTCGAAACATAATAGCCATTATAATTAACTATTGGTTGCTTGTATGCATGCCCGTGGTTTTTACAATTCAACCCAAAATTACGGACTCCTTTTCAAATCTCAAAGCCACTTGAATGTCAACTTAATGATTGCTAATTTCTTGGATTAAGCACTACACCCTTTAAGTAAACTTTATGATAAATATGAGTACATCGTTTCGTGGCAAACAGATTACAAAACAGTGAATACTAATATGCAGAAAGTTTTCTAAATGATCTGTCTATTTGCACGTCAAACACTGTAATCGTAGTGAAGATTAAAACATTGTAAAGCTTAATTAATTCATTACCAACCTGTGTCATTTCCCAAGTTACGCTTGGAAATGGGATTTCCTACAAAAGTTGTAAATGCCGTAGATTCACCATTTACTTCGATTTCAATGTTGTTTTTCAAAGGTAGAATACCTAATCGAGCGCTAAGCAGTGCCGTTTATATTGTGAAACGGAAAGATAGTATTGCAATAAATTGTACACTTGAATTTAATGCAAAAATGTGGTTTGAGATTCGTAAAATTTTTTTTATAATAAATGTGGTGGAAAATTGCAGGTTAAAGCAACAATGCATTATCGTATTGCTTCTGGAGAAAGAACGACCAATCACATTGCAACAACCACTGTATGGTTTCGTTCAGAATGTTTACTCGTTGCTCATGTAAATGGGATCTTACTGAGGATGGAGATGGTGGATGATGATGATGGTGATGATGATGATGATGATTTTGATGCTGCTGCTTCTGCTGCTGCTGCTGATGATGATGATGAAGACGATGACAATCATTCAAGGATGATGATCTGAAAGTAATAGCAAACATGATTCAATTATTCATCAGGTCAAGTACTTAAATTTACGCCAATTTCTGCTCCATACCATGTCATCAAACAAAAACCTCTATTGGGCGATATAAATTGATTCACGTTGAAGGGGAAATGTTGTCGGTTTCTTACCTCCAGGTAACTCAGCCAGAAGGAAACGGCGGTTGCGTAAATCTTGAGGTAATGAGGGGCCATACCATGCTCCGCATTCGGCAACATTCTGCAAATACAAAGTTAAGGTAGATGTAAATCTACGTGTTTCCTTCCTATAGCCTAAATCTTGTGGCAACTTAATTGCAGAATGTTAAGTTAATGAAGAGTCATTGTAATCGCTAACTCTAAACATCTAAATAGCTTGGCCTACTCCAAATTCAAGCGCAGGGATCAGTTTACTCAACGAGTGCTGCGTCGAGTCAAATGGGTTGTCAAAAGATAGTCAGAAGGATGTCCGAATGCGGTGGTTAGAGGGCAGACTATAGCATCGGATTTGATCGAGAAGAAAAAGAAGAACAAGAACAAGAAGAACAAGGAGAAAAGAAGAAGAAGAAAAAAAAGAAAAAGAAGGAGAAAACAAAAGAAGAAGAAGACATTCTGCTGTTGCTAAGAAAGCTACAATCATTGGAGGGGGGGAATGTGGCAGGTGAATCAAGCGAACAAGAAACCTCCGTTAATAACTGTTGATTGTCACTCAGTACAGAACAGGTTGCGACCGGGCTACTTAAAATTAAACCGCTGTGGTGCACATTACGGTTAGGTTATACATTTAATTTCAAACTGGATTCTGTGATTGGAAGCACTGTTTAGTCTAGCAGGAAGAAATAGGTTATTGCTGAATGCAGTGACTCTTAATTAAGCGAGGCAGATAAAATTCTTGGTTCTGAAAAATCTCTCATTGTTAAAGGCTAATGACATGATGCGTAACCTTTGCACTTACAGGAGATATTTTGGATCTGGAATTCCATCCCACCAGTTCCAGTTGTCATCCGTAAGGAAGAATTCATCTCCACTGGAAACGATCTCCAGGATGGGAAGGGTAAAGCGCTCTCTGTAATCTTGGTATTCCGTTTGAAACAGATAATTGTATGGCACAAATTCAATGCTACGTGGTTAGAATGTAAACTGTGAAATAAATCTCAGATCCACTCATCTGAATCCAGAGATTTCAATATAGCAGCTATAATAATTTGTTGATCGTCAAATGCGAGTCACTGGGAGATTCTCCCGCACCTTGACAAAAGTCTTATACAGCACCATACTATCAGTGCTAACTTTAAACAGAAATAGGTTAAAAAGGACACTCAACCAAACTTTCAAGTGCTCTACAGTTCTGTTGAACTCATTAAGCAAAATCATGTGTTTAGTAACTTCTTATCTGAGAAGTAATTTCTGAGGCATTACTGCTTTCATTGTAGCTCTATTCCTTTACGACTCGAGTTATCTTCCAGGCAATAATTATTTTTCTTGCATGCAAGTCATTTTCTCTTCTAGGTGACTAAATTTCACTTCTAGGCAATTAAAATTCTCTTGTAGGCAATAAAATTTCTCTTTTAGGCAATCAAATTTCTCTTTTAGGCAATCAAATTTCTCTTTTAGGCAATTGAATTGCTAAACGTCTTACAATACATATCTTCGACGGACCAGATTTCGCTGGCCTTTGGATTGAAGAAATCCTTAGTAAGATTTTCATTGTAATAGGACGCGAGAGCGAAGGACCAAGCACCGTCCATGTTCTGGAAATGCTTCATCACCGTCTGAAGATTATCATAAGAAAAACAGAACAACAAGCAATTGCATAACAATTGAAATAACACTACAATAAATCAATAGAAGACAATTCCTATTCAATTATGTGAAATTCTGACCTAGGTAAGATATGCTATTTTATCCTCGTGCGTTTTATCTGAACGCTTCTATGGCGCCTATCTGTGCATCATAAAAGCTGCTTATACTACCAGAGCATTCACAAAGAAATGAACTTTACAAGTTGGATGAGTTTATAACATTTAAAAAGTTACTTTTGGTTGTCTTCTTCAACGCTTGCAGAGTTTAGGTCAACCGAATTATCGTTCAGATTTGTCAGTTTACACCATAGTTCACGATGCCTTATTCTGGACTAAATTGAGATGATGAACTTAGGTTTGTGCAACATGTAATAATGATTATTAATCGTCCACTGACGCAATTTAATTTCCCTTCTCAGATGACTCCGACTTTTGACCACACTTGCAAAGACAGACGTCACAAGATTAGACTAAACTCTATGCATACGTATTCTTTCACCTAAGAGTATAAGGGATTAACAAGTATACAGACGTTTACAATTCTATCAAACTGACGAACCTCATTCATGTTGATCATGCTGAATACCATTGGTGCTATAGCAACCACTCTCCTGTCCGTTGCTGCCAAACTCCAAGTTGTCCAGCCTCTCTATTCATAAAAAAATCAAGTGAAGGTCTATGTCCACAAATATATGCATATATTATTCTGATGTTGGGTCAATGGCTTATACGATGTTTCAAACGGTTCCAGTTTGTTGAACATTACTGTTTAGGCCTATCGTTTTGAGGTCTCTGTCCTAATCCATTACAAGAACTACTATAGTAGCTGTTAATTAATAATTGCTTAGAGGTTATTTGTCGCTTTTTGTGGCTAAAATCGAACAGACCAACATATTAAAGTTACTCATACAGAAGACTCTAGTACTTATTAAGGGACACTGTATTTCAATAATAATGATTAGGCCGATTATTATCATTGTCACAATTATTATCATCATCATCATTGTCGTCGTAACCGTCATCGTCATCCTAACTCTCATCCTCATCTTCATCATCATAATTGTCGTCGTCGTCATCATCGTCATCATCATCATCATCATCATCATTATCGTTATTACGAAAGCTATTATTCTCTATTTTAAAGTCTTCTTGTTAGCTCTGTTATGACTAGAAATGTGCCTCCACAAAAATCCGAAATGTCGTGGTGAGGCTTCAGTTTGTAAGTAGGTCTATACCTTTGACGCCCCTGAGACCATGAATCGTTGAATATCCGTCTCTGGCACTCGTTGCTTCGCCACCTCATAGATTGTATCGAGCCCCCGTTTGGCTGCCTACATTTAAGAACAAGACATGATAGCTTATGGAATGCTGCTTCTGTACAAGGTCTTAGACCAAACTAGTTAACGACACTGAGGGCCTATTCAACTCGCGTCTTCAAACTAATCAATATTTTCTGGCAAATTGGACCCTCATCTAGGTTGAGAATCTATGTGACCTGCAGTATCACGCTAAGTTGAGTGACCTTGTAATTTACCTTTGTCATTGGCATACGCAGAATGATCTCCTTATCTGGTGTAGGGTCGTCTAGATAAGTTCGCCAGGTCCAAGCGATGAGCTGATCCTCCGTTCTAGACATTAGAGAAGGATCATTCTGTTGAAAACGAAATAAAGTCACTTGAAGACAAATTGACCTACTAGCATTGGAATTTCTGATCAATGAACTGCCCTCGGCATACGCAAATACAAAACTCAAAGCTAAGTTAACAGAAATCAAGTTTACGCAAACAATCAATTCATTATCTTCTGCAAGAACAATAATTAACGAAATCAACTGTGCAGTCATCTGTTCAGAGAATTATTCGTTTAATTTCGTTTTGTCTCCTGAGTTTGACATAAATCAATCAATAAAATAGTTTGTTATTGAACCAAATATTACAAAACAGCCTATATTAGGGTTTATACGCCGTTACTTTTCAGCAACCAGAAAAGATGCCCTTAATGAATAATGTTCCCGCGAAATTTGGACATCCAGAGTGATGTGCCTCAAGTGATTCGTTTGATAACAATTTTATGAGGTGGGCATTGAAGAATATGGATTACCATAAAAAATCATACCTTCAGCGAACACAGAAAGTGTAACATTTAAAGAAAGACAGAAAAGAACTGAAAAGAATCGAATTTGATTAATTATACGAAAAAGAAAATTAAATCGAATTTATCGCTCAACGCTGTCGAGCCATAATACGATTCAAAGTAAAAGAAACTTACTTAACCAACCTCACTACTTAACATGCCACCATTTGTGCTATGAATTATCAATCATCAATCTTTAGTCATTATAGGCCTACTGATTAACCGTCAATAATCAATCAATAATTAGTGATTGAGTAATTAACCGTCAATCACGAGTGATCAGTCATCAAGATTACCTTAGTCTACTTAGACTTACCCAGAATACAAAAGGTTCATTGGGAACCTGTCGAATGGTTGCAGCCACGCAGCCAGTGTCGTTTGCTAGACCAGCGGTCAAAATTACCGCAGAATCGCTTTGATCCGGAGGACTTTGAAAGATACACCAAATAAAATCGATAGAAAATGCATGAAATAGTCCCTTATAAAGGCCTAGATGAAACATGAAGAGGAAATCATCGAAAAGGTGTTAGTATTTCAAATTCAGCTCAATTTCTACCCATTCGCTAATTTTGACAGCACATACGAAGATATATGACATATTGATATTGAGAGGTACAAGAATCAGACACTGATACACGTTTGGGCAGTTATGTCAAACACTGAATGTCATTGCAAGCTCATGTCTATTGTAAATTTGTTGCCGCTTCACAAATCAATTCCTCTTTTTGTCATACAATATATCATATCAAGTAGGCCTACCCTGCTATGACTATTGTTCACCACGCTGATGTAGCGCTAAAAACCTATGATTTTTTGAATAGCATAGAGTTATCATTAGTGAACGGGAATGAATCAATATTAATAATTGAGCAATCTGAAACCTGGAACAAAGAATGGACTATTGACAATAGGATGAACAGATTAAAGAAAGCGACGGATAGACTCACGGGTCATCAGGACGGTTACTTCCGCCATCAATAAAGAGAATTCCAGCGTCCAGATAAACAAGATTGTCTGGAATGGCCACAGGTATGATGTGCCACCAAATTGGCTGAGTACTGAAGGTTTCTAAGGAAGTCATACGAAACCAAACTGCACTGTTATCCATAGGCCAAGGACCAAAGTTATCAAAATGCATTCCTAGGTCTACAAAGGGTGATTATAATGGTTAACTATTTACTTGCTATTAATCAGAAAACGAGATCGGTTTTGTCACTCTTAAGTAGATCTATAATTGGCCTGTATATCATTTGCAAATTTGTATAGCACCTCTCACATAATTATACTAAATAATTGCAACATTATACTAATGAGCCCTGTGCAATGTTCATACCAAGTTCATATACAACAGTCCCCAAGGCTATACATTGTTGCTGATTCCTTACCATCTTGGTATTGCTGTGACGTCATATTGATGACGTAAACTGTTACCCTCTCGAATCGGTATGACGCCACTTCCCGCCACTCGAAGAATCCATCATCCCTATGCACGTATTCGTCTAATGGAGTGACCACATCCTACGTTCGCACATTCAAGACGACCAGCTCAGTTAGCGATGAATCACTAGATCATTTCCCACCCTCAAACCATTAAAACAATTTTTAAATGTGTTCCCTTAGTATGAAACTGCGGACCGCATTTAAGTTGCCGCTTGCCTACCTTCCGGCCCTCAGCACTGAAGTCTCCTCTATTCCGCACCGGGCTTCTCTTCGTTCCTTTGCCCGCGGACTGATGGTGGTTCCCATCATGCGCTCTGCCAGGACCCAATTCAGGAGCTTTGTCTGTGTGGTCCCACAAGCTGGAACCGCCTCCCCTTCCTCTTGGGGAGTAGCTGCCCTCTTTCTTTCTCTTTCTCTCTTTCTCTCTCTCTCTCTCTCTCTCTCTCTCTCTCTCTCTCTCTCTCTCTCTCTCTCTCTCTCTCTTGTGCTATGTGTTGAGTTGCGAGCGCCTCTTATATCGAGTGGCGCTGTATAAGTGCTCCATTACAAATGTTGGAAGCTGAGCAACTGCTTTTCTATCTGCTTCGATATACATACTTAACCACTTAATGTAAACCAATGTATTATTAGTTTCACTGACATTTGAAGAGATATTATTCAAATGTGTCTTATCCGTATTGCGATAGGCATTAATCCTGTTGACAACATTCAAGGGAAGTTTTGTTTATAGCGGTAGTGAAAGTAAACTAGGAGCCAAGTGTTCTTGAAAATTGTCTTCCATTTATTCGTGTCCAGATTCCTTTATATCGGCAACTCATCTGCTTTGTGAAAAACATGCTTTTGGGTGAATCATTGCATTTACAGTGTAGGTCGGATAAATTTACTTTTGAAAGCGATCGTAACAATAATGAGTAGAGCGATGCTTTGCTTTCGATGGCAGATTAGTTATCAGGCTAGACTTACCCAATCAACAGCTACGATGCATGGAATCGATATTACAAGGAGTGCAACACTTAGGAGTGTCGTCCTCTTCTCCATCTTGCTCCAGAAAAATTGCCTCAACTGCCACGGAACAGTGCTAACCAACCTGAGTCAGATCCCTGTGACCACCAAACAGGTGTCAAGTGATATGATTGACATCCGCTTCCGATAACGATCAAGGTCATCTTGTTATTTGTTCGAAGTTTTTTTAACAAGCTACAGCTGTTCTGTACATGATTAAAAATCCTATACGATGAGATGCATAACATTGGCCAAATATTCAGCATGCGTTTTGTATTTGTTTCTGTATATGTATCAATGTATGAAAGTGTGAAAGTAGATCCTAAGTAATAATACACAACCATTACATTTCACTTGTTGGTATCTGTCGGTAAGATAATTTTTTAACCAAGCTAAGGCAGTACCTCGTATTCCTAGGTTTTCAAGTTTGAGGAGGAGAATATCATGATTAACCGAATCAAATGCTTTTGCGACGTCAACGAAGACACCCATAGACACCTATGGCATATTCATTACGATCGATTGCTGCCGATATATTCTCTTGCATATATATATATATATATACCATCTTTATTTTCCTGCTCCTTGTGCTGACCTTCTGGTATTGATGCGATTAGGCCTCTCTCTTGGTTTTTTATACCCCATCGTTAAGTACATTGCGCATGTATTGTATATGTTTACGTATTGTCTAAGTCCTTCAAATGGTCGTAATTCCCACAGAACCATCGCTGGCATTTGCGGAAAATCCTTTGCCCTCCCTTTCCATCTATCACTCCCGTCCCTTACCTATTCAGCTCACTCTCCTTTGCCCTCCCTCTCCTCACCTACTATAGTTATATAAGTGTTGTTTTAGGAGAGCGTGGGCAATCATCGCCGTGAAGCTAAATTCGTCAGCTTGAAAGTAAGTCCACCGAGGTAGGGCAGAGGGATAAATGCACGATTTTTATGGCCCCAGACCAGCGACTTTTCGCACTTCAACTTAGTTTCAACCTTTCCTGCTATTTCGTTTTACAGTATAACACAAAAACGACTTTAGTTATAATTTCTTCTGTAAATAACCATCGACAACAATTCAAATAATCATATAAACGACACGTTGTCAATTCTTATTGTAATACCATGTTAATCACCTTTGTTACGAAACTGTCGATAAAATGTTACAGGTCTTATTTATCAAACGTAACCATATTAATTCGAAATTATTTTGATCACGAATAAAGACTCCTACAACATGTCCATATAAGTTCATATCTAAATATTTATTGTAGGCCTACAATATGCGAATTTATTGTAGAAAAGAGAGTGGTCGCAACAATCATATTATGTAGCCATTTAATTAAGGTAGTGTACACACTCATATACAAGCCGTTACATTGAACTTAAAAGTCTTTTCTTTTGAACAGATGAAGAGTCCGTAATATGTTCGGGTTCTTTAAAATATGAATAGGCCTACACTCTGCACAGTTTGATACGATTTTAATTTTTAAAAACATGCATCGTTTCAAACGCGCTGTATAATCATTGCGGAGTCAACACCGTTACTCAAAACGAAGCAAGTCCAGTCTTTGTATGGAAAAAATAGTAAGCAGAAAGTGTTATTAAGCAGCACTTGACTAAATTCTAAAATCAATGACTAAAGCAAAGTTTTTATATCACTGTTAAAAATACTACGGCACCAAAAATGTATAACACAAGAAACTTTAAGAATTCTTCTGCCACGTCATCGCATGACGTTTTCAGATGACGCACAAATGTCTGACGGATGTGACCTGTGTGGTGACGTCCGGGGAGCAACGTTTGCGTCGCTATGACGACAGTTTGAGTCCCGATGATGTATGAAGGTCGTTGCTAGGGGAGATTGAAGCGCTCTCTTCAGGTGACCCGAATAGGAATCGGGTTAGCATGAATAGGTGACTCGGAAGGAAGAGGTACGTTGTGTAGACCATGGTGGCCACTACCACCCCCACCACAGTATCTAAGCTCACGGTTCAGGAATTCATCTCTTTTGCATTGGGATTA
The DNA here is from genome assembly GCA_959347315.1 of Bimastos eiseni. Lineage (NCBI taxonomy): Eukaryota > Metazoa > Annelida > Clitellata > Crassiclitellata > Lumbricidae > Bimastos > Bimastos eiseni. Next base: position 22,476,899 of record OY365821.1, read on the forward strand.
AGTGATGTTTCCGTGATAAATTGATATAATAAATATGACGAAACAATGTTAATTAAGTTAGACTCAAATACGGATTTATTCTTTCCTAATTTGAAGCATAAATTTTAATGGATCAGTCATTCCCCACCATAATATCATTCAGAATAATCGATACTAATTCGACTGATGCACGCAATTCCAATCGATCATAAGCCGTCGTTTGTATCTTTGACCAACCAATCAACAACCAAGGCACCCAGCCAACCCATCAACCAGACAGGTGCGAAGCGGCAAATGGGTTTGCCAGTAGCGTGCCAAAGGGAGTCCACGTGAAGACATACTGCACAACATCTGCAAGCCTCATTGCGAATTGATTTGCATCCCACGTGACCATTTTACGTGTTTTACGTGGCGCACTTCAGTTTCGACTGTCGGCAGTCAGGCACCAAGTGCCCTCGTTAAAAATATGAACACCAGATCTCGTTAACCTATAACAGTCCGTATAAGGCGCCTCGATAGAAAAATGCTTGTTGATCCTAGTTTTAATAGTACACACTTTTGTTTAAAAATAACCTAAAACGTTCTTACTGAACGGTTACCTAAAGTTACTTGTGGTTGCGACATTACTTGTTATGAAATGATGATTATGTTCGCTGTTTCTATATGGTACGTGGAAAACCTGTATGATTTACTTCTAGGTTAATTTAATGTTGAAATTGGGTGGCCTCTGTTAGCGGAACGGTTCGTTCTTTTTGGGTTTCCTTTGCTCACTGCACGATTAACTAACACTTCAATTTCCGTGTTTGTTTGCTATGTCAGTGAACAATAAAAAGAAATTGATTGATTTATTGATTGATTGATAAATACTTCGTTTGATACAGCATCGAATGCTTTCACCTTAGGGTCCTTGACGGACTAATAGGCTCTATTTTAATGGATCAGAGCTTCTGTTCAATTGTGCAAAGGACCTCTTGTTCCAGATAACATCGTTTCCTTACCACGTTTCTCCACAGTCTCAAAATGCAAATCAGTTGAAAGAAGCAGTAAAGTCAAATTTTAAATTTTTTTAAAGTCCGAAAAAATATATATCATAAAGTAAGATACTAAAACATTGCTGTAGGTTAGCGTTCAACACTTTGTCGTAAGTAATACATAGAAAAGGATACGAAATACGACGACTTCGCAAGGCTCGAGGACAATGATGCCCAGACTGATCATATATTGCATGTAGAGCCAATGAATGTAAGCCCGCAATCGGTTCAGTCTGCCGCCGAATGAGGAGGAGGAGGAGGAGGAGGAAGAGGAGGCAGTTGGCTACAACATAAAGGTCAAATGCGACTTGTACATTTTTCATAAAAGTCTTTTTTACTTACTAAAGAGCCAACGAAGATATCAAAGACTAGGTCCAGGATCCTTCTGCTGCCTCCTTTGAGCAGCCTGCCGACGCATATCATCCTTGTCATGGATGCGTCCTGAAATAAACTTATTACACACACATATGAACAGCCTACAGGTCCATCCGTTGACAGTACGTTCTAAAAGCTAATAAGAACCGTTGAAACATCACCAACAGACAGGTCTATGAGTTGATAATCCATTTGGAAATTTATATCACGCCTCAACGCTTTCATTGGGCTATAAAATGTCAGAAGGTAGGTCTACGATTGCTCGCTGTGACTATTTTCTAGGCAGGAATAGAGGCAGTCAGCTTGAACCTTAGGCCGACGCTGTAATTCTACAAGAAGTGAAAGCAGTTGATCGAACATCTGCAGAAGAGCAGGAGAATCTGCGGAGTTAGGATGCATAAGCAGTAATTAAGCACTAAAAGCTTAGTTGGGCAAAGGAACACTGCATTTACACAACATTCAACAAGTCTCCTCTTGCCGAAGTTCAAATCAAATCGTTTATTTTGTGACCAGCCAACATGACTAATATTATTCATAAGCAATTATTCTTAGTTACAAACTGATGTCACGCGCTTTGATTGATAGCTGTCACATGCCAAGAGAAGGTCTTGAAGGGTCAAAACGAGTCCGATAGTAGGGCCACCTGTCTATTCTACAGTTCAAGAAGACAGACACGGGGGCCGACAGACACGGGGCCGACAGACACGGGAGCCGACAGACACGGGGCCGACAGACACGGGGGCCGAGAGAAATACAGAAATTAAAATGATCGTTATCACGCAGATGAGTCTTAGCTAAGCCAACTGTAGGTTGGACTCTGCTAGGGGGTCGAGGACAAAACCCCCTCTGACATAAACCCCCGCTGACAAACCCTTCTCCTGACATAAACCCCCCTATCTGCTAGGAGCGTCAATGATCTTGGTAATAGTTGAACGACGCTTAATAACTTTCTGAGTGAAGGAATGTCTGAACTCCTATAGTTATTTGATATTAAGTGGTCGCTAAGCTCTGTAGTAGGTGTGAGCCTATTGCAGACAAGTTCACACATCGCTATAAGAATCGGGAATAGGCGAGTGCTAAATGAAGCAAATGTGATTAACCAAATGCTGGACTTCAAATTTCAAAATAGATGGAAATCTTTAAACTATTGTGTGGCATAACATGTCCAAAATAATTTTCTAGATCAATGAAAATAATGCTTGTCGCATTGCGCTGGAACTCTGTTATCCGCCACTCTTGTATGAGGCTATGGTCAGGTTAGGCCTACTGAAGTTTATGACATCAGCTCCAATGGCCAAGGAACCAACAATAGGTTATATAATATAAAAATATATTTATATATGATACATATATTTAACTATATATGCATGTAGGCCATATAATGTCTAAACCCAAGACAACTGGATAATGAATTAAAGTTTGCTCTATTTGATCTGTAAAAATAGCGTGATATTATTTTCAAAGGCGGATTTATTCCAAGGTTGTGTCCGTTACCGGACAAACAATTTGCTATTAATAGATGGTGCGCTAAGTCCCTGTAGTTTGAAAGCCTTTCAATGAAATCGACATGCTTGGCTTACGCAGGGTGGCGATGTTGACAGAGGAGTCAATAGAAAACTTTATATAGCCTCTCGGTTTGTCATCTGCTATTCTGATACTGCAATTTTGTAAGCACGCATTGTTCACCTGAGGCTATTAATAACTGAAATGCCTATTTACACCTGCAGAGGTCATAGTACATCTGTGTAGGGACAATGCAGGGCTTAGCAGTAAAGCGCTCTGTTTATAGTTCAATGCTCGCAATGTATATACTCACTCAACCTCTTGACTTGTGTTGCTCTATAATTATATATTTAAAGATTGATATCCTTTTTGAATGTGATGCCTAGTTAAACGTATTTTCTGATTCCCATAGATCTATGTCAGAAGTCAACAGCTGTTTGTACCAACTGCTTCTCCGGTTCTAACTACGATAAGACTGATGTAATGGATCATTTATATAGCGCCCATTCAAAATACCTACTCAGAGGCGCCCTCTATGGTGACCTAAGTGAGGTTTAATGTCACAATGAACGAGTAAAATACGTAATGTTACTAAGCTCAGTAAGCCAAAACGAGTCACCAGTGGTGGGCCCACGCACAAACGTGCAACCAACCAACGAATTCCCGTCGACAGTTGACAGATGACATGGATGTTCAGAGTCTCTGGACCAAGTTGCATCGACAGGGCAGAGCAACAATATCTGACCTATAGGTCCCAACATACCCAAGACAATCATTTATGCAACCCCATTAATGACAAAGGTGTTATTTCAGTTGGTAGCCGGAAAAAAGACTCTTAGCAGAAACGTATAGGGGAAATTTATATATGGTGAGTTAGCGACGGTGGGTAACATTGTCATTCCTGCTCTGTAAATAAAACACTAATATAGGATAAAACATCATAATTCAATCTCACCAACTTATATGGAAGTGGAATGCTGGAGCATACCTTGCTTTCGTTCAGCCTTTCCATGTCGATGGAAGACAGGAGAGGGGTAACCAGCGATGCTCGAAGATCCAAGTGGAAAGCAAAACCTGAAAGAAACGACGTTAGACGCTACTCAGAGGTTTAAATAATCGGACATACAACATAACAACAAACAGATAAGATGTGATCTACGTTGTACGCAACCAACGCTTTCTAGAGCTTTCTCGACCTCTATGATAACGTATATGCGTCATCAGCACTACCATGCCGCTGTCTCATTACACACATAATTTATACACATACCTATATACATCTACACATGCATACATGCATATATATATACATATATATATAATGTTTAGTTCGAGTGTGTAATTATATGAAGTGAGCTACAGATAAGAAGCGAAACTGTTGATGACGAATATCTTTTCGTGTCTAAAATTAAACATCCTCTTTGGAGATAAGCGTCACCCGTTCCCAGCATTATGTATAGGCTTCGCTCAAGGCAGAAATCACTTAGCTTGCGTAATGACAATCTAATTTGTATCTTATCTAATTATTTATATAGCGCTGTAGTAGTAATTTCAAGGATATCAGGCTTCGATCCATTACTCGGAGTGAAACTGAAGAAAGAAAATTATAATTATACAGTGAAACATTGAGGTTGAAAATTAAGTCGCAGACTCGATAATTTATTCAACTGCTTGAAATTAGGCGTAAACCATCAGCTTATCGACGAGCGCTACGTCAGGTCAGAGGTGTTGTCCCCGGATAGCATGTGATGGATGGAATCTGGTTACCGGGTGATCAGAGGCAGAGGGCGAAAGAGGAGCTGGTCGAGAGAAATGGAAATTCGGGCGAATGGAAAGAAGGGAAGGATCAGGGCACAAGTTCTGGAAAATATGGGAATTACTGTTCAGTGGAAACTGAGGAGTTACAGATAAAAGGAACTGCAGGAGAGGGTTTGTTAAAGAATGGGTGAGGGTGCAAGGAGATTAGTAATGGCTAAATCACTTCCCGTTTATGTCTCGCTCGTGTAGTACGCGTCTTCTTATTAGTCAAGTGAGATAAAAACGAATACGGATGACTAAGTCACTTGATCAGCATAGCTGTCTGCGGCATAGGCAACAGATAGGCTAACGGATAAACAGTGAATAGATATTGACTACAACGAGCAGATTTTTGTCCAGAATTAACGAGGTACTGAGAGAGAAGATTCAACAAATTATCGCGCAATAAGAACTGAAAGTCTAAATTAATAGAGTCAATCCAGTAAAACTAGTGTAAAGCGGATTATATCATTTGATTGGAAAAGGATTGAATGTAAGAGTTAGGATGACGTCACCAAACGTCATCCAACGTAAGATGAAGCAAAATAACGAAATGTCATAGATTATTCATCGTCATAAATCTATGATGACGTTGTAGATTCCAACACGTTGGCTTATCCTCTCGACGACACGGATCCGAATTCAAAGTCCTCAAGATTATCGAAGAGTTACATCACATCACATAATTATACATTAGTCTTACTGGCAACGGGGCTTTGATCTCCATTTGACAACCGTCTAGAAAAACCCTCTGACTCTACGTGAAGCTTGTGAATAAGCTGGTGCTCTGCGCCTAGTTTTAGAGCAGCGCTAGCAATGTTAAGTTAACGATTACGATTAACTGTCGAACTGTGTGTCTAGTTTGGCTCCGTTGAAATCAGAACATGGAAATCTTAGCCATTACGTTCTGAAGTTGAGTCACAGACTATAACTGACTCATCTGGCTCACTGGCCGAATTCTTTACAAAACAGTCCGAACAAGCGCTTCATGCCTCGCGCGACCGTTTTCGTAAAAATACCAACAACCTATAAAGCAAGATTACGTGTCCTCTGCCCGTTTCTTGGCTGGCTTATTGTGTGCTTGGCCGTACATTCTCCTGCCTAATCTTGTGTATTTAATTAAATGCACAATGAAACACGCAGGCAGTCACTCTGATTGAAGTCACATGACTAATATTACAAAAGCAAGACCGATTTAAGATCGAATACGTAGTTGTGCGCCAATTCGAACATTCTGCCAATCAGACGATACAATTACGAGGAGGAAATACGAGTCATGCACCTAAGGAAGGTTTCGTGCGCATGCAATTCAAGCAATCAACAAACTTCAAGTAATTGATAAACTATACAAGTACTAGAATTTAGATGCGTTTGCAGAGTTTTGTTAGGGGCCATTAGCTTTGTTTTGCGTCCACCAAAGATCAATTTGAAAGATCGAATCAAAATAGGGTCATCAAGCTTTCTAATCTAATGCCAGAGATTCTGTGCGTTGTTAAGATTTAACTCGAATAGTTCATTGACAGCCTTCGTCTTAAAAAATGAGGTCACCGAAATTTCAGAAGTGTGTGGGTGCTGATCACTGCTTAGATTAGGCCTACGGTCGTGCAGGTGCACTGTGAGTTTAAAAGAACATCATAAGGCTCTATAGGAGTCAGAGGTTAGAGTTCAGAGCATGGTTATGAAGGGCAACGGAAAACGAATTTGACCTCTTGACCCAAAACGGGGTTAACACTGCAAAGAAAGAATCCCTTTGATTCAACTATTCATGTCCTGAGCCGAAGAGAACGACCTGCTTCTATTTCTCCACAGGTCTTTCACTCAAAACTTTAAAAGCTGTTCCTTCGCAGAATCGTATCCTAACTCCTCCTATTCCCCTTTTAAATCCTAAACGCCATCCACCTTAGCCGTCTGACTGTCTGCCTCATTGAATCCTGACCTGATCCTGACCTCGACCTTTGCCTATGGATTTCGTTTCTATTTAGTCTGTGAATAAGCTGGTTCTCGCGACTTCGGTTTTGTTGGCGCCGTAGAAATGTCTAGATTACGATTACGAAATGGAGCGGAGGAAGCAGAGAATATTCAAATGATCTTACCTGATAAATTAAATCCTTCTCTGTTATGACGTACGTTGATGTCCAGATGGAACGTCTTTCGAGATCAACGCCGCCTAAGAACAGAAGAGCATTCCAGGCCCAAACGACACCAACCGAGCGCGAATCGTCCCTTCTAAACTTGGTCAGTGAATTGTGTATACACCATTGAAGGGAGGGAAGCTGCGGCCTAAATGTTGTCTGACCGCTGGTCTAAACACTCTCTTCTGTCTATGCCAAAGAGTCGCTGAATCGGCACACCCGCCTTCAAGTGGCTTGTGCGGAACGTGGACTTCTATGCAACAGAAACAGCTAGGGTATCAGCAGTTGCGTTGCCATTTAATCAAGGAACAATAATGTCCAATATGCACATGACTGGAAACTCGCTATGTAGCGTCGTGTCACTAGTTTTTGAGAGATAATCGGGAGCAAGAAATTGTAACGTCTTGTTGATAAAACAAGCTGATTCATTAAGTTTTAGTTATGAGGGTAAATTGACGAATGACTCTGTCAGACTTCAGTAGAATAAAAAAACACTTATGGAGGTTTAAGACATAATATTTTCAAACAGAAGCAAACTTTAGATTGGGGCGAAATCATTCTATGTTTAAGAGTAACCATTCCTCTGATTATAGTATTAGTCTACGGATTTCTTATCAATTCATGAAGCACGAACTGAATAAGATCAGCTGTTGTTGTGCTATTTGACAGACGTCCATGCGTCATCTCGTTCTGGAGGTGGCAACCTGTTGTCCCACCTGTGAGTCGAATTATAAAGGTATTGGTTGAGGTTTTATCACAGTCAGTGGCAGTCTTTGCTCTTTGCAGTTATATTATGAATGCTGGTCTAGTCCGATTAAAACGATGACCTGTGGGGAAAATATAGGCTAATGCTATTACCCAATGTGTCACCTCCTCCGCTGCTTGTACCATGGCAGTGCCAGTCCCAAGCCTGGAAGAAGGAGGAGGGCGCCTCTAGTGACACTTGTTATCGCACAGTGTCGTTAAACTAAAACTGCTACTGCTGCTACTACACGTATCGCCCTACATCGGTACTTAGTCTAAACGCAGAGAACAGGAACGAAGCGTTTAAAAAACGACTATGAATTAACATGCACATTTCATTGACGATATAAAATCTGCAATCTCCCTCTCTACCTCTAGTTCTCCGTCTCTCTCTGTCTCTCACTCTCTCTCTCTCTCTGTCTCTCACTCTGTCTGTCTGTCTGTCTCTCTCTGTCTCTCTCTCTGTCTCTCTGTCTCTCTCTTTCTCTCTCTATATATATAGATATCATGCGGATTAATATATTATACATAACTCGATAAATATCCAGTCGAGATTGGGTCAATGACCGTCAAACGAAGCGTCGGCGTTTCACTCGTGCGACCTGTGTTTGACCCCCAGACTACATCACGTGACTACATCACGTGAAGTTGACGTATAATATTCTGGATAAGTAGCACGTAGTGGAACAAACTCCGACGCTGCTTGCAGTCCAGCAGTGCCAGTCCCAAGCCTGAATAAAGGAGGAGGGAGACGCTAATGATCTCTGTTATCACAGTGTCGTTAAACTGCCACCAACCAACCAACTGCAGGCTATCATCATCGGTTTAGATTCGTTTCCCTTTCTACTGAATCCCACCTTCATGTAGGTCCGCGCTCAGATGCCCAATGCCATTGGTCCCTGGAGAAGCATCGCACCATTGTAGTAGTTGTTTCAGTTTAACGACACTGTGTCATCAGCGTCGTCCTCCACCTTCATCTAAGCTTGGGACTGGTACTGCCGGAATGCGAACAGTGGTGGAGATTATCGCACCATATCTTCAGCCCCTTTGCATTTCTCTGTGGTTTCTATAGTCACGTGTTCCAGAATCCTACAAATTTACGAACGGTGCATAGACAATTATACTCAGACAGATCATGGGGTCATCTAGAAGGTCAACAGTAAATTATGTATTAAAGTACCGGATTTAAGCCCCAGAAAATATTCATCTGCATGACCCTTTAACAGAGGGTTATCTGTAACTCCATTGCTGTTATTTCTATAGACTTAAAAACAAGATTTACAAACGCCAAGGCATAGATCATGATCATGTCAATGTGGTCCTTGTTGACTTGATGAGCTGCGTATCAAATGTGGATCAGACCCACAGTATATAGGTGAATACATTATACATGGCACTCATTGGGTGGATGCTGCACGCTCCAATACACACATTAAGTCGACGTAACCAATGGACTGGTGAATGCCCATGGCTGGTGTACGTATTATGTGTATCAGGTACAGCCAGGTTAACTTGTGTTCTAAAGTATCGCATTGTAAAGATGGTTTCAGACAATTACATGTCCTGGAATCATCCGCACATCGCTCTTATTCATGTTAGACAGCAATGGAATATATATGCCACGAATAAAGTGGCACGGGTTGGTTATTCGAATTGTATCGGTTTTTCATTGTTAGCAGGACCAACAACAGTTGTCCTAAGATCGTAATTGTCAAAGAGATTCAGTTGGCCAGATTTCCCAATTGCCCGCAGTTGTTCGAAGGACAGATCACAGTGATTTTGATCTGATGCCATATGCAACGAGCGTTTTTTCAATGTCCTTGAAGAGCAATAAATTGGAGAAATGTTTGCTGTCAACTTCTTGCCAGCTGTCGTTTTCCACGATCGGAGTCAAGTCCGTCAAAACGGATAATAAGTATCGCGATAACAGCGACGATAGGAATAGATCGTTCTTATCGTAGCAGAACAGGCAAGATCGGTTCTTGAACTTTGCTCCCTTGTCGGGCGAGGGAGACGATGTGCACTATAGCACCATCTGGCTCAATAGACGTCAATCTAAAGTATCAGGCCTCTTCGTTTTGATGTTGGGTGGAAGTCACTTAGTAATCGGTATAACCTCTGCCTGTTTCAGCACGCTCGTCCTTCATCCACAAGCTCTGAGCATCCATGCCATCTGTCAGCTGTAGACTTCTTGAAGGGCGCTATATGAATGTTCGATTACAATACATTGGTCGCTGAGAAATTTTCGAAGATTTACATTACATTACATTGATAGACCTAGTTGACACAATGCTGTCTTGGTGTAATGTAAATCTACGTAAATTAGGACTTTGGTCATCTTTGTCAGTCTGACTAAGCCAAAGACCCTGGCACAAGCAAAAGTCTTACGGTAGGTCCATGCTACAATCTGGGCGCCCAACTTATGACTACCTCCCAATCAGTTGGTCTCAATCATCTGGATTGGATTCCGTAGTTCGCTCGTTGACTAATACATTTATGGAAATTATGGACTCGTATATATATAGGCCTACCCTAACACGCTCCTAACTTAAATCTGTTAAGGGGATACAGTATCTGTCTATGTCCCATGATAGTTTTTTGCTTATTGCGTTGTCAGTCGTTGAAATGACAATTAACATCATTTTGGATAGCGCAGAGTAGATTTCTTGAAGAGGCGCTATATCAAGTTTTCACATATCAATAGTTACTTTTCTCTTCAGTTCCTCTTATACAATACAATTACAGTATACAACTGTAATATTTTCGTGTCAACGTTGTCCCGATGTTCTGAGGATAATATACACGCGACGATGTAAGATTATCAATGTGTGCCATGTATAATGTATACACCTATATTATCCGCTTTGACGGACTTGACTCCGATCTTACACAAATCGATGACGCTGAGCAATTGCGCGTGAAGGACCTGCTCAAGGGTCTTAGAGCGTGACAGCCCGTATGGAGCCTCGAACTCGTAGGCCTACTCTCCATACTACAGGTAGAACACCCTATGCTACAGGTAGAGCGCCCTATACACTCGACAACCGTACCCCCGTCTTCTACGAATACCAAGCAGCTCACGACTCTCATTCAGGAGAATTGGCTATCTGGTCACGAATTGGAACTCGAGCGTAGTGAATTATACGTTCTGCCTTCAATACAACATAGGGCATAAGTGGTAAATATTCCAAGGACAACTGATCGATCGAGATACCCTTAAACACGTCACACATTCGGTCGTTGCCAAGGACAACGACACGCCCTAGTAACCAACCGGTGTCGCTGACCGTTCAAATGCGCACGCCCACGCACGCACAAACACACTGACGTCTATAAACACATACTGGCACAGGTAAACACAGACACCTTCGCAATCACATGCAAACGTATCTACACATGCAACACTCGAGTACGTTGATACAGGTCTTCTGCATGTGTACAGCTGATGACAATCGGAAGAAACGAACGGCCATACAATGCTCTCTCATCACGGTATACATCTAATTTAATAAAATGCCTCCGCCTAGCGAAAGAAGGACTAGTTGACCTCTTGGGCAACGGGAATCTAACTGGCTTCCTCTGCTCTGCTCTTCCCGCCAAGTTGTAATCCATGATCATACGATCGACCCCGCGTTTATTCAATTGTTTCATCGGTTGATTAGACTGTTAGCTTCATAAAATGTGCTCCACAGTCTTAAACAATTAATCTTCGTTAGCTTAGCGATTTCGATTGTAAGCTGTCTATTAGTAGGCCTAACTAATAGCCGCACATTTATTGTGCAACGTTGTATACAGAGGGTTTAAGCTCTTCATAAATCCCATATGCTAGGCAACCGTGACTTGAGTTAACCCAAAGCGGAAACGCACTGTGGTGAATTTAGGAGATTTATACTTTACGGAGAGAAATAAAGAAAACAGTTATTCTTATATGGACAAAAGAAGCAAAATCAATAGTATACAACTTGTTTAATAAAACACATAATTGTGCATCTGATCATCCCTTCAATAAATAAACCGAAATAAAAACCATCGCAGCCAACCAACATTCGAAATCGACCAGAATAATAATAACTAGGTTACAAGAAAAGCTTGAACGCCTATGTTCATGACGCTCTCTAACTCCTATTCACTTTACTTCGGGATATTCAGTTGAACTTTTTTATGATGGCGTTAGCAAATGCGTAATCAAGATGTCTGGCTAAAGTAGGAGGAGGGAGCTGCCTCGATCGTTGCTCCACACACACGCTTCCAGCCAATCGGAGGGCTGGAAATCGTGGATGACTCGAACCCACATGTCGAGATAGGCCTATGAGTAAAAGGGAAAACGTATGCTGCGTAGAATGCAAGAGAACAGAGACAGATGAATGTATACAGTCTGTGTACGACGGATCAAGAAAAATACTCTTTGCTCATTACCTTAACGTAAGCCTATATCTGTATATATATAAATATTTGAATGTGTGTGTGTGTGTGTGTGTGTATGTGTGGGTGTGTGTGTAGTCCGAATGCTCAATGCCTGTAAGACCGTGACAAATGTGTGCCTGTAGGTCTTGTGTATAATAATTATGGGATTGTTGGGCTATATCAATGTGCGTGCGTGATTCGACATCGTTATGCATGACACGCAATTACCTGTTGCTGTTGTTTTTATTCCACCCACTTAACTCCTCCCGTAGAGGGGGCATAACTCGTACGTAGACCTAAATAACGAACAATTTTGAGCACCGCTCTGCTTAACCTGGCCATCTATTTTAGTATGGTCTTACGTCATTACACAAGACTTAGGCTACAACTGTTGGGTCCGTGACTCCCATATCATAGTCGTTCATGTATTTCTTCGCAGTAATAAGGAACGGGAATAACATTTTATGTAAGTCCGCATCATCATACGGGAGAAGTAGAAAGACATTGAAAGAAGGTTGGTAATGGGAAAAGATGTGTTCTTAGGATGGAGAGAACTGCTGAGAGAGAAACTATAGACAGGAATGTGAGGAAAAGAACTTTACAACGACCATTTTGATATGGAGTGTAGTGCTGTGCGGAGCAGAGAAATGGACGATGAGAAAAGGTCATAATGAGATTTTATAAATGTGGACATGGAGCAGGCTGGAGAGAATCACATGGACGGAAGATTTAGCAACCGAGGAAGTGATGGAAAGGGTTGGAGAAGAATGGGAACTGATAAACGCAATAAGTAAGAGACAAAGGAAGTGGATTGGACAGAAGATGAAAGGAGATCTTCTTACTACTAAGAGCGGTCATCAAAGGACCTATATATATATATATATATATATATATAATATATATATATAATATATATATATAACAAGAGTAAAACCGAGACAAATGATGCTGAACTGGACGATGACAGGTACATTAATATATACCTAAGGGGCATGGAACCAATCGCAGATATGAAGGGGGAAAGGTCACTGTATTTGCAACCACTGTTTGAACCGAGTATACCGTTCATTTGATATTTCCTCGAAGTCCATGACCAGTTTTTTTTTACCATAGGTGGTCTAAGGTGGGTAAACTGTTTCCGTTGTAGGTCTCTCAAATGTATAGGCCTACGTGAGCCGTGTCATTACACGTCGTAAATATAGGCCATTGAGCTAAGTATCTCCAATTGGGCTCACGCTGAGCTACGCTTCAATGACCCAAAATTGTCAACACGATCGTCAAGTACAAATAGGTGCTTTCCAGCCCAAAATAAACCCAGTCCTGGTCTTATGCTTTGATTATTACTGCACACGTTCTGAATTAATCCTCTGGTGCTGCAGCGCTGAATTTATTACAGCAAATCAGCTTTAACGGCGGCAACAGTTTCGCTAGCCTATGCGTATAAAATTATTCATCTTTAATATAGCTATGCCTAACGGCCTTACTGTCGGGAAGGAGTGTAGGGTAGGGGTATGCAGGCTAAGTCAAAACAGAGCATGGAATGCGACGAGTTTGGTACGTAGGCCTATGCCCTGAACCCACTGTTGTGGGTCGTTGCCCACTGAAGCGAAGCTATGTAGGCCTAATAAAAGTAGGCCCTACTGAGAAAACATACGCATGCTACACTACATCTGCATTGGAGAAGAACGAAGGCCAAGGTCATACAAATAGGCACGTGTGTTCAAAGCAGAACAGTGCACGCATGTTAGTATATAATTTTGCATTCATGTATAGGCCTAAAAGACAACACAACTGGAATTTGATACTGCCCTCCTTCCAACAACTTTTGCTCAGAAGTGCACACACATATGCGCCTCGAGTCCTCGACGGCCTGCGGTTGTAATGCAGAGCAATATTTGTGCGCGACGGACTTTCCCAATGTCCCTACACAGTGACTCCTCGGACAGAGGCACACTGAGCGTTGCGCGCCGACCGCTCTGACCAATCGGCCACGGTGTCACCTATGTATTTTGTAAGCATGACTTTATTAGCTTGTATAGGCCAATGTTTATGTAGGCCTACATTTAAGTGTGTATTACCTAATCCTTATAAGGTACATAAACACGTGCGAACATATATATTTAAAGCAGTTCTTTTCAGCCGCAGTGAGTGCCTCTGATTGGATGTCTCAAAGGGGCTCTAGGGGCCTATAGGCCTATCTTCCAACCATCTTCGGCCCTGATGAAGCTAGCCAATAATAGGGTAACATGGAGCAAGACGTCCCATGCGGGCAAGACGTCCTCCCGTCTTAAAATGTTCAAAATACATATCGTGACGTTGCAATGTCTTTGCCTTCTCAATGCCATCTAAAATTACCACAAAACTTACTGTTACGCGAACTTTAGCGATTTTCGACCAGGTTATCGTCTAAACAAGGTTTTATGGGTCTTTTTAAAATAATATTTTGATCGCGCTTTGTTATTTTTTATAACTACATTAATACTGTTTCTTGTAAAGCCGAGAGAGCAGTTCGAAAGATACCTTTGTGTTGAATAATTATCATACACTTAGTGAGCGATAATACACTCATTAATCCTTGCAGCTCAGAAATATACTTGCTACATGCATGGGGCAAAACGTTTCCGGGTAAAACGTCCAGAGGATGTCTTGCCTCAAAGGAATATTGACTGTGCGATGTGTGCTTAATGGGAACAACTTCCTGATTTACGTGTGGTTCATAAAGTATTAGGTCTCAGGCTACTATACTGCTAAGTATTTTCATTACTTCAGATATGCATTTTGATACTAAATGACCGCATAATATTCCCGCCATTCGAGCTGTGGCCAGAATGTCCTACATGCAAGAAACGGTACCACGAGCCGTGTGGACCTGACGATACGGCTGTGTGCTATAAATATATTGACTGATTTCTGGTCAAACATCTCCCTCGCTTGGCTTGCCCTGTTTGGGCTTTGACTGACTATATGCACATGATCTGGTCTCTCAATTATGCATGTAAATAAATTGGTTTTCCTGATGCAGCGCTCACGTGACACGGGCATACTTTAATTGTTGTATATGTCAGGGTAGGCTAGTAAGCTGGTGTTCTGCAGCTGTTTAATTGCACGTTGTTACGTTTTGGGCAATTTCGAATGGCTGTATGCTTTATTTCTCACAGCCTTCAACCCCCACGGTAAAACGTCCCCCGCATGGACGTCTTGCCCAAGCCATAATGATGTTCAGTTACTTTCTACTTTCAGGGACAGGAACTTGTAGCCAATCTTGAATATCATTTAAATATCACCAACTAATTATCTTATATCAAACACAGCGATAACAGGAAGCAATTTTCCTTAGATGGGCCGTTTTGCCCCACCCTACCCTAAGACTACGTCCGATGTCGGCAGAGCTCCCGGGCCTATAACCGCCAATGTATTTAGCACAGTATTTTTGTGATATTCTATTCTATTCTATTTACGAATTTATCAAGCGCAATAACCGTTCGTAATATATGACAATTATAGTGATAATATTACAAGTGAACAATTTTCAGTGGAGTCTTGCTGATTGCTGAGCGATTATGGTTTTGTGATAACCTTATCTATGCACGTCGCCATTGTTACCTAAGGTAGTCGATGCCTGGGATAAGATTATTTTGGCCCTTTGGATTTTACCTGATTTCGGGCTTGTTTTGGATTTGTTTTGGTGCGCCGTAGGTTGATGCCCTGTGCATTAATATTGCGGCGCTATAGAAGTTTTATAGTCCAGTGTTGGGCACGAGACCAAAACCTCGAGACCAAGACCGCGGTCTTGAGACCACATCCCTGTTTATAGTGATAGTCATTAACTCATTATTAGCAAAATTATCCTTTGTTATTAGCATGGCACCGTGAGTATTAGGCAGACAACTGTTCTCTATATTGGTCCTTGGGCAGAAGTTGCGCAGCCTCATGTTTACCATAGATATAATAATAATATTATTATATCTATGATGTTTACGGAGGAAAAGACCTGTGCTCAATAGGTAGCAAGATGGCCATCAAGAAGAAAAATTTGGACGATGAATATCTTAAATCCCTTCGTGAAATGGCCTCCCTACCGCATAACCGACAATGCTTCGACTGCAACCAACGAGGACCAAACTACATTAACATGACAATTGGCTCATTTGTGTGCATGACGTGTAGCGGCCTACTGTGAGTATTTGACGAGAAAAGTCGACGAATTTACGTTTTATTAAAATGTATTTAATCCTGGATGGGACCTACAGCGATGACTTAGCTTCATGGTGTAAAGGCGGTCTTGCGCTCCAGATTTCACTTATATGAAAACATTTGATACGTCATGCATGACGTAGTTTGACGTTCTTAGGTGCGTTCTTGAGACTGCATGTTCAATATTTAACCTGCATGTTTACTTCTGGATGCGTTTGCAAGGGTGAACAGGGCATGCCTTCGTAATAGTTGAGTCCAGCTCTGGGATGTTTCCCCAATTCATTATCCATCTTAAAGTTTGCCCCTCAATGTTTTCACACAAATTGAACCATCGTTAGAACTGTCTAAATGTAAATCTTCTAAAATTTCCCAGAATGCTCAAGATCCGTTGGTGCTATATCAAGTCAGGTTCGCAATTGCCAAGCTAATCTGTTCTTTCCGGAGCCAGGTCATAATGCGGTGAGCTCAACCTGAGTAGACAGCGTGGCGCTCTGGGGGTAATCGAGGCTGATGCTGGAATAGGTCATGCGATGTAGGGTCTCTGTATGGATTATGCTACATTAACATCTCCCACAGGCAACTCTAGAATCTGGTTTTGATTTGGATATCCAGTCTTAGCCTTTGTTAAAAAATGGGTGCTTACTGTTTACATGCAGTTTGCACTGTGAAAATGAAATCATCATATTCATCACGATCATTGTCATTAATTTCGTCATCTCCAGCTGAGAAATGTTTTTATTTTGGTTTAGACGCGGCCTAAATCCTCCGCATCGAGTTAAATCAATCTCTATGGCTAGCTTTACGGCCGAAGAAATGGATTTCGTACGATCTAGAGGGAATGAAGTTAGTTCTTTATTTGTTTTGTTATTTTATTTATCATCAGACAATGACTGATGATATCTCATCACTATAGTTGTTCATTTATCATCATCAGCTACAGCTTGATGTAAATTGGATGCTTTTATGAATTTGTCACATAGCCTCTACCCTGATATTTAAAAAATAATTGATCAGATGACATATTTCACCATTGCCGCCCATTTGAATAAGTCTCCCTCTGTGTATGGATCATAGTAATAATGATAATAATATAGTAATGGATGACATTAGCGATTCCCATAATTCCCATAAGGTGATGACTAGTCCTACTTTTGTTTGGCAGCAGTGTTGGTTATATTAGATGTATCACGTAAAGAGCATCTTGCACGGCTGCCTACAGTGAAATTCGACTCCTTATGTTTAGTCTTGTTATCATTGTTTATATTTGGCAATGTTGTCTCTCTTTTATATCACTTTTTATAATATTGTTGCCAGTGTCATTTTAGATAATTTTCCAACATTTTCTGTGTCATTTTTTTGTATCGACCAACATTATGTAGTCCCCACTGCTTTAAATTAGGTGCTGTGACAGTCATGGATAGATCATTGTCAATCTTTCCGTCTGTCAACTTGGCCAATGACATGAGTGCTTGGCTTAATGCACTATCCTAATTAATCAAGAAAATCCATTTATTGTTGAGTAATAAGAGAGTGGGAAGCAATTAATTATGTCTATTGTCTAATTAGATATCCAGAAATTGAGCATGGTTTATGCCAATGTAGATGTTAATTGATGAAACTATTCCGTGTTGCTTCTTACTTTCCAGTTTTGTAGGAAAGTTTGGCTCGGACTTCAGAATCCTCAGCCATTCCTGACAGTTGATACGAAAGATGAACATCGAATTCAGGATGCCATGTCAGAGAAATATGAGAAGAAACGCTGGTACGTGCCTCCACAGGAAGCCATGTACGACGAGGCGAGAAAGCAGAACATAGCTTCAGAAGTTCGGCAGAAGTCTGTTAAAACTCTGTCTTCAATGATAGGAAATTCACCTCCAATTCTCTCCGCTCCGCCAGTAAGTTTGTAATTAGCTGGAATTCATTCACATTATAATTTGTTAGATTGCATGTCTTGATACATGAATGAATGATTGAATTAAACTTGATACAGCGACTCTTCAAGAAATCTACTCAGAGGCGCTCTCTGCACTAGCCTAGATGATGTGTAGTCTCATTTCAACAAGTGTTAGAGCAGTTAGTCCTCTGTCTACAGCTGACAGATGTTATGGGGGTTCAGAAGTCTCTTAAGCCAAGTACAATATATACATACATCATGGATACATACTTTGTGTACTCACTTACTTACTCACTTACCTTCCGCTTTGTCCAGCTGGACCGAGGGACTTCTGCACAGTTCTGCTTTCATGCTTTGTCTCCTTTCAATTTTAGGTCTCAAGACCAGGTCAAGTGGAGCACTCTTCATCTATCCAGCGCCCAACTGGAGTTGGTCGAGGACATCTATCCACCTCTGGTGCTCAACTACCAGGCTCATTAGCTAGTCCACACTCACCGAGCATCAGGTCCCCATCATGCCAATCTACGAAGCCCACATCCTTTGACCTACTCTCTGATCTCGGGCAAGAACCCTTCATCACTCCCTCACCGTCTCAGCAGTCGGGTAACTCTGAACTTTATGAATGAATCAATCAATAAATCTATTAATCAATGAACTTTATATAGCACCTCTTCAAGAAATCTACTCAGAGGCACTCACTGTACTGGGCTAGGGTTCAGTGCATTGTTATTTGTCTAATGTCACATCAAAAAGTCTTCTTCATTCGTTCATTTGTTGTGCAATTAGTTTAAAATGCAGTCAGCTTAAAATGCAGTTAGTTTAAAATTCAGTTAGTTTAAAATGCAGTTAGTTTAAAATTCGGTTAGTTTAAAATTCAGTTAGTTTAAAATTCAGTTAGTTTAAAATGCAGTTAGTTTAAAATTCGGTTAGTTTAAAATTCAGTTAGTTTAAAATTCAGTTAGTTTAATGTATTAATGTATGCGAGTAATGTATGCAGTCAATTTGATACTTATTTGCTATTTCTATTCTGTTTAACGATGCTTGTCATTCATGGAGCTGTACTTGCTTATGTTAGAGGGTTATATCTAAAATTAAAATTCAGTCTGTTTTAGAATGTAGAATTTTGTTATC
Organism: Bimastos eiseni; assembly: GCA_959347315.1. Classification (NCBI taxonomy): domain Eukaryota; kingdom Metazoa; phylum Annelida; class Clitellata; order Crassiclitellata; family Lumbricidae; genus Bimastos; species Bimastos eiseni. The sequence continues at coordinate 22,496,083 of OY365821.1, forward strand.
AATATAGCGATGAACTGCATTGCCTTCCCAGCCACTCTTACTACTCTCTCTCATTGTTAAAGGGTTCAACTGTAAAACTAGTTTCTTATTCTAGTTTTGCTTAATTTACGCCTGAATTAGTTTAGTGTGTGAACTACTGTGAAATTATGTTAGTATCTTAATAATGAGTAATTTAAGTATTTGATTCGGTTGGTTTAATTTGAGCAATTATGCTAATATTTACAATTATTTTTGTTATGTGTTTGACTAGTTGTCAAGTTCATCGTATGAATATGTTGATTTCTGTATTCTGACAGATCTTTGATGAAGGCACTCTTGCAATGCTTGCAGATCTTGAAAAGACATTATGTGCTTCTATTCATAATTTGATGTGAAATGTTTTATTTTTAGGGAACTCTCCAGCATTTGCTGCTTTTAATTTTGCTCAGCCAATGGAAACACTGACTGCCTCATGTGAGTATGGGTAATTTGGGTGAGTTATTTAGATAGGGTGCAAGTTGATCTCCATCATAGTTGAACTGAAGAATTATGAATCATATTTTCAAAAATGTTTGCAACATTGGTATATGTACCAGTAACACCAGTATTATGACAGAAATATGAGTTATTTGCGAGAAAATCTGATTCCATTTGAGTCAATTCGAAATTATAAACATAAGGTTTTACTGGATATAGAATGTTATGCAAATCTCACTGATATGATTCTAGATCAGGACCAACAAGTAGGCTGCAGTTTCTAGGTCATTTTCTGTGCTTTCCATGTTTTTCAGCAGATGAAGATTGGATACTTTCTGTTAGGCCAACGGTAGCTATATGACATGTTAATTTCTCTGGATACGTCTTTGCAGTTGGATACAACAGAGATTTGATACATTGCTCTGTTATAACATCTCTATTTATATTTAGAATCTAGTTCTAAACAGGTTACTCTTGCATGTATTGGTCGAAATCTGAATCTTATATATATATATATATATTATATATATATATCTATCTTTGTTTATTAGACCACATGATCATCTGTCATATGTTTATGTAGCTCATCCACATCCTCTTCTAGTTTGCCTCTTCATCTTGTCTGAATCTCTTGTAGTTTTGTTCAACCATCTAGAGTTGCTGATCATCTGGTGTTTATCTCTGATGATTATATAGCTCCTATACAGGCTGCCAGTCAGCACCAGACAGTCACCATGGCAACGCTCATCTCTCCTCCTCCTGTCACATCAGACAAGTATTCGGCACTTGCCGAACTAGACGGTGTCTTCAGTTCTGCAGCCTCTGCCTCGAATCTCGGCTGGGAAATGCCGTCACCGACTTCCACTGGGTCAAGGAGTGGCACCTCATGGGGGGTTGCTTCTCCAATGACCGGACTTCCACCAAATTCTCCATTCGGGGCTTATGGTGTAGGTATGCCGGGTATGTATGGTATGCTTATGGTCATGACTGAAACGATAGATGTATTGGTTCTATTAAATAAACAAGGGAGGTTGAGAGTGAAAGGAGGAAAGGGAGGTTGAGAGTGAAAGGGAGGTTGATGGCAAAGCCTCGACCTCCCAACCTTTTCTCCATTTTACTCTCAGCCTCCCCTGCCTCCATTTGCTCATTTTCTCCTATTTTTTCATTTTGCCCTCAGCTTCTCCTCACGTATTTATTATCTTACAATGGTGAATAATTAGAATGTCATAAAAATTACTGGAGTGAATGTCCCTGTTGCTCCTGTGGAGTCATCAGCTGTGTTTCCAACTATTTATGTGTATAGTATGTGTCTAGGTGAATTGTGCCAAAAATGGGATATTCAGCCAAGGCAAATAACTTTCATCACTGAGCCAGAGGTGGTTTGTCATGGATGGCTTTCAGCTTAGATTGCTATGACATTTTGATAATGAGCTTTGGTTTCCCAATTGCTCTTAGTAACTAAAACTCTCTTCTTTAAAGCTTAAGATGTCTCACTGGTCTTTGCAGGATCCAATCCGTTTGGAATGGCGGCTTCATCACCATTGTACAATCCATTTGCTGGAAATGTCATCATGACTCCAGGCTACAGCCAACAGGTTGCAGCTGGTTTCGGTCAGTATGGCTTACCACCGCAGACTGGGATGACAGTAGGTTATGGACAATTCAGCAGTATGCCAGTGGCGACAAGGGTCCAGTACGGCTTTCCGAATGGGGTTGAGTTGACGGGTGGCAACGCTTGGGCTGGAAAGGTCTCAATGCCAGTTGGTGGTCTGGCCCAATCAGGCTCAGGTGGTTGGGGCCAACCATCTGCCGGAGTGAATCCTTTTCTGGTGAGTGATATCGTTTAGTTTATGTACGTTATTGTTTGAGAAGTAACTTTTTAAAACGGATTAAAATACTCGTTGGATCTGCTTAGGTTAATCCCTTAACTCGGCGATATTTAGATGGTGTGTAGGTCAATGATACGGTTAAAATGCTTGAATCATTGTGCTTAATTCAGTGGTTGCTGGGTTGAATAGTTTCATGGTTGGACACTGAATGCCAATTGCTGTCTTGTATCAGTTGCTGGTCCTTCCATCTTCGAGATGCGACTTTTGCCAAGTTGTAGTGCGCCTTTGTTTTACCAGTTGCTTTTAAAAGAGTGGTTTGTATCGCAGTGGTTGGGCTCCGAGCAGACTTTTTATGGGCGCTATATAAATGTTATGATGATTGAAAAATGAATGTATGAATCATAGAATATTAGACTTAGAATCATAGAATAGAATAGAATAGAATCATAGACTTCTCCAAGGATTTATGATTTTGACTACAGGTTTGCTTAGAAGAATAGAAGGTTAATCCCTTAAGTTAGCACCAGTGGCAGGTATGAATCATTTGCGACTTAATTTTCTTAGCTTCAGCATATGAGGGAAGGTGGCCAATCCTCCCTCACCATCCCATCTTCTCACATAACCAATGTTTTTAGTGCAAGTTACTGACAGGGGGTACAGATGGAACAGAAGAAAATCTCAATTAATTTCTATCCCATTATGGCAGCTGTGCAGTTGAAGTTGGAAATCCTGTCAGAAATGAAAGTCCTGACTGAAAAACTGCAGACACTGATGTCTTATCATGACAATTAGTGAGTTGTTGAAACTGTTTTGTTAAATCATTTGTTTCTGTTTGTAGAATGCCTCTACAAACAATCCGAATGCGTTAAATCCTTTTATGTGATGTTCCGCACGAGTTAACAAAATACAGAGATTTATTCTGAATTTCCTGCTTTGTCATATCAATGTCAACATTTACAATTTCTTTGTTTAGACTTTGATCTTTGCTTTTTTAACATTCCATTGCTGTCGTTGGTTGACTTTTGTCCATCTTCTGTAATACTTATTTGGCTTTAGTGTCTCCTCTGGTGACTTATTTTTGTTTCAATTGTTGAGGTCACTGGTTTGTCTTGAAATATTCGCTCTTATTAACAAGCGGTACAAATTACGATCGATGATAAGAGGATGTCCAGTGTAAATACTGCTGCCTCAAAATCTTGTCTGTTATGAATGTTATTGTTGATAAAGGTATGTAATCATTGAGCAGTTTTTGTATGTGCGCTTATCGATTCAACTAAAATTAAGTTGATTGATTGACCCCAACAATGAGTTCTGAGTTGCTATGTACAGAAAATTGTCACCATGTGAACCTACCTTGATATTGGTTCCACTCAACTGGTTCCAGAAGGAGCCAGTGGATTGGGAGCGTTTTTTCCCACACGTCCAAATTGAACCTGAGTCAAAGATCGACTTGGACTTTGTTGATGGTAATAATACTGTACAATGCAAGAGTGATTTGATAACGTTCCTCTTACGAAGCTCAGAGGAGGTTTCAGTTACACACAACTTACTTATGGGTATGTGTAATTGCAGTTTTAGTCATTTTGAAGCCTTGACTCCATTCAAGAATCATTTCAAAACATTCAATGAGCTGAAACCATTTAAAGTTATTGCTTTAATGTTGTTTGCTTTTGTCCCTCCCTTCCTTTAGTTTCATACACTTGATTCAATGTTATTTCTTAGATATTCGTACTACGCAACTGCAGAAATGAGATTTTAATAACGAGTGTTTCCGTCGCTTAATTGTACGTTTGTTCGCTTTGTTTTTATTGTAATGTTACTAATTGCTTAAAGATAATTTTGGTGCTTCTGATTTGTGCAATGACATATTCGAATGGTGACTAAGTTAAGGTCTCTTCCTTTTAACTTTTTATACTTTAGTTGAGTGTGGCTTTTGATGTAATGTAAACGACCTGTCTGCTTTCACAGAGATTCATTTTGTCACCATACAAACCCTATAAAGCTGGTGTATTTTGTGTAATCTGAGTTTATATGATCGAATCTCGCTATATGAATTTTAGCCAGTGTTTATATTTTTTATCTAGCTTAGCACTTAGTCCTTCCTGTGTAGATCTGAACACAGGTAGGACAAAGCATTTACGTATAGTTACTATTGCTGCATATATGTGTAGTCTAACATCTGTTTAAAAACTTAGGTAACAATTAAACATTGCCTGATTGTGACATTTATTGCAAACATGTGTCACATGAATACAGATCATGTGGCATGGTTAGTTCACAGTATGTTATGACTTTGATCAAAAAGGAGATTTAACATGTGCAATATCTCATAATGTGTAAAGTAATTGTATATGCGATTAAGAAATTGCGCATGTCCACCATACAGGCATTGTATGATATTACAGAATTTCATTCTAATGGACTAAATGTTAATTTTTTTATTCTAGTAATAGATGAATTAGGGAAGATGTTTTTTGTTGATATTTAGACATAATTAAACAGTATTCAATTGATAGAACAGGGTAGCCTATTTTCCAGTACAAATGTTCTACCATGTGTTATAAAAAACGTATGCATACTCTGTATTTGTCATACTTATGTAAGAAATAATACTCTTGTGTAGATACTAAGAAGTATGCGCAGTCGCCATTTATAAAAATATATTCACTTAAGGACATTGTGTATGTATATATATATATATATATATATATATATATATATATATATATATATATATATATATAGTGCATGAGAATACATATATATCTATGACCACTATCTACTGTAATTTCTGCTGCTGGCTTAATTTCACCATGTTGCTTCCTTCTGCCAACAGAGGGCAGTGTCATAGTTTAAGGCACTGTACTGCTTCTGAAATTTAGACTTGTGTCTGACGTGGTGTAGATTTTAATACATGTCTTTCAGATGAATATTTGCACGGAACAGTCTGGCTGCCAACTGTGTCGTCCAACTATCATAGTGCATTTTCTCTTTTACAATTTCGTTTAGGTATAGAGTTCGTCTCGAGTGATTACTCTTTGATAGTTAATCAAAAGAATAAATTGTTGGATCCTATTATTTGCTTTCGTTTTCTTCTGCTTTGAAGGTCGAGTAAAATTTGCATTTTAGGGAATTTTATGGAACTTGGTTTCAAATGTGACAAGTCATTCCATTTTGAGCCCCAGTTGGCAATGTCTTCATGTTTTGGCCTTGTCATGTCTTCATGTCTAGAGGTTGCTTTGAGCGCAACCAGCAAATGGCGATATTCCAAAAGCTCTATAATGATCCAGTGGTCCTCTTCCACAGATTGTACTCTGAAAGTGCCAGTCCCAAGCATGGATAAAGGAGGAGGGCGATGCTAATGATCTTTGTCATCACACAGTTTTGTTAAATTGAAGCTGTTACTATGGGTCCTCAGTTTAACATTAATATGAGAAGAAAGACCTGGTTTCCTGTGTCCTACCTATGTAGGAAAATGAAGCCTATCTGAAGATTGCATCAGTTGCAGGATAAATAAATTATCAGATTTTTCCCACAAAGACCTACCACTTTGTAAAATTTCTGCTAGGAGAAAAATTAAAACCTTGTTTGTTGGTTGCCATATTTTCAATAGCTGTGCGCAGCACTTTTCACTTTTCCATCCATGAGACTAAAATACTTTGCAGGAAGACTTTAAATGAAGTGTAGCTGAAATTGAAAATGATTAGTTCTTGATGGTACCTATATGAAACAGATAGATTCAACTGAATAGCGACCACTGTAAAGACTTTTTGTAACTCCTTAAGATAACTCTGAGGCAGCCAGTCATTTGGTATGAAGTGTGCCTAGCAATGGCTTGGCCTTCATGGATGGCAAATGCCCAAGGGCCCGGCGATTCTTAGGGGTCAGGGCCAGGCTCGCCATCAACTTATTAGAAATCTTAGGGGTCAGGGCCAGGCTCGCCATCAACTTATTAGAAATAATATGTTCAGTGAAACAACGTGTATAATTGATGCCTTTTGAAATATATTCTTACTGATGCATAACTACAATAGTTTAAACTTAAACCATATGAATATTACCTTACTTATAATTTTTACCATAGAACAAGCTCACTTGCGATAAATACTCGGATTCGGTACTCGGTGGAAATTGTCTACTCGGTTATGCGCTAACAAATACTGTTACTAGTAGTATTTACTAGTTATCACTTCCTAGTGTAAACTGAGGCAAAACAAAGCAATTCAAAAAGAGCATGAAACATTTCTAAGCATAAGAAACTCAGACTCTGTACAACTCAACATAAAACTGTCAACACCCATTGCGCCGCGCTGAAGCGTTAAGCCTATAGGCTAAAACAAGGCCATATATACGATAATACGACGTATTCAACGTGTACAGAAATTGGATCTTACGGGATTGTTCAAAACAGCGCTGCCACCTAGTGAATCAAAATAAAATAAAACAAGGCCATATACGACGTATTCAACGTGTAAAGAAATTGGATCTTACGGGATTGTTCAAACAGCGCTGCCACCTAATGAATCAAAATAAAAATTGTCAGTAGACTCGTCCTGTTAGCTCAGTCAACCGATAATATTTCATTCAATTCAGATAGATTAGTTTATTTCAATAAATGCAGCAATGTAGATGCAAATTTATACTGGCGTTTATTTAAAACGTTACTCATATTACGTTTGGAAAGTAAAATTTACTGAAAATCGCCTAAAATGGCAAATAATTCAAATGAACTTAAACACCATTTTTATGCCACGATCTTTGCCTTAACTGACGCTCTTAATCGATGACCGCTCGGATAATGTCTTATCGGCTTCGTAAAGAAATGCTAAAGAAATTTGGCCAAGTCTTAACGGTCTCCGGCTATAAGCTTATATAATTATGCAGAATGTGCTTCACTGGCTCCCCGTCCTGCAGTGAATCTCGTGCCGTATCATCGCTGTAGTCCTTGACCCTGCCCATCTTCGTGATCTCTGTTACTTTTCCCTGAGTTCACCGATGACTGCACTGCCCAAGAGTTCAGAATTTCTCGGCCTCTGGGCCAGAATTTCTGTTGGCGGGTCTGGCCGTGGCATACAAGAAGAGGTCCTTTCCCTTGCCACTGACAGTCTATGGGCATTCTTATTTACTTAGTTTTGCAGTCAAGTTTGTTAGTAGCGCCTACAGAGTTGGCAATCTAGAACCGGTGGAAGTAGGTCATTGCTCAGGAGAGCTCCTCAGTAGATGATCGTTAAAGGGTACCGAGGCAAAACAAAGCAATTCAAAGAAAATCAGACTCTGTACAACTCAACATAAAACTGTCAACACCCATTGCGCCGCGCTGAAGCGTTAAGCCTATAGGCTAAAACAAGGCCATATATACGATAATACGACGTATTCAACGTGTACAGAAATTGGATCTTACGGGATTGTTCAAAACAGCGCTGCCACCTAGTGAATCAAAATAAAATAAAACAAGGCCATATACGACGTATTCAACGTGTAAAGAAATTGGATCTTACGGGATTGTTCAAAACAGCGCTGCCACCTAGTGAATCAAAATAAAAATTGTCAGTAGACTCGTCCTGTTAGCTCAGTCAACCGATAATATTTCATTCAATTCAGATAGATTAGTTTATTTCAATAAATGCAGCAATGTAGATGCAAATTTATACTGGCGTTTATTTAAAACGTTACTCATATTACGTTTGGAAAGTAAAATTTACCGAAAATCGCCTAAAATGGCAAATAATTCAAATGAACTTAAACACCATTTTTATGCCACGATCTTTGCCTTAACTGACGCTCTTAATCGATGACCGCTCGGATAATGTCTTATCGGCTTCGTAAAGAAATGCTAAAGAAATTTGGCCAAGTCTTAACGGTCTCCGGCTATAAGCTTATATAATTATGCAGAATGTGCTTCACTGGCTCCCCGTCCTGCAGTGAATCTCGTGCCGTATCATCGCTGTAGTCCTTGACCCTGCCCATCTTCGTGATCTCTGTTACTTTTCCCTGAGTTCACCGATGACTGCACTGCCCAAGAGTTCAGAATTTCTCGGCCTCTGGGCCAGAATTTCTGTTGGCGGGTCTGGCCGTGGCATACAAGAAGAGGTCCTTTCCCTTGCCACTGACAGTCTATGGGCATTCTTATTTACTTAGTTTTGCAGTCAAGTTTGTTAGTAGCGCCTACAGAGTTGGCAATCTAGAACCGGTGGAAGTAGGTCATTGCTCAGGAGAGCTCCTCAGTAGATGATCGTTAAAGGGTACTGTATATATAAATATCTGAAATTAATATTCTGTCTTGACTGGGATTTGAACTCTTGACCTCTTGACACCAAGAAAACAAGAGGGGTCATCTTTAATAGCAATGCACAACAGAAACACAGCTGATTCGGACTAAAATGTGTCAAAGTTCAAGAGTCACAGGTCTCTACTTCCAGATCTGGCCGTTCATGATGACGTCCTCTAACCTCGTTTTCTCGATTCTGTGACCTCCAGATCTTGATAGAGTTGTCGTCGCTAACGGTGACGAGAACCTCAGAATCCTGAGAATTAAACGCGACGCTGTTGACAACATCGTTGTGTTGGAACTTTCTCAGATAAATCCCGTAATGTCTGTCCCAAAGATATCCGTGCTTATCCTCAGCACCACTAAAATGTAAAAGAATCACAAACCTAAATTACGGACTAAAGTCAAAGCTAAACAATTGTACTAAGCAGAAACAGCCGATAGGAACTTGAAGCAAAATGAATGCAAGGCTTTAAGAGCATTTAGTTAACAAATGTGTTGTATTCATATGAAATCATTCAAATGACATTTAACACCATTTCGGCCAGCAAGTAGAATGCTTCTGAGTAGACATCTTGAAGGGCACTATATATATATGTTCCATTACATTACATTACATTCCGTATGTCACAGTTGACATAGGTATGTAACAATTGTAACTATTTACACACATATAAATATTTGGATACAAACCCGTGCGATTACTACTTACTACACCTTGCCTTACATAATTATAATCGACCAATAATTGCCTGGGACAGTTAGCTAAGCATCCATTTTAAAACGAACCTAGCGATGTACTGGGAGGTGACGTCTAGGAAGATGAAGAAGCATTCGTCGTTCGGTGTGTACGCCTTGTGAGATCTAAGAAGGCTTCCTCCGACCTCCCTCAATGTCATAAGATCGATGACATGGATGTCGATCTCCTCTGCGATCGGTGGTGGAGACAGAGGATCGCTTATTTCGTATCCCTTGGGCCAAGAACGACTGTTCACATAGAGAAACCTGAAAAACAGAATGACAAAATAGCTTCATAATACTGCTCAAGTTATATAATCTTTTAATCTTTAATCAATGGAACTTTACATAGCAACTCTTCAAGAAATCTACTCAAGAGGTGCTCTCTGCGCTAGATACATGATATTAAATGTCATTTCAATGAATGCTAAAACAGTAAGAAAAACAAGCTAAAAGTATCTACAGAATACCAACAAAGTTCTTAAAAAATACTTGTTTACTGAATCAATCAATCAATCAATCAATCAATGAAACTTAATATAGCACCCCTTCAAGAGTTCTATTCAGAGGTGCTCCCAGTCTAACTATGGCTGAATAGTGCAGTTTTCAGTAATGAGCAGAATGCAGACAATAGAGATATGTTTTGATTGTAACCAAATACAATGTATGTAACATCACTGTAAGAATTCATATGGTACATCTTCATAATACTATAGTGACAACTGCCCTAATTGATGAGACTCTTGTCCAGCAGACATTTCTTGGAGCCTACCTGGATAATCACTCAACCAAGACAACTGAAGTCAGACATCTCCTACAGATGACTGACTTCAGTTGTACCCTATCGTACTACATTGGAGAAAATAGTAGCATATCTATCCATTGGCTTCAATCAATATTCGCAATGAATGAATGAATGAATGCATGAATGAACATATCTAGACTTACAACAAGCTCAGTTGTGTGAAAGCTACTTTGCAATCGATGGACTACTGCAAATAGCGGCCTATGTAACGATAGCAAGGTCTCGTTATAAATACGACATCATCTCAAATCATGGTCCAAGACATTTCTTTTTGAGAAATTCCTCCCTCCTTAAAGACCTCCTCATTTACCATGGTTCAATTTCATCAGTTTCTACTTTATTTACAGCATAAATATAAAGAGTGTGACTAATTCTGGAAATAAAATGCCTTGCTAAACCAGTAAACACAATGTTACCATAGATGTCCTTTTCTGACCTTCAGCCTAAACGTGCAATATAACAGTTCATCAACTAGAATTTACCTGTGATCTGGCGAAAGGCACATTCCGATTATATGTCCGTGCAGTTCGATCCTATGATCGACGGAATCAAAACGATCATTTTCCAATGGGTCCTCCACGTGGCTCGCATTCGGTTGCCTAACTTCTCGTTGCTTAAGTCGATCTATGATTTCCTTTGCCTTTCCAGCCATTATTCGCTTGATCCCAATCTGGTGGGGAGTGTACGTCTTCTCTCCCATCGTGAAAATGAGATACTTGTCATAGAAGTCGTCATCAACGACTCCACTGCTACAGGATTGTGACGCTGTATCTTGCGTAACTGGTGAACCTCTAGCCGTGCATCCTGTGGGTGGATTGAGATCAGGGTTCAATGAGTCTACTAGTTTGGCTTTACATTCAGTAGCAGTAGAGTCTGTCATGTCGCAACCTGTTTTAGCAGAAACAACTGGCGGATTGTTCGCAAGAGATGCACTGCGCGAGGGCAAATGGGATTTCTCAGAGCCACAGACGCACGTGAAAGCGAATTCTTTTTTGGGGCCACCAGTTGCGAACTCTTTTTCAAGATCACCAGTCGAAAGTTGCTTCGAGGGCAATTCGAACTTCTCTGTGCTACAGCCACATGAGAATGTGAATTCTCTTTTGGGGTCACCAGAAGAGAGTCGCCTTGTGCCTCCGAATAACCGATCACATTCGTCAGTCTCTGCATCTGATGTCACATCGCATTCATCGCTCGATGTCTCGCTGTTGTCGTCAGTCAGTTTCGACCTTCGATCATTCATATTTGATTCGCGACGGTCGTCAATGATCGACGACGTTGTCTCCTGTCGATCTTCTGCCGCCGTTTCCGGACACCTGGCCACAAGGATCGTTCGAATGGAGCTGGCGTTCTGATTGAGAAAGTTGTAGAGGCAGGTCACCACTGATTCGTGTTCAGACTCGATGGCCTGCGATGCCTGGCAAAACAATAAGACTGGACTTCTTATGGTGCACACACTCATAATCAGTTTAAACACAGCAATTTCCTCAAAATTAATCAAATTAGAATACTTCATTAATCGATACACATATAACCAACCACCTGTTATGTAGCATAGCAATCTGGGATATGTGGGATATTAGAGCAGAAAACCCCCAATTGATGTATATTATGTTCCCAACTCCTGAATGAGTGTCACACTCATCCCTCTTAAGTGTCAGGTTCCCAGAATTTTGAACTCCATTCAGCTGTATTACAAACATCTGATTGTTCAACAGAAAGCTTATTCGTAAATAATTAAAGCCCCTTCATTCTCACACATTTCTGTACAAGCCATTTTTTACATTCACTCTTAGTACCATCATACTAAGCTAACATACACCTACTTATCTTTAACAGCTACGTATAACTATGCTGACTTGTGGGCCAGAATGCTTGGAATACCCTTCCAATGGATCTTCGACTCTTGCCTGAGAACTCTCTACCATACTTTTATTCCACTCTGAACTCTGTCTTATTTGGTCAAGGTTGGACCGGAAGCACCTCTGACTAGATTTGTTGAAGAGGCACTATATTAAGTTTCATTGATTGATTGACCTGCCTTGTGTATCTCAAGTTGGCCTACGTTCATAATATTTTACCTGTACGTAACACTGGGTGGTCCTTACTTGCGGGACTATCAGTCAATACTTGGGTCTCCAGTGTCATCTACGCAATTTCATGTCAAACTTTATATAGTCGCTGATGTTTTTGATTATCAAATAAATATCTGATTGATTGATTTGATTGATCGATTGAACAACCAACCAATAATAATGATGACGATGATTTTCGTTTATTATAAAGACAAGGTTGGCAAACCACAACCTAGTTACAAGACACTTGATTAATAGTGCTTGACTTTGATGATAAGGGCCATTCGATTGAATATGCCTGAACAGTAGACTATATAAAGGCAACATCGACGAATGGAAAGGAACATCATCCACGTTATACTCGTATTACATATTGAATTCAACGTAACGTGATGAGATGTACATTTCCTTTACGTAGGTCGTGATCTGTTAAATTTCTGCTGCTGCATAACACAAGAGGCAGAGGAGTATGTGGTTCAAACCTTGTTCAGCTTCAAAACAGATGATGACGAAAAGTTCCCTCTCCAGTAGAGATTCCCCGACAGTAAGTAGCTGTTGTTATACCAAGCACCAAAGATGTCGTATGGTTTATTCAACACACGACACTGGAGCTCAAAGTTCGCTGCAAGCCAGTAAATTACAGTACATTGTCAATCAATCAATATATGCAATTTATATAGCACCTCTTCAAGATAACTATTCAGAGGCACTCCTGACCCAGGTCAAGTCAAAGAGGAAAGTCTTGAGAAGTTTATAGAGAGAGAGAGGTTGCGCACGAGAGAGCACAGGTCTGTTCCAAACACAATTGTGTAAAGTAAATAAGGTTAACATGATGTAATATCATTTGACGTAATGTAGCAAGAATCTGTGAAGAATACATTACAGACTCCATAATGATTTTAAGCAGAAAAGGAGAATTTAAGTGACAGATTTTGACATAACGTGTATTTAATATCATCAACAACAATGGGCTAATCGCCCGTAAGTGTCTGATTTAATAAGTTTGCTATTAATTCAGTAGAGGCTTGGTGAAAATATTCTAATCAGGAAGAAGAAGGAAAACAGTAGTCCCTTAAGGCAGTCATGGGCATGAAGTGTTGTCGACTTCATTTTCTTAGCCTTGGCATATGAGGGTGGGTGGCCAGTCCCCACCATCACATCTACCCACCAACAATGCACGGTCAGTACAATCATTATAGTCGAGTTGACTAGGGTACAAGCAGAGCAGAGATCTCACCCAAATTCTACCCTAGCTGGATATGAACTCCAGCCTCTTGTCGGACAGTCCAACATGATAACCACTACACTGCTAAGCATCTGAAGTGTGCATCAAATACTACATATTAATTTAAAGAAAAGTTTCCACTGGAAAGAAATAAATGTTGAACTTACAGTCAATACTAAAGACAGCAATTTCACCAGATGTACTGTGAGATCCGAAATGTACGCCAGAAACGAGAAGCAACGTATCACTGGAATTGAACTGAGAGAACTGCGTGTACTTCCACGTATATTCCTTCATGTCAGCATAGTATTTCAGGGTGCATGGATAGGCAGTATTCCACACCTGATTTTAAAAGCAAAATAATATAATTAGATATTAAATACAACCCAAAAATAGTTCATCTCTTGTACCTCTTTAAACCTTTGGTGACCACAAGCACATCACAATGTCAATGGAAAAGCCCAAAAGATGACCCAAAGTCTACAACTTACTTAATAGCCAGACTTCATACGCACAAATACTCACTATTGTTCCCAGGCAATAAGTCGCGTTTTATACATGAACCTCATCTTACTGAAAAGGGAGGGTCAGTGTAGACTGACCATACAATCTGCAGTGCTTACAGAAAGAATAACAGAAGAGATTATTAAGACGTATTCCTTCACCGTAAGAATGACCAATTTCAGATTGTCCAGTTAAATAACTTTGCAAATATTTGTTTAAAATTTAAGTAGATCTTAGCGTGTGTTTTCAATGTAATGTCTTTCCATATTGTTAACTATGTGGTTCCACATGCTTACTCTGTCGCCAGACGAAATAGAGCTCTCTCGATTGTGGGTCCCAGTGTTGGGAATTACCTCCCATCTGACCTGCGCTCTCTCCCGTGCGACATGTCTAGCTCTTTCTATAAACTTCTCAAGATTTTTCCTCTTTAACCAGAAACTCTCTGTCGCTGATAGCACTCTGCCAGTGCCAGTCCCAAGCCTGGATAAAGGAGGAGGGCGAGGCTAATGGTCTTTGTTACCACAGTGTCGTCAAACTGCAAACTACCACCATCTTTAGCCGGGTCTGGGTCAGGAGCACCTCTGAACAGTAATCCTAAAGAGGTGCCATATAAATTGCATATATAAATTGACTGATCATCTGCAATTGTATTTTAAAACAATTATCATCAGCATTTCTGTTTTTATACCATGCAATCCACTGAAAAGAATGATAAGTGCTTGTGAACCAAAAAGTTACAACTCAATCAGTAAAATACACGTTGAACCGACCTTAATAAACCCGTCTTTTGAGGTCGTAGCAAACAGTTGACCATTATGTGCAAAGCTGACATGAAGGACCTGATCCTTGTGGTCGCGCAGGACCTCGCTTTCAACAGCCGGAGTGTGGTAGATGAGACGCTTAAACTCGGATCGCCATGACGACATTCCAGAAGCCATTCGGATGCTACGCTTGATCTTGAAATTTCGATAAAATAAATCGCGCCATAGGAACTCATCCAATGCCACTCGATGCCACTGACAGCAAACCTATTAAACACAGTCACCAATAAAAACTAGATGTATACTGTCAAAGAAGGGGTTTGCAAGGGTTCTTGTAAAATTATGTCTCTGGCTTAATATATACAGAATATCCTAAATCCACAAAAGTCAATAAAACGATCTATCAAAGACAACTCCTGCATTTTTTAACAGTACATACTTACAAATCAAACTCATCGATGAATATAAATCCATAATATATTATAACATAAAATGAAAAAGCTAATAGCATCCTGGCAAGAAACTTAATTTCTTCGAAATGGATCAAATTTTTCTACACAACCAAATCTATCAAGTCTAAACTGTTTAAACCAACTTTAATTCAATCTGACAAACCAAATTACATGTTACATAGACCTCATATACCAATAAAAATAATAAGTAAAAGTACTGTAATCTTAAAAGATCATTCGGACACAACCACATAAATGGCAGAGGGTCAAATTGGTTGCAGTGGTCACCCATATGGGTTCAAAGTTCTATACTTACCAGTATGTCCAATTGACAATGCCAAGTGACCATTTAAACACATGTTTGCAGTGACATGATCGTCATGTAGTTACCTGTGACGCATCTAAAACTGTTCTTGGTGACAGATACTGAAAGATGATGAGCAACAGGTGGTCCGGTAGATACGTCCACATCCAGTGGATGCAGTCCTCTGCAATAGCATCCTGGCTAGCCAGCTGGTTAGGCATTTCCTAAAGCAGCAAATCACAAAGATACTCATTTATATTCATATTAATTAATCAATCAACCATTTGCATTCGTATCAGTTGAAGGTTATGTTAATTTTAATATGCAAATCGGGCAAGTTAGGAATAAAACTATGGCCTCACTCGAAGCGCTTGCCAACTGTAACACTCACAATCGAGTAGACCTGCCTAGAAACAATTTCAGAGGTAAAGCAGCACACCTGCTAAGTTCAAAATTCAATCCCACGTGTAAGGCTAGTCAATAATCATTATATATGAGGGCACAAGTACAACGTACTTTAACTAACACCAAGTGGAGTAGTAGACTTGAAAAATGAATGAGACTATTTATTCGTACCATTGGCCCCAAATGGCTGAATCAGGAACTGATGATAATAATAAACTTCATTTATCGATTTCAAACTGACACACCAAATTGTGATTACAAGTATAGTAAGAACGAATGATCCCATATTATTTACAAGAGTTGAAATCAACAGTGCGTCCATTACGTCCTACATCTAATTTAACCAGCGAATTGAATGACTAGTCAAACTCATGGGTTAACGGAATCGGATCTCACTTCCTACTGCTCTTCGCACCAGCGTGTTCTTCTTTACTCTATGCTTCCCCTCTTCCCTCCCCCGCCCCCATTAATCTACGGGCCCTCGACGATGATGATGAAACGGTTGAACAGCGCACAACATGAATCCTATGATAATCTGCGACGTCAACATTTCAACCTTCCTGCATTCGCAAACGAATAATACGCAACATCGATTAAATTACACATTTCTGTGCAAGTTTGAACGATAGTTTTAACTAGCAGCATATCACACGAAATTATCTTGGAAAGAAAGCAATCACTGTTTTTTCCTACATTTGTTGCAAGGATTTTGTTGTTGTTTTTGTTTCACTCTTCAATCCCCATCTCCTTAATTTGATGCATGAGGGTGCGTTTCTATGGCTTCCTCTAAAATAAGTATGTCCAATTTATAAACCTTCGTTTCGAAAGATCGCAGTAAATCTCAAGATTTAGTTAGTAATCGTAAACTACAAACTTCTGAACCGCCACTTGAAATTCAAACGCAAGGCACAAGCTTATAATATTTATCAACGAACGCTTCGACTCCGAGAGGTTGTCCACAAAAGATAGTCCGAGGGATGTCAGAGGACGGTTGCCAGAAACCTGGTCATAGGAGGCCAGAGGTGCAAAACACAGATTTAAAAAAATCAAAGGTTGGTTTTTGGTTTTATTTGGTTTATAGTTTTCCTTTGGATTTTGTCACAATAGTTATAAAGAGCATCAAACACAGCACGAAAAAGAGCTCCAAATCGTTTATATAATTAATTTAGTTTGATTTTGGACTGAATAACACACAATTAGTAATATAATAGTAAATTATTAGTAAATTCAATAAAACAACCATATCAAAGTAATAAATGGCAATTTCTCATTATTGCTACTTCAATTATAAATGTAATAAGAAACCAAGTGAAAAAATAAACAGAGCAATCATATGCACCACTACCAAATATTGCTTAAACACTTGATGTTTGGTGTGGTATTAACTAAGAATTAAATAATTAAGAATTGCTTAATTAATTAATGAGGAAGGCTCACAACTTATTTTTGAATGCCTAGACAAAAACTGAATGCTTCATACATCTAGCATTTGTCTTGAAAGTAAGTTTAATATGCTATTCTTGCAGCTGACATAAATTATAGTTACACTCAGTCCACAGACTCCACACGGTTAACTTAAAGAAATTTCTTAAAATTTTTAATAAAAGATTTCTTTTTTCCAGAATCTGCTTACATGTATAAGCCAGCATCCAGAAATAACAAACTATATACCCTAAAGTTGTTGTAAGACGAAGATTGTTCCAAGAAGTTACACAAAGCATCTGTACCAAAGCCAAAGTACGCAAGGATGGGATATTTAAGTGGGTCCACAAGGCCTCTTTATTGTATGGCAGCTTCAGAAATAAGGCAGCAAATCTCATCTCCTTCCATCAGATCAACCACAGATTTTATTTTATCCAAGAATATTATATCACAAGAAGCATGACTGATCCAACATTTACCTGTAGACTGTAGTGTACCCTAACAACGTCCGTTACAGCATAAATGCAAGGTAATTCCCTAGTGTGTCCAACAGCAAAAACTACCTTGCAAAAATATTACAATAAACCGATTTCATAAACAATATTTTGCCAACTGTAGCACTAGGTACAAAAAACTAGTATCTGAAACTATATCGGGTTAGAAAGGGACGACGTCATTCAACGCAAATGAACATAGAAGATTTACACGAAGAGGAGACGAAATAGGCAATCGTTCTGCATCAATTGCTGATAGAACATTTTCTTTTCTTTAAGATAGACGATGTTAACACACTAATTATCATTTAAAAGTCAAGCAGCACTTGCAATCTGAAATTGAATGTCCATTTATATCAAGATGTACATAAGTCTGTATTTTTACAGAAGTGGAAACAGTTGGCATTTGATCGGCCACATGAGAAAGGCGGCCTGTTTTGGTTTCAGAGATGGTAACATAGAAAAGAAATGTTGCTTGGCAAGCAGCAGAAGAGCCTACATAAATGTCTGTTGATGATCAACATTCTTCTATTCATTTAGTTTCTTTCCATGGTTCATGCAGGAAATGAACTGGAAGTGGTGTGCAGTGCGTTGAGTCAAACTCCTCCATGTACTTGTTTGCCTGGAAAGAGAAAGAAGAGCACTTCACCAAAAACACATTCTTGTACTAAAATAATACAGATAGTTTCATGTATTAAAAAAGAAATTTTTTGAAGGATGAGAAACATTTAACAAAATAATTTTTCCCATGTCACTGCAGGACACCCTTGAATTATGTTTTGATACATAGGTTCTGTATAAGGGCCAGAAACAGCAAAAGGTTGAGGCCTCAAATCGTGAGTGTTATGATAACGAATTCCAGCGTGTGCAACGTACTACAGCACGAGTGTACAACTAACTACATTTACACATATCTAGATATTTATATGGCACCAATGAAGAGCCTCTCAAAGGCAGCATAAAAAAGAGATTCCTCACAACACAAAACTAACCTACTTTGTACTTACCAAGAACAATGTCAATTGGATCTTTTCAGCCTGATGAAGTCCTTCACCTACAAACACCACAACCAACAACAAATGAATATTCAGGTAGAATTACGAATAGTTAAGGTTGAACCATTAATATTCAGATAGAATTATGAATATTCAGTTAGAATTATGATAACCACAATACTTTGAAGCAACATCTTTCAATCTATCAACACTTCGTGTCATCAGTTGATGAATTGGTTGTGTAATGTAATGTAATAGAGCACTTATATAGCGTCACTCAAATCAGAGGCGCTCACGACTCAACATAAAGCTAAACAGAAAAAAGGAGTCTTCAAGCGCTTCCGGAAGGCAGCAGCGGAGAGAGAGAGCAGCTCTATCCGAAAAGGGGAGGATGTTCCACCTGGTGGGACCCACATGTCTTGCATGCATAGATGTCAGAACTTGAAGCATATACACACACACATGCAGATTGTTGCCAAAAGAGGCATATACCAAAGACAAGCAGGCAGATACTTTATCCAGACATTAACATCTTCCCTTGTTTTCTTCCCCAACCTGTTTAAATGAAATTCCTAAGCCTTACCTAACCTGCTTCATATTTCCTACATAGCATGTTTTAGCAAAGTTCAGTGCTACTGGGATTAGTACAGATCTATGCTCTCTCTCATCACTACGTTGAAAAGAGTTACGAAAACGAAAGGGAGCGACAGAGGGAGACAAGTATCGTCCATGTCCCGAACCCACTCATCAGCAGAAGACTGAAAAAGAAGAAGAATTAATTTCACATTCCATCATTACGTAGCATAGAATTAATTTAACAATTAAGTTTGAAGTAACCAGAATTAGTACATTGTTTGGAAAGAAAAGAATTACCAATTTGTGACGGGTAGTTGGTAGAATCGGTAGCGTCATGATAGGACGTGATGATGGTACAACACCAATCGTCTCGTACTCCGTACTTTGCCCAAACAACAGCTGTTGAAAGACAAACAGAAAAACTATTAACAACAAAGCTTAGTTTGTAAACAACTACTTCCATTTTAATTGCACAGATGACATTAAAAATGCTCATCAATGCAGGTGGACTTTTATGTTGAGACAAGATAAGAAAGCAAGTGAACTAAAATCATATCACATCAATGCACAGTTGACATAGGTCTTCATAAGATTATGCTTCCTCAACTTAAGATATCCCATCAGCATCTCAATCAACCAATCAATCGATCGATCGGTCAGTCAGTCAATCAATAAATTAATTAAATTAGTCAATCAAGTTTGCCTTTTCAAAATCAAGGTGACATAATTGCAACTTGTTACAACAACGGTTCTTTCAGTATGAAGGCAATTGGTTTCAGTAAGTGTAATATTCAGTACATGCTTTTAAATATAGGACTTGTGGAATAAAGCTGTGGTCATTTTTGGAAGGGAGCCCATACCCATGTGGCCGTGAGGAAGATCACTGCCTGAGAGTGATAACAAACAAGTTCAAAAGGTAATTGTGCCTCTGAATGTAAGGCCATGCAAAGCTCTCAGGTAACAATATTCATGATAATCTAAATCCAGATCTAAATCAGAGTAGGGTTGCAAGTTTGGCCAGGATTATAATAATCAACAATAATTTATTGCACTTCTGAATTGTTATGATCGGGAATAATGCTTTGTGTGACAATGTGACCTGCATTTTATAGTGGAGTGCACTAAGTCTCACAACATGACAATCACGTTCTAAAGACAATGAGCAAACTTTCAGTGCAAGAATACCAAGCTGCTGCCAGGAAAAGAGTGAGTGAGAGAGAGAGAGAGAGACAGACAGACAGACAGACAGACAGACAGACAGATAAAGCATGACATCTGAGGTCACTTCCATTTTAATTCTAATAATATTTCCCTGAGCTCTGTATTAAAGGCAATTTAAACAAAAGAGAATTACGCTTAAGCTTACCTTGGCCCGGCTTATCCACACTAAGCCATTCACGTAAAACAGGAACAGTTGATTCATCGACAATGAATGGATACCTGGAAAGCATCATGGAAAACATAGTAACTAAACACATGCCAACCAGCTAAGTAGCAGACAGCAACCACTCGTACTTTTTTAACATATTTCCCCCACCTCCCTTACGGCTCATATCGAGGTGCATCACATAAACTTACTTTTTCTTTAAAGGAGTAATTTAAAGATGTACCACACTTGACAAGTTACATGTTTAACAACTGTTGTGCTTCATCCAAACAAGTTTCAACTCCTGGACAAGAATTAGCAAGAAGAGTATTAACAGGACGATGTAATACAAGAATGTGGTACAGCGTAGTAATCGAACGATAATAATGCCCTTGCTTTTATCAGCAGGAAGTGTGGCTAGCGATAATACACAGAGATCCACACAATAAAAGTTTGTAAAAATACTATGCTGCAATTAGACATGCATTAGAACAATTAAGTAAGTAAGCATATTCTTTATTTGACCAGCTGACAAAGACACATTCTGACATACATAGATGTTAGGCAACAATTAGTACTGTAAATAAGTTGATACAGAAGCCATTATAGTTATTAATGTAGGCCCTTATAAGGTCTTTAAGCAGATGGTGGAAGACCATTATGCAACCTCAGTCGTCATGCTGCCGTTGGATAAAATCCATGCATAAGTATAACTAAACCAAAGGCAAACCACACTGAGTAATGCTACAATGGAAGAGACAGTAACAGGTCACAGAAAACAAATATTAACAACAGCAGGTCAGGACAAATAGGTCAGGTCATATGAGGGGCAAATGTGTCATGACATAAGAGCAACAAATAGGTCAGGTCAAATGAGGGACAAATAGGTCACAACATAAGAGCAACAAATAGGTCAGGTCATATGAGGGACAAATAGATCAAGACATAATTATGAGGGACATACCTATTTTGAAGCAGTTTAATCAGCAAATCATTTCCACGGTTCGACGAGAGAGCTGAAGGATCCCTAAAGACAGAAATAAACACAGAAAATCAGACACAGAAAATAAGAATGTAAATCATTTAGCACTCATCAGCACACAATGGTCAGTTAGTCAATCAACACCAACCAATATACATAATTGACTGCATTAAATCACAGTCAGCCACTTAACAAGACCAATCAATCTATGCCAATCAATCCTCCCAATCAACCAGTAATCAATCTAACCCGCTAACCAATCAGAGAACAAAACAGAATTGATTTCTTCTCCAGGCAACTACATGCATAGAAGAAGGGTTTTCAAGGCATTTCTTCATCTGTTGGATTTCCAGTCATTCAGTTTTTCTTTTGGCCTCTGGCATAACAACTGGTTCTGTTCAAACAACTCCTATTTGGATATCTTTTTTGAAAGTTTGAAGCCACTTCTCAAAGTCTAACATGTCATGGTAAAAGTTCTATACAAGTTTCAGACTTACATCATACACTAAGTTAGACAAACGTGACAAGTCGAGCATATGCTAGAGTGAATGGGTAAATGCTTATCAACTGTACTGTATAAATCATATGTGAGTACTCACACAGTTGTAATCATCTCATCTCTAGTTCTCCTGATCAGAAGCACTGGACCAGGGTACCTGCATTTCAAAACATTTTAAATGTTTAAATCATCTCTAAATCCATAAAAATGCACAATCATCTCCAAATCTAATCATGTTTTAGACAATTAACATTCTATACAAACAGGTAAAGGTCAAAAGGCAAGGGTTCTGTGCCTTGTAACTAGAGGCTCACAGGTTCAAATCTCCCTCAAGCCATCGCATATAAATTTTGGACAAGTTGCTGCTCACTATTATGATTGTCTGTGAGTAATGGAACAGGAAATCACCTCAGACTCATCATCTCATCCCGTGTGGCATAAAACCCAGTGGATCTGCCTTTGGACAATGAACTCATTAGTATCATCAAAGGAAAAATAATGAAATGATGGAGAACAAATCGCAGAGGTAGGAAGAGTGATGTTGAAGGAGCAGAAAGATGGAATGCACTGGAGTGGAAAGTAGAGGAGAGAAAGTGTCAAGGACTTATCAGTTACTGTGCTTGAGTAGAACTCCATTATAGCCATTCAACAGCAGTGTGGTAACTCATTATACACAGAAGACAAAGAGCAATTATTTCAATTAGTGATGACGCAGTCATGGGCATGAAGTATTAGCCCTGGCACAAGAAGAGTTGGTGGCCAGTCCTCTCCCTCGCCGTCACACTAATTGCCTTTGCAATGTTGGCAAAGGGTGCATAAATCTGTCCTGGTGGGAATTTCAAAATCCTACCTCTCAATTCACAGTGCTCGAGCCAATACATTAATGAGCACCTCGTATAAAAGTGTGTGTGCACCTAAGTGATTAGTGGCATGGCTGCAGCAAACATTCAAGAGGTCGTCTAAACCTAACCAGGCCCTCTCCAAATGCTGTCAGTGTTTCCCTGCTTAACGTCCTGTCCATAATGTACTTTCTATAACACATATCAATAGCACATTGTGAAGTAGCACTTCTGACGATAAGTCTTTAGAAAAGCACCGTAATCTTTTACCGATGCATGAAACACAAACAACAGCTCCCAGCTCGGTAACTTCAAAACACTATCTAAACCCAGCCAATCCATCTCCAACTGCAGTCAGAGCTTCTCTGATTAACATACTGTCTTGTTCACATCCTATTTCAAAGAAGTAGAATGGGACACATGGAACTACAATAGAAGGCACTAGAACGTCCCCATGGCCTTGCAAAGTCAGATATTAGACGTAGGGTCCTCTTGAAGTCGATTAAAACAAGACCCAGCTTCCCCTTACACTCCGACTAACACTTAACATAAACGAAAGAAAGTCAAGAATGTCTGAGAGATAAATTACAATACTTCATTGTTACAAATAAAGAAACGCATGACTTGCCTTAGCAGTTGTTCTGCGTTGTTAAGATTGAGGTACCTCCGAATGGTTCTTTCAACAAGTGATTCTACAAATAGGAAATCAATGAAAATCTCCAACAAATCAAAAGAAAACCAAAAACAATTGCTTTAATTTTTCTCTGTAAATTTTTCATAGGTCATTTTACAAGTAAGAAAGTAACAAGTAGAATTTTCATATTTAGTATAGGAAGCGCTCTGTGAGACAACAATGTTGTACTAAGTGTTCAGACAATCACCACTAAGAGGTTCTAAAACCATGACTGTTATTTATATACCCAGTTCCACTCCACAACATTCTGAATTACAAACACAAAGTGAAGAGAATGTCTGTATCTGTGGTGTCAGCTGCATTGATCACATAACTTTATGACATAAGCAACAAAACTTGACAATGGCAAACAAATATAAACAGCAAATGAATTCAAATCTAAAGACTTCCAAATCTTAACAATGCTGTAATACAAGATGTCTTGCAACAGCCGCTTCTACGTGAAATCAAACTCCAGCAAACGCCTTCAAAGAGCTCTTCTTCAGCTGGATCCTACAGAGAAAAGCTTAAATTCAAATCGTCTTCCCAGCACGAGTACTTACGCCAGCTAGCAGGCATCTTGGAAACGGCCAATGGCTGAATGTCGTCGAATGTGGCATCCAGCACCTGTAAACAGACACACAGATGCCATACAACAACCAAAGCAAGGAACCAGTATGCAGGAATTACCAAGAATAAAGCAAATGCTTTATAATCTCAATGAAGGAAAATCAATAAATAATCGTTCACTGCTATATATAGCCACTGTGCCAATGTGTGGCACAATGGGTGATCGGTTAGAGCGGTCAGCCCGTATCTTTCAGTGCACTGAGCGAGCGGGTTCGACCCTCGTCTGGGGAATCGCTGTGAGGGACCTTGAGCAAGTCCTTCGCTCACAATTGCTCTGTAGTACAACTGAAATTGCACCGTTGAGGCATGTGTGTGCACTTCTGAGCAAAAAATGTTGGAAGAAGGGCAGTATCAAATTCTGGTAATAATATATGGTATGTCTCATGGCAAACCATTACACTGTGACTTCAATCGCTTAGTACCATACGAGTCTAATTGAATCGAGGAACAGACCATGTTAAAAAGACGAACATGAGTTAGACAACTTCTCAATTGAGTTCAATGGTTTTACTTGAAGGTACTGGATAGCAATAGACAATGAAAACACAAGATAAGCAATGTTTGCTGGAGAATGGTCCCTATGACTACCCATCACCAGAGTTGTATGGTCTCGAGACAGTGTCTCAGTCTCGAGATAGTTTTTTAGTGTCTCGGTCTCGGAAGCCTGCTGTCTCGGTCTCAAGGTAGTGTCTCGAATTTTTAGAAACTGTCTTGAAGTGAAAATCTTGTTCTGTCTTGAACAAGAGATCTCAACAAATTTTGTGTTAACTGTCTTAAAATCTTGTGACAATATAAAAACTATTCTCAGGAATTGGTACTATATACGTTACAAGTTTTAAATTGAAATTACAAATGAACCTTATTCCCGAAAACTGATACATTTAGTATTTTACACCATTTTATATA